>CM035414.1:198568259-199285759 GCA_020310875.1 Ceratopteris richardii | reverse complement strand
ACTGTATTCCTGATCTTGAAAACAAATCTTCCTCTCTTTCTTTCTCTTAAACTACCCATTTTCACACTCAATTGCTTGATTCATGCATTCGTTCAAAGTGTTTACCTTGGGCATGGCTAATATGTATTCCTTCACATCGTCAAGTATGTTTTTCACATCAATGTTTGCACTTCATCTATCCTCAAGGATCAATGGTTGATAAACTTGGGCAAGATCATCTTTCTCCCTCAACACATTATCTTGAACTTGGTTGTCATTGAATACTTGATTCCCACATTGAGTTGCTTGCTCGATAGCTGCATCTGAAGTATTTACATGAGATAAAGAGAGTAAAATATCCTTTAGTTCATCTTGGAGACAACGTTTTAATTAATTAACTAGATAGTCTTCTTGATATGTGTTTCCTTCAAATAAATTTCTAAAGTTTGATGCAAAATCTACAACAGACTAATCACCTTGTTGTAGGATCCTTTCCAAATCTTCAAGTTTCTGATATACATCATTCAAACTAAATTCAATATTTTCGAGTATGGATATCTAGTCCATCGTTCTTGAAATGGACTTGATATGGATAGTCTTGCCAAAATCTCACGGGAGCACTAGATTGTGCCCTCTGTCTAGACTAGACAAGATTTTGAAAATATACATCTCATTACAAGATCATCCATGGAGGGGAAATAATACAAGATTATGTAGCTAATACAAAAAGTCCCACACCTCAAAACTGATAGGTATGGATAACTCAACTAGAGATGATATAAGCGATCCCACAACCCGAGATCATAACTATGTGTAGAGGAGGTACTGGGGTATCTGCTTTAGCCAATGTAGAGAATGAAGATTAAACAAAATGAAGATTAAACACGTCCAGTACGTCACCTACTCAAGGGGGGTTCTCTTTAGGGAAGTATACCCTTTAACATTTTTGTGAGCAGGCCGACAACAAGAATTGTACAGAATGGTAAATGCTTCAGAAAATATGGACAACCAAATAACCAAGGAAGACCGTACTCTGCCTGATTCCAATCAGATGATTACAAAGTTGGGCAAATGATGAATGATGCTCACAAGTGTAAAATTAGGTCTAACAAGCCACAAGCTTAGGGCTAACAAGCCACCATAAAAGTAATTCACTCCAGTACATCAGATTCTTCTCATCCACATAAGGCCAATGATATGCAGAGCAACTCAGAACAATACAAAGAATTCCTCAAGAGGATAGAACCTAATCAATAACACTGACTCACAGAAAAAATAACCCCAAACTACTCTCTTACATTATAGTGCTCATAGCCCTTCACTGTGAAGCCTACCCTCTGTATACACGACAGAGTAGCTTCCACAGTAGACTTGAAACCACCAAGTGCAAGAGATGTCTTCTGCACGTATATACCCGGCAAAGGGACTCCAGAAAAATGTACCAAAAAAATGTGTACAGTGTACTCTTAGTGTACCCCAAATGAGATCAAATCCCTTGATTAGCCTCAATAGGCCAAGAGGGCCTTGCCGAATCTTCACGTCCACTAATCACGCGCTGGTTAACCACCCAAAATTGGGGGGTAGGTCAAATATTCCACTTGGTTTGAATTAGATCCACAAAAATAGGTAGTCGTCGTGAATGGTTGCTGGCAATTCCACTTTTACTTTTAACAATTACCTTTTACCTTTTCATCCGCCATCCGAGATTCTCATTTTGTGTTGTTTTTCATCCAGTCCTAGTGTTCATGTAGTGGTTGAATCATGTGAAGCTTCAAATAGCATTCCTCTGAGCTCCAAAAGTCATTGTGTGAGCATCATGGGTCATCTCCATCATGCTTCTGCTGTAGCCATCTTATCTGTTTCCCAGAGAGCCATATTTCCCTTCGTCTTTGTGGGGCCCAATCCATTTCTCTTGAACCTCACAATCTTCATCTTCTGGACCTTGGTCTTGTGTGTGTGTGTTGTGAGGATGTGTGTGTGTATGTATGGATGTGCATGTGTGTGTGTGGAGGTGTGTGATTGTATGTATGTGTTTGTGTGTGTGAGTGTGAGTGTGTGCTTATATGTGTGTGAGTGTTTATGTGCGTGCATGTGAGTGTGTATGCCTTGTGTGTGTGGGTATGTGTGTACGCCGGTGTGTGTGGAAATGTGTGTGTGTGAGTGCATGTGTGTGGTTGTATATGTATGTGCGCATGTGTGGGAGATAGAGAGTGAGGGGGTGCGACGGGTGGATTGTGAGGTGTGAGGGGAGATGTGAGGGGAGGTGCAGGTGAGGTGTGGAAGCGGAGGGGTGAGGGGGCGGAGGCGGAGGCGGAGGGGTTGGGTGGGTGGTGGAAGCCAGCGGGCGGGGGAGGAGAGAGAAGGGAGAGGGGAAGAGAGAGCGGGGGCGGAGGTGGGCGGACCGGCGGAGTGCGGAGGCGGAGCGGAGGGGTGAGGGGGCGGAGGCGGAGGCAGGGGAGGAAGGCGGAGGCGGGGAGGGTGGAGTGGAGGGGTCAGGGGGCGGAGGCGGAGGCGGGGGAGGAAGGCGGAGGCGGGGAGGGTGGAGTGGAGGGTGTGGAGGGGAGAGAAAAGGGGGCGGAGGTGGGCGGACCGGCGGAGGGGCGGCAGCGGGTGGCGGAGGCGGAGGCGGGGTGGATGTGTAGGTGGAGGCGAAGGCGGGAGGAAGGCGGAGGCGGGGAGGGTGGAGTGGAGGGTGTAGAGGGGAGAGAAAGGGGGGGGCGGAGGTGGGCGGACCGGCGGAGGGCGGAGGGGGTGGCAGCGGGTGGCGGGGGAAGGCGGGTGGCGGAATGAGGAGGGGGCAGGGTGGGGGTGTGAGAGGTAGAGAGATAGAGAGAGATAGGGGGCGGGGGTGAGGATTGTGGAGGGCCGCGGGGAGGGTGAGGCGGGCTGCGGGGAAGGTGAGAAGGGGGGTGGCGAGGAGTGGTGGCGGAGGGGTCGTGGGGGTGGTTGAGGGCGGAGGGGAGGAGCGCGGAGGGGGTGGGCTTCGGGGCGGGGCGTGAGAGGTAGAGAGATAGAGAGAGGGGAAGAGAGGGGAAGAGAGAAAAATAGAGAGGGAGAAAGAGAAAGAGAGGGAGAGAAAGAGGAAACCGAGAGAGAGATAGAGAGAGAAAGAAAAGAGAGGGCGGGGAGAGAGCGAGAGGGAGAGGAAGAGGAAGTGAGGGGGTAGGCCGTGAGAGGGAGAGAGAGGGAACGGGAAAGAGAGGAAAATAGAGAGAGAGAGGGAAATCGGAAGAGAAGAGAGAGGTGGGGAAGAGAAGGAGGGAGAGAGAAGAGAGGGAAAGAGGGAGAGTGAGAAAAAGAGAGAGAAAGGGAAAAGAAAGAGTGATAGGTATCGAACAACCCAAGAAGCCAAGAAAAGATGACAGCAACGACTGCTCAGAACTCAGATATATCCGTGTCAGAGCACTTGCACACTTCCTAAGGCTTCATCCCAAGGCATCTGAGAGTTTCCGACCTCTACAGACCCCCACATCAAGAATTTGCACCGTCCCAGTGCAATAACTCCTTTATATGCTTATTTTAATGAGATTTAACTGCAATTACTGAAAAGAACATGGTATGTACAAGGGATAAAATGCTTCCACTTTGTCCTAGTTCCGATACTTCTTTACCCTGGAGATGTTGACGAGGGGAATTCTTTTACCCTGTAGATCTTCCAAATGTACTGCGCCATGTGGTAACACCTTGATAACCTTATATGGTCCTGCCCATTTGGGTGCCAATTTAGTTTGAATTGGTGGTATTTGATGCACTAAAACCATGGACCCTTCTTGAACTTCATTCGATCTCAGATACCTGTCATGTAATTTCTTGCGCTCTTCTTGTGTCGCCAGAAGTTTCTGCATTGCACCTTCTCTGTACTCTTCTAATGCCACCAATCTCTGAATGGGGGGTTGTATGCCAATGGTTTTGATTCCTATTTCCTTTCTGATAATAAACTCAAATGGTGCCAATGCCTCTTTCCCATATACTAACCGAAATGGAGTCTCGCCTGTGGTTCCCCTCTTCGTGGTTCTGAAAGCCCAAATTGCACCAATCAGTGCTAGCGGCCAAGAGCTTTGATGATCGAAAGATAATTTGCTAAGCAATCCAATCAAAATCTTATTGGAACTCTTTGCTTGGCCATTTGCCCTGGGGTAGTAGGCACAAGATTTTTTATGGAAGATTTTGTACCTGTCAAATATAAATTGGAGCAATTGATTTAAAAAATGTGTGCCCCTATCACTAGTAATTTCCAGTGGGCAACCAAATCTTGAGAAAATATGTTTATACATAGATTTAGCTACTGTTAAAGCCGTGCAGTCCACAGTAGCTTTAGCCTCTATCCATTTAGTGGCATAGCATGTAGCCATCAAAATATACTTTTTACCTCCAGGTTGCCCAATCGAGCTAATTGGCCCTATGAAATCAAGACCCCATCGTTCAAATGGGAGCCATCCTGTAGATATGACCAATGGTTGGAAATTCAATCTGGTTGGCGCGGGAGCACACCTCTGGCAGATGTGGCATTCTTTAGAAAACTTGATTGCATCCTTGAAGATATGGGGCCACCATAATCCTTTGTGGATGATTCTATGAGCCAATTCTTCCCCCTTTAGATGTCCTTCATTGTGTGCAGCCTCTAGCAGAAGATTTACCTCCTCTGGATAGACACACCTTCTCAATATATCATCTTGACAGTATTTATATAAATTTCCATTTATAAGAGAATATGTTTTGGTTTTCAGGAGCAATCTTCTCTTTTCTACAGGTGTCAAGTGATCTGGGATCTTTCCAGTAGTCAGAACATGGAGAATTTCATCATACCAACCAGTTCGAATTGTCACTAGAAAAAGATTGCTATCCATCAATTCATCATTAATACCTATTGCCTTTTCGCTCATTGCCGTCCTGGACACTTGATCTGCCATGTAGTGCTCTTTTCCTGGCTTAATGTGAATATCAAAATTAAATTCCTGAAATAGGAGTAACCATCTCCAAATCCTTCGAGCTACTCTAGGCTTGTTTATCAAATACTTCAAGGGCTGATGATCAGAAATAACAATGAAATGTACACCAAGGAGATAATGTCGAAACTTCTGAAGGGCAAATACAATAGCCAAACCTTCTCTTTCCGTTGTACTGTAATTTCTTTCAGCTTGGTTGAGTAATCTGCTTGCATAAGAGATAGGTCTATCCACTTTGTGAGATGACGATTGAGCTAGAACTGCACCAACAGCATGAAGACTAGCATCTGTATGCACATGAAATTCCAATGATCAATTAGGAACACTTAAAAGTGGAGCAATACATAGCCTCAACTTTAGTTCACAAAATGCTTTGTCAGCTCTAACACTCCATGAGAAAGGGATTTTTTTACTGGTAAGCCTTGACAAGGGCTTAGCAATTTCCGAATACATCCTAATGAATCTTCTGTGATACCCTGCATGGCCCAAGAAACTTTGCACTTCCTTTGGGCTTTGTGGAATTGGCATGGAAAGGATAGCAGTGATCTTTGCCGGATCAACAGTTATCCCTTCGACTGATACTATGTGGCCTAGGAGAGTGCCTTTAGTGACCAAAAGATGACATTTAGCAGGATTTAACTTCAACCCTGTTTTGAGGCACTGCTCAAAGATTTCCTTTAGATTATCCAAATGATTATTGAAATCTTGAACTATTGCCCTCTTGTCTGTTCCTGAAAATACTGAAAAATCATCCATAAAAATGCGCAGAAATGAGGTTAACCACTTCCCTAGTATCAGATACATTGCTCTATTAAAAGATGCTGGTGCATTCTTCAAGCCAAAGGCCATACGAGTATAAACATATGTGCCCCATGGAGTAACAAAAGCCGTCTTGTCTCTATCTTCAGGATGAATGGCTATCTGATTGTAGCCACTAAACCCATCAAGAAAACTGTATAGAGAGTGTCCAACTACTTCTTCAAGCACCTGCTCTGTGAATGGCTGAGGAAAGCCATCTTGAATAGTGACCTTATTCAAGGCACGAAAATCAACGCATACTCTTATTTTGCCGTTTTTCTTTGGTACAATGACCATGGAAGAAAGCCACCGTGAGTGTTCTACAGGAACAATAATGCCTGCCTCTTCCAGTTTTGTTATTTCTAGCTTTACTGCTTCTGCATACTTTGGATTAAGTCGGTAAGGCCTACTTCTTGCAGGTGAAGCTCCTTCCACTAAGGGTATTCGGTGTAATCCAAGCTCCTCTGGTATCCCTGTTAAGTCTTTATAGGACCATGCAAAGACATTTTTATAGGCAAAAAGTAGGGAGGTTACCTTCTGCAATAAAGAGGGATAGTGCCATAACCAAGCAGCCAAGTGAACTATCTGAGGATTCTCTTCATCACCAAGATTTACTTCTTGAACAAACTTTTCAGAATTGGACTCACTTGAAAATTCATCTCCATTGTATGCAGGAGCAGAGTTCAATTTATGATCCACAATCTGTTCCTTGATCCATCCTAAAGGTATATTTGAGAATGGAAGTTCTTGAAGGTCACACTTAGCTTCCTCGGATGCAGGCACAACTTTGTCACTTTCTGGTCCTGCAAGCATAAAATCATCTGATTCCTCATGTTTACCTGCCTTTTCCTTACATACCATCTTAGTGGCGCTTAGTGTTGAATTTTGATTATTTGATTCAATTAGAGATTTCTGTCCTTCAGGAGGTGCCTGTAAAAGATAAGCTTGACTTCCTTGCGTACTTTTTTCTATTTTGTTCAAGTGAAGAACATCAGTTTTTCCCTCTTCCCGTCCTCCTTGTGTTGCTTCTGCAAAATCTTCATTTACCTCACATATCTCCACTGTGCAGCATTCTGCACTTCCCATCATCCAACTTAATAGGGCATCATCTTCTGAAGGCATTACCTGAGTTTCTATTGCATACCCAGTAGCCTTGTTAATGTCTGATCCTTCCTCCAAATGTAACTGTAAATGATTGTTAGTACATGTGGAAATCCATAACTTGTTTTTTCCCCAATCCTGTAGAGCCTTTGCTTGCCTTAACCAAGGCCTTCCTAAGAGTAGAGGGTATGAGGTCTCCAGTGGCAGGGCTATAACAACAAAGTCTAGAACAAAATGACAACCCTGCACTATCATAAGTACCTTTTCGACAATGCCCAGTGGTGCAACCCGACGTTGATATGCTAATGTGACTGTGAAGGGTGCCGGTTTTGTGGGATTCAGCCTTAGTTTTTTCATAGTGAAATCAGGCATCAAATTGATGCCGGAACCTCCATCTATAATAACACCTGTGAGAGCTTCATCTTTGATAAAAACAGATAATCTTGAGCTTTGATAATCAGCCAGGGGTGCAGGAGGAAAGTCCACCATAAAACCATCTATGCTAGGAGGTGGGCACAAGCATGCAGAATGTATAATTTTCAGTAGATCACTTCTTACTTTAGAATCCATCCTTATGAGTTGGTACAGACTAATCTTATGGTGAGTACCTTTCAAGATTTCCTCAATGTTCACTTCTTGCGTGTCTTCAGGAGTACTTGTTGGTCGATCTTTTAGCAAATTGGTCACCCTCTCATAAGCCTCTTCCATGTCTTCTTGGTCCTTCCATCCCACCCTCTTTTCTGCATCTCTATCTTTGGGTCCTTGTTGTTCCTCCTTATGGGCTACTGCTGCTTGCCTGGCTCTAGTCATCATTGGCATGGATGAAGATGAAACAGCATAAGATTGAGTGGTCATACCTTCTTCTTTTGGAGAGACTGAAATCATGTGGATTGGAGTAGGACGACCTCTTGGGCAATCTCTGGTATAATGATCCTTTGCCTCCGGACAATGTTGACAAGGAGGTGCATCTTCTAGAAGAGAACACCTATTCTGCATGTGGCCGTACTCACCACAACGGTAGCACATCAAAGGTCTATTGTATCTAGGCTTCGCAGGCCGATTCTCTTCTCTATTAGCTGTATGTGAAGTACTAGCATTATATGAATCCAAGGCTTGATGGTTACCTCGTTGTTGTGCTCCTTTGAGGTAGTAGCACTCTCTAGCTTCATGACCTTCTTTGCCACAGAATTGACAACTGACCTTGTTAGGACAATTAACATTGGAATGTCCACTATTGCTACATATTGTACACCAAACCTGTCTTTGTATGTCCTGTGTGGTTCGCAAATCTTCGAGCTCACGACGAAGTTGAGCTACTTCATCAACAGTGTGGGGCGGGGGTAGCGACACAACCATCTCTTCTTGGCGACTTCGCTGCATTCTTAAGGCTTCCAACTCCTTCCTGAGTTGCTCGATGGGATCCAAGTCTGATGCATAATTTGGTTGGGCCTCCCCTTCAAAATGTACTCTAGCCTCCTCAATGTGCGATGCAGTTGCAACAAAATCATCAAGTGTTGCATCCAATCTCAGAGATTCACGAAGCTTCTGCTGAGATGACTTGGGCAGAGCTTTCTCTATCCATTTTTTTACTAAGAAATCACCTGGAGCATGTGGCAGACGTGAAACAAGTGCTTTTGTTCTAGTGTGAAGTTCGTGGAAGGATTCACCTGATCTCAATTTTAGGTTCTCCAGCTGATCTAGAGCTCTTTCAGAGGAGTTGCTTGGTCGGAATGTCTACGAGAATGCCGTCTTCAGTGCCTCCCATGTAGCGAAGTGTCCATCTGCATATTGACTATACCATTTGTCTGCGAGGCCTTCCAATGTAGATGGGAAGAGTACCAACATTGCATCCTCTCGGTTCTGCAATCCTCGTCCGCGGCATAATGAGATGAATCTCCTCACGTGGTCGTCCGCATCCTCATAAGCCAATCCCTTGAATGTAGGGAACTTGATGTTCAACCTAGAGAGTAAATGAGAAAGTTCCTCCATGGGCACTGGTGCTTCTTCTGAAGTATCAGAGGAAAAATCCAACGTCTTCCTCAGTTTCTCTTTTGAAAGCGGGGTTGAAGTCAAATCGATGGACAAATTTAAGGGTAGAGGGGTACTAGCCGAAGGTAGAGCTGGCTTCTTGAGGCTCTTTTGTACACGAAGGGGCTCTCTGTCTACTCAAGTGTGGGTCATGTACCCACTCGCAGAATGCAAAAATCAAGAAATTAATGCAATGACAATTATATAGTGCACACTAGATACCTCCCACAAAAATGCAAGGTCCCACCGGGCGTGCCAAACTGTAGAGGAGGTACTGGGGTATCTGCTTTTAACCAAGGTAGAGAATGAAGATTAAACAAAATGAAGATTAAACACGTCCAGTACGTCACCTACTCAAGGGGGGTTCTCTTTAGGGAAGTATACCCTTTAACATTTTTGTGAGCAGGCCGACAACAAGAATTGTACAGAATGGTAAATGCTTCAGAAAATATGGACAACCAAATAACCAAGGAAGACCGTACTCTGCCTGATTCCAATCAGATGATTACAAAGTTGGGCAAATGATGAATGATGCTCACAAGTGTAAACTTAGGTCTAACAAGCCACAAGCTTAGGGCTAACAAGCCACCTTAAAAGTAATTCACTCCAGTACATCAGATTCTTCTCATCCACATAAGGCCAATGATATGCAGAGCAACTCAGAACAATACAAAGAATTCCTCAAGAGGATAGAACCTAATCAATAACACTGACTCACAGAAAAAATAACCCCAAACTACTCTCTTACATTATAGTGCTCATAGCCCTTCACTGTGAAGCCTACCCTCTGTATACACGACAGAGTAGCTTCCACAGTAGACTTGAAACCATCAAGTGCAAGAGATGTCTTCTGCACGTATATACCCGGCAAAGTGACTCCAGAAAAATGTACCAAAAAAAATGTGTACAGTGTACTCTCAGTGTACCCCAAATGAGCACAAATCTCTTGATTTTATAGGCCTCAATAGGCCAAGAGGGCCTTGCCGAATCTTCACGTCCATTGATCATGCACTGGTTAACCACCCAAAATTGGGGGGTAGGTCAAATATTCCACTTGGTTTGAATTAGATCCACAAAAATAGGTAGTCGTCGTGAATGGTTGCTGGCAATTCCACTTTTACTTTTAACAATTACCTTTTACCTTTTCATCCGCCATCCGAGATTCTCATTTTGTGTTGTTTTTCATCTAGTCCTAGTGTTCATGTAGTGGTTGAATCATGTGAAGCTTCAAATAGCATTCCTCTGAGCTCCAAAAGTCATTGTGTCAGCATCATGGGTCATCTCCATCATGCTTCTGCTGTAGCCATCTTATCTGTTTCCCGGAGAGCCATATTTCCCTTCGTCTTTGTGGGGCCCAATCCATTTCTCCTGAACCTCACAATCTTCATCTTCTGGACCTTGGTCTTGTGTGTGTGTTGTGAGGATGTGTGTGTGTATGTATGGATGTGCATGCGTGTGTGTGGAGGTGTGTGATTGTATGTATGTGTTTGTGTGTGTGAGTGTGAGTGTGTGCTTATGTGTGTGAGTGTTTATGTGCGTGCATGTGAGTGTGTATGCCTTGTGTGTGTGGGTATGTGTGTACGCCGGTGTGTGTGGAAATGTGTGTGTGTGAGTGCATGTGTGTGGTTGAATATGTATGTGCGCATGTGTGGGAGATAGAGAGTGAGGGGGTGCGACGGGTGGATTGTGAGGTGTGAGGGGAGATGTGAGGGGAGGTGCAGGTGAGGTGCGGAAGCGGAGGGGTGAGGGGGCGGAGGCGGAGGCGGAGGGGTTGGGTGGGTGGTGGAGGCCAGCGGGCGGGGGAGGAGAGAGAAGGGAGAGGGGAAGAGAGAGCGGGGGCGGAGGTGGGCGGACCGGCGGAGTGCGGAGGCGGAGCGGAGGGCTGAGGGGGTGGAGGCGGAGGCGGGGGAGGAAGGCGGAGGCGGGGAGGGTGGAGTGGAGGGGTGAGGGGGCGGAGGCGGAGGCGGGGGAGGAAGGCGGAGGCGGGGAGGGTGGAGTGGAGGGTGTGGAGGGGAGAGAAAAGGGGGCGGAGGTGGGCAGACCGACGGAGGGCGGAGGGGCGGCAGCGGGTGGCGGGGGAAGGCGGGTGGCGGAGGCGGAGGCGGAGGCGGGGTGGATATGTAGGCGGAGGCAGAGGCGGGAGGAAGGCGGAGGCGGGCAGGGTGGAGTGGAGGGTGTAGAGGGGAGAGAAAGGGGGGGGCGGAGGTGGGCGGACCGACGGAGGGTGGAGGGGGTGGCAGCGGGTGGCCGGGGAAGGCGGGTGGCGGAATGAGGAGGGGGCGGGGTGGGGGTGTGAGAGGTAGAGAGATAGAGAGAGATAGGGGACGGGGGTGAGGATTGTGGAGGGCCGCGGGGAGGGTGAGGCGGGCTGCGGGGAAGGTGAGAAGGGGGGTGGCGAGGAGTGGTGGCGGAGGGGTCGTGGGGGTGGTTGAGGGCGGAGGGGAGGAGCACGGAGGGGGTGGGCTTCGGGGCGGGGCGTGAGAGGTAGAGAGATAGAGAGAGGGGAAGAGAGGGGAAGAGAGAAAAATAGAGAGGGAGAAAGAGAAAGAGAGGGAGAGAAAGAGGAAACCGAGAGAGAGATAGAGAGAGAAAGAAAAGAGAGGGCGGGGAGAGAGCGAGAGAGAGAGGAAGAGGAAGTGAGGGGGTAGGCCGTGAGAGGGAGAGAGAGGGAACGGGAAAGAGAGGAAAATAGAGAGAGAGAGGGAAATCGGAAGAGAAGAGAGAGGTGGGAAAGAGAAGGAGGGAGAGAGAAGAGAGGGAAAGAGGGAGAGTGAGAAAAGGAGAGAGAGAAAGGGAAAAGAAAGAGTGATAGGTATCGAACAACCGAAGAAGCCAAGAAAAGACGACAGCAACGACTCCTCAGAACTCAGATATATCCGTGTCAGAGCACTTGCACACTTCCTGAGGCTTCATCCCAAGGCATCTGAGAGTTTCCGACCTCTAGACTATGAAACACAATATCTGTATTATAACAACTCCTTTCATGGAGAAAAACTAGATACAAGAATTAACTCGAAAAGATCTTGTACTATAAGATTACAATAGGACACAATAGGATGTCCAAGGTACTAGACTAGACAAGACTAGAACAAGGACAAGACTAGAACAAGAACTCAAACTTGGAGAGTACTTACTTGGTGGTCAAGATTGCTTGAGCTCCAAAGATTGGGTTCGCAATATTGATTATGTATGTAGCCATTCCCTCCTTAAATAGTTTTTCCAAGTGTGGTTGAGGCATGGTTAGGAATTGATGATGTCATCGATGATGTCATCAATTGGAAACAAGACATCAACAAATGGATAGTTGATCTTGGGGTTTTGGCACGTTCTAAATGTAATGGAATCTAAGGTTTAGGATGGTTTCCTTTGTCCATGAAACAATTGGACAATTTGTAGGTCGAATGAGAGAAGTCTCGAAGACGTTTTGAAAAACTTTCATATAATTCTTAAAATGTTTCAATATTCATCAAAAATTGCTTTCACTTGTAGGTGCAAATTCTGTTAGAAAACCAATTTTAAATTACTCAAGGTAAAAATAAAAATGTATCCACTTAGCCTATGACTCTAAAAAGAAGTTTGAAATTTGCTTCTATAAATGAGGATATGTTCCATGCACAATCCTCTTTATCTGTTCCTTTCAAACTAATTGTTCATGCTATTTAAAGATTCAAATACTTTGTATGTACACACTCATTAGAAGATACTAGCAATTTTATTCTTGCATGCCTCCACTTCAAACAACTGTATATGCTATTTTTTGATACCACAACTAAGTCATGTGTACTATAATTTTGTTCCTTTCTTTATTTTCTATATTCTTATTTTAGCTTTATCTTGGGGACAAACCATTAATGTCAAACTTCATCTTTTACTATTTGTTTGGGTTGCAAGAAAGCATAAACCTCTAGCCACAAATCAAGAACCTTGACAATGTTTTCTTGAGAGGGAAAAGGCCTTAACATCTAATGAGAATTGAGGACCCTCTCATAATTTAAAATATCACTAATGCAAGGAATTCATGGTATTCAGTTAATTCTATGCATCAAATAATAAAAAACTCGAAAAAAAAACCTTCTAACCTAATTTAACCTTCATCTTCATTTTCATCTCCAAGGACCTCATCATTAGTGTTATACATGTCATCCATTCTTCTTTTGAATAATTTTACACACTTTCCTACAACGAAAATCTTTAGAAGATCTCCATAAAATTCTTGCGGTACAAATAAATCATTATCATACTTTGACAGAACCATATATTGAGCAAATCATCTTTTAGAGAAAATTTTATGTGAATCATCTTAGGAATCAAATGTATTATCATAAAATTATAATCAATTCCCTAGTTCAAATTTAGTGACTTAGAAGTCCATGTGTTTTGCTTAAGTTTAGTTTACTTTTATGATGGGAGTCCTTCAAATTTTGAACAACTTTGATTAACATTCCTGTTGCTTGTTCTAGGAGTTCTCATTCAAGGGGAAAGACATCCAGGTAGGTATCTGAGTGTGGAAAGAAAAAATGGAAGATATCTTAGCCATTTTTTATATCACTATCATAGCTCTTCAAAATATCCCCTCAGAATAGAAGTTTTCCTCATTAAATCTTACAATTTTCCTCTATATTATTTCTAGAGATACAATGAAATTCTAACTTGCTTCTTCTTCTTATGAAACTTGAATACCTTGTGACCATGATCTCCACAATAAAAGCATAATACATTATCCTTCTAATGTTTTCTTTCCTTTGGTGTAAGTTGTCTGACCTTGATGTTAAGTAATTGAAAAGGTTATGGTTGAATTTCTTCTAACACATGTTGAGGAACTAAGGTAAAACTGTATTCCTGATCTTGAACACAAATCTTCCTCTCTTTCTTTCTCTTAAACTACCCATTTTCACACTCAATTGCTTGATTCATGCATTCGTTCAAAGTGTTTACCTTGGGCATGGCTAATATGTATTCCTTCACATCGTCAAGTATGTTTTTCACATCAATGTTTGCACTTCATCTGTCCTCAAGGATCAATGGTTGATAAACTTGGACAAGATCATCTTTCTCCCTCAACACATTATCTTGAACTTCGTTGTCATTGAATACTTGATTCCCACATTGAGTTGCTTGCTGGATAGCTGCATCTGAAGTATTTACATGAGGTAAAGAGAGTAAAATATCCTTTACTTCATCTTGGAGACAACATTTTAATTAATTAACTAGATAGTCTTCTTGATATGTGTTTCCTTCAAATAAATTTCTAAAGTTTGATGCAAAATCTACAACAAACTAATCACCTTGTTGTAGGATCCTTTTCAAATCTTCAAGTTTCTGATATACATCATTCAAATTAAATTCAATATTTTCGAGTATGGATATCTAGTCCATCGTTCTTGAAATGGACTTGATATGGATAGTCTTGCCAAAATCTCACGAGAGCACTAGATTGTGCCCTCTATCTAAACTAGACAAGATTTTGAAAATATACATCTCATTACAAGATCATCCATGGAGGGGAAATAATACAAGATTATGTAGCTAATACAAAAAGTCCCACACCTCAAAACTGATAGGTATGGATAACTCAACTAGAGATGATATAAGCGATCCCACAACCCGAGATCATAACTATGAAACACAATATCTGTATTATAACAACTCCTTTCATGGAGAAAAACTAGATACAAGAATTAACTCAAAAAGATCTTGTACTATAAGATTACAATAGGACACAATAGGATGTCCAAGGTACTAGACTAGACAAGACTAGAACAAGGACAAGACTAGAACAAGAACTCAAACTTGGAGAGTACTTACTTGGTGGTCAAGATTGCTTGAGCTCCAAAGATTGGGTTCACAATATTGATTATGTATGTAGCCATTCCCTCCTTAAATAGTTTTTCCAAGTGCGGTTGAGGCATGGTTAGGAATTGATGATGTCATCAATGATGTCATCAATTGGAAACAAGACATCAACAAATGGATAGTTGATCTTGGGGTTTTGGCACGTTCTAAATGTAATGGAATCTAAGGTTTAGGATGGTTTTCTTTGTCCATGAAACAATTGGGCAATTTGTAGGTCGAATGAGAGAAGTCTCAAAGAGGTTTTGAAAAACTTTCATATAATTCTTAAAATGTTTCAATATTCATCAAAAATTTCTTTCACTTGCAGGTGCAAATTCTGATAGAAAACCAATTTTAAATTACTCAAGATAAAAATAAAAATCTATCCACTTAGCCTATGACTTTAAAAAGAAGTTTGAAATTTGCTTCTATAAATGAGGATATGTTCCATGCACAATCCTCTTTATCTGTTCCTTTCAAACTAATTGTTCATGCTATTTAAAGATTCAAATACTTTGTATGTACACACTCATTAGAAGAACTAGCAGTTTTATTCTTGCATGCCTCCACTTCAAACAACTGTATATGCTATTGAGTAGTGGTTTTGATACCACAACTAAGTCATGTGTACTATAATTTTGTTCCTTTCTTTATTTTCTATATTCTTCATTTAGCTTTATCTTGGGGACAAACCATTAATGTCAAACTTCATCTTTTACTATTTGTTTGGGTTGCAAGAAAGCATAAACCTTTAGCCACAAATCAAGAACCTTGACAATGTTTTCTTGAGAGGGAAAAGGCCTTAACATCTAATGAGAATTGAGGATAAAGTGTCATACCCTAGCAAGAACTAGGATCTCATTTGTTGATTCTCGCCATAGTGAGCATAGCCTATCTATATGAAACATTTCCTAATATTATTACTAAGAGCTCTTAGTCAAGATTATCTTATCTAGGTCATCTCGATGGCTATAAGGATTGTAAGCCTATTTCCCAAGAATACATATTCCTATTGGAGTTTTCATTTTGAATCTCTCATAATTTAAAATATCACTAATGCAAGGAATTCATGGTATTCAGTTAATTCTATGCATCAAATAATAAAAAACTCAAAAAAAAACCTTCTAACCTAATTTAACCTTCATCTTCATTTTCATCTCCAAGGACCTCATCATTAGTGTTATACATGTCATCCATTCTTCTTTTGAATAATTTTACACACTTTCCTACAACGAAAATCTTTAGAAGATGTTCATAAAATTCTTGCGGTACAAATAAATCATTATCATACTTTGACAGAACCATATATTGAGCAAATCATCTTTTAGAGAAAATTTTATGTGAATCATCTTAGGAATCAAATGTATTATCATAAAATTATAATCAATTCCCTAGTTCAAATTTAGTGACTTTGAAGTCCATGTGTTTTGCTTAAGTTTAGTTTACTTTTATGATGGGAGTCCTTCAAATTTTGAACAACTTTGATTAACATTCCTCTTGCTTGTTCTAGGAGTTCTCATTCAAGGGGAAAGACATC
Organism: Ceratopteris richardii; assembly: GCA_020310875.1. NCBI lineage: Eukaryota > Viridiplantae > Streptophyta > Polypodiopsida > Polypodiales > Pteridaceae > Ceratopteris > Ceratopteris richardii. The sequence continues at coordinate 199,269,538 of CM035414.1, read as the reverse complement.
CAGGTAGGTATCTGAGTGTGGAAAGAAAAAATGGAAGATATCTTAGCCATTTTTTATATCACTATCATAGCTCTTCAAAATATCCCCTCAGAATAGAAGTTTTCCTCATTAAATCTTACAATTTTCCTCTATATTATTTCTAGAGATTAAAGACAATGAAATTCTATGTTCTTCAAATTCTCATCGATCACCAACTACCTTCTACATATAGCTAGCTCTTTGCTATGAATTCTTTAGAAAAGAATTCCAATATGTTAAAGGTAGTGTTATGTTCGAGGGCTCAACCTTCTATAAATCAGGAGATGTTCCATGTACAATCATTTCTATCTATTCCTCTCCAAGTTAGGCATCGTCTTATATAAATATTAAAATACTTTGTACTTAGTCACTCATTAGAGGACACTACTAGTTCCACTGTTGCATGTGTCCACCACATACAACTTGCATATACTCTTAATTAGTGGTTTCGAGACCACACTTTACTCATGTGTACTATTTTTGTTCATATCTTTATTTCTTTTTGTTCTTCATTTAGCTTTATCTTGGGGAGGAACCATTAATGTAGCGCTTCATCTTTTGTTTAACTTTACTTCTACGTTTCTGGATTCGAAGAAATCATAAACTTCTAGTTATATAATCGAGAATCTTCACAATGTTTTCGTTAGAGGCAAAAGGCATAAATCCATAATGAGATTTGTGGATCACGAGATATCCACTAGCAAGAACTAGGATTTTATTGAGTGATGCTTGCCATACTAAGCATAGCCTATCTATATAAAACATGTCCTAATATTATCACTAAAAGATTTTAGTCGAGATTATCTTATCTAGTTCTTCTTAATGGTTATAAGGATTCAAAACATATTTCCTATTGGAGTTTCCAATTCTAACGTTTCATAATTTAAAATATAACTAATGTAAGAACTTCATGATCTATAGGTAATGCTATGCATAAAATAAAATGAAACTAGAAAAGGAACAATCTAACCTAACTTAACCTTCATCTTCATTTTCATCTCCGAGGACTTCATTGTCAATTATATGCTTGTCATTTATTCTTCTCTTCAATAACTTACGCACTTTCATACAGTCGAAATCATTGGAGGATTTCCATAAAATTCTTATAGTAAATATGAAACATTATCATAGTTTGAGAGAACAAAAAATGGATCAAATCATCTTTTAGAAAATTTATTATGTGCATCATATTGGGAATCAAATGTACTTTCCTGAACTTATAGCCAAAACTTAGTTTAAACTTACTTTTTTCTAAGTCGATGTGTTTTGCATCACTGTAATTTATTTTTAAGATTGCACTCATTTAACTTTTGTACTACTTCATTTAACATTTCTCTTGTTTGTTCTAGGAGTTCTCATTCTAGGACAAATACATCCACGTAGGTATCTGAGTGTCGAAAGTACAAACGGAAGATATATCTGCCATTTTTTTTATCGCTATCATAGATCTTCAAAATATCCTTCACAATAGAAGGTTTTCCTCATTAATTCTTACAATTTTCCTCTATATTATTTGTAGAGCTCAAAGAAAATCATATTCTATGTCATTGAAATTCTCTCACCTCTCTAGGATCTAAGCCTCTTCGATTAACAACTATCTTCCACATATAGCCAATTATTTGCTATGAACTCTTCAAAAATGAATATAGACATATTAAAAGTGGTGTAAGGGTGGAGGTGCTCAACCTTCACGTGGTTCCTTAACTTTTCTCTAACCAAAACTATATACTTCATCTTATCAATCCTTTTTTTTATGTTAACAAGAGAAACCACCTACGTATAGAGAATACAAGGAGGTATGTTGGATGTAATGGGCCTCTGTGCTTCACTTCCAAATGTCAGTAACATATGGAACGTGCTCTCAAAGTCTCTTGGATTCACTAATGAAAAATCTAATCACCGCGTGACTGGCTAAGCAGTGCTATAAAAGGTCTCACCAAATGTGGGTCCATTATGGATCTTGTCGTGGACATCTTAGAAGATCTTAAATATGCACACCAGTCTAACCAAATCTTGGTATTTCTCAAAATCAAAATTTAAAAGGGTTTTGCTAGACTTGAGTTTGACTTCATTTTTTAAGCACTCGAGGACCTCTATTTCAATTCTAAGTATGTGAGGGCCATTTTCTCACTTCTTGGAAATACCTCATTCTGCATTTAGATTAAAGGTAGGTGTTTTAATTCTATTAAGCTCATAGGGTCCATAAGGTAGGGTCCCCCTTTGGCTCCTTGCTATTTGAAGTTTTCGTGCATTGCTTAACTCTCTTCTTGAGAATCAAGTTAAATGCAAAAATGTCCCATGCCTTGTGCTTCTTTGAGAGAAGACCAAATGGTGCAATGTGTCATGGACACAAAGAAAACCATCTTAAACCTTAGATTCCATGTCAATTTCCTATACATCATGTTTGGTTAGGATTTTGGAGAAACCAGTGCTACCATTGCGTCTAGAATGTGCTAAAACCCCAAGATCGACTCCCTATTTGCTGAATTTTGACACCCGGAGGTCTTGTTTCCAATTGATGATATCATCGATGACATCATAAAATTGTAGCCACCCTTCAAAACCTATAAAAGCAGGGGTTGGCCACATTCATAATTAGTCTTGTGGATACCAGTCTTGGGAGCTCAAGGAGTCATGACCGCCAAGTAAGTACGCTCCAAGTTCCAATTCCATTTCTTGTCTTGTTCTTTGTTCTAGTCTTGTCTAGTCTAGTTCTTGTTGATATATTTAGGTACTGATGTGTGTGAACACTATAGGACGGCCGGGGCACTTTTTTCCCTCTTTAGGAGGTTTTTCCCCCCCGGCTTGTATATACGCCTATTGCCCTAACGGGCTACTTATCTTTGTACATTCTCTAGTAATACATTCAATCTTGTGTGTTGTGCTCCAAATTCTTCTTCCTTGTGCTGTTTACGTGCTTCCGCAGATGTCTAACTCCAACAATTGGTATCCGAGCAGGTCGCCGGTTCATCTAGGGTGTCATCGACACTCCTCTAGTTGCAGTTTCAGATTCGCACGAAATTTGGTGAGCATACTCAAGGTGTTTCAGAGATCAAAACATCTTCGCTTTGTCGTGTCAAAATCGCGATCTGAGCTCGTTTTGACCTCCAAAAGAACTATCGTAGTGCTTGTGCAGGCTATTTCGTCTTTTTGAGCCAAAGGTATATACCTGTTTCGGTCCACCAATATAAGCCTCTCGAAGTCTGCTATAGGTTTAGTAGAACTTGTGTGGGCAGTTCCGTTCAACTTTTTGAGATACAATCAATTTTCTGCATCAAGGTATTTTAGTCATAGGCCATGGCTCAAAAGCAGTGATGTATTCCGTATGTTGGCTGTTGAGAATAAGTTGGATGGTACCAATTACCCATTATGGGCTTATATGATGCGACATGTATTGGTTGCAAAAGGATTCTGGAACATTGTGCGGGGTGTTGAAAGACGTCCTATTACACGTGTAACTACAGGTACTGCAAATACAAGTGCTGGAGCTGATGGAGATGGTGTCGAAGATGATATTGTAAAGATTCCTGTTTGTGCTCCTGTTTCTTCTGCACCTACTGCAGAGAAAATTGGTTGGGATGGCAGAGATGCCCAGACACATGCATTGATAGCTTTGTCTGTCAAACATGCCATTATTCCTCATATTCGCTCTTACAGAATAACTAAGGATGCTTGGGATACACTTACCGCATTGTACCAAGCTAGGAATAAGGCTCGTGTTTCTTAACTTCGAAAACAGTTGGAGAGTGAGCACATGAATGAAGGTGATTCTATGGACAATTTCCTAACAAAGATCAAAGACTTGAAGGAACACTTGATTTCTGCTGATAAGGTTATACTAGATAGCTCACTTGTGCAGACCAATCTGAATGGTCTTCCTGATTCATATCAGAGTTTTGCTTCTCCTCTTCGGTTGATGATGAAAGGCAATCCAAATGCCTTGTCATTTGAGGAGTTAGTCTCTGTTCTGTTGCGAGAAGATCACTCCAAGCAGAACAGGTCCATTATGCATGTTGTAGATCAAGCTTTCCTGGATAGTCAGAAGGGCAAAGGAAAATGGAGTTTTTCTACTAGTAAGTAGAAATCTGCAAATGCTGCACATTCGAAGAACCAAGACAAAGATGAGAAAAAATCTGAAAAGCAAAAATTATTTTATAAGTACTGTAAAGGGAATGATCATATCATAAAGAACTATCCAAAACTCGATCCAAAAGAAGGAAAGAAGAAAGAGGTTGGAATGGTTGTTGTAGAAGCCTCTACACCAAAACCGGAGTCTGCTAATCTTGTGTAGGAAGAAGAATGGGCGTTCACGACTGTTTGCAATTTTGACCCACCTTCTCATGAGCACTACATGTCTACAGTAGACTTAGATGTTTGGTACTTTGATAGTGGAGCGACCAAACATATTACCTCACAGCGTAGTTTCTTCTCTTCACTCCAGCCTACCCCTATAGGGAATACTGTTACATGCACCAACAACTCCTCTTATCCTGTTATGGGAGTTGGTAAGATCATTTTGACTACTGCTGATCGTAGTTCTTTCACTTTGCCAGATGCTTTATTTGTGCGAAGGATCAAGAAAAATCTGTATCAGTTTCTACATTAGCCAAGATTGGCTTGGTTGTGAAATTTGTTGATAACAAGTGTACATGATCTATCAAATGGTGATGTGATTATTGCTTCTCGCATTTTATGTTGTGGGTTGTATAAGCTCATAGACTATGAAAGATTTGTAAATGATTTGACATGTGTAGTAAATGATTCTTAGGCTATGTCATATGCAAAGCTTTGGCATGCACGCTTTGGTCATTTGAATGTTGCTAGTTTTCTCCGCCTATAGAAATATGAAATGGTATCCTCTTTGCCCAAACTTGAGGCACCTCGAAAACATGTTTGGGAAGGCTGTATTTTGGGCAAAATGCAGCGTTCCTCCTTTCCAAAAGATGGTTCAGTTCGGGCTACGTAGAAATTGCAGCTTGTACATAGTGATGTCTATAGTCCTATGCAGACTCACTCTTTTGGAAATTACCTTTACTTTGTGAATTTCATTGATGATTTTTCCAGGCATGCATGGGTATATCCACTCAAAGAAAAGTCTGACATGTTCATGGGGCTCAAACAGTTTTTTGTTTTGGCTGAAAATCTATGAGCATGTAAAATGGGCACCATCCATTCTGATCGAGGGGGGAATATATGTCTTCTGATATTAATGCATTTTTGGTTGAACGTGGGATAAAAACCAGTGTACAGTGCCATATACACCTCAATAGAATGCAATTGCTGAGCGAAAGAACAGGTCACTCATGGAGATGGCGAGGTGTATGGTCAAGAGTCATGTTTTACCACATAGTTTCTGGCTTGAGGGTGTCGTGTGTGCAGCATATGTACTGAACAGGTGTCCCATTAAAGCACTGCAGTCTATAACTCCATATGAGGCTTGGCATGATCGCAAACCATCTGTTGCCTATCTGCGCGTTTTTGGTTGTTTTGCATATGCATTAGTGCCTGAACAACATCGCAAAAAATTGGATGATAAAGCAGTAAAATGTATTTTTGTTGGGTACAATTCTGAAAGTAAAGGCTATCATCTGTATCATCCACAGACTAAACGCATTCTGGTGAGCCGTGATGTTGTTTTTGTGGAAGATGCTATTGAGGCATTGCTTTCATGTACTAAGGAGACATCTGTTAGCTCCAAAGACATGTATGATACTTTGATGCCTCTTTTTATAGGTGGACACTCTAGTGCTCGTCCTAATGAAGCAACCTCTCAGCCTTTGCAAGTTTCATGTGATGATGAATATCATTCCATTCGATGCAGATTTACATGATGCACTAGTTGATGCGAGAGCTGATATTGAGCAGGCAAAAACTATGCCAAAATGGCTGGTGCAAACTTTACGTGACAAAAAATTAGATGCACCTCTGTCATATCGTACTCATTCAGGCTCTCATAGTGCCTCTTTTGCATCAGATTGCTATGCTATGGTTGCATCTAGTCTCTACGATGAGAATGAGGCTGTTTTGTTTGATGAAGCACAAAATTCAAAAAATTGGATGGCTTCTATGCAATCTGAATATGATGCAATAATGAAGAATGGTACTTGGTCTTTATGTGACTTGCCTCCTAGCAAGAAGGCCATTGGCACTAAGTGGGTATACAAGCTTAAGCATAAACCTGATGGTATAGTTGACAGGTATAAGGCTAGGCTTGTTGCAAAGGGTCATGCGTAGGAAAGAGGCATTGATTTTGATGAGACCTTTGCACCTACATGGGATCACTACCGCCAAATTTGCATGCTTTTTTCTGAATCTGATTGGGCTGGTTGTTATGACACTTGTGTGTCCACTAGTGGCTTTTGCTTCATGCTTGGTAGCTCATGTATATCGTGGTTGAGCAAGAAGCAGCCTACTATGGCCACTTCAAGTTGTGAGGCTAAGTATAGGGTAGCCTTCACAGCTACTGTTGAGTGTGTGTGGCTCAGACGCCTTATGGCTGATTTGGGTGTTGGTTAGTCTTCTGCTACCACCATCTTCATTGACAGTCAGAGTGCATTGGCAGTTGCGAGGAACCCTGTGTTCCATGCTTGCACTAAGCACATTGAGGTGCATTATCATTATGTCAGCGAGAGGTTCTGTGCTGGGGAGATCAGCTTGGCATATGTGCCCACGCAGGAGAACATTGCAGATCTTTTCACAAAGGCTCTGTGTAGGGAGAAGTTTGAAGCTTTCCGCAAATCTTTGGGCTTACTTCCTTTTGTGGAGTGATTTCCACATAGCTTGGAACTTCCTTATACATGAGTGCCAGCTTCTTGTTCACCGCATCATTCCCAGGGGGGATTTGTTGATATATTTAGGTAGTGATGTGTGTGAACACTCTAGGACCCTCGGGGCACTTTTTTCCCTCTTTAGGAGGTTTTTTTCCCCCGGCTTGTATATACGGCTATTGCCCTAACGGGCTACTTATCTTTCTACATTCTCTAGTAATACATTACTCTTGTGTGTTGTGCTCCAAGATTCTTCTTCAATCTTCCTTGTGCTATTTGCGTGCTTCCACATACGTCTAACTCCAACAGTTCTTGGACATCCTGTATTGTCCTCTTGTAATCTTGTAGTACAAGATCTTGTCAAGCTCTTTCTTGTATCTAGTTCATCTCCCACAAGGGAATTCTTGTAATCCAGATATCTTGTTCAGTACTTACAATCCCGGGCTATGGGATCTCTTGTATCATCTCTAGTCTAGTTTTCCATACCTATGGGTCTCGGGTTGTGGGACATCTTGTATCAGCTACGTCTTCTTGTATCATTTTCCCTATGTGGGTGTTCTTATAATCATAAGTGTATTTCCAAAATCTTGTCTAGTGAAGTCAGAGAGCATAATCTAGTGCTCCCCTGACATTTTGGGAAGACTGATTATGAATGTGGACAAGCCCTCCTTATATAGTTTTTCAAGAGCGGCTACCAAAGGTGGTTACGACCTGATGAAGAAGACTACATGGTTAATCAGTTTTGAAGTGGCCTCAATCCTGAAGTCAAATACCTCTTGCTATCCATGTCTCAAGCAAATACCTTGGAGGATGTTATCAAACAAGCAGTTCAATGTGAGAATCATTTGTTGAAAGAAACCCAAGTCCAAAAGTGAGAAGTCGTGAATAATGAAAACACTATTCCTCACGAATCTGAATCAAGAATCTTTCAGGCCCAAAAAGTCATTACAAATAAAATGGAGTATACATATTATGAAGATATCAAGAAGGTAAAGGATAAGGAGGAGTTCATGTTCAATCATGGAGGTGTGCTTACTCAACACTCTTCATCAAAGATCTTGGAAACAGCACAACATTCCACTAGAAGCTCAAAGGATCTATTGCATGAAGAACCCAAGGAAGCTCAAGAGAGACCCAGTCCTTCACCACCGATCAAGATTGAGGATCATGAAGAATTCGAGGTTGTGCATGGATTAGATTCAAGGATCTCTCGTGGAAGATTGGAATGCCTTATTCATTGGAAAGCCTATGACATCATTGATCGTATTTGGAAACTTACGGAAAATATTCTTAGAAAAAATTCAAGGTTCATGAGTTCCATAGGAAGAATCCAATGAAACCCAAGCTAGAGAACATGGCCACTCCTTGTGGAACTCATCGCTTGAGGGGAAGGTGATGTCATGGATACAACGAAAACCATCTTAAACCTTAGATTCCATGTCAATTTCCTATATCTCATGTTTGGTTAGGATTTCGGAGAAACTAATGCTACCATTGTGTCTAGAATGTGCAAAACGCCAAGATCGACTACCTATTCGCTGAATTTGCACACTCAGAGGTCTTCTTTCCAATTGATGATGTCATCGATGACATCATCAAATCGTAATCCCCCTTAAAAACCTATAAAAGAAGGGGTTGGCCACATTCATAATTAGTCTTGTGGATACCAGTCTTGGGAGCTCAAGGAGTCATGACCGCCAAGTAAGTACTCTCCAAGTTCCAATTCCAGTTCTTGTCTTGTTCCTTGTTCTAGTCTTATCTAGTCTAGTTCTTGGACATTTTGTATTGTCCTCTTGTAATCTCGTAGTACAAGATATTGTCATGTTCTTTCTTGTATCTAATTCATCTCCGAGAAGGGATTTTTGTAATCTAGATATCTTGTTCCATACTTACAATCCCGGTGTGGAGATGATCCCGATCTGGGTGGATCGGGTCCAGTCGTGGCACACACAGGGTGTATGAAGCTAATGAATGTTGGAAGGTTTAAGGACATGAAAGTGAAATTAATGTTGAGTATGGAGAAGAGAGAGATGTTGAAATGATTATGGGAATGGGAATGTAGGAGTGCAAGTTAGATTGATAAACATAAATGATAAGAATGAAAGAGAACCGTACATACGAATCAAATTTGGAAGGAAGAATGATTCATTGAAGGAGCTTCTTAAACACTTCCTAATTCTAATCCATATGCATAGTCTTCTTTGGATGATATGTGTGCATGACGAGAATAGATGGAATCCTTACACATAAATAAGTTTTGAAAGGAAGAATGGTCCAATATTGGAGCTTCTTATACACTTTCAGAAACTAATCAATATGTATGGGTATTTATGGATTATATGCATGCAAGTGATCTATGAAGATAGAGTTTACTCACAAGCTCAATGAAACATCCTCACTGGTTCGCAATACTACGGAGCCTTCTCACACATAGAAGAAAATAGAAGACATGTAAAAATACTTAAGAGACTGAGAGAAGAGACAAGAGACAAGTGATAAGTGAAATGAATTAAAATGATTTGAATTAAGATACATGTATAAGATCGTCGTGATACGTCAAGCTAAGCATTCTACTGATCAAAGGCGGTTCCGACCTTCAAACCATGACAGTTCAACCCAATGTCACACGTAAGAAGGCGAGTTCCACTTCGTTGATCCTATGTATGTCTAGGCTTGTAACATCTAACTAAAGAAGTCTAAGACTCATTAAAACCAGCTCTAACTCACTCACACGCTCCACCGAGGGTGAGTCAAGATAGAGATGCTGGTTTCAAGAGCTTATCCTAGATTGGAGTTCTAACTTAAATTTGAAACTAGGTACTATACTCATACTAGCTCACCTTGGATCCTCACTCGCTCAACCGAGCGTGATCGTCTCAAGGAAACCGTAAGCTAGCAAGAGCCCTATGGATGCCTAAAAATGATGCTCTAGGAGTTTGGAGGGGGGTTTATATAGTTTTTTGAATGAATTTGGGCCCTTAGATCTACAGAAATCAACTCTCAACTCTAGGATCACTACTTTTGATTACAACCATTTGATTAATCAAATCAATGGCTTGAAATTGTTCTTTCTATCAAATCTAGTGTAAAGGAGTGAAATTTAGGCGCCTTCATTCTCTACCATTGGATCTGGGGATGATCTGGACCGTCGGATTAGTGCTGACATCAATTTGGATAAGATAAGCCACTATTTTTGGAGAAAAGCTGCATTATTGATCTTTGATTGTCAAAAAATTCTTCTTTTATGGAAAGACTCGTGGATCCTCCTTGCTTTAAGCATAAGTGCATCTCCACCCTTCAATATGAGCTCATCTTGACCGTACAACATGGCTCAATCAGCTTTTGCCATGTGGTAGCCCTTCAACACTTCAATTTGCTTAAACTAGAAAACTGCGGTGATCCTGAAAACTAGACTTTGTGCTCTTTGACCCTCCCGATAGGCTTTGATGAAGATGAAACTTTGTAGGACTATGTTTCCAGAGAACTCTTCAGGAATATGCAAAAAAAAGTTCCATCTGAATCTTCCTTGTACAAGTTTGTCTAGATTTGGAAGCTTGCAAGGTAGCATTAAGGTCTCTAGGAAGCTCTGATAGCCTTGAAACTTTGTACAAATATGTAGCCACATATGGTCTTTATACATGCCAAACCATATGGCTAACATAAATTTCTATACAAGAATTTGTAGGGTCAAACTAGAAAAATTACATTTTTACAAAATGAACATAGCATATCATTGTGCTACAAAATCCATTTTCTGCTGAAATTTGGGCTATAGACTGCCTTTGACAATCATTACAAGTATATGAATTTTCATCTAATTTGGTGACAATGAAATTTTTGCCCTAATTTCCCAACTTTGACCAGCTTTGACCGCTACCATGGACTTTCTTGATTTCTTTGTAACTTTGTATGTGAGCTTCCTTTGACATCCTTCATGCATCCTGGACTTCTCGGGGAATTTGGGCTACCTTCACCAAATATGTTTTTTGTAGGCCTTCACAAGTGAGAGAGGAGAGAAAACTCGACGACATTCGCCCCCATTAAACCTGCGGTTCCTCCGGAAGCGCCACTCTAGTGTTCCTAAAAAACATAAGTTTTTAGCATCATATTCTTTTAAAGGAAAATAGGCAAAAGGAACGAGAGATTGATGAGATGCATGAATGAGAAGGCAACATGATATCAAGCAACATATGTATGAAAGGAAAAATTAAAACAAGCAACATGAATATGCATAAAGAAATAGGTAACATATATGAAAATGAACAAGCAACATTGACAACAATGACAAAAAGAAAGAAAACAAACAAGCATCAATATGACGTGGAAGTGGATGTATTGAGTCATTTTAAGAATCACTTCCTCTCATCTTGAAGAAAAATTTGTACCTTTTTCATAAAGCAATCTACCTTAAATACGATTATAAACAAAGATTTAGGATTTTCAAGAGACATCTCTCATCTTTAGCTTATTTTAGATCAACTCCTTTCCTACATAAATATGAATATGCTCTTTCTCTAATAACATGCAGGGAAATCTAACTAAACTCCACTAATGCATAAATCTGCCTATATAGCCCGTGATTTATTCTACTATGCCTCTTTATCCTCCTTTGGCTTGCTCTTTTTTTTTGATGATGATGATTCGGCAACTTTATGGTTACAGTCACTTCTTTGGGGTGGAAGAAAGTGTAAACTTCCTGGTAACATGTAGCAACTTTTTTTTTTTTATGACGGGGAAAAATTAAACCCCGATACAAGGTACAACCATTTTTGATGACGGAGAACAGTTGTTTAAACTCCAATACAAGTGCTGTGAGATGGACTAAGGATGTAGAAACAAGTAGTAGAAGGAGCTAGGATTTCAGCAATTATGCTTGCGATACAGGATACATATGCATGTTTATATATGAAAGTCATGTCACCAAAATAAACCTCCAAGTCTACATGCCCTATCTTTTCACAATCCTAGATTATAATCAAATTCTTAGTAGATAAGTTACTACTTAAGATACAAATTTACACAAGTAGGGAAATCATCATTTGCCCTCTTTTTGGACTCAAGTGATGTGGATATGCAATGCAATGCAAAGATGTAAATCAAACATGCATGAAACAAGAATGGAAAGAAAACAAAGCAACATGAACTTGAAAAATTAATGATATTTTTATACATTTTTTAATTATTATTATTTTTAAAATTTTTTATTTATTTTTTTATAGCATGGATAGTCCTGTTTATGAATCGGCCTCATTGTTGTCATCTTCTTCAATGTCCTCATCCAAAATGTACTCGTCATTATCACGTTTCTTGAATAACTTTATCCTTTTACCTGCAATCAAAGTTTTTAGTGCAACACCATTTAATTCACAAAGAGCATGCGTACCATTGTTGTTGGCTTTTGATACAATGTATGGCCCAAACCACCGTTGAGTGAGCTTTTTGCGTGCATCATATTGAGAGTCATATGTACTATCATAAATGAGCACCCAATCTCCTACTTCAATTGGCTTGGGACGCAATCGATGAGTTTTATCAAAATAATGCTTGTTCTTCATTCTAAATTCTCTTAATTTTTCAACAGCATCATCAAGTCTTAATTTAACTTGTTCTAATTGTTTAATGTGCAAACTCAAAAAATCATCAGTAGACATGTTCTCGGACCAAAGCAAATTTGACCATGCAAAAATATGAGTGAATTGGAAATAATGGTTTTTGACAGTACATGAGTTCAGCAGGCATATATCCAGTAGTACATGTGCATGTCATTCTATCTGCCCAAAGTGCAAAAGGTAAGAATCTAGGCCATTGTTTGATGTCATTGTTACATGCTTTAGATATGGCTTTCACAATAGGTGGATGCCCTCTCTCTATTTTACCATTGGCCTCTCAATTATATGCAGTAGTGAGAGATAAACGAATACCGTGACGCTCAAAGAAGTCTTTAGATTCTCTCGCATTTAACTCTCCACGATCGGCAACTACTTTCTCTATGTACCCAAAGCGACTTATGACATCTTCAAGCAAGAATTTGCAAACATTGTAAGTGTTCTTAGATTGTAGTGCACGTCCCTCTACATGATTAGTTAAGTCTTCTCTTGCAAGTACAATGTAACACATTTTGTCAATACCTTTAGGCATAGTTACAAGATCTACTACCCACTTGTAATGAATACAAGGTGGATAAGTAGGATGCAACGGATCTCTATGTTTGACTGATGAATGAAGTCAACAAGTAGAACATATAGAAACATAGCTACTAATGTCAACATACATCCTAGGCCAATAATAGGTACTTCTAATTTTTTCATATGTTCCAAAAAATCCTTTATGACCTGCCCATAATGTCTCATGCATTTCCTTCGTTACTTGCAATTGAAGACCTCTCTTTCCTAGGACTCGTTGTGGATTCTTAACCTTACCCTTAGCATGTCTCCAAAGATAACCATTACATAGGAAAAAGTTATAAGCTCGTTTCCTAATGTTACGGAATCTATTCGTAGTCCAGCTAGGTAATGGTAGTAGTGTACTCAGATACTTTCCTATGTCTCTCCATTCATCTTCGTACTCAGACTCATGAAATTTCTCATACTCATATATATGTGGAACATAGTCAACTAAATTCACATTCTTTATTAGATCACTTTCAAGATCATCATCAAATCTAGCTCTCGATAACATATCAGCAACTGAGTTTGACTTACCTGAAATATGAACTAACTCAGGATTTATGAACTTAATATATGAGATCCATCTAAGCATGGCTATATCAGGAGATGAACAATTGGCTATCATTCGAATGAGAGGCAAACAATCAGTCTCAACTTTGACATTTGCACCAATGAAATATTCTTTGTCTGTTTTCAAAGCTGTTACCATACCCCATAGTTCTCGTTTGATCTGTGGATATTTTCATTGTGTTTCATGTAGAATTTTGGCACCAAATCTAATTGCATATCTATTCCCTTCACTATCATCTTGAGTTATGACCCAACCTATACCAATAGGACTAGTATCAACAGTCAATATAATAGGTTTGTTAGCTGAATAGTCTACGCGCTTAAGGACGAGAGCTTCAAGCAATAATTTCTTTAATTTATGCATAGCTTGAGTGTGTTTGTCAGTCCAAATAAATTTTTGTTTCTTCCTCAACAAGTCATAGAGACAATCAGCAACATGAGCAAAGTGTGGGATCCAAATAACATAAAAGATGCAAGCACCAAGAAATCTACGTACCTCACTCACGTTGTTACATGTTTCAAAAATCTTGCTAATAGCATCAACTTTTTGTGGGTATGGCTTTCGACCATAATGGCCACATAAATGTCCAACAATAAGAACCTCGTTGACACCAAAAACAGATTTTTCTATGGAAAATGTGAGACCTACCTCTTCAAATTATTGAAATATTCTTTCACACTCAGAGATATGGTCAAGAACAAATTTATGACATCTAGATGAATCTAAAGTAATGTCCTTTACACGTTCCTCACTTCCTTTAATTGGAATATCATCAATGAATGGAATAATTATATGAGGGATAAAATCATGTAAGACCATATTCATAGCACTCATCATATGAGCCACATAATTAGTCGCTCCTTGAGGTAAAGTACACATTTGCACTAAGCCTAAAGGAGTTTTCATTGTGGTTATGTCACGACTATCAATTGCTAATTGGAATTGGTCATATCTAGAATATAAATCACCCATTGAATAGATAGAATGTCCTGAAAATGATTCAGCAAACTCATCTACAATGGGTCTTGTTCCTACATTCCTTATGGTGAATTTATTGACGGGTTGGAGATCTTGAATAAAACGTAGTTTCCAATTCTTTTTAGGCACAGTGAACCATCGATTTGAGTAAGGTGCAAAAGATGGCTCCAAAATTCTTATGTTTATCATCTCCTTAAGTAGTTTCATTAGCTCAGGTAAGTGAGCCTTTGGAACTGGTATAGGGCGAAGATTTCGTGGAATATGTGGAATAGTAAAGATTATCATGGGTGCAACTAGCTTAGGATCTACACAACCAATCTCATGAGCATACATAGTAAAGGCTTTTCCATGGCTATGTATGACTCCCTCAAATTTATCTCTCTCTGCTAGCAAAAGAAAGTCATCATCTCTACCAATTTTCACCTGTTTGATTGTCTCATCCGTGAATGTATGTCCTATGTTTTTCTTATTCGGAAGAATTGGATCATTTTTCACATCAATAATTTTTTCATTACTTCCTTGAGGTAATGGTTGAGCTATGGGTTTGATTTTTTTGTCTACAGTTTTTGTACTTTTTTTCAACTAAGGCATCATATGTTTGGTTAAATTTTGAGCACTTGTCAACATTGAGAACATATTCCTGGATTAGAGCATACTCATCAAGGGAAGAAAGAAGAATAATATGGGAATTAGAATTTTGTTGAAGACATAACTCTAACTCCTCAAGAGTAGAGAAACAATGAGATGTCTCAATCACATGCTCAATGTTCTCATCATGTTCCATGATTTTGTTGTTTTTATAATTTCTTTGGGTTTTTTGGATAAAAGACTTGGACAATTGACTCTTATGAAGAAAATCTAATCTAGAATGTGGAAAACAAAGTGACAAACTATTGTACATGTTGGTTGGATGCGAGATGTCAAACCAATATCCACTGTTGTCCCGCTCAACAATGGATTCTATCCAAAAGTTTGATCATATGTATCTCCAAACATGAATCGAGGTGCACAATCACTACAAGCATGCTCATGACTCTGAGTAATAATAGGTTTCTTTCTAATTGACAATCGATTCCTAGGATGATTCACTCCTATTGTCATGACTTGAAGTGATTGCATTCCATCCTTAGACTTAGATCTAGCATAGGTAGACCCATCATCCATGGCTTTAGTTTCCATACAACTCTCACAAATAAAGGGTTGACCTAAGAGAACTTCATAGGAGCAATTGTCTTGAATAAAAAAGTGAAACTCTTCTGTGATTCCTCCTATGGATATGAGCACACTAGCACAAGCTCCATACAGGGTACCTATACCATTATTTGTAGTTCTCATACGCCATCCACAATCTTTATCTATGGGCCATCGAAACTTATCATAGACTTCTCTTGAAATCACATTGATTTCGGAGCCGGAATCTACTAATGCATTTATAGTGATAGTGTTCTTATCATTTCCTATTTTAAAATGCATCTCTGATGTACCTCTAAACCAAAATGTTCTTTTAAAGTGACTTTTAGGATTGTTTTCATGATTTTCATGGTCAGGTTGAATAGGTCTTTAGAAATTTTTATTAACATTTACTTCATCATCATCAAAGTCCTCTTCATCAGATTCATCAAAGTTTAAGGCTTCATTCATAGCTTGATCTTGATCTAGAGAATCCTGCATCTCAGTATCTAGATTAAGCGGAAACCTCTTCCTTTTAATTAGCCCGATAAAGTTATCTTTAAAAATAGACTTTGCAATAGAGAAAACTTGTTCTAAAGATATAGTCACTTGACTCTTAACAAAATGTCATCTAAAATCTCCATAGGATTTATTTTTCTCTCAATTTCTGAAATCAAGATGGCTTTAAGTGTTCTCTTTGGTTTCTTTTGTTTTTGCTCAGGGTCTTGTTTTTGTTCATGTTCTCATGTTCGGTCTTCAGTTTGTTTTGATTATTCTTGTTTATCTAAAGGCTTTGGTTCTGTTTTTCTTTGCTTTGTCTTCTTCCCTTTTTGTTTCTCCTCTTGTTTTTGTTCATTGGGTTGTGATTCTTGTTTTTATCTTTGGATTGTGATGTTTCTCCCAGCTCTATGATTGTTTCTATTCCCTCTGAGGTTTGTTTTTGTGTTACTCTTCTTTCACTAGGCTCAACTTCATCTTTCTTTTGTTTTTCTTCTACATTGGATATGTGAGAAATAAGAGATTGATCTTCGATTGGTGATTCCCAAGCCGTTATTCTCCTAATTTCATCTCGTGCTCTTACTAAAGCCTCTATGGAAAAGTCACCTTCCTTTGTGGGTTTACTTGATTCTACTTGTTGTTCATCAAGAGCTTCTAGTTTCACTCTAGTTCCTACGTCCGTTACGGTTATATTTTCATAATGTTTTTCATTCCTCCCTTACCATAATTTCCTTGCAAAGGTAGCCTAGATGGATAGTCACAGATTTTCTTGTCTATGCCTATTACTAGTTGTTGCTCCTTAGCAGCCTTCAATAGTTCATAATCTCTCAAAAAGTGCTCTAACGAATCACACCAAGGACACCTACGAGGGCCACACACAAAACCATTTTGATTTTGAGGATTTTGATTAACTTGTGGTGGTAAATTTTGAAATTGAGGATTTTGTTGATAAGGTATTGCTTGAACAGGATAATTAGGATTTTGATAAGGCAATTGATGTATTTGAGGAGCTTGGGGAGCAACATGTGGTACTTGAGGTGCAAGAGGAGCTTCCATATTATACGGTTGATGATTTTGAAAATTTCGATTTTGAGGATTTTGAAAAGCTATTTGAGAAGCTTGAGGATACATGTTTTGATACATTTGAGGATTTTGCACATGAGAATGAGGATTTTGCATTGAAGGATTATGCATTGGAGGAACTTGATATGCTTGAGGAGGAGCTACTTGTGGATTTTGATTGGTAGCTATAACATGTTGATAAGCCTCTTGAAAAGTCATTGGGCTCATTTGATTTTGGAAAGTTTTGGTGTAATTAGATTGTAAAGCATCTATAGTCCTGGCCAAATTGGATTGTGTAGCAATAAGACTTTCCATTTGCTGAGTGAGAATTTCCACTTGAGATTGTTCAACTACAGTTTTATTTGGCTCTACTTTAAAACCTTGAGTAGGCTCCATCATTTGAGGAATAGGAGTAGAGTCAAAAAGCATAGCATGGGATTGTTCTCTAACTTGCTCCTTAGTTTGTGGAAGGCTAGCTTAAGGAAGACTACTTTGCTCATAAAGCATGGATTGTCTTTGATATCTATGGGCTACAGCCTCTACTACTTTACGCACTTTTTGCCAATTGTCAGTAAGACCATAGCGCTTATCCGGCTCTTCTAATCGCCGTTCAACTTCCCTACGAGTTTCAGGATGAAGAAGCTTAAGAAAATTGATCACAAGATCAAGTTCCAAAGTTATCTTATCCTCATCAGGAAGTTGTTCATAGCGTCTAATATACTCATTTTGTAAGTGAGTAATAGAGCTACTAGGCTTTGGAGAATTGACCCATCGTAAGAATCCATCTCGATTATGTAGGCTATAATCTTCAAGATAGAATTCTTTGAGCATCTCCTTTCTAAAATCACTCCAAGGAAGATTATCATATTGAGTGACATGGTTTATGATAGAGCTATCAACAATTCGTTCAAAGAATGATATCAAAAGGTCTTCGGGAAGACCAAAAATCATAGCTTGCTCTTCAAACAAATCTAAGTAGCTTGTGATGTTGATGCCATTGAATTTTCCCTTCTCTCTCAACATAGAAGAGACTATTCTTTGGCCTTGTTTCTCAACAATAAGGGATTTGAATCCTTCCTCAATCTTATGTCAATAAGCAAGTGATGCACGATGCTCTAGATCTCTCACAAATGCGTTTACTTCAGGACGAAGATGTGCACGATACTGTGAAAAATCCAATGCAACACTTAAGACTGATGATGATGATATGAGGAGGATGAAACAAAGGATATGGATCACAATCTCCCAACAAGATCAGAAGCAAATGCCACGAAGCGTTTCACGTCGGGTTCAAATGTGGAGGTGATCGCAATCCGGGTGGATCGGGTCCGGTCATGGCACACATAGGGTGTATGAAGCTAATGAATGTTGGAAGGTTTAAGGACATGAAAGTGAAATTAATGTTGAGTATGGAGAAGAGAGAGATGTTGAAATGATTATGGGAATGGGAATGTAGGAGTGCAAGTTAGATTGATGAACATGAATGATAAGAATGAAAGAGAACCATACACACGAATCAAATTTGGAAGGAAGGATGGTCCATTGAAGGAGCTTCTTAAACACTTCCTAATTCTAATCCATATGCATAGTCTTCTTTGGATGATATGTATGCATGACCAGAATAGATGGAATCCTTACACATAAATCAGTTTTGAAAGGAAGAATGGTCCAATATTGGAGCTTCTTATACACTTTCAGAAACTAATCAATATGTATGGGTATGTATGGATTATATGCATGCAAGTGAATTATGAAGATAGAGTTTACTCACAAGCTCAATGAAACATCCTCAGTGGTTCAACGCAATACTCCGGAGCCTTCTCACACATAGAAGAAAATAGAAGACATGTAAAAATACTTAAGAGACTGAGAGAGGAGACAAGAGACAAGTGATAAGTGACATGAATTAAAAGGATTTGAATTAAGATACATGTATAAGATCGTCCTGATATGTCAAGCTAAGCAGTCTACTGATCAAAGGCGGTTCCGACCTTCAAACCATGACAGTCCAACCGAATGTCACACGTAAGAAGGCGAGTTCCACTTCGTTGACCCTATGTATATCTAGGCTCGTAACGTCTAACTAAAGAAGTCTAAGACTCATTAAAACCAGCTCTAACTCACTCACACGCTCCACCGAGGGTGAGTCAAGATAGAGATGCTAGTTTCAAGAGCCTATCCTAGATTGGAGTTGTAACTTAAATTTGAAACTAGGTACTATACTCATACTAGCTCACCTTGGATCCTCACTCGCTCAACCGAGAGTGATCGTCTCAAGGAAACCGTAAGCTAGCAAGAGCCCTATGGATGCCTAACAATGATGCTTTAGGAGTTTGGAGGGGGGTTTACATAGTTTTTTGAATGAATTTGGGCCCTTGGATCTAGAGAAATCAACTCTGAACTCTAGGATCACTACTTTCGATTACAACCATTTGATTAATCAAATCAATGGCTTGGAATTGTTCTTTCTATCAAATCTAGTGTAAAGGAGTGAAATTTAGGCGCCTTCATTCTCCACCATTGGATCTAG
Source organism: Ceratopteris richardii (assembly GCA_020310875.1). Taxonomy (NCBI): domain Eukaryota; kingdom Viridiplantae; phylum Streptophyta; class Polypodiopsida; order Polypodiales; family Pteridaceae; genus Ceratopteris; species Ceratopteris richardii. The sequence continues at coordinate 199,249,777 of CM035414.1, read as the reverse complement.
GAATGATCTGGACCGTCGGACCAGTGGTGGCATCATTTTGGATAAGATAAGCCTCTATTTTTGGAGAAAAGCTGCATTATTGATCTTTGATTGTCAAAAAAGTCTTCTTTTATGGAAAAACTTGTGGATCCTCCTTGCTTTAAGCATATGTGCATCTCCACCCTTCAATATGAGCTCATCTTGACCATACAACATGGCTCAATCAGCTTTCGCCATGTGGTAGCCCTTCAACCCTTCAATTTGCTTGAACTAGAAAACTGCGGTGATCTTGAAAACCGGACTTTGTGCGCTTTGACCCTCCAAATAGGCTTTGATGAAGATGAAACTTTGTAGGACTATGTTTCCATATGGCTAACATAAATTTCTATACAAGAATTTGTAGGGTCAAACTAGAAAAATTACATTTTTACAAAATGAACATAGCATATCAATGTGCTTCAAAATCCATTTTTTGCTGAAATTTGGGCTATAGACTGCCTTTGACAAGCTTTACAAGTATATGAATTTTCATCTAATTTGGTGACAATGAAAGTTTTGCCCTAATTTCCCAACTTTGACTAGCTTTGACCGCTACCATGGACTTTCTTGATTTCTTTGAAACTTTGTATGTGAGCTTCCTTTGACATCCTTGATGCATCCTCGACTTCTCGGGGAATTCCGGCTACCGTCACCAAATATGTTTTTTGTAGGCCTTCACAAATGGGAGAGGAGAGAAAATCTCGACGACACTGGGCTGTGGGATCTCCTGTATCCTCTCTATTCTAGTTTTCCATACGTATGGGTTCCAGGTTCTGGGACATCTTGTATCGGCTACGTCTTCTTGTATCGTTTTCCCTACGTTGGTGTTCTTGTAATCATAAGTGTGTTTTCGAAATCTTGTCTAGTGAAGTCAGAGAGCACAATCTAGTGCTCCCCTGACACTATGAATGTTTGTGGATGAAAATAATGCCTTGATTCAAAATGAGGCGGGAGGTATCTCTAATATTTGTTCATGCACATGCATCTTCTGGTCTACCTCTATATTCGAAATGTTTCATCTAAATCTACCTCATGAACCACATCTTCATCGCCTCTCTAGTTTATCCATGAACAAGGTTACCAAGACTTGGTTTCCTTAGAAGTGGTCACGTGGTAGGGTAATTTGAACTCTTTGAGATAGAAGTGGGACAAAGTTCTCAATAAATTGCACTTGAAACTTCAATACGAGAAAATTTTGCCATTAAATATTGTGGATAGAACGACGGTGATCAATACATTCTTAATTTTCTCCATCATCTATTTTCTTGATTATTTGAAACCAACCAATGTTGAAATAATTAAATGAATAGAATTAATATAAATTTCTATGGATGGGTAACCCCAACTTGAGAGAAATTCCTATAATCAAATGGGATGGCTGCACGCCTAAGGAAGTGTGTGAAATTGGAATTTTGGATGTGGAAGGTATGACTAAGAAGATCACACGCATATAAAAGCTCGGATAAACCATAGGGAATTGTGTCCAAATTTTATTTGCAAGAAGATATGTAACCACATGTTGTTAAGTGCAGCAAGGTGGCAAGGTCCGAAATTCCTCATTTGTCTACTTTCATCCATCCCAATCTACCCTAAGGGATCTTCCTTAGTGGTATCCCTTCAGTGAGCTTGGAATCACATGGGAAAACACTATGTGGTTAGTAACCATTACAAGTGGGCAGCAAAAGTAGATAAAATGGTTACATTTGGTTCCCGATCTCTCGAAGTTTTCTAGCAAAAAAGGAGGCCTCCAAAAACGATTAAATTTTACGAATGCAAGGACCTATAGTACCAATGCGAAAGAAGCTCGGTACGATTTGAGATCATACCCCAAAGCTATAGAGTCAAGAATAAGTGTTAGTCCCTTTTAATGAAAAGCACAAATGGAAGAAGGAGTGCCCTATCGGAAGGGTACTAAAAGGAACAATGGTAATAGGGTTGACGAAATCCTTGGGATTAAGATACCACAAGAATTTTCTTAATTTCTAAATATAAAGTGGTGCTTGAACTCTCGCCACACAAGAATTCATATTCTTTACTTTTGCTACACCATTCCTTTTTTGTGTGTACCTGCATGTGAGTTGTTTTTCGATGACATTTGAGTCGAAGAAAGGAGAAATCATGAGAGAAGTATCCCCCCACCCATCATACCTTAGAAATTTTATGTATACATCACGCTCCTTCTCTACAATATCTTTGATCTTTTTTTTTTTTTTTAAATGGAGGTTCGGCCGAGGCCTACTCCCCCTAACTTTAACTTTGAAATGAACAACTGTACAAGGAAGGGCATAGTACCCATGGGACCCCCCTTATCCCACAAGAACAGGGGCAGACGAGGTAGACGGCCCGAAGGCACATACAACGAGGTAGACGGCCCGAAGGCACAGCGTATTTAACGCCCGAAGGCTGGTTTCAACGCTCGAAGGCAGTTTACATATCCCGCAGCGCTGGGGGGTTGAACCCTCGCCCCCGCCTCAAGAGGCGAGGGACCCAACCACTAGACCAGGCATCTTGGGACGATCTTTGATCTTTTTGAAGTAATAGAATACATATGATTTATGATTCATGCTATAAAGCGAAGTAAACCTTGTGCAATCATCAATGAGGGTTACAAAGTACCTATTTAGTCCAATGGATCTCTCCTTTGTTGGCCCCCAAACATCTCTCTTATAAGGTAGCCTTGTTTGCTTACTCAATTGAAAAGCTTCACACACGTTCTTGAGACTTTGATTATAATGTTTTGGTAATATAAGTAGTAATACCTTCTTCTCCATAATTTTCAACCTCTCGCTATCCATATGTCCATAGCATTTATGCGAAAGTTCCAATTTTTGCCACCTTCCTTCTTCCATAGGTGAAGTGGCTAGTTTGGTTGAAGTTCGGATTTACATCTAGTGTGAATAGCCTTCCCTCCTTTTGTGTTGTTAACCAATCTCCACCCTTATTTAGGATCTCCTTCAAAGCATCCCTTGTGGTTGAATTTTACTTGCAGTCCTCTTTGAATCCTATGTTCCACAAAAACAAGGCTCTTTGTGATTGCGAGAACATGAAGAGCATCCTTCAAACACTTAGCATAATAAGAACCATCCACCATCACATAACGTATATTTGTTATAGCATGGCAACTACCGTCATCTATCTTCACATGCCCATTTGTTGAAGGTATATGCATATTTGAGAAGAATTCCTTGTTGCATCTCATGTTACTACTACATCCACTATCATTGTCTCTTATGATTGACCCTTGTGTTTTGTAATTACTTGTCTACATAATAACTTGCATATTGTCATCCTTGTTTGAAGTAGATGCATAATTACCTTGCGCTTTTATGATGAATTATTGATAACAATCCTTTGCATAGTCTCAATACTTGGCACAAATGTAGCATCCTTCTGAGTTGTTTTGTTGTCTCGAGTTTGGGATTCCTTCCTAATCTTCCTTTAAACTTGCCTCTTTCTTGTGATGAAGAGACATTGTTCCCTTGGCCTTGATCAAAGTCTCCATTTGAACCTCTTCCATGAACTCCTACGCCTCTGACTAAGTTTCTTCGTGTACCTCTTCTATTACCTGCAAAACATCTTCGGGCATCCATGCCCCTTTTCATTTCATCCTCAAATACTCATCTCGTCACTTACTTTTTTAATCTTTCGAATTTAATCATTTATGATGCTACTAGGAGTCTTCCTCAAATTTTTTTTTCATTCTTCAATTGAAGTTTTCTCTCTTTGGTTGAAGTAGAGTATAGTCACTACAACATATGAGGGGTATTGGAGCCCCTATACTGATTCAAATACACGGGTATATTTTTGACTCGGCATCAATATAGGTGCAGGTATGCATGCTAGTACAAAACATTAGTATAGACATCATTATGTGCATTGATATACGCATAGGTAATTCCCTAGTGGCATCCGTATACTCCATGGTATGCACATTGGTATTCATTCAGTAGTATAAGCATTCATAAGTCCCTGGGAAAAACCATCAGTATAGGCATTGGTATATCCTTGGACATACCGAGGCTCATACCATCACCTATACTGACGACCATATCTAACAAAAATATTTTTTGGGCAGAGTGTGTTGTCTCTTGCCAAATTAGAATTTCCATGCTATTCTGTAGCAAAAGACAATACACTATGCCCAAGAAGAAATTGAGTACATATAACATGTAATCTAGTGCTTGCCAATTTTGGGTTTACATGATTTGCAACCAAAACATGATTTGATAAAAACAAAACACATGAACATAAAAGAGATGAGAAAAATTAGCCATGAACCATATACAAAGAGAGGCTCCATAAATGAGCCATGTATAAAAGAGATATATATTCCATCAATGAGCCCTGTACAAAAGGGTGGCAAACCACTACCATATATGACCCAACTACAAAATGTGGCAACAGCTCTCATATAGGAAACAAATACAAAATTTTAATGGACCACTGCCATATACGAGCCAAATACAAAATTGTGGCACACCACTAACATACACATTCCATGAGGGATCAAACCATTTCGGAAGTTGCAAAACAAATCACATTCATAAAATGAAACAAATCCCATGAAATGATTCTATCACATCCCTCCAAGTCGGACAATGCAACTAATCCATGAAGATATATATACGCCTCCTCTACTCATATCTGTTAATTCCTTTCATTTTTGTTAAGGAGTGGTGATTCTGTGGATTATGTTAACAGAAAATATCAAGTGGATCTTAGCAATCAAAAGGATTTTGCCAAAGTTGTAGTAGAGGATCCACCTTTAAAATTATATAGGTTTGAGTATGGGGTTGACCAAATGACTTTCCTTGTTCTCCTTCGAGGTGGAACATGCACACTTGTACATGCTGATCTTGTTGAAGATGTGCTTCAGTGTGCTAACTTCCTTTTTGAAAATGGCTTTGTAAGGTATGATATCCTTCATAACAACTGTGAGGGTCTCGTGATCTATAGTAAAACACGACTCGTGATGAACCAAATACAGGGCAGTAGGAATGGGCAAGTGAATGCCCTTCGTTCTTTGTTAAGAAGTGATGATTTTGTGGATTATGTTTGTAGCACATATCAACTAGATCTTAGCAATTGAAAGGATGTTGTCAAAGTTGCACTTAAGGATCTACCTATAAAATTGGGGTGTTCATCCTCATCAGCCTTTGTGTGAAGCTTGTCCAATATCATCAATCTCCTGCTCAACCATATCATCAAGGAAGTTATCTTTAATAAGAACATCTTTTAATATAGATATCATCACTAAAGTTATCTTAGTAATAATATTAGTTAATAATAGAGAGTGAATACAAATATATAAGAGCATCTGGATATATGATGCACGTGGGTTTATATGAATGGCAATGGTAGAAACTACATGATTTGAAACATTTGTAGTTACCATTAAGATTAATCAAATATTGTTTGAGAATGATTAGTAAGACTGTTAAGGATCTTGACATCATATTAAGGAATCTTATATATGATGTGTGTGTTGCCAATCTAGTTCTATGAGTATTGTTGACATCATCCTCGTTTGATGCTAGGCATACATAAGGATGTCTACACAATTCTTGGTTATAGCATCTACCTTTTCTAGTTAGAGGATCATTTTTATTTGAAACATAAAAGTGCTTCCTTTTAATAGTGAATTATGTTAACATATCGAATTCATTATGCAACCACAATCATTAAGTACTTGGGTGACTCTATATAAAACTCGATACATGATGCTAGACCTACTCAAAAGTGATCACATGTGTACAATAAGAAAAATGAGATGACGATACTATCAGGTTTGACTTGAACCACTACAACAGATCGATGGTATACCGAGGTTTACCGAGGAAAATGAACGCGGCTTTATTTGCCACGACGCCGGTGTAGAAGTCGGTGTGCGCGTCGGTACCAAAGCCTCGGTATAAACGTCGGTATATGCGTCGGTATATGCATCGGAAATACCGATGCTCGTACCGACGCTTCTGCTGGAGGTACCGTCGCCTATACCGAAGCCTGCTGGGTGTATCGACGATTATTCCAATGACACTACTAGGAGTACAGTCACGTATACCGACGACCATACCTGCAAAATTTTTTTTGGGCAGAATGTTTTGTTTGTTGCTACAACAACATTACCATGATATTGCTTAACAAAAGACAATACACTCTGCCCAAAAAAAACCGAGTACATATGATGTGTACTCTAATGACAACCGAAATATGATTTCATGAAACAGAGTATTATTGAACACAAAAGAGATAATCAGAATGAACAATGAACCATGTACAAAAGAAGTTCTATATTTCAAAAATGAAGCATGTACAAGAGTGTGGCAAACCACTGTCATATATGACGCTTTTACAAAATGTGGCAAAGCAATGTATTGCCATATGGAAATCAAATCCAAAATATTGGTCTTCCACTGCCATACACATGCAGAGAAGGTTCCATATCAATAGTCCTGCAACAAAGAACATTACTGGAATGAGATAAATTCACATGAAAATTACAAACAACAAGTAAAAACCAAGTTTATAAAAAAATTACCTCATCGCAAACGCTCCCATGAAACTACCGCACCGCGTCCCTCCAAGTCATGGAATAGTGCAATCAACCCATGACTATATCCGTAGTGCATCCATCACTAGAGCTCCATCTCGGATATTATACACCTTGGAGTCATCATGGTCATGAGCACCCCAAGGTGTATGTGGTGTATTGCGTGGTGTTCTGCATGGTGTACCTACATCTGAGGTACTCGTCCTAGGAGTAGAAGCGGGCGACACAACGTCCGTCGCACTGCCTCCACAACAACCGCCTCCTCCACCTCCAGACCCACTTGTAGATCCACTCCTAGAACCTCCTGCTCTAGAGAGTGACCTCGATCTACGTGACGGGCCAGACCCTGTATCACGCTGAGGTGTCGAACGCACACGTCTACTAGTAGACCTAGTAGGAGATGGCTGCAAAGATGGTCGTGGTGGAGTCACAAAGCTAGGAGACATACCTCCTATGGGAGTAGCACCACCCACAGGAGTGACACCGGCAGGAGTGACACCGGCGGGAGTGACACCGGTCTCTGAGCACAGCAACAATTATCTTAATTCCTCTTAGGGAATTCTAGGTAGCTTAAAGAGCTAACTTTCAAGAGTAATCACATCAAAAATAACAAAGCACACACTGAGAATGAGTTTTAACAAGTGATGACATCATCTCGATTTTCACGGGCTGCTACAGAAATAGACCAGTGAGCAGAAAAATCACCATAACTCAAAATGTAGAAATCCAATTATTACGAAAATTTGTATGGTTATACAAGACAGTAAGCGGAATCCAACAAGCTTTAAATCACTGAATTTGGATAAGTAACCACTGAGACATGGCTCTGACAAGATGAGTGAAAAAGTCGGGTACCTGACAGAGAAGTGAAGATGAACAGACCCTGTTGACTTCAAATGAACATAACTGAAGATTGCAACATTCAAATGACATGAAAATTTATGAGCATATAGTAGTCTTATATAGCTAACTTTACCAAGTTAAATCACTGAAAATGATGCACCAAGCTCAGAGAAAACATCTCTGCAAGCTGACTGAGAAAACTGAGAGTAATGGCAGTGAGTAGTACACTTCACAAGAACATGGAAAGATGAACTCAAATAATCATGAAAATGAAAGTATATTGCTTGTACAATACAATGACTTACTGATACATATGTGTGCCTTGTAATCACACCTTGATATGGCATAAAGCTCAGCTCTTGGAGGTCTTCACATAGGTCTCTCTAACCACGACTAAAACTGCCATCTATTTATAGTTGAGTTTGGGAGGCTAACTTCCCTCAATCACTCTCCAATCAATCAATGATTGATTTGATTCTCTACCTACCACAAATCACAAATTCCTGGCTCCTCTTTCCATTCTTGATCAAGTGGACTCAACCACTTAAGATTCTCTTACTTTTACATTAAGTAAACTCTTCAAAAGTTACAAGAGGTAGTTCACAAGTGAACTTTACATAGTCTTCATTTTAAGGCTTCTTTTATGACTTTGTGAGACTCAAGCCAATACTTAGGCTTGTCATAGACTTGCTCCAACAGCTCCCCCTCAAGCCAAGTATGTTTGAGGTCTTCAATCTTCCAAGATTACCTGCAAACCTATCATAGCCTTGAATTTGCAAAGCTTTGTACCATCCAATGCTTTGGTTAGAATATCTGCACATTGTTGATGAGTGGACACATATGATATTTGAATCTCTTTGCTTAGAACCTTCTCTCGTACATAGTGATAATGAACTTCAATATGTTTAGTCCTTGCATGAAAAATAGGATTAGCAGCCAAGTGAATAGAACTCATATTGTCACCAAAAATAGTTGGAGTTCCAAACTCCAATCCAAGATCTTTGAATAATGTCTTCATCCACATAGCTTCTTGTGTAGCTATGGCAAGACCTCTATATTCAGCTTCAGTAGAAGAGAGAGCAACTATGGGTTGCTTCTTGGATGACCATGAAATAAGCTTTGAACCTGCAAAGGTAAGATAACCTGAAGTGCTCCTTCTATCTTCCTTGGAGCCAGCCCAATCTGCATCAGAAAATAGCTTCAAACCTAAATCAGATACATAAGGATAATAAAGTCCTTCATTTATGGTTCCTTTGAGATACTTGAGAATCCTTTTGGCAGCATCCATATGTGGTTTCCTTGGTGTGTGCATAAATTGGCTTAGCACACTCACACTGTAACATATATTTACTCTTGTCAATGTGGCATAAATGAGACTACCCACTAGACTTTGATATGATGTGATGTCCTCTATGAGATCACCTTCATGTGAGCTCAATTTGTGATTGACCTCCATTGGAGTACCTGCAATCTTACAATCTTGCATCTTGAATTTTGCCAACATGTCCTTAATGTACTTCCTTTGAGTGAGAAACAAACCATGATCTTTGTAGACAACTTCCAAACCTAGGAAGTAGGTAAGTGAACCCAAATCACTTATCTTGAACTCTTCTCTCATATGATCTTTGATCTTCTTCATACCATCTGCATCATTTCCTGTCAATATAATATCATCTACATATACACATAGATAGATGACCTCGGAATTACTCTTTTTAATAAAGAGTGAAGGATCTGCCTTGCTTGGTTGAAAGCCTTTGTCCTGCAAGAATGAAACAAGCCTGAAATTCCAAGCTCTTGGAGCTTGCTTGAGACCATACAATGCTTTGTTAAGTTTACACACATAATCAGGATAAACTTGATTCTCAAAACCAGGTGGTTGTGCCATATATACCTCTTCTGTTATCCAACCATTCAAGAATGCATTCTTTACATCTAGTTGAAGTATCTTCCAATTCTTGGAAGAGGCAATACTAAGCAAAACCCTAATAGTAGGCATCTTTGCCACAGGAGAGAAAGTCTCCTCATAATCAATTCCCTGAGTTTGTGCAAAGCCTTTTGCCACAAGCCTTGCCTTATACCTGTTAATTGAACCATCAGAATTCTTCTTGAGTTTATAGACCCATCTTGAGCCTATTACCTTCATGGATGAAGTCTTGGGCACCAAATCCCAAGTGTTGTTTTCCTCAAGTGCTTCGATCTCTTCCTTCATTGCATGCTTCCATTTTGTTTTTGCTTTGGCCTCTTCAAATGATGATGGCTCCTCTTGGTTTATGTCCTGTGCTATGTAGATAGAATGTTTAGTTACTAATGAGGTGTCAAACCCATACCTTTCTGGTTTTTTCTTTTCCCTCATAGATCTTCTTAGGCCATGATGTGATGATTCTGCTTCATGTCCAAGTTCCTGCAATTTTGCTTTACCTTTAGACTTCCATGCTTTGATCTTTTCCATGTGAGATTCTTCATCATGCTCTGAGGTGTCTTGTTCTTCAATCTTTGATTGTTCTCTACCAAGCTTTGGAAAATCTTCTTCAAGATCATATGGTAAATTGAGGTTCCTCCATGAATCTTCATACCATGAAATGTTCTCATCAAAAACTACATCTCTGCTTACCAAGAATCCTTTGTTGGTAGGGTTGTATAATCTGTAGCCCTTTTGATTGTTGTCATATCCAATAAATACACACCTTTCTGCCTTTGGATCCATCTTGCCTCTAACCTGCGAAGGAACATGAGCAAAAGCAATACATCCAAAAATTTTACAATGATCTAAGCTTGGTCTTCTTCCATTCCAAGCCTCATATGGAGTCATCCCATCAAGGGATTTTGAAGGCAACCTGTTAATCAAGTAAGTGGCTGTAGATACAGCCTCAGCCCATAAGTAATTAGGTAAATGCTTTTCATTTAACATAGACCTTGCAGCTTCAACAATCGTCCTATTCCTCCTTTCTGCCACTCCATTTTGCTCAGGAGTGTACCTTGTAGTTACCTCTCTTTTGATTCCTCTTTCTTGAAGAAAAGAATCAAACTCATGGGAGAAATATTCTCCCCCTCCATCTGACCTTAGCCTTTTTAGTGATTTACCTGTTTGATTCTCCACAAGAGCCAAATATCTTTTGAAACATGAAAAAACTTCATCTTTGTGTTTCATAAAGAATAGGATAGTCCATCTGCTGCAATCATCAATAAAGGAAACATAATACCTTGATCCAGATATTGAAGCTTCCTTGCTAGGTCCCCATACATTGGTATGAACCAACTCCAAGAGATCTCCATGCATATAACCTTTCTTCATGAATGGTAACCTGTGAGACTTTCCAAATTGACATGCACTACACTTATAAATCATATGTTGTTTTGATAAATTAGGAAGTCCAAGTACACTTTGGTCCCTGTAGATTTGCTTTAATTACCTTTCACCAATATGTGCTAACCTTTTGTGCCATACTTCCAATTCTGTGAGTGTCTGACTACCACAATTAAAGAGAGCAATGTTTCTAGTATCCTGTAATTCAAATGTGAACAATCTACCTGTCTTTTCACCTTTTGCAATTCTTCTGAATCCTTGACTTGGATCTTCAACAAATGCTCCTGCTTTTGTGAACCTGACTTGCAACCCTTTCTCTACTATCTGCCCAACACTTATCAAATTCTTTGTAATGGTAGGGACATAGAGTACCTTACTGAGTAGGTTGATGTTTCCATCAGGTGCTTTGACATTGCCTATTTTCTCCACAAGATGTTTTGTATCATCTCCTGTTTGTACCTCATGCTTATTCCTTGGATCTTCTAAATCTGATAGGAGTGCCACATTTCCTGCCACATGATTTGAACAACCTGAATCTATGTAGAAAACATGCTCATCAGATTTACCTTGTGGCTGATCAATAATGAATCCTCTTTGTTTGAGTCTTCTGTGTAGTTATTGTAGTCTCTCCTTCCTTTGTAGCCTCCTTGATAGTTTGAATGATTGTAGTTGTTGTAGTTGCCATGGTAGTTGTTGAACCTTCCTCTTGAGTAGCCATAACTTCCTCTATTGTATCCTCTGCCTCTTTGATTCCTGGAATTCCTATAGCAATTTTCAGTTGTATGATTAGTTAATCCACAAATAGAACATGAGTTGGAGTCTTGGGATCTCCCCTTGCCTTGTCTACCTCCTCTTCCTCTACCTTTGCCATGTCTTCCTCTACCTGCATAGTTAGCTTGATATGTACCTGCTTCATCATCCACTTTCTTTGCCTTTCCTTTGTTATCTTTAGACTTGCTTTTATCCGTGTATAAAGTTGAAGATTGATTACCTTTAGAGCTTTCTCCATTTTTGATAAGCTTTGCCTCTTGAGTAAGTAGTTGTCCAATGAGTGTGTTGAAATCAGGTACATGCATGTCCATGTAGAAATCCATAGCTGTGGTGAATGCTTCCCACTTGTCATCTGCCTTCAAGCCATTGATGACCTGCCTTACAATTTGCTCTTCATCTATTACCTCTCCAATGCTTCCCAACTGATCTGCTATGTCCTTGAGCTTTGTGACAAAATCAGTCACATTTTGTTTGGGAGCCTTCTTGAGAGTTGTGAAATCCAGCCATAGTTGATGCTTCCTAGCTTTGGTACTTGAAGAAAAGAAAGCTTCAAGTGCATCCCACACTTCCTGAGATGTCTTACAACTTCTAATGTGAGGCAACAAAAAATCTGAGATAGAGTTGAGGAGATAAGACCTTGCAAGTGCATCCTTGGAGCACCATGTGCTCAATCTTTCTTGCTCTTCTTGTGTTGGTTGACTTTTGTTCCTAAAACTTGGCATAACTTCATCTCCAGCCACATAACCATATAAACTTCTACCTTGGAGATAAGCTTCCATCCTTAATGACCAAGCTGAGTAGTTACCTCTGTCCAATTTGTCAATTGATGAAGGAAATCCATCTACCATGTTGTCCAACCTGGCTCTGATACCACTGTGAAGAGATGGATAGGTATGTGCTTGAAGATGAAAAGGTGTTGCAAAATCCTTGATCTACACCAGCCAATTGAACTCTAGGAGTAGATGGTGGGCCCTTTTAGCTTGCCAATGGATGTATTAGAAACCCTATGTACCTTGGAAGATCACTCTCAAAAAGATAGATCAAAATAGATAAGTTGGAGTTAGCTCAGAGGTGAAAACTTGCTATTCTTGGTTCATACACCTCTCTAGTGTTTTACCTAATTCTCTGAGCACAGCAGCAATTAGCTTAATTCATCTTGGGGAAGTCTAGGTAGCTTAAAGAGCTAACTTTCAAGAGTAATCTCATCAAAAATAACAAAGCACACACTGAGAATGAGTTTTAACAAGTGATGACATCATCCCGATTTTCACGAGCTGCTACAGAAATAGACCAGTGAGCAAGAAAAATCACCATAACTCAAAATGTAGAAATCCAATGATTATGAAAATGTGTATGGTTATACTAAACAGTAAGCTGAATCCAACAAGCTTTAAATCACTGAATTTGGATAAGTAACCACTGAGAAATGGCTCTGACAAGATGAGTGAAAAAGTCGGGTACCTGACAGAGAAGTGAAGATGAACAGACCCTGTTGACTTCAAATGAACATAACTGAAGATTGCAACATCCAAATGACATGAAAATTTATGAGCATATAGTAGACTTATAGAGCTAACTTTAACAAGTTAAATCACTGAAAATGATGCACCAAGCTCAGAGAAAACATCTCTACAAGCTGACTGAGAAAACTCAGAGTAATGGCAGTGAGTAGTACACTTCACAAGAACATGGAAAGATGAACTCAAATAATCATGAAAATGAAAGTATATTGCTTGTACAATACAATGACTTACTGATACATATGTGTTCCTTGTAATCACACCTTGATATGGCATAAAGCTCAGCTCTTGGAGGTCTTCACATAGGTCTCTCTAACCACGACTAAAACTGCCATCTATTTATAGTTGAGTTTGGGAGGCTAACTTCCCTCAATCACTCTCCAATCACTCAATGATTGATTTGATTCTCTACCTACCACAAATCACGAATTCGTGGCTCCTCTTTCCATTCTTGATCAAGTGGACTCAACCACTTAAGATTCTCTTACTTTTACATTAAGTAAACTCTTCAAAAGTTACAAGAGGTAGTTCACAAGTGAACTTTACATAGTCTTCATTTTAAGGCTTCTTTTATGACTTTGTGAGACTCAAGCCAATACTTAGGCTTGTCATAGACTTGCTCCAACAGGGACCTGAGAGATGAACTCCAAAAACTGCTCCTCTGTCATGGAATGTGGAGTGACTGGAGGACTGTCTCCCATTGTGCTCTATAATAAAAGAACTAAAATAATTAGCATGTGATAAGAAAAATAATATAGGGAATAAACAAAAAAAAAACCAAAAACTGGTACGTACAAGTGTTTTATTCAAAAGTCCTCTATTCTAGCATCCTCTTGAAGATCCGATGCACCGAGAATATCAATCTCTATATTGATGGCTTCTAAATCGCTTGCTATGCTCATTTCCTCCTGATCATCATCTATTGCTTCATCTTCTCGAACAATGACCTCTTCTTCAATGACCTCTTCTTCTCGAACAATGATCTCTTCCTCCTCAGCTATCGAATGAATCTCTGAGTCCATTAGAGATGGACTTTCTTCTACATCTATGTTTTCAAAAATTTGTCTACTACGTGGAGAGACTTGTAAAACAAATAGCCACTCTGGGTCTTTTGAATCTCGTATAAAAACAACCTGCTCACAGTGTTCGGGAAGTACAAATGTATCCGTTTCATGTGTCCATAATCTTGTGGAGTGGACTTGAAGCAAACCGCTCTTATCCCGTCTCACTGTTGCGTTTCTTCCAGAGGTGACTACTTTGAACCATTTCACGTCAAAAATAAAGTAATCAAACTTTCTAAAAGATAGTTTCAAGATGTCTCCAACTCGCCTTCTAGAGCATCATCATCTCTTGCACTCGCCGTACTTTCTTGCAAAAAAATCACCATCACTCCACTATCAAAAGTAGCCCTATTTTGATCGATTCGTGCGATTCGAAAGTGCCGTCCATGAGACCATAGTGCACCGTATTTAATATACTCCCAATCACATCCTTTTGCGAGTTCTTCTTCTTCTTCAGAGATATCTTCACCCGCTGCCTTTGCTTGTGAAGCCGCTGCATCTAGCCATCTGCTGGTTGGAAAAGGTGGGAGAGGTCAAAGATTTTCTGGAAGAGGTAAAAATCGAGTGGAACGATTTCTTCGAAACTGAGCTCTTTCCTTTGCGTTAGTTTCCTTGGCAAGTTGATACCTTTCTAACCACTTTTGCATAGGCTCATAGTTAACTATGCAAAACTTCATTGCCTTCTCTCTGAAAGCTGCATCCATTTTTCTTTGCAATCCTTTACCTTGTGGTTCATCGCCTACGAGACGAACATCTTCATCATCGCTCCATAAGCGAGGCATTTTGGGATCCGATATACGTAGAAACTCAGTTATGAATACTAGAGATTCTTGTACAAGCCATCCCTCTGCCATGCTACCATTTGGACGTGCTCTGTGTCGAACAAACCCTTTTAATGTCTTCATAAAGCGCTCTAAGAAGAACATCCATCGACTATGGACAGTTCCTGCTATTGCAACTTCATCTACTACATGAACCAGTAAATGAAGTTGAATAGTGAGAATACTTGTGGGAAAGTATTTCTCTACCATACAAACAGCTTCGATAGCATTGAGTTTCGCACTCTCTATGCTATCTCTATTTATCTCTTTAGAAGATATCCACCGTACTAAAGAACTAATTTTATAAATGGTTTTTCGTACATCCTCTGAAAGACAATCTTTTAGAGCTACAGGGAGCACAAACTGTAAAGACTTGTGCCAATCATGAGACTTGAGTCCTACAAGATCGTCGTTTCATGTGAAAGCAGTCTTTAGACATCTCATGCATCCAGTAGGTGTACGAAACTTTGAAATTGTTTTCTTCACTTGTTGCTCTTCCATCCTGCGAAGCACCCAAGGAGCTCTTGGTAATGATACTGTTCCGTTGGGCTTAGTAATTGCCCACAACTCTCGCATACGACCTCGCTCTTCTAAGTCGTCCCTTTGTGCTTTGCTTTCTTTCTTTCCGATCAAAGTTTTCCAAAGAATCTCTCCCACATTCTTGAAAATATGCATCGGGTCTACCAAATGATTGATCACCAATTCACTCCAATAAGGGAGTTCATGAAAAATGGACAACCGTTTCATGCCAGCAACTGGATTTTCTGAATCCCATAGTTGTTTCCAATCGCTAGCTTTCATTTGGTGTTGCGCTTGTCGACCAATTTGTCCTTCACGTAAAACATGCCCATCAGGCAAATATCTATGATGTCCTTCATAGACAGTTTTATGTAGTGCTTTGGAATAGCGTGCTTCGAGCCGTGGTCCGCATAAAGAACAAGCATGGTAACGTCTTCTCTAAATCTATTTGCTGCACACTTTGGACATACGTGGAGATGCTCATACTCATTCCGAAAGAGAATGCAATCATTCGGACAAGCATGAATTTTAGTATAATCCATTCCAATGGACTGTAAAAGTTTTTTTGCATCTCCACCTGTTGTAAATGAAGCGATTAAAATGAGCAATTAAAATGATATTAGTAAATGAAGTTATTATGATACAACAATGAAAGCCAATTTGTTCTCCACTTACCTGAACAATTTAGTGACACTACTATCTGACCATCCATAAATGGATTGCAGATTGAGCATCGCGAGTGAAGCACGTAGTACAAATATCTTTGCTCCATTGTAAAGTGGTAAACGAGCTAATCTTCGCATGTTTTCATATTCTTCATCAACTTCTAATCGTGGGATTTCTGTTGTGTCCTTGAAACTCTCGACACCTTCTTCAACATCGTGATCTTCCTCCATCTCATAAAATGCTTCAAGCATCTCTTTCATATGTTCATTCTGTGTAATATTATTAGTGCTTGCTTGTACCTCTAAGTCCTTTTTTGCTCTCTTTTGTCCACGAGAGGTTACCGGTGCAATGTCGTTTGGGTCCATCTGCTCACCTGGGGGACCATGCGAATGATATCGTAGGTTTTCCAGTCGACTCCTATCAAAGGATCCATACTCTCCAACATGTGCAGTACAAATCCGTTGTTTCTGATAAATTTGATACTTGCACTGTGTGCAAGGACATGCCATTCTCTCTTCAGGATCCAAAGAAGCCATCTGCTACAATATGGACATTTTAGCACATTTGTTTTTTTATTAAACCTAAAAATCTAACTCTTAAAGACTTAAATATGAAATACTAAACCTAAATACTTAAATACCTTAAAAAACTTAAAACCCTAATTTTAAAACCCTAATCTATATAGATATCCTATTTTATCTATATATTCGGATTTTTTCTTGATTGATCCTCTTAATTAAGTTATATGTATGCCTAAATCCTAAAACCCTAATTTTAAAGATCTATACCTAAATTATGTATATTTCTATACACATGTGTATATACATGTATATATGTATTATATGTGTATGTGTATGTGTGTATATATGTTATGTAGGTGTTAAAATCCTAAAACCCTAATCCAAATGACCTAGAACTAAAACATCTATATATATGTATGCATGTGTATATCTATGTGTATATGTATATATATGTGAATATAGATAGGTATATAAGTATGTGTGTTCGTGTATTGTATATATATTCACTCTATTTAAAATGATTAAATTTAAACCTATTTTTATATATTTAATCATATATATTTCATTTCTTTACTTAAATGACTAGTTCTTATCATATTTTATTATCTATATAATTATCCTACCTTATATATATATTTATTTATATATTCAAACTTTTTTCTTACTTAATCCTATTTTTATATATTTAATTATAAATATTTAATTAAATTATTTAAAACGCTAGTTCTTTTTATATTTATTTATGTATATAACTATCTTATTTTATATATATATTTATTTATATATTCAGATTTTTTCCGTACGTGAACCTATTTTTATATATTTAATTTTATATATTTCATTATATATATTAATTAAATTATTAAAAACACTAGTTCTTTTTATATTTATTTATGTATATAATTATCTTATTTTATATATATATTTATTTATATATTCAGATTTTATTCCTTATGTAATCCTATTTTTATGTAGTTAATTTTCTATATTTAATTATATATATTTAATTAAATTTTTTAAAACACTAGTTCATTTTATATTTATTTATGTATAAAAGTATCTTATTTTATATATATATTTGTTTATATATTCAGATTTTTTTATTTTTATATATTTCATTTTATATATTTAATTATATATATTTAATTAAAACCCTAATCTTAAAATTTTAGATCTGAAATACTAAACCCTAATACCCTAATCTTAAATATCTAGACCTAAAATATGTATATTTCTGTATACATGTGTATATACATGTATATATGTATAACATGTGCATGTGTATGTGTGCATATATGTTATGTAGGTGTTATAACCCTAAAACGCTAATCTTAAAGATTTAAATCTAAAATATGTATATTTTTGTATGCATGTGTATCTACATGTATGTATGTATTATATGTATATGTGCGTTTGTCTATATATGTTATCTACGTATTAAAATCCTAAAACCCTAATCAGAAAGACTTACACTTAAATCTGAATACTAAACCCTAAAACCCTAATCTTAAATATCTAGACCTAAAATATGTATATTTTTGTATACATGTGTATATACATGTATATATGTATTATATGTGCATGTGTATGTGTGCATATAAGTTATGTAGGTGTTATAACGCTAAAACCCTAATCTTAAAGATTTAAATCTAAAATATGTATATTTTTGTATGCATGTGTATCTACATGTATGTATGTATTATATGTATATGTGTGTTTTTGTATATATGTTATCTACATATAAAAATCCTAAAACCCTAATCAGAAAGACTTACACTTAAATCTGAATACTAAACCCTAAAATCCTAATCTTAAATATCTAGACCTAAAATATGTATATTTCTGTATACATGTGTATATACATGTATATATGTATTATATGTGCATGTGTATGTGTGCATATATATTATGTAGGTGTTATAACCCTAAAACCCTAATCTTAAAGATTTAAATCTAAAATATGTATATTTTTGTATGCATATGTATCTACATGTATGTATGCATTATGTATATGTGTGCTTGTGTATATATATTATCTACGTATTAAAATCCTAAAACCCTAATCAGAAAGACTTAGACTTAAATATGAAATACTAAACCCTAAAACCCTAAATTATTTAAAACACTAGTATATAATTATCTTATTTTATATATATATTTATTTATATATTCAATTTTTTTTCCTTACATAATCCTATTTTTATATATTTAATCCTATATATTTAATTATATATATTTAATTAAATTATTTAAAACACTAGTTCTTTTTATATTTATTTATGTATATAAGTATCTTATTCTATATATATATTTATGTATATATTCAGATTTTTTTATTTTTATATATTTCATTTTATATATTTAGTTATATTTATTTAATTAAAACCCTAATCTTAAAGATTTAAATCTAAAATATGTATATTTTTGTATGCATGTGTATCTACATGTATGTATGTATTATATGTATATGTGTGCTTGTGTATATATGTTATATACATATTAAAATCCTAAAACCCTAATCAGAAAGACTTAGACTTAGATCTGAAATACTAAACCCTAAAACCCTAATCTTAAATATCTAGACCTAAAATATGTATATTTCTGTATACATGTGTATATACATGTATATATGTATTACATGTTTATGTATATGAGTGCATATATACTATGTAGGTCTTATAACCCTAAAACCCTAATCTTAAAGATTTAAATCTAAAATATGTATATTTTTCTATGCATGTGTATCTACATGTATGTATGTATTATATGTATATGTGTGTTTGTGTATATATGTTATCTACGTATTAAAATCCTAAAACCCTAATCAGAGAGACTTAGACTTAAATCTGAAATACTAAACCCCAAAACCTTAATTTTAAATATCTAGACCTAAAATATGTATATTTCTGTATATGCATGTGTGTATATATGTGTGTGTATGTATGCATGTGTACATGTGTGTGTGTGTATACATGTGTATAATGTGTGTGTATGTGTATGTGTGTGTATGTAGGCATGCATGTGTGTGCATGTGTGTGCGCGTGTGTGTATGTATGCATGCATGTATGTGTATGTGTGTGTATGTGTATGCATGTGTATACATGTGTGTGTATGTATACATGCATGTGTGTATATGTGTGTATGTATGCATGTGCGTATATATGTGTGTATACATGCATGTGTGTATATGTCTGTGTATGTATGCATGCATGTGTGTATATGTGTGTATATATGCGTGTATGTATGTATGTGTGTATATGTGTGTGTGTATGTGTATGTATGCATATGTGTATATATGTGTGCGTATGTATGTGTGTATGCATGTGTGTGTGTATGCATGTGTGTAAATTTATGTGTGTGTGTATGCATGCATGTGTGTATATGTGTGTGTGTATGTAAACATGCATGTGCGTATAGGTCTGTGTATGTAAGCATGCATGTGTGTACATGTATGTGTGTATGTATGCATGTGTAAATTAATGTGTATCTTCCTTTCTCTTCTCTCTCTCTTTCTTTCTCTCTCTCTCTCTATCAATAGCAAATAAAAGAATCACTTACTGGTAGTTCCCTCTTTGAATCGTTGTCGACAAAGTGTAATGTACGTCCTCTCTCGTGCAATTCCAAACAATTGACACGAAAGAACTTCTGCAAAATCAACGAAAAGAGAAATTAGAAACCCTAAAGCATAGAGAAACACAAATGCTAACAGTACGCGCAGCACTTACCAAGTTGTGATATCTAAGCCGAGAGAGAATGTGTGTGTGTAGAGAGAGAGATCCGTGTGTGTGTGCGTGTGCACAAGACAATGCAGGTTCACGCGCGCAAGTTCGACAGTAGACCAACAGTACTCAAACACCTGCAAAAATGTGAAGTTTTGCTCTCGGGTTCACGATATGTTTAAAACTCGTCGCCGGTATAGGTGCCGGTATGGACGTCAGTATACACATCGATAGTTCCCAGTAAATTACCAGCGCTTATACCGACGCTCATACCGACGCTCATACCGACGCATATACCGACGCTTATACCGGTGGCTGCGGGCCACACCGACAATCCGTTTAAAATGGTCATACCGACGGTCACTTGACCGACGGTATCTTTTAGTGAGATTTTCCGAGGACTATACCGACGCCGGCTATGACCGTCGGTATATGCAGCGTCGGTATGCCCCTCATATGTTGTAGTGAACGCACTCCCTTTCTTTCTATTTTGAATGTTTGTACTTGCAAATAGAAATGTATGAATCTTACAGCCCGCATGAATGAGGGTAAGTGAAGGAAAGCTTTCTTGCGCTGTTGTCTAAGAGAGAATGGAATTATATACTTTTCTGCGCTTACAGATTGCTAGGAGAGTTGCAATTTGTTCAAATTGTTATGTATTTTGCTTTGGATGGAGAACAATTCTTAATATCACCATCATGATAACTTTGTTTGAAACGTTAATGGGAGTTTTCATCAATCTTATGATGTTAGTCTTATGTACAGTCTTCCCATCTCGATTTTATTATGTGTCTAATGTGAATCGTTCTATATTAATCATATATATATATATATATATATATATATATACACACACATATATATATATATATATATATATATATATATATATATATATATATATATATATATATATATATATATATATATATATATATATCATAAAATGTACCTCCTGGAAATGGGTTTTTTTTTTTTTTTTTTTTTGTGAAAGAACAAGGAAAATTTTTATTAATGGTGGCCGTATACAGTGTGCCTTGGGCAGGAGACACCTGACCCAGAGGACCAATTACAAGGAGAAATACATGTCCAACCTTTTACAAGAGTACTCTTCAGCTAACAGTTTTCTCCATCTAGAGGGAGAATTTTCAGACAAAATCTTGTAGACATCATAGTTATTACAAGAAGCATCTCTGATTCTCCTAATACAAGATAGAGAAGCATTTTTCAGAATAACAGGCAAAGTGATGAGGTAGTTCCTTTTTCTGCTACCAAGGGTAGCCTCATTCCTACTGAGCCATATGTTCCAAAGAATATAGCCCCTCCAAATATTCCACAGCAAAATATCCAAGTGTTTACAGCAACCAAGAATCGCCTCCATTTTACTAAGTTTGGGGAGACCATTCACTAGCAGATAGTTCTCCACAGCAGACCAGAATTTTTTGGCATGATGGCATTCAAAGAAGAGGTGTGAAACATCCTCCACAAGGTCACAAAATATACAGGACCCACCACTATTAAAAATTTTCCTGACTTTATGACCAGTCCAAAGGCCATGGTGCAGCATCCTCCACTGGAGAAATGAATGCTTTCTACAATCAGGAAGAGCCCACAGAGCTTTAAATCTGTAAGTCCACTGGGGTGTGGACCAATTCACCTGCCACCTAGAGTTGAGCTTTTTCAGGATTTGAGCAGCAGACCCTTTGTCATGTTTGAACTGTTTGAAAATGACATTAGCAGTATCCACCAGGTCAACCTTTTTCCTATGCCACCTATCCATCTTTTCCAGCAGCATGTTTCTGTGTTTTTGAATTACCTGAAAGCAAGATAGAGACAGATTAGTGCTAGAAAAGACTTACTTCCCCATAAGAAGTTCCTGGCTAAACAGATAACCTATCCAAGTTGCTTATTAGAAGGAGACCAACAAGCCAGAAAATAGACCAATTTAGGAAGGATGTAATGATTGAGAACAAAAGTTCTATGAGGGAGGGAACTGTTAGTATCATACCAGTACAACAAGTGTTTTTTAAACCTTTCCACCACCCATTCCCACCTTTGAGCAAAAGAAATCTGGAAACCCATGGGAATCCCCAACAATCTAAAGATCTCTCCATCTTTGATAATGTTACATCCAAGTCTAGAAACACATTCAGGAATAGTTTCATTAGAAGCTTTCAATCCAGTTTTGGAATGGTTAACTTTGGAACCACTAGCAAGACAAAAATCTCTAAACATTCCAGAAATTTGTTTACAGAAAGATCATTAGCATTTAGAATAACATTAGTATCATCAACAAACATTTGGAGCCCAGGAGGGGAAGGGGAGTTAAGCACATTGATTCCTTTTATAGTACCATTGTTCATAGCATCTTTAACAAGCCAACCTAAAGCATCACTAGCAATTGCAAAGAGCAAGGGAGCAAGAGGGCAGCCTTGTCTGATGGATCTACTAAGAGTAAAAGGATCAGAGATATGGCCATTGATGGCAACCCTAGAACAAGCATTGCCAAAGAGAGTGCTAATATTTCTGATGAGTCTTTTGCCACCTCCCAGGTCTTGAAGAGATTGGAGAATAAAATCCCATTCAATTCTATCATAAGCCTTATCAAAGTCAATCGTAAAGAAAAAAAAACTTTGGCCCAAGTCTTTAGCATTGTCTATACCTTCCCAAAGAGAAATAATAGCATCAAGGATGTATCTACCTTTGATGAAACCTTTTTATTCAGGGAGGATAAAGTGTTTCATCATGGGACTAAGTCTTCTGGCTATGGTAGAAGCTATAATCCATTTAGTATAAAGGAGGCATAATGAAAATGATCCATTTTGTATATAAATGTTTTTTAAGAAAAATGTAAGTGAATATAATCTTATGCTTTGGGACTGAAGTAGAGAGAATGAAAATGTTGAAAAGTCTTTGAAAACCCTTACGCCCGTTCTTTCGAAGGAATCCCCTTTATGTCAAATGGCAACTCTCTAATGTGTTATTATTTTACCACAAATATATTTATGCTGTATGATGCTCTTTAGGTATGGACAGGTAAGAGCAATTGACAAACGAGATGCCGTTGGCTTAACACAAGAGGAAATGTTTTGTTATCTTAATTGGTGGCTTAACGATGCATTGGATAGCATCACATTTTCTTAAATGTAAATGGACGTTCTTTGCACTTTGTATAGAGACCGGAGACGTATTTTAAACAAAATTGTGCAGGTTATGAGGATATGATGGTAGAAAGGCATCAACGCAGAGAGTAATGGAAACAAAACTTCAATAAGATACTTGTTGCCATTGTGCACAAATACAACTTGTTTTTTCCTCTTAATTGTGTGCCTCCATAGACTCACAAATCTAACTCTACATCTTACTACCTACCTCCTTTCAAGGAACTCAGGACATACCTAGTGAACGCAATGTGAAAGAAGGGGCAAATAAACTATAGAGCTAGCATTTTGATCAATCTAGTTGATGACTAAACATTGATGAATTTAGCACATCGAACATGGATGACATTTTAGCTCAGTTCTTACGCTTTCAGCAACGGGATAGATGACAAAGAGCTATCTAGTCGCTTAATGAGCGATTATCAAAGCGATGAAAACTTTTTAATGGGGAAAATATATCCAAGTTTTGTAAAGAGAGTGAACTCGAGGAAAAGTACGTCGGTGTTGATTTGACCTACATGATCGCAGCTCATGACACTAAAACAAACCACATGGTCCCGATATAGAGGAATAGTCCTCAAGCAGTTCATGCTAGAGGACATAAATAAAGTGCCTCAAAGATCTTTCTTGAGGTAAATTCATATGCTCAAGGACCAAAAAATCCTAGAAATTAAACGAGAGTTTGAGAAACAATTTGAAGATATGTCTGAGCATGATAAACAATGTTTGATGCATGAAAGAGTGTTCTTTTTTCTACAAGCATTAGATGTTAAAGCCTGAGAGGAAATAATTCCACTCTTGCAAGACATGGATTCCAAATCGGGACTCACATAGGATTGGATACAGATTCATGATGTTGTAAGAAGATACGTTAAGAAGCAAGAAGCAATTGACAAATTTCTAAATGATTGGAGAGCCGATCTTCAAACAAATGGAAATGATACTCAGATGCCAAGCATATCATCAATCATGGATAATGTTCAATTTCATAATTTTTTATAGTCCCCATTCGAGAATAAAGCCAAAACACACGGGCTATACATACATAACAATGATGAGTGCTATTAAGAAAATCCTACAAGTGTAGTTGATGTAATCTCTAAGGATTCGGGTTGCCATGATTGAGTAGATGTCTTGACAATGGTTAGATCCTTCATGAATACACAAACCTCAAAGAAGGAGGATCAAAGGATCTAGAGGAAGCTAAGCAAGCTTAAACAAAACAATCAACAAACATAAAACAAAACAAAGTCTAGCAAACCCAAAGAAAAAAACCAGATGAGGCTTCCCCTACTTTGATAAACTCTTTGCATATAAAAAAGGGAAATCAAGCAAATGAAGAAGCAATGCATGATTCTAGCTAGGATTTAAAGATATCTACCAGGTCTCAAGTGATGAAATAGAGGTTGAGAATGAAATATACAAAGGAAATCTAGTGATTCTAGATGAAGATCTAGTAGAACATGTTTCTTCAATTGATGATATCAGAGAAAATTTGAAGAATTATTTTGATGCCCATTGATAATGATACATATCTTAGAAACTAGGATCCACATACTTGGGTGACTTTAAATAAAACTCTATTGTATGCATGTCAGTATTCAATAGTCGATATAAGCATTCGTAAGTCCCTGGGAAAAACCATGAGTATAGGCATTGGAATATCCTTGGACATACCAATGCTCATACCATCGCATATACTGACGACCATATCTAAAAAAAATATTTTTTGGATAGAGTGTGTTGTCTCTTTCCACATTAGAATTACCATGTTATTGTGTAGCGAAAGACAATACACTATGCCCAAGAAGAAATCGAGTAAATATGACATGTACTCTAGTGGTTGCCAATTTCGGGTTTACATGATTTGCAACCAGAACATGATTTGATAAAACAAAATACATGAACATAAAAGAGATGAGAAAAATGAACCATGAACCATATATAAAAGAGATACTCCATAGATGAACCATGTATAAAAGATATATATATTCCATAAATGAACCCTGTACAAAAGTGTGGCAAACCACTGCCATATATGAGCCAAATACAAAATGTGGCAAACAACTGTCATATAGAAAACAAATACAAAATTTTAATGGACCACATCCATATACAAGCCAAAGACAAAACTGTGGCACACCACTACCGTACACATTCCCTTAGGGATCAAACCATATCGAAAGTTTCACAACAAACCACATTCATGAAATGAGACAAATTGACATGATTATTATAAAAAACAACTAAAAAGCACCAAACAAATTCTTTATCTCACCTCATCGTAGATGCTCCTATGAAATGATTGTATCGCATCCCTATAAGTCCAACAATGCAACTAATCCATGAAGATATCCATAATCCAACGATGACCCACTGTCAACTCCTATAACGAATATGCAAAACATTAGATGAACACACATGATGTGCTTAACACAAGCACATTCAATCATCAAAGTGCTACTTATTAAAACATGTCCTTATTAAAGATAACTTCAATGATGATATCGTTGAGGAGGAGGTTGATGATACTAGACAAGCTTCACACAAAGGTTGATGAGGATGACCAACCCAATTTGATATCTAGATCCTCTACTCCAACTTTGACAACATCCTTTCGATTGCTAAGATCCACTTGATATTTGCTGCGAACGTAATCCACAGAATCGCCACTCCTTAATAGAGAATGAAGGGCAGTAACTTGCCCAGTATTGCCGCCCTGTATTTGGTTCATCACAACAAGTCCCGTTTTACAGTAGATCGCAAAATCCTTAGAGTATTTATGAAGGAGATTGTACCTTCCAAAGCCACTTAAACACATCTTCAACACTGAAGCACATCTTAAATAGTAAAGCCCATCTTCAACAGGATCAGCCTATACAAGTGTGCATGTTCCACATTGAAGGTGAACAAAGAAAGTCATTTTGTCAAGACGATACTCAAACCTATATAATTTCCCTCAATTAAGAAACGAGTCAAGATCTAAGACCCTGACATCATTATTTTTGTCTCCATTTAGGCCGCATCCTAAACAACAGAAGGAGTCTTATGGGACACAGCTACAAAGAAGTTTTGTTTGAAGTTTTTGTTGTCTCTATCTCACTACCCCCTTGTGTAGTGAAATGTATTACTTTATTGTCACCAATGTAGATTCCTGCCAAAAAGAGTCCCAAATAGAGAGAATAGTTCAATAAGGCTAAATGATTAACTCAAATCAATTAGACATTGAAGAACAAATGATTGAAAAGAGATATTAGTTCAATGAAGGGCAAATGATTGAAAAAAGAGATTAGTTCAATAAGCCTTAATCTAAAAATCCCTTTAAACCTTTGAGGCCAAAACTAAAAGGATCATTTTCATCCCCTGTAAGCTACTCGGTAACGTTCTAGAGGAATCTAATTTTGCCTCAGGCTTCACAGCATCCTAGGACTACATGTATTTTTCTAAACTACATTATGCATATGAGTCTTCTATCCTAATGCTTCTACATGCAATGTAAGGATGGCTTCTCTAATGATGCAATAAATAGTGACTGAAGATGAAGGTGGTGGCTTCGGACAATCATGTGTCCTTAACCATTGACGATTAGTGGTCAATGTTATTTTTATTTAACATAAACAATTTTTTGTCGCATAAAATCTTTCATCATCTGAATTTTATGCGTTTACTACACCTTATCGAGATCTAATTGGTGTCCTCTCTGCCCAAACTCAAAGCTCCTTCTAAACATGTTTCTTAAGGCTGTATTTTGGGCAAAATTTAGTGTTGCTCCTTCCCAAAAGATAGTTCAATTAGAGATGCTCATAAATTGTAGTTTTTCCATGGTGATGTTTGTGGTCCTATGGAGACAACCTCATTTGGAAACTACCTTTAATTCTCTACTACCACTTCATTTTAATCATTGTATTCTTTTATTGATAATCTACACGTTCTTATGTATTTTTCTTCATGATGCTTTCATATTTGGCTTTAATCATTTCATTTTAGCATGGATTTAGAGTTTCATTACAATCCTCCTTAATCGCATCCATTAGTTCAAAATCATTAAGACAGTGAAGAACAAATAATTGACAAGAGAGATTAGTTAAATAAGCCTAAATAATTTAGACACTGAAGAGCAAATGATTGACAACAGAGATTATTTCAATAAGCCTAAATCTGAAAGTCCGTTTAAACCTTTCAGGCCAAAATCAGAATGACCACTTTTATTCCTTGTAAGCTATGTTCATCTTTGTTTCGTGCATGGCTATACATACATGCGAAGGTTGATTTCCAATCGATGAAGTTGAGATTGAGGATATCCAAGAATGAAGCTATGGATTGTCAATGAAAGCATCGGCAAATGCAGAAGAAGAAACATACCATGGAGAGTGTAGCTTTAACAAACCATAGTGTTGAATTCTTTGTATATCACAACTTAGAATTCACAGTCTTATTTGAAATCTTGATCATTGCTTGTCCTCAAACAAAGGGATTGTGAAGCAATGCAATGGAATGTGAAGCAATGCAAGGTTAAATGTCAATAGAGGACGCTGAGATGGAGGAGATCCTCAACGCAAGCATCAACTAATGCAAACATAAGAAATAGTGATGGAAATGTAATAGAATCTCCAGGTGTAAATGTGATCTCCTGCCTGCAGTTGCTCTTTGCTGATCTTGTTCGATAAGAATCCCATACCGTATTTGCTCGGTTATTGGGTCTCTCTCTCTCTCTCGCTCTCTCTCTCTCTCTGTTTTGGGTTCCTAATGCATCCTTTTGAAAAGGGGTCCTGCCGATTGAGGTATATATTGCACCTTCAAACCGATGTCGCATTTTGACACTGTCAATGTCGATACAGACCCGACTCTAGCTAGACTTGACTCCCGCTAGACCCGACTCTAGCTAGACTTGACGATACTGTGCTTGCTATTGGCCTCTTGCTAGACTTGACTCTAGGTACACATTTTTTATGGGAAGTAATCACCAGCTTACCCCTTGCGCACTTCGAGCTCTCTTACATTAAGTAAATTATCTTGGCTTTCTCAAAATCTATGATGTGCGTCACTTTTCTGCAAAAGTAAATGCCATGTCGTCTCCTGTGATCTCATTTGAAGGTCTCCCATAATGGGATTATGGGACTACGTGACCGGGGAGGAACTACGAACAGGAGAAGACATTTACTCCTGGAACCCAATTAGTGGTTGCCAACTTGCCCACCCAACAAGTGCATGTTAAGTAACGTTCGTTAGTGCCCACCAAACAAATGCATGTGCCTACAAATACAAGTAATGTTCGTTGATGATGATCGATCACATTTAGTCCTGAAGGGCCATCTACAAGATGGAGTCAACGTGTACATAGACCAGAGTACGTATCTTTGGGATCGTCAAAGAGAGAGATTAGTGTTATGTGCATCGTCAAAGTGCGGGATTAGTTTGAAACTGAACTTTCCAGTCGAGCTGGTTTCATGATAATGGGGAAAATGAATCTCAAAAAAAGATGGAGATGAAGACTTTTCGGATAGATTAGAAGAGGAGACAGATTTATACTTTTTGGTACTCAAAGAAAAAAGAATCATGGCACATCGGATGACAAAAACCATTGTGCATTGTTGTCGCAGTACAATGAACACTTCCATTTGAAATGTCACTCTAATGAATCTATTTAAAAACAAAGGATATAATAATGGATCGAACACAAAGGATGGGAAGTATTTATCACTTGAACATATTTACCTTAACGAACGATTTTTTTCATTTTTTGTTATTTTCAAGTAGTAGCGCCCTAATAAGCAAACCGATAATTTATGAAGACTTTTCGAGCACATGAAAAGAATACTCTTTCATTGACGAATAATGCATTCTTATTCACAAAATATATTCATGTGGACAAAAATATGTATAACCCAATAATCAACTTTTTATTGCACCACAACAGAACCTATCGCTACATCGGATGTAGTAACTTAGGATGGTAGATTGATATCCATGGTTGAAGTTAAAGCTCTGCAAATAATGGAAGATTGGAGAAGTTGAACCCACTTTTTCATTTCATTCTTTTCATTACATGGCAAGTGCATAGGACATCATGGGTTAATCATGTAGCTCCATTCACCATGCTAAATAGAAACTAAGTGAGCAGAGGAGAAACATAAAAGACGGTAGCCAAGATATTATCTGTGGAGTCTAAAACTAAAGAATACTCTCATACAAGTTTAAGTCATTCACATGGTTAAATACCTTACCCTACAAGTGTAAGTTAGTCATATGGTTTGATGTCAACAACTAACTAGAATACGCAGATTCTAAAAAACCGAGAATTGCGTAGACATCTCTAAGTATGCCTAGCATCCAATGAGGATGATGTCAAAAATACGCATAGCACCAAAGATTGGCAACACATACATCATACGGAAGAGTCCTTAATATGATATCAAGATCCTAAAGAGTCTTTATTAAAACATGTCCTCATTAAAGATAACTTCAGTGATGATATCGTTGAGCAGCAGGTTGATGATATTGGACAAGCCAACCTATCCCTCAATCCTGTTTAAAGATAACTTCAGTGATGATATGGTTGAGGAGGAGATTGATGTTTAGGACAAGCTTCACACAAAGGCTCATGAGGATGAGCAACCCAATTTGATAGGTAGATCCTCTACTGCAACTTTGACAACATCCTTTCGATTGCTAAGATCCGCTTGATATTTGCTGCTACCACCCTCTCTTTGATTCATCAAGAGTCCCGTTTTGCAGTAGATTGCGGAGTATCCACAATTGTTATGAACCACATCTTCAACAGGATCAGCCTGTACAAGTGTGCATGTTCCACCTCAAAGGTGAACAAAGAAAGTCATTTTATCAACCCCATACTCAAACCTATAAATCTTCCCTCCATTTAGACCCTGACACCATTGTTGTTCTCCACGTTTAGGCCGCATCGTCAACAACGGAAGGATTCTTGTGGGCCTAAGCTACTGAGAAGTTTGTTTAGAATTGTTGTTGTTTCTATCTGACTGCCCCCCTTGTGCAGCGAAATGTATTACTTTATTGTCGCCAATGTAGATTCCTACCAAAAAGAGTCCCAAACAGAGAATAGTTCAATAAGCCTAAATGATTAGCTCACATCATTTAGACATTCAAGAACAAATGATTGAAAAGAGAGACTAGTTCAATGAAGGGCAAATGATTGACAAGAGGGATTCGTTCTATAAGCCTTAATCTAAAAATCCGTTTAAACCTTTCAGGCCAAAATTAAAAGGACCATTTTCATCCCTTGTAAGCTATTGGGTAACCTTCTTGAGGAATCTCATTTTGCCTCAGGCTTCACAGCATCCTAGGACTACATGTATTTTTCTAAACTACATTATGCATATGAATCTTCTATCGTAATTCTTCTACATGCAATGTAGGGGTCACTTCTCTAATGATGCAATAAATGTTGGGTGAAGATGAAGGTGGTGGCTTCGGACAATCTCGTGTCCTTAACCATTGACGATTAGTGGTTAATGATATTTTTATTTAACATAAACAATGTTTTGTCGCATAAAAATTTTTATCATCTAAATTTTGTGGGTTTACTGCACCTTATCGATATCTGAATGATGTGCTCTCTGCCCAAACTCGAAGCTCCTTCTAAACATGTTTCTTAAGGCTGTATTTTGGGCAAAATGTAGTGTTGCTCCTTCCCAAAAGATCGTTCAGTTAGAGATGCTCATAAATTGTAGTCTTTCCATAGTGATGTATGTGGTCCTATGGAGACAACCTCATTCAGAAACTACCTTTATTTCTTGACTACCATTTTATTTTAATCCTTGTATTCTTTTATTGATAATGTACACGTTCTTGTGTAGTTTTCTTCACGATGCTTTCATATTTGGCTTCAATCATTTGATTTTGGCATGGATTTAGAATTTAATTTCAATCTTGCTTAATCGCATCCATGGAGCACATATTGGGTAACCTTCTTGACGAATCTCATTTTGTCTCGGGCTTCATAGCCTAAATGATTAGTTCAATAAGCCTAAATGATGAGTTCAATAAGCCTAAATGATTAGTTCAAATCATTTAGACACTTAAGACCAAATGATTGAGAACAGAGATTAGTTAAATAAGCCAAAATAATGTAGACACTTAAGAGCAAACGATTGACAAGATAGATTAGTTCAATAGCCTAAATCTGAAAATCCGTTTAATCCTTTCAGGCCAAAATGAAAAGGACCACTTTTATCCCTTGTAAGCTATGTTCATCTTTGTTTCGTGCATGACTATACATACATGCAAAAGTTGATTTCGAATCGATGAAGTGGAGGTTGAGAATATCGAAGAAAGAAGCTATGGATTGTCGATGCAAGCATCGCAAATGCAGAAGAAGAAATTTACCATGGAGAGTGTAGCCGTAACAAACGATAGTGTTAGATTCTTTGCATATCATAACTTAGAATCCAGAGTCTTATTTGAATGTGAAGCAATGCAATAGAGGACGCTGAGATGGAAACAGTGATGAAAATCCAGAAACGTAATGTTACAGTGTGCGTAACTGTAACAGAATCTCCAGGTGTAAATGTGATCTGGTTCGATAAGAATCCTCCACGCATAGAGGACGCTGAGATGGAGGAGATCCTCAACGCAAGCATCGACTAATGCAAACATAAGAAACAGTGATGGAAATCCAGGAACGTACCATGGTGTGCTTAAATGTAACAGAATCTGCAGGTGTAAATGTGATCTCCTGCCTGCAGTTGCTCTTTGCTGATCTTGTTCGACAAGAATCCCATACCGTATTTGCTCAGTTGCTCTTTGCTGATCTCGTTCGACAAGAATCCCATACCGTATTTGCTCGGTTATTGGATCTCTCTCTCTCTCTCTCTCTCTCTCTCTCTCTCTCTCTCTCTCTCTCTCTGGTTCCTAATGCGTCCTTCGGAAAAGGGGTCCTGCCGATTGAGGAATATATTGCATCTTCAAACCGATGTCGCATTTTGACAATGTCAATGTCGATACAGCCGCCCATCGTCGATCCGGAAAGTCAATTGGTCTCCCGCTAGACTTGACTGTAGCTAGACTTGACTATACTTTGCCTCTTGCTAGACTTGACTCTAGGTACACATTTTTGATGGGAACTCAAAATCCATGATGAGCGTCACAATGCCATGTCCTGTCCTGTGATTATGGGTCTGCGTGACCGGGGAGGAACTACGAACAGGAGACGACATTCACGCCTGGAAACCAATAAGTGGTTGCCAAGAGACCAATGGAGGACGTATCTTTCGGATCGTCTAAGAGAGAGATTAGTGTCATATGCATCGTGAAAGTGCGGGATTAGTTTGAAACTGCACTTTCCACTCGAGCTTGCGAGTCGAAGAGATCGAAGAACCTGCAAACAAAATCAGCAAAGAGGAACTGCAAAGGCGGAGAGCTACAGGACTCCTTTTGAATAGGGTCAGCAAAGAGGAATTGGAGCTAGGAGCTGACATTCACTCGTGGAGACCGTGCTACAGCTACGCTCATCTTGGCACGTTTCTCATTCTTCATCGTTGTTCGTTATTTTTGCATTCATCGATGCTTGTGTAGTCCGTCGCTGCCTATTCACTGAGTCTCCTTAATCTCATAAAATTCAGCTTTCGCAACATTTGTGCCTATCAATGGTACCACTGACCATCGCGAAACTGCTGCTGCATACTCTTAACCACGGCGAGTGACACTACAACAAAATGAGGTTATTTTCAGCTCTTTTCAAATTTAAATCCCAGCGTTTAGGTGATTTCCTCAAAAAAAAAAGCATGCAAATAACGATTTTTTTTTTTTACGTTACATAACGTTGGTATTTCCAATGAGGTGGTATGGGCTGAAAGTTTCTGCATTAAAAGCGTCAAAAGTTTCAACACACATGTATAACCGCAAAAAGTTCCAGCACTTTTGGCCGTCTTTTTTTTGCAACAAGTTTTGAGCAGGCATGTCGCTGAAAGTTTCGGCAATTTCTACTTCCACTGAAAGTTGTAGCAATTTTTTGCACTGAATATCAATGCTTAGTGTTATAGTGGAAGCACTAGAATTTCAAGCTTTTAGGTTTAAAAAAATGTTCAAAATTTTTTGCAGGTCGGTACTTTGACCAAAGTGCACACGAGCTATAGAGGACCTATGCCTGTAGAAAGGTATTTTTCTTCTCTATCTCTCCCCCTCTCTCTCTCTCTCGCTCTCTCCCTTCCCCTTCTATTTCTCCTCCTCTCTATCTCTCTCTCTCTCTCTATCTCTCTCTCTCTCTCTATCTCTCTTTCCCTTCCCCTCACGTTTCTCTCTTCCTCTCCTCATGCATGCATGTTTAGTGTGTGTGTGTGCTCCCTCTCGTCATGCATGCATGCTTAGTGTGGGTGTGTGTGTGAAATGCAATCATGGTATTAGTAGCAAGTATGTGCTATAATAAGTGAGTGAATGAATGCATTTTTCTAGGTGTGTGTTTCTAGATGCATAGGTCCATGTGTGCATGGCAGGGTGTGTGTGTGAGAGAGAGAGAGATAGAGAGAGAGAGAGATATTAGATAGTTAGATAGTTAAAAGGAGATAAAGTTAGGATGATAAATGTGACAAGTTATTTTTTTCCTAGTGGGCTATGTGGGGGGGGGGGGGGGAGGGGGTACATGAATGTGCAAAAAAAACTGATGGGGAGCTAAATGGGAGAGGATATGGGAGCTTTTTATGCTTGTAACTTCTTTTTTTATAGCTTTTCGTATCCCAACCAAACGAGTTGAGAGGTACATGGAATGTGTAGAAAACTCTATGGTTAGGATGTAAATGGCAGAGGACATGGGAGGATGTATGGGGGCTTTTTATGCTTGTAAATCATCAATGATAGCTTTACATTTAGAGTAGACAAACCATTCAACTATAAGAGGCGGAGTGGCTCCTCGTACAATCTATAGCTCTAGACAAACCATTCACCTACAAAGGTGGAGTGTCTCCTCGTACTTTCTAGAGATTCTTATTTCTTTGGCTTGATTTGAGTGGGGCCTAAGGCCATAGTGATGTAGATGGTTGATCCCTTGAATTGATGTGTTTGTTTTAGTTGCATAGTGGCTCAAACCCCCTTGGTATTGCAAGAGAAAAAATTTTGAATAGTGAGGTCTCAAGCTTGATGGGTTGGATAGCCTTATTGAGCTTGTTGAGGGCTACATGAAGAAATTTTAATTAGTGCAATCATGGCTTGTGGAGGGATCTTTGATTCAAGGGTAGCAAATTGTGAATGCAATCGTGGCTTACAGAGGGATCTTTGAACCAAGGATAGCAAATTGTGAATGCATTTGTGGCTTCTGGAGGGATCTTTGAACCAAGGATAGAAAACATGATAGTCTCAAATGCAAAGAGCATCCAATAGATATGGTGAAATATACTAGCTATTTACACATTGTTCATATAGGTTTTACATTATACCACTAGGAGTGGATCAAATGGGTTACTTCAACACGGAGAAAGAGTCTCAAACTTGAAGTATTGCAGGTATGATGCCCTTTTGGTTTTTTATAATGAGACTGACTCATTAGAATGTGATTAAACTAAATTTGTGTTATCACTCAATCTAGTTTATCTTACCAATTGTAACAAGTGGATGTTTAATGGATGTAATGCAGAAATGCATATACAAGATAGGAGAAATAGTGAGATAACTTTATGTGCATACTTGAGTAAATGGCACATCAATCGTGTTTCTATAAGCAAGACAGGAGTTAACATAGGGACTTATGCGTGAACTTCCAGGTGGATATCTTGCAAGTAAGTCAACCTAGCAACAGTTGTGTGTGCAATAGAAAAGGCCACCGAGAGAGTATGTCTATTGGAAGAGCATTTTCCTACAAGTATTCTTAACATTTAAGTCCACTTGCTTGTACATTTGGTGGTGAGGTGGAGATTGTAGGCACTATGCATGCTCGATGGATGTTTTTTCTACAAAGGTTTATGAAAACCTTGAAGGGTTTTGTGAGACAAAGAGCACAATCAAAGAGATCCATGGTAGAAGGATGGTAGGTACAAGAATCATGTGTATTCATATCTTAGTACCAATCACACTCTCAAAACAACGTTGTAGAATTGTGGAGCATAAAGGACAATGACTGAGTGGTGAATGATGCTCCGCAAGGCAATGGGGTCGTAAAGTGATTCAATGAGAAATCAGAAACAAAAGTGAGTAATTATCGTATGATGAATAGTGATATCATGCAAAGGTGGTATAAAATGTACCATAAAATGAGGCAAGAATAGATTTTGGCTTGCGAAGAATGGAACCAAACAAATAGGCTCGTTCCCTATCCAAATTTGTTGAGTCTTGTTCCAAAGATTATGAGTGCATTGTGCCTTCAAGGAATGATTGCAAGTGCAAAAGAAAGTGATGAAATAGTGTAGCGTTTCCTCAATCACAATCTATCCCCAATCACAATCTTTCGATTACTCAGAAATAACAGTGGAGAGAAGAACGCAGAGATTGCACAAGGTAAAAGAAAATTTGATGCGGAAGAGTAGAACAAATATGACGCAGAGAAGGAAGAATTCTGATATTATAGATGTGAATCAATGGTTGCAGTAGCTTTGGACAATAGCTTCTTGACGAAGCCTCTACCTCCTGACCACCCCCGAGCTATCACAATCGCATTCTCACTCGCACTCTCAATCACACTCTCACTCTCACTCTCACTCTCAATCACACTCTCAATCACAAGGTAATTCTCAAATTTCTGTGTGTCCTCCGTGTTGATGCGCAGGCCTTCTTATCTTTTTCCATTTGATCGCAGCCGTGCTCCCCAAAGAAGTGTGTGATCCACCAAATTTAGAAAAAGTTGAGTTTCTCCAAAACTTTTGCAAAAATCCATGCGATCGTAGTGTACTTCCTTTCTTTAGCATACCTGTCAAAAATAGTAGAAAAACACCAAGAAGACATATCCAAAAACATACATAATTAGAAATGGTGACACGTGAGCATGAGAATCACGGAATTAGGTTAAGCTTGTGAGAGACACTTTTATTCAATTTTTTGATCTGCACAATAGTGTTAGAGACGTCCGAGGTCCAAATCCACCTCCAAATGCCACTTTTGAGCTCTACAAGGTTTAAAATTCTAGAGAGAGTAAAATCAAGGCATATTCTTACAATGAACTAAACGTAGGACCCTGAACGAGGTACTTAGAACATGATTCAAAAAAATCTCACACAGACACTTTTATTCTCTTCTACTTGCTCTACCTTTCCCTCATACAGAGTTTTCCTTAATTCTTTCATCTTCACCTTCAAAATCCCACTGGAAAACATGATGCAATTAAGGTCTAGAGAGAGAATATGAAACTTGTCAACCCAAAATTTTTCCTACATGCATAAAATGACCTAATTATTCGTTCTAAGCATTATCCCCACAATGAAATTCAGAAAGTTCAAAATGAATTACTTCACTAGAAAAGAGGCCTATTACAATTAGTCTCCCTTGATGAGCAAGATTATGCATTTGGTCCAGACTCACATATAAGTACTTTTCTTTGAGTGTTGTGCAATTGTACTGCTTTAGCCAATTTCCTTGTGATTGTCTTGTGTACAAAATTGCAAATATAATGCATTATGGTCACGAGGTAGTGGTTTTCGAGTGGAACAAATAGACAAGAATCCTTAAACATATGGTTGTGGAGTGATGGCTACAAGCAACACTAGCAGTGATGAAGTGCATCTTGATTACTTTGGAGTGATAAAGGATATTGTTGAGAGTGTCACTTCTTCCCCTCTTGACCACTTTAAACCATTTCAAGTCTAGAATGAAATGCAAGAATCCTCTATAGTTCCTTGAATCTATACTATTGACTCCAATGCCATTTGGAGAAACCAAAATGACATGTATGTTTTTCCCCATCAATGCGAGCAGGTACATAGGCTAAAGATATAAGTTCCATTGTTTCTTTTTTTGAGTATTGATATCATTCATGTAGATGTGCTTTTCACGATTTTATTCTATCCCACACCTCAAAATATGAGGTGCTGGAATGCTATTCAAACTACCCCTTCTTCATGATACATATTTGAAGTGGGGGGGTAGACAAAGTCTTCGGTGGAGAAGCTGTGGAAGAGGAACATCAACCGAATGATGTTACAAGTGGCCAACCATTGGTGCAATTATTCCAAGCCTATTTGCTTGATCATTTATCCTAAGGAGCGTATGTACATTCATGTATTAAGACATGGATGATCTCTTGTAAGATTGAGTTTTTACTACTGGTAAAAGTGCACATATGGAATCACTTCAATTGCAAGTTTTTAGGAGAATCATTTCCCAAATTATTGATGAGTTAGATGGAGATTGAATATTCTGAATTCTAGAGATACTTTTGGTAGAGATTTGAATTCCAAAATTCAAAAACGAGCTCCAACTTTGGCTATAAAAGAGGACTTCAAAAGTTGCATTGTAGAAGTCCGAATTGAGCAGATATTCAGAGGGATTTAATTTTGATATTGAGCTCACACCATATCTCTATCATTTCCCTCAAATTGTGCAATCATTCATTACCAATGTCAATGTAACCTATCTACATCAATACATACAATTTTCTCATATCTCATATCTTCTACTTTGTCACGTACCACTCAAAATAGTGAACTTCTCTCACTTGTTTCTTAGTTTATACTTAATCATTTGATGTCATTTAAGTTGATATATACTTAATGGACTGTCTATTTTGTTGGTATAAAGTTTCATAATTATTATCTCAGCCAATTTTGAGTTATGAGCTCAGTAGTGTTCACTACTCTGCATATTACTAGTATCGAAAAATGTCGAGATTTACCTCTAACTATCTAAGCATCATTCCCTAAGCATGATCCCTTACTTCAAGTCACATTACTTGCAAACATTAGCTATCGAAGTTAGTCAGATATGCCTAAAAGTACTTTATTCAATTGTTAGCAGAGAGGGAGTACTATTCATTTCTTTGAGCAAGTGTAGTGACCAAAACAACAAGTTTTGGTTCATAGTTGAAACTCCCACTTATCTCTTTTGATCCAATGATTTTAAGATCATATTTCAAAGTAATCGGGTGATTATTTGTGCTTACTGGAAATCTCAAGAGATCAACTGTGCACTCAACTCAGTTTTGGCTGATGTGGTGTAGGAATTTGCAACACCGTCTCATCTCTAGAAGGTGTCTACCATCTCCTCCAACAGGGGTATCAGAGCAACATAAAGGTAAAATGGGAGATGTATTTCCATCATTCATTGACAAATTGGATAGGGGAGACTATCTAGCTTGGTGCCTAAGGATGAAGGCTTACCTCCAAGGAAAAAGCATGTATGGATACATATCTAGAGATGAAGAAATTCCAACTCTTAGAAGCAAACATCAACCTACAAGAGAAGAGAAAGAGAGACTAGTTGCATGGTGTGCAAAGGATGCTCTAGGGAGGTCTTATATACTCAGATCAATATCTGATTTAATGTTACCTCATATTAGGAATCGCAAGACTTTCGAAGATACTTGGGAAGTACTATCTTCATACTTCTCATCAAGCACAAGGGCTAGGAAGAGCCATATTTGGATGGAGTTCACAATCTTTGGATGTAGCTGATCAAAAAGGGAGTATTGGAGAAGAAATAGAAGAGGGGTAGATAGTAAGGCATACCATAAATTGCATCAAGGCTGATTACAAATTGTAGTCCTTTACCAGTGTAATGGACCTATATATGGACATGTACATACCTCACCTGAATACATTGATGGGGCAACTCTTCACACATGAGACAAAGCTCAACAAGAAAGGAGATACTTTTGGGGGTAATCAATCTTTTTCCCTTTACATAGATAAAAATAAGAGTAAAGTTAAAGGAACAAGTAAGAAGAATGAAGAAGAGGCAAGTATCTCTCAAGCGAACTTCATAGGTAGAGGAAGAGGTACTAGAGGAAGGGGCGGAGAAGCAAAATACGGCAGGGGGAGATCATACAACTCTTCACCTTGAAACATTTTTGGCTTGAAGAATCATACCATGGATGAGTGCTTGAGAAACACAAACAATCAGAGAGGAAAAGGCTTCCATAGAGGAGGCTATGGACAAGCAAGAGGCATGTTCAATAATAGAGGAAACAACTACCATCACAATTACAACCAAGGATACAACAACAACTATCAAGGAGGCTTCAGAGGAAGAAGATACTATCACAACTATAGAGATGATCAAGAGGTTTCTCCATTACTCCTGAATATGACAACCAATCAAGGTAAAGATGATGATCATCTATTCTATATTGATTCTGGTTGTTTGAATCATGTAGCAGACAATGTAGCATTTTTCTGATCTTAAAGAGCCCAAAGGAAAGCATGGAGTCTAGACAGGTGATGACACTAGGTACTCTATAAAAAAGGTCGGAAATGTTAAAGCATTTGATGGTATCATGAATCATTTAAGTAGGGTATTGTGTATGCCAATAAATAACCAAAAACCTAATTAGCGTTGTATACATTGTTGAGAAGGGTTTAGAGGTTAGATTCACAACGCATGGAGCATATATGGAGGACCTTTTGCAAGGCTTTAAGAGGATTGCAAAATGTGAGAAATCTAGTAGAGATTTTATATTTGATGTTGAAGATACTAGGAATACTGCTCTCTTCAACTACAAAGACCAAAATTTATCTGAATTGGAGATATGGCATAAGAGACTAGATCATATAGGTGAAAGGAGATTGAAGCAAATATGAAGGGATCAGAGTGTGCTTGGCATTCCAAATGTGTCCAAGAAAAACATGATTTACAAATGTGGAGCACGCCAATTTGGCAGATCACATAGGCAACCATTCAACAAAAGAGGATACATGTATGAAGACTACTTGGAGCTTGTGCACATAGATGTTTGGGTTCCTTGAAGACAACCATTATTCTCACGGTCCAAGTATTATGTTTCATTGATAGATGACTATAGTAGATGGATAATATTTTACTTTATGAAGCATAAAGATGAATTCTTCACTTGTTTCAAGAAGTATTTGGCATTTGTTGAGAATCGAATAGGTAGAAGCTTGGAGAGGCTCAGATCTAATGGAGGTGATGAGTATTTCTCATATGATTTTGACTTCTTCTTATAGAACATAGGCATAAAGAGAGAGATTACAACAAGATACACTCCTTCACAGAATGGAGTTGTAGAGAGAAGAAATAGAATAAAAGTAGAGGCTGAAAGATTGATGTTGAATGAAAAAAAAGCTCCCAAATTACTTTTGGGAAGAGGTTTTTTCCACAGCCACTTGCCTTATCAATAGGCTTCCATCCATGTCTTTGGATGGAATGACCCCTTATGAGGTATGGAATGGTAGGAAATCTACTTTGGATCATTGTAAGATCTTTGGGTGCATTTCTTATGCACACATACCCTCAGAGAAATCTTGATCCAAAAGTTGAAAGATGCATCTTCATTGGCTATGAACAAAATTATAATCCCAGGAACAAACAAATTATAGTTAGTAGGGATGTGGTATTTGATGAAAATAACTCTTGCTTTAAGGATGATTACAGGAAAGTAAAGCTACCCTATGATTTGGAAAATGATTTTCCAAATCTCACCAAAGAAGAATCACATACATGAGAGGATGTCAACTCAAAAGTAGAGAAGCTATGGAGGAAGAAATTGAATCACTTCAAGAGAATAGCACTTGGGATTTGGTTCCCAAAAACCATTCATGAAGGTAAAAGAATCCAAGTGGAATTACAAAGTGAAAAAGAAATAAAATAGGACAATCAACAATTATAAAGCAAAGCTACTGGCAAAGGGCTTTGCTCAAACCCATGGAGTAGATTATGAGGAGACCTTCTCACCTGTGGCCAAGATTCCAACTACCAGAGTTTTAGTAACTATTGCTACTTCAAAGAATTGGAATTTTTACCAATTAGATGTTAAAAATGCATTCTATTATGGATGGATCATAGAAGAACTCTACATGGCTCAACCACGAGGATATGATGCAAAGTTGGTTTAAAGCAAGCTCCTAGAGCTTGGTACCATAGGCATTTCACATACTTGCAAGACCAAGGTTTTGTTGCAAGCAAGGTAGATTCTTCATTGTTCATTAAGACGACTAATTCAAAAGTTATTTATCTATGTGTTCATATGGAGGATATCACACTACAACAAATCGATGGTATACGGAGATCTTTACCGAGGAAAATGAACGCGGCTTTATTTGCTGCGACGCCGGTGTAAAAGTCGGTGTGCGCGTCAGTACCAAAGCCTCGGTATACGCGTCGGTATATGCGTCGGTATAAGCATCGGTATATGTGTCCGTAATATAGACGCTCATACCGAGGCTTCTGCTGGAGGTACCGTCGCCTATACCGTCGCCTACTGGGTGTATCGACGGTTATTCCTGACACTACTGGAAGCACCGTCGGGTATACCAACGACCATACTTGCAAATTTTTTTTTGGGCAGAATGTTTTGTCTTTTGCTACAGCAACATTACCATGATGTTGCTTAACAAAATAGTATTTTCGGACATGAAACATAGTATTTTCGGACACAAAATAGATAATCAGAATGAACAATGAACCATGTACAAAAGAAGCTATATATTTCAATAATGAGGCTTGTACAAGAGTGTGGCAAACCACTGTCATATATGACGCTTTTACAAAATGTGGCAAAGCAATGTATTGTCATATGGAAATCAAATACAAAATATTGGTCTTCCACTGCCATACACATGCAAAGAAGGTTCCATATCAACAGTCCTACAACAGAGAAGGTTAATGGAATGAGATAAATTCACATGAAAATTACTATAGAGGAGGTACTGGAATATCCGCTTTTAACAAAAGTAGAGAATGAAAACTAAACACGTCCAGTACATCACCTACTCAAGGGGGTTTCTCTTTAGGGAAGTATACCCTTTAACATTTCTGTGATCAGGTAGATAACAAGGAGATACTTCAGAAAATATGGACAACAATTGACCAAGGAAGACCATACACTTCTTGATTCGATTCAGATGATTACAAGATTTGTCAAGGAAATGCTCAAAAACTAATGCTCAGAGCTTCGTGGTACTCCATGTAGATAAATATAGGTCAATACAAATGATGAAGGAATTGCTCAAGGGAATAGAGCTTAACACCAATAGTGTCTCACAGAAAAGAAAGAAAATCCAAGACACTCTCTTACACTATAGTGCTCATAGCCCTCCACTGAGAAGCCTACCCTCTGTATCCACACTAGAGAGTAGCTCCTACAATAGGCTTGAAACCACCAAGTGCAAGAGAGAACTTCTGCATGTATACACGCGTCAAAGTAACTTCAAAAAATGTACCCAAAAGTGTACCCCAAATAGCACAAATCCCTTGTTTTTATAGGCCCCAATAGGCCAAGCGGGCCTTGCCGAATCTTCACGTCCATTGATCACGCGCCGGTGGAATGCCCAAAATTGGAGAGG
Source organism: Ceratopteris richardii (assembly GCA_020310875.1). Lineage (NCBI taxonomy): Eukaryota > Viridiplantae > Streptophyta > Polypodiopsida > Polypodiales > Pteridaceae > Ceratopteris > Ceratopteris richardii. Next base: position 199,206,894 of record CM035414.1, on the reverse strand, counting down.
TAGGTCAAATATTCCCTTGATTTGAACTGGATCCACAAAGATAGGTAGTCGCCGTGAATGGTTGCTGGCAATTCCACTTTCACTTTTAATAGTTTCCTTTTTACCTTTTCACAAAAAGAGCTTCCATAATTTAGGAGCCCTTCAGAGAATCATGAATTAGGACGAGAAAACTGATTGCTAAAAGGGTGAGACATTGTGAATTCCCTTGGACGGAAGGTTCTGCAACTCAAGCCTTTTGTGCTTCCGCCGTATGTTCTTCTTTGTTATCTCACCTCCAAGGGCTCTTACCACCGCAGCCCAGCACAGCACCAACCTTGCAGCAATCTTCTAGGGATAACTGGTTCAACATTCCATAAAGGAATCCACTTGCAAACAGGCTACCTGCCTTTTTGTGTCTGCAACTTCCCCAACCTCAATGGCCGAGACCCTGAAAATCTCATCTTTAAGAGATGCAATGCATCCTTTAGAACCAAGCATCACCATAGCCCAGGAGCACTATTTTACCAAAAATGCCAGTCCATCTTGAGAATTAAAATCTGTTGACCCACATATAAGTTCACGTTCTTCATCTTCATTGGCAAAACACAAGTCTATCTGCTTAGATGCCAAACGTTTTGCATGTGTGGGCGTGTGTGTGTATGTGTGGGTGTATGTGTATGTGTGGGGGTGTGTGTGTGTATGAGTGTGTGTGTGGGTGTGTGTGGGTGTGAGTGAGAATGTGCAGGTGTGTTTGTATGTGTGGGTGTGTATGTGTGTACATGAGGGTGTGTGTGTGTATGTGAGGATGCGTGCGAGTGTGTCTGTATGCGGGTGTGTGTGTATGTGAGAGTGTGTGTGTGTGTTTGTATGTGGGTGCGTGAGGGTGTGTGCATGTGTGGGGGTGTGAGTGTGTGGGTGTGGGTGCGTGAGGGGGCAGGGATGCGGGAGGCTGAGGGGAGGGGGCTGCGGGGTGAGTGGGCGGGTGTAGGCGGGGGTGGTGGGCGGAGGGGTGCGGGGTGAGGGGGCGGGTGCAGGCGGGGGTGGGGAGGGGAACTAGGCGGGGGAGGGGAGGGGAACTAGGCCGGGGAGGGGAGGGGAACTAGGCGGGGGAGGGGAGGGGAACTAGGCGGAGGGCGGGGCGGAGTGTTAGGCAGAGGGCGGGGCGGAGAGTTAGGAGGAGGGGCGGGGCGGAGGAGCTAGGCGGGGGCGGATGGCGGGCTAAGGCGGAGGGGGGCGGGGAAATTAGGCGGGGGAGGGGAGGGGAACTAGGCGGGGGAGGGGAGGGGAACTAGGCGGAGGGTGGGGCGGAGTGTTAGGCGGAGGGCGGGGCGGAGAGTTAGGAGGAGGGGCGGGGCGGAGGAGCTAGGCGGGGGAGGGGAGGGGAACTAGGCGGGGGAGGGGAGGGGAACTAGGCGGGGGAGGGGAGGGGAACTAGGCGGAGGGCGGGGCGGAGAGTTAGGAGGAGGGGCGGGGCGGAGGAGCTAGGCGGGGGTGGATGGCGGGCTAAGGCGGAGGGGGGCGGGGAAATTAGGCGGGGGAGGGGAGGGGAACTAGGCGGAGGGTGGGGCGGAGTGTTAGGCGGAGGGCGGGGCGGAGAGTTAGGAGGAGGGGCGGGGCAGAGGAGCTAGGCGGGGGTGGATGGCGGGCTAAGGCGGGGGCGGATGGCGGGCTAAGGCGGAGGGGGGCGGGGAAATTAGGCGGGGGAGGGGAGGGGGGAGAGAGAGAGAGAGAGAGAGAGAGAGAGAGAGAGAGAGAGAGAGAGAGAGAGAGAGAGAGAGAGAGAGAGAGAGAGAGAGAGAGAGAGAGAGAGAGAGAGAGAGAGAGAGAGAGAGAGAGAGAGAGAGAGAGAGAGAGAGAGAGAGAGAGAGAGAGAGAGAGAGAGAGAGAGAGAGAGAGAGAGAGAGAGAGAGAGAGAGAGAGAGAGAGAGAGAGAGAGAGAGAGAGAGAGAGAGAGAGAGAGAGAGAGAGAGAGAGAGAGAGAGAGAGAGAGAGAGAGAGAGAGAGAGAGAGAGAGAGAGAGAGAGAGAGAGAGAGAGAGAGAGAGAGAGAGAGAGAGAGAGAGAGAGAGAGAGAGAGAGAGAGAGAGAGAGAGAGAGAGAGAGAGAGAGAGAGAGAAAGAAAAAAAGGGGGGTCACACGCGGGGAGAGAGAGAGAGAGAGAAAGAAAAAGGTAGAGAGGGAGGAGGAAAGAGAGAGAGAGGGGGGAAGAGGGGGAGAGAGAGATAGAGAAAGAGAGAGAAAGAGAGAGAAAGAGAGAGAGAGAGGAAGAGAGAGAGGAAGCGAGAGAGGAAGAGAGAGAAAGAGGGAGAGAGGGACCGAGAGAGAGAGGGAAAGAGAGTGAGAGGAGAAAAGGAAGAGAGAGAGAAAGACAGCGGGGAGAGAGTGCGAGACCGAGAGAGAGGTAAAGAGAGCGAGGGAGAGAGAGATCAGATCGCGAGAGAAAGGAAGAAGGGGAGGAGTTAGGCCGTGAGAGAGAGAGAAAGGGAGGACGAGAGAGGAGGACGGGCGAGAAAGAAGGACAAAAGAGAGAGGAGAAGAGAGTAGTAAAACAAATCGACCGAGGTGACACCGAAAGTGAAAGCAACGATCCGTAGTACTCAGATAGGACCGTGTCACGGAACAGAGCACTCCCTGAAGCTGCAGCCCAAGGCATCTGAGAGCTTTTCTCCCAATCTCGGCAACCGTTTACTTATCTAAAGAGGTATCACAGGCCTACAAGCTACAAATAATTGCCTTTCCATTGCTTGACTTTCTCTTCTATCTTCTTCGGTCCTCCTGCATCGGTCCTCCTGCATGCCTAGCCAGAGAGAAAAGGAGGAGGGGTACTACAATTACAAACAACAAGTAAAAACCAAGTTTATAAATTAATTACCTCATCGCAAACGCTCCCATGAAACTACCGCACCACGTCCCTCCAAGTCCTGCAATAGTGCAGTGAACCCATGACTATATCCGTAAGACTCCTCCGTTCGTGTTGGAGGACGACCCATTGCCAGCTCCTGAAACAAATATAAAAAGATTAGAGAAACATATATGAGAAATTTAACACAAATAAAGTCCATAAATGAAATGGTACTTACAAACTCATGATGCATCGTGTCATATCCGCCGCTGCCCGAATGTGACGGTCCAATCGTGTCTAGACGTGTTGCTGCCGCATTTCCCTGCTGGTGATATCGATCACGAGTCTGCTCTTGCTCGTCCCGAATCATGTCCCACTCCTCAGCATCTAACCATAAGGCTTTGCTAACCCTTCTCTGAATGCATCACGAGCCTCGGATTGTCGATGCAACATGACCTCACGTGCGGTGTGCAGAATCCACTCTGAACTGATAATCCACTGTCCATCGGCTGGAGGGAACTTCTTGTAAATCGTTTGTGTGATATAATTCTTCCGTTCTTTATCCTGTTCACTCCATTTTAGCATGATGGAGTGTCCAAACTGGATGGAGCAAAGCTGTCATATGCGTGCACGCATTGCTTTGCCAACCGCATCCATCATCGGAGCTCCATCTCGAATATTATACACCTTGGAGTCATCATGGTCATGAGCACCCCAAGGTGTACGTGGTCTACTGCGTGGTGTACTCCGTGGCATACCTACATCTGAGGTACTCATCCTAGGAGTAGAAGCGAGCGACACAATGTCCGTCGCACTGCCTCCACAACAACCGCCTCCTCTGCCTCCAGACCTACCTGTAGATCCAATCCTAGAATCTCCTGCTCCAGAGCGTGACCTCAATCTACGTGACGGGCCAGACCCTGTATCGCACTGAGGTGTCGAACGCACACGTCAACTAGTAGACCGAGTAGGAGATGGCTGCAAAGATGGTCGTGGTGGAGTCACAAAGCTAGGAGACATACCTCCTACGGGAGTAGCACCAGCCGCAGGAGTGACACTGGCGAGAGTGACACCGGCGGGAGTGACACCGGCGCGAGTGACACCGGCGGGAGTGAGGCCAGCGGGAGTGAGGTTGCTAGGAGTAAGGTCGCCAGGAGTGAGGCCGGGAGGAGTGCTACCACGAGCGATCCAATACTGTGATGCAGCGGCCATATACGCAGGAGGGACCTGAGAGATGAACTCCAAAAACTGCTCCTCTGTCATGGAATGTGGAGTGACTGGAGGACTGTCTCCCATCGTGCTCTGTAATAAAAGAACTCAAATAATTAGCATGCAATAAGAAAAATAATATAGGGAATAAACAAAAAAAAACCAAAAATTAGTACGTACAAGTGTTTTATTCAAACGTCCTCTATTGTCACATCCTCTTGAAGATTCGATGCACCGAGAATATCTATCTCTATATTGATGGCTTCGAAATCGCTTGCTGTGGTGGATTCCTCCTGATCATCGTCTATTGCTTCGTCTTCTCGAACAATGACCTCTTCTTCAATGACCTCTTCTTCTCGAACAATGATCTCTTCCTCCTCAGCTATCTAATGAATCTCTGAGTCCACTAGAGATGGACTTTCTTCTACATCTATGTTTTCAAAAATTTGTTTACTACGTGGAGCGACCTGTAAAACAAATAGCCACTCTGGGTCTTTTGAATCTGGTATAAAAACAACCTGCTCACAGTGTTCGAGACGTACAAATGTTTCCCTTTCATCTGTCCATAATCTTGTGCAATCTACTTGAAGCAAACCGCTCTTATCTCGTGTCACTGTTGCGTTTCTTCCAGAGGTGACTACTTTGAACCATTTCACGTCAAAAACAAAGTAATCAAACTACCTGAAAGATAGTTTCAAAATGTCTTGAATCACACCACAATAATCTAACTCGCCTACTAGAGCATTATCATCTCTTGCACTCGCTCTACTTTTTTGCAAAAAATTCACCATCACTCCACTATCAAAAGTAGACCTATTTTGATCGATTCGTGCAACTCGAAAGTGCCGTCCATGAGACCATAGTGCACCGTATTTAATATACTCCCAATCATATCCTTTTGCGAGTTCTTCTTCTTCTTCAGAGATATCTTCACCCGCTCCCTTTGCTTGTGAAACCGCTGCATCTAGCCATCTGCTCGTTGGAAAAGGTGTGAGAGGTCGAAGATTTTCTGGAAGAGGTAAGAATTGAGTGGAACGATTTCTTGAAAACTAAGCTCTTTCCTTTGCGTTAGTTTCCTTGGCAAGTTCATACCTTTCTAACCACTTTTGCATAGGCTCAGAGTTAACTATGCAAAACTTCATTGCCTTCTCTCTCAAAGCTGCATCCATTTTTCTTTGCAATCCTTTACCTTGTGGTTCATCGCCTACGAGACGAACATCTTCATCATCGCTCCATAAGCGAGGCATTTTGGGATCCGATATATGTAGAAACTCAGTTATGAATACAAGAGATTCTTGTACAAGCCATCCCTCTACCATGCTACCCTCTAGACGTGCTCTTTGTCGAACAAACCCTTTTAATGTCTTCATAAAGCGCTCTAAGAAGAACATCCATCGACTATGAACACTTCCTGCTATTGCAACTTCATCTACTACATTAACCAGTAAATGAAGTTGAATAGTGAGAATACTTGTGGGAAAGTATTTCTCTACCATACAAACAAGGGAGATTGCTTCGCCTATAACGTCTTCTCTAAATCTATTTGCTCCACACTTTGGACATACGTGGAGATGCTCATACTCATTCCGAAAGAGAATGCAATCATTTGGACAAGCATGAATTTTAGTATAATCCATTCCAATGGACTGTAAAAGTTTTTTCGCATCTCCACGAGTTGGAGGCATGTCATTGCCCTCTGGCAAAAATTGATCTTTAAGAAGCCTGCAATAAGCAATTAAAATGATATTAGTAAATGAAGTTATTATGATACAACAATGAAAGCCAATTTGTTCTCCACTTACCTGAACAATTCACTGACACTACTATCTGACCATCCATAAATGGATTGCAGATTGAGCATCGCGAGTGAAGCATGTAGTACAGATATCTTTGCTCCATCGTAAAGTGGTAAACGAGCTAATCTTTGCATGTTTTCATATTCTTCATCAACTTCTGATCGTGGAATTTCTGTTGTGTCCATGAAACTCTCGACACCTTCTTCACCATCATGATCTTTGTCCATCTCATAAAATGCTTCAAGCATCTCTTCCATATGTTCATTCTGTGTAATATTATTAGTGCTTGCTTGTACGTCTAAGTCCTTTTTTACTCTCTTTTGTCCACGAGAGGTTACCGGTGCAATGTCGTTTGGGTCCATCTGCTCATTTGGGGGACCATGGGAATGATAGCGTAGGTTTTCCAGTCGACTCCTATCAAAGGATCCATACTCTCTAACATGTGCAGTACAAATCGGTCGTTTCCGATAAATTCGATACTTGCACTGTGTGCAAGGACATGCCATTCTCTCTTCAGGATCCAAAGAAGCCATTTGCTACAATATGGACATTTTAGAACATTTGTTTTTTTATTAAACCTAAAAATCTAACTCTTAAAGACTTAAATCTGAAATACTAAACCTAAATACTTAAATACCTAAAAAAACTTAAAACCCTAATTTTAAAACCCTAATCTATATAGCTATCCTACTTTATCTATATATTCGGATTTTTTCTTGATTGATCCTCTTAATTAAGTTATATGTATGCCTAAACCCTAAAACCCTAATTTTAAAGATCTATACCTAAATTATGTATATTTCTATACAGATGTGTATATACATGTATATATGTATTATATGTGTATGTGTATGTGTGTATATATGTTATGTAGGTCTTAAAACCCTAAAACCCTAATCCAAATGACCTAGAACTAAAACATGTATATATATATATATATGCATGTGTATATATATGTGTATATGTATATATATGTGAATATAGATAGGTATATTGTTAGTATATGATCAATGTCTACCCCTCATGATTGTAAGCACATTTTGTAAGGCCCCCGTTATGAGGAGAAGCCAAGCGTGCATTACCCAATTGATGGGAATCCCAACTTGCATGTTGGATGAAGGTCATATTGGATCATCCTTCATGCATCCTTTGACATCCTTTGATGCATCCTGGACTTCTCGGGGAATTCCGGCTACCTTCACCAAATATGTTTTTTGTCGGCCTTCACAAGTGGGAGAGGAGAGAAAATCTCGACGACACCGGGCTGTGGGATCTCCTGTATCATCTCTATTCTAGTTTTCCATACGTATGGGTTCTAGGTTCTGGGACATCTTGTATTAGCTACGTCTTCTTGTCTCGTTTTCCCTACATTGGTGTTCTTGTAATCATAAGTGTGTTTTCAAAATCCTGTCTAGTGAAGTCAGAGAGCACAATCTAGTGCTCCCCTGACACTGTGAATGTTTGTGGATGAAAATAATGCCTTGATTCAAAATGAGGCAGGAGGTATCTCTAATATTTGTTCATGCACATGCATCTTCTGGTCTACCTTAATATTCGAAATGTTTCATCTAAATCTACCTCATGAACCACATCTTAATCGCGTCTCTAGTTTATCCATGAGCAAGGTTACCAAGACTTGTTTTCCTTAGAAGTGGTCACGTGGTAGGGTAATTTGAACTCTTTGAGATAGAAGTGGGACAAAGTTCTCAATAAATTGGACTTGAAACTTCAATACGAGAAAATTTTGCCATTAAATATCGTGGATAGAACGACGGTGATCAATACATTCTTAATTTTCTCCATCATCTATTTTCTTGATTATTTGAAACCAACCAATGTTGAGATAATTAAATGAATAGAATTAATATAAATTTCTATGGATGGGTAACCCCAACTTGTGAGGAATTCCTATAATCAAATGGGATAGCTGCACGCCTAAGGAGGTGTGTGAAATTGGAATTTTGGATGTGGAAGGTATGACTAAGAAGATCACACGCATATTAAAGCTCGGATAAACCATAGGGAATTGTGTCCAAATTTTATTTGCAAGAAGATATGTAACCACATGTTGTAAAGTGCAACATGGCAAGGTTCGAAATTCCTCATTTGTCTATTTTCATCCATCCCAATCTACCCTAAGGGATCTTCCTTAGTGGTATCCCTTCAGTGAGCTTGGAATCAGATGGGAAAACACTATGTCGTTAGTAACCATTACAAGTGGGCAGCAAAAGTAGACAAAATGGTTACATTTGGTTCCCGATCTCTCAAAGTTTTCTAGCAAAAAAGGAGAGCCTCCAAAGGGCTTAAAACGATTGTCTAGAAATTTTACGAAGGCAAGGACCTATAGTACCAATGCGAAAGAAGCTCGGTACGATTTGAGATCATACCCCAAAGCTATAGAGTCAAGAATAAGTGTTAGTCCCTTTTAAGGAAAAGCACAAATGGAAGAAGGAGTGCCCTATCGGAAGGGTACTAAAAGGAACAATGGTAATAGGGTTGACGAAATCCTTGGGATTAAGATACCACAAGAATTTTCTTAATTTCTAAATATAAAGTGGTGCTTGAACTGTCTCCACACAAGAATTCATATTTTTTACTTTTGCTACACCATTCCTTTTTTGTGTGTACCTGCATGTGAGTTGTTTTTCGATGACATTTGAGTCGAAGAAAAGAGAGAAATCATGAGAGAAGTATCCCCCCCCCATCATACCTTAGAAATTTTATGTATACATCACGGTCCTTATCTACAATATCTTTGATCTTTTTGAAGTAATAGAATACATATGATTTATGATTCATGCTATAAAGCGAAGTCAACCTTGTGCAATCATCAATGAGGGTCACAAAGTACCTATTTAGTCCAATGGATCTCTCCTTTGTTGGCCCCCAAACATCTCTCTTATAAGGCAGCCTTGTTTGCTTACTCAATTGAAAAGCTTCACACACGTTCTTGAGACTTTGATTATAATGTTTTGGTAATATAAGTAGTAATACCTTCTTCTCCATATTTTTCAACCTCTCGATATCCATTTGTCCATAGCATTTATGCGAAAGTTCCAATTTTGCCACCTTCCTTCTTCCATAGGTGAAGTGGGTAGTTTGGTTGAAGTTCGGATTTAAATCTAGTGTGAATAGCCTTCCTCCTTTTGTGTTGTTAACCAATCTCCACCCTTATTTAGGGTCTCCTTCAAAGCATCCCTTGTGGTTGAATTTTACTTGCAATCCTCTTTGAATCCTATGTTCCACAAAAACAAGGCTCTTTGTGATTGCGAGAACCTGAAGAGCATCCTTCAAACACTTAGCATAATGAGAACCATCCACCATTACATAACGTATATTTGTTATAGCATGGCAACTACCGTCATCTATCTTCACATGCCCATTTGTTGAAGGTATATGCATATTTGAGAAGAATTCCTTGTTGCATCTCATGTTACTACTACATCCACTATCATTGTCTCTTATGATTGACCCTTGTGTTTTGTAATTACTTGTCTACATAATAACTTGCATATTGTCATCCTTATTTGAAGTAGATGCATAATTACCTTGCGCTTTTATGATGAATTATTGATAACAATCCTTTGCATAGTCTCAATACTTGGCACAAATGTAGCATCCTTCTGAGTTGTTTTTGTTGTCTCGAGTTTGGGATTCCTTCCTACTCTTCCTTTAAACTTGCCTCTTTCTCGTGATGAAGAGACATTGTTCCCTTGGCCTTGATCAAAGGCTCCATTTGAACCTCTTCCATGAACTCCTACGCCTCTGACTAAGTTTCTTCTTGTACCTCTTCTATTACCTGCAAAACATCTTTGGGCATCCATGCCCCTTTGCATTTCATCCTCAAATACTCATCTCGTCACTTACTTTTTTAATCTTTGGAATTTAATCATTGATGATGCTACTAGGAGTCTTCCTCAATTTTTTTTTTCATTCTTCAATTGAAGTTTTATCTCTTTGGTTGAAGTAGAGTATAGTCACTACAACATATGAGGGGTATAGGAGCCCCTATAATGATTCAAATACATGGGTATATTTTTGACTCGGCATCAATATAGGTGCATGTATGCATGCTAGTACAAAACATTAGTATAGACATCATTATGTGCATTGATATACGCATAGGTAATTCCATAGTGGCATCCGTATACTCCATGGTATGCACATCGGTATTCATTCACCAGTATAAGCATTCATAAGTCCCTGGGAAAAACCATCAATATAGGCATTGGTATATGCTCGGACATACCGAGGCTCATACCATCACCTATACTGACGACCATATATAACAAAAATATTTTTTGGGCAGAGTGTGTTGTCTCTTGCCAAATTAGAATTTCCATGCTATTGTGTAGCAAAAGACAATACACTATGCCCAAGAAGAAATTGAGTACATATGACATGTAATCTAGTGCTTGCCAATTTTGGGTTTACATGATTTGCAACCAAAACATGATTTGATAAAAACAAAACACATGAACATAAAAGAGATGAGAAAAATTAGCCATGAACCATATACAAAAGAGAGGCTCCATAAATGAGCCATGTATAAAAGAGATATATATTCCATCAATGAGCCCTGTACAAAAGGGTGGCAAACCACTACCATATATGAGCCAACTACAAAATGTGGTTACAACTCTCATATAGGAAACAAATACAAAATTTTAATGGACCATTGCCATATACGAGCCAGATACAAAATTGTGGCACACCACTAACATACACATTCCATGAGGGATCAAACCATTTCGGAAGTTGCAAAACAAATCACATTCATAAAATGAGACAAATCCCATGAAATGATTCTATCAGATCCCTCCAAGTCGGACAATGCAACTAATCCATGAAGATATATATACACCTCCTCTACTCATATCTGTTAATTCCTTTCATTTTTTGTTAAGGAGTCGTGATTCTGTGGATTATTTTAAGAGAGAATATAAAGTGGATCTTAGCAATCAAAAGGATTTTTCCAAAGTTGTAGTAGAGGATCTACCTTTAAAATTATATAGGTTTGAGTATGGGGTTGACAAAATGACTTTCCTTTTTCTCCTTCCAGGTGGAACATGCACAGTTGTACATGCTGATCTTGTTGAAGATGTGCTTCCATGTGCTAACTTCCTTTTTGAAAATGGCTTTGTAAGGTATGATATCCTTCATAACAACTGTGAGGGTCTCGTGATCTATAGTAAAACACGACTCATGATGAACCAAATAGAGGGCAGTAGGAATGGGCAAGTTAATGCCCTTCGTTCTTTGTTAAGGAGTGATGATTTTGTGGATTATGTTTGTAGCACATATCAACTGGATCTTAGCAATTGAAAGGATGTTGTCAAAGTTGCACTGAAGGATCCACCTATCAAATTGGGGTGTTCATCCTCATCAGCCTTTGTGTGAAGCTTGTCCAATATCATCAATCTCGTGCTCAACCATATCATCAACGAAGTTATCTTTAATAAGAACATGTTTTAATATAGATATCATCACTAAAGTTATCTTAGTAATAGTATTAGTGAATGCTTTATATAGAGAGTGAATATAAATATATAAGAGCATCTGGATATATGATGCACGTGGGTTTATATGAATGGCAATGGTAGAAACTACATGATTTAAAACATTTGTAGTTACCATTAAGTTAATCAAATATTGTTTGAGAATGATTAGTAAGACTGTTAAGGATCTTGACATCATATTAAGGAATCTTATATATGATGTGTGTGTTGCCAATCTAGTTCTATGAGTATTGTTGACATCATCCTCATTTGATGCTAGGCATACTTAAGGATGTCTACACAATTCTTGGTTTTAGCATCTACCTTTTCTAGTTATGAGGATCATTTTTATTTGAAACATAAAAGTGCTTCCTTTTTAGAGTGAATTATGTTAACATATCGAAATCATTATGCAACCACAATCATTAAGTACTTGGGTGACTCTATATAAAACTCGATACATGATGCTAGACCTACTCAAAAGTGATCACATGTGTACAATAAGAAAAATGAGATGATGATACTATCAGGTTTGACTTGAACCACTACAACAGATCGATGGTATACCGAGGTTTTTACCGAGGAAAATGAACGCGGCTTTATTTGCCGCGACGCCGGTGTAGAAGTCAATGTGCGTGTCGGTACCAAAGCCTCGGTATAAACGTCGGTATATGCGTCGGTATCAGCGTCGGTATATGCATCGGAAATACCGACGCTCGTACCGACGCTTCTGCTGGAAGTACCATCACCTATACCGAAGCCTGCTGGGTGTACCGACGATTATTCCGATGACACTACTGAGAGTACCGTCGTGTATACCGACGAACATACCTGCAAAATAGTTTTTGGGCAGAATGTTTTGTCTATTGCTACAACAACATTATCATGATGTTGCTTAACAAAAGACAATACTCTCTGCCCAAAAAAAACCGAGTACATGTGATGTATACTCTAATGACAACCGAAATATGATTTCATGAAAGAGAGTATTACACAAAAGAGATAATCAGAATGAACAATGAACCATGTACAAAAGAAGTTATATATTTCAATAATGAAGCATGTACAAGAGTGTGGCAAACCACTGTCATATATGACGCTTTTACAAAATGTGGCAAAGCAATGTATTGCCATATGGAAATCAAATACAAAATATTGGTCTTCCACTGCCATACACATGCAAAGAAGGTTCCATATCAACTATCCTGCAACAAAGAACATTACTGGAATGAGATAAATTCACATGAAAATTACAAACAACAAGTAAAAACCAAGTTTATAAATAAATTACTTCATCGCAAACCCTCCCATGAAACTACCGCTCCGCGTCCCTCCAAGTCCTGCAATAGTGTAGTCAACCCATGACTATATCCGTAAGACTCCTCCGTTCGTGTTGGAGGACGACCCATTGCCAGGTCCTGAAACAAATATAAAAAGATTAGAGAAACATATATGAGAAATTTAACACAAATAAATTCAATAAATGAATGGTACTTACAAACTCATGACGCATTGTGTCATATCCGCCGCTGCCCAAATGTGACGGTCCAATTGTGTCTAGACGTGTGGCTGTGGCATTTCGCTGCTGGCGATATCGATCAGGAGTCTACTGCTGCTTGTCACGAATCATGTCCCACTCCTCAGCATCTAACCATACAGGCTTTGCTAAGCCTTCTCTGAATGCATCACGAGCCTCGGATCGTCGATGCGACACGACCTCACGTGCGGTGTGCAGAATCCACTCTGAACTAACAATCGACTGTCCATCGGCTGGTCAGAACTCCTGGTAAATCGTCTGTGTGCTATAATTCTTCCGATCTTTATCCTGTTCACTCCATTTCAGCATGATGGAGTGTCCAAACTGGATGGAGCAAAGCTTTCATATGCGTGCACGCAATGCTTTGCCAGCCGCATCCATCACCGGAGCTCCATCTCGGATATTATACACCTTGGAGTCATCATGGTCATGAGCACCCCAAGGTGTATGTGGTGTACTACGTGATGTACTGTGTGGCGTACCTACATCTGAGGTACTCGTCCTAGGAGTAGAAGTGGACTACCTCCACAACAACCGCCTCCTCCGCCTCCAGACCTACCTATAGATCCACTCCTAGAACCTCCTGCTCCAGAGCGTGAACTCAATCTACGTGACGGGCCAAACCCTATATCGCGCTGAGGTTTCGAAACGCACACCTCTATTAGTAGACACAGTAGGAGATGGCTGCAAAGATGGTCGTGGTGGTGTCGAAGGCTGAGGTCGGCGGGAGTGACACCGGCAGCAGTGACACCGCCGGGAGTGAGGCCAGCGGGAGTGAAGCCGGCAGGAGTTAGGCCGCCAGGAGTGAGGCCGGGAGGAGTGCTACCACGAGCGATCCAATACTGTGATGCAACAGCCATATACGCAGGAGGGACCTGAGAGATGAACTCCAAAAACTGCTCCTCTATCATGGAATGTGGAGTGACTGGAGGACTGTCTCCCATCGTGCTCTATAATAAAAGAACTAAAATAAAGCATGCGATAAGAAAATTAATATAGGGAATAAACAAAACAAAAACCAAAAATTAGTACGTACAATTGTTTTACTCAAAAGTACTCTATTCTAGCATCCTCTTGAAGATCCGATGCACCGAGAATATCAATCTCTATATTGATGGCTTCTAAATCGCTTGCTATGTTGGTTTCCTCTTGATCATCGTCTATTGCTTCGTCTTCTCGAACAATGACCTCTTCTTCAATGACCTCTTCATCTCAAACAATGATCTCTTCCTCCTCAGCTATCGAATGAATCTCTGAGTCCACTAGAGACATGGACTTTCTTCTACATCTATGTTTTCAAAAATTTGTCTACTACGTGGAGCGACTTGTAAAACAAATAGCCACTATGGGTCTTTTGAATTTGGTATAAAAACAACCTGCTCACAGTGTTCGGGAAGTACAAATGTATCCCTTTCATCTGTCCATAATCTTGTGGAGTCGACTTGAAGCAAACCGCTCTTATCCCATCTCACTGTTGCGTTTCTTCCAAAGGTGACTACTTTGAACCATTTCACGTCAAAAATAAAGTAATCAAACTTTCTGAAAGATAGTTTTAAGATGTCTTGAATCACACCACAATAATCTAACTTGCCTTCTAGAGCATTATCATCTCTTGCACTCGCTCTACTTTTTTGCAAAAAATTCACCATCACTCCACTATCAAAAGTAGCCCTACTTTGATCGATTTGTGCGATTCGAAAGTGCCATCCATGAGACCATAGTGCACCGTATTTAATATACTCCCAATCACATCCTTTTGCGAGTTCTTCTTCTTCTTCAGAGATATCTTCATCCGCTGCCTTTGCTTGTGAAAGCGCTGCATCTAGCCATCTGCTCGTTGGAAAAGGTGGGAGAGGTCGAAGATTTTTTGGAAGAGGCAAAAATCGAGTGGAACGATTTCGTCGAAATTGAGCTCTTTCCTTTGCGTTAGTTTCCTTGGCAAGTTCATACCTTTCTAACCACTTTGCATAGGCTCAGAGTTAACTATGCAAAACTTCATTGCCTTCTCTCTCAAAGCTGCATCCATTTCTCTTTGCAATCCTTTACCTTGTGGTTCATCGCCTACGAGACGAACATCTTCATCATGGCTCGATAAGCGAGGCATTTTGGGATCCGATATAGGTAGAAAATCAGTTATGAATACTAGAGATTCTTGTACAAGCCATCCCTCTGCCATGCTACCCTTTGGACGTGCTCTCTGTCGAACAAACCCTTTTAATGTCTTCTTAAAGCGCTCTAAGAAGAACATCCATCGACTATGGATAGTTCCTGCTATTGCAACTTCATCTACTACATGAACCAGTAAATGAAGTTGAATAGTGAGAATACTTGTGGGAAATTATTTCTCTACCATACAAATAGCTTCGATAGCATTGAGTTTCACACTCTCTATGCTATCTCTATTTATCTCTTTAGAAGATATCCACCGTACTAAAGAACTAATTTTATAAATGGTTTTTCATACATCCTCTGAAAGACAATCTTTTAGAGCTACAGGGAGCACAAACTGTAAAAACTTGTGCCAATCATGAGACTTGAGTCGTGCAAGATCGTCGTTTCGTGTGAAAGCAGTCTTCAGACATCTCATGCATTCAGTAGGTGTACGAAACTCTGAAATTGTGTTCTTCACTTGTTGCTCTTCCATCCTGCGAACCACCCAAGGAGCTCTTAGTAACGATACTGTTCTGTTGGGCTTAGTAATTGCCCACAACTGTCGCATACGACCTCGCTCTTCTAAGTCGTCCCTTTGTGCTTTGCTTTCTTTCTTTCCGATCAAAGTTTTCCAAAGAATCTCTCCCACATTCTTGAAAATATGCATCGGATCTACCAAATGATTGATCACCAATTCACTCCAATAAGGGAGTTCATGAAAAATGGACAACCGTTTCATGCCAGCAACTGGATTTTCTGAATCCCACAGTTGTTTCCAATTGCTAGCTTTCATTTGGTGTTGCGCTTGTCGACCAATTTGTCTTTCACGTAAAACATGCCCATCAGGCAAATATCTATGATGTCCTTCATAGACAGTTTTACGTAGTGCTTTGGAATAGCATGCTTCGAGCTGTGGTCCGCATAAAGGACAAGCATGGTAACCGAAAATCGATAAACCTAAACATTCACCATAGCCAGGCCAATCATGCATTGTCCACATAAGTATGCCTTGTACTCGCACGTCTCATCTTCTTATAGATTGAGACATGTCACGCACAGTAATCCCATTTCATAAAATGTGCAGTTCTTCCACAAGTGGTGCAAGATATACATCCATGTTTTTTACCTTATACTTACGTGGTACAATAAGAGCTAATAATAAATGACCTTTCTTTGTGGCCAACCATGGTGGGATATTATAATTGACCAAACATACAGGCCATGTGCTCCATGAAGAACTGCGTAATCTAAATGGATTCACTCCATCCATAGCTAGGCCTAGACGTATGGACCGAGGCTCACTAGCAAACTCTGGCCACTTACTATCTATGTGCTTCCAAGCATCAGAGTCAGCTGGCACTCGCATTACATTATCTATAGACCTACTCTTTGTATGCCATGACATTAACTCAGCTATAGATTTGCATCTAAATATGTTCTTCATTCGTGGAATGATAGGAAAGTGGTGAAGAACCTTTGTGGGGATTGCTTCGCCTATAACGTCTTCTCTAAATCTATTTGCTCCACACTTTGGACATACGTGGAAATGCTCATACTCATTCCGAAAGAGAATGCAATCATTCGGACAAGCATGAATTTTAGTATAATCCATTCCAATGGACTGTAAAAGTTTTTTCGCATCTCCACGTGTTGGAGGCATGTCATTGCCCTCTAGCAAAATTGATCTTCAAGAAGCCTGCAATAAGCAATTAAAATGATATTAGTAAATGAAGTTATTATGATACAACAATGAAAGCCAATTTGTTCTCCACTTACCTAAACAACTCAGTGACACTACTATCAGACCATCCATAAATGGATTGCACATTGAGCATCGCGAGTGAAGCATGTAGTACAGATATCTCTGCTCCATTGTAAAGTGGTAAACGAGCTAATCTTCGCATGTTTTCATATTCTTCATCAACTTCTGATCGTGGGATTTCTGTTGTGTCCATGAAACTCTCGATACCTTCTTCACCATCATGATCTTCCTCCATCTCATAAAATGCTTCAAGCATCTCTTCCATATGTTCATTCTGTGTAATATTATTAGTGCTTGCTTGTACGTCTAAGTCCTTTTTTACTCTCTTTTGTCCACGAGAGGTTACGGTGCAATGTCGTTTGGGTCCATCTGCTCACCTGGGGGACCATGCGAATGATATCCTAGGTTTTCCAGTCGACTCCTATCAAAGGATCCATACTCTCTAACATGTGCAGTACAAATCCGTCGTTTCCGATAAATTTGATACTTGCACTGTGTGCAAGGACATGCCATTCTCTCTTCAGGATCCAAAGAAGCCATCTAGTACAATATGGATATTTTAGAACATTTTAGAACATTTTTTTTTTAATAAACCTAAAAATCTAACTCTTAAAGACTTAAATCTGAAATACTAAACCTAAATACTTAAATACCTAAAAAAACTTAAAACCCTAATCTATAAAGCTATCCTATTTTATCTAAATATTCAGATTTTTTCTTGATTGATCCTCTTAATTAAGTTATATGTATGCCTAAACCCTAAAACCCTAATTTTAAAGTTCTATACCTAAATTATGTATATTTCTATACACATATGTATATACATGTATATATGTATTATATGTGTATGTGTATGTGTGTATATATGTTATGTAGGTGTTAAAATCCTAAAACCCTAATCCAAATGACCTAGAACTAAAACATGTATATATATGTATGCATGTGTATATATATGTGTATATGTATATATATGTGAATATAGATAGGTATATAAGTATGTGTGTTTGTGTATTGTATATATATTCACTCTATTTAAAATGATTAAATTTAAACCTATTTTTATATATTTAATCATATATATTTCATTTATTTATTTAAATGACTAGTTCTTATCATATTTTATTATCTATATAATTATCCTACCTTATATATATATTTTTATTTATATATTGAGATTTTTTTCTTACTTAATCCTATTTTTATATATTTAATAATAAATATTAATTAAATTATTTAAAACGCTAGTTCTTTTTATATTTATTTATGTATATAATTATCTTATTTTATATATATACTTATTTATATATTCAAATTTTCCGTACGTGAACCTATTTTTATATCTGTAATTTTATATATTTCATTATATATATTTAACTAAATTATTTAAAACAGTAGTTCTTTTTATATTTATTTATGTATATAATTATCTTATTTTATATATATATTTATTTATATATTCAGATTTTTTCCCTTACGTAATCCTATTTTTATATATTTAATTATATATATTTAACTAAATTATTTAAAACACTAGTTCATTTTATATTTATTTATGTATATAAGTATCTTATTTTATATATATATTTATTTATATATTCAGATTTTTCTATTTTTATATATTTCATTTTATATATATTTAATTATATATATTTAATTAAAACCCTAATCTTAAAATTCTAGATGTGAAATACTAAACCCTAAAACCCTAATCTTAAATATCTAGACCTAAAATATGTATATTTCTATATACATGTGTATATACATGTATATATGTATTACATGTGCATGTGTATGTGTACATATATGTAATGTAGGTGTTATAACCCGAAAATGCTAATCTTAAAGATTTAAATCTAAAATATGTATATTTTTGTATGCATGTGTATCTACATGTATGTATGTATTATATGTATATGTGTGTTTGTGTATATATATTATCTACGTATTAAAATCCTAAAACCCTAATCAGAAAGACTTACACTGAAATCTAAATACTAAATCCTAAAACCCTAATCTTAAATATCTAGACCTAAAATATGTATATTTCTGTATACATGTGTATATACATGTATATATGTATTATATGTGCATGTGTATGTGTGCATATATGTTATGTAGGTGTTATAACCCGAAAACCCTAATCTTAAAGATTTAAATCTAAAATATGTATATTTTTGTATGCATGTGTATCTACATGTATGTATGTATTATATGTATATGTGTGTTTGTGTATATATGTTATCTACGTATTAAAATCCTAAAACCCTAATCAGAAAGACTTACACTGAAATTTGAATACTAAACCCCAAAACCCTAATCTTAAATATCTAGACCTAAAATATGTATATTTTTGTATACATGTATATATGTATTATATGTGCATGTGTATGTGTGAATATATGTTATGTAGGTGTTATAACCCTAAAACCCTAATCTTAAAGATTCAAATCTAAAATATGTATATTTTTGTATGCATATATATCTACATGTATGTATGCATTATATGTATATGTGTGCTTGTGTATATATGTTATCTACGTATTAAAATCCTAAAACCCTAATCAGAAAGACTTAGACTTAAATCTGAAATACTAAACCCTAAAACCCTAAATTATTTAAAACACTAGTATATAATTATCTTATTTTATATATATATTTATTTATATATTCAATTTTTTTTTCCTTACATAATCCTATTTTTATATATTTAATTTTATATATTTAATTATATATATTTAATTAAATTATTTAAAACACTAGTTCTTTTTATATTTATTTATGTGTATAAGTATCTAAGTTATTTTATATATATATATATTTATTTATATATTCAGATTTTTTTATTTTTATATATTTCATTCTATATATTTAGTTATATATATTTAATTAAAATCTTAATCTTAAAGATTTAAATCTAAAATATGTATATTTTTGTATGCATGTGTATCTACATGTATGTATGTATTATATGTATATGTGTGCTTGTGTATATATGTTATATACGTATTAAAGTCCTAAAACCCTAATCAGAAAGACTTAAACTTAAATCTTAAATACTAAACCCTAAAACCCTAATCTTAAATATATAGACCTAAAATATGTATATTTCTGTATACATGTATATATGTATTACATGTGTATGTGTATGTGTGCATATATGTTATGTAGGTGTTATAACCCTAAAACCCTAATTTAAATCTAAAATATGTATATTTTTGTATGCATGTGTATCTACATGTATGTATGTATTATATGTATATGTGTGTTTGTGTATATATGTTATCTACGTAGTAAAGTCCTAAAACCCTAATCAGAGAGACTTAGACTTAAATCTGAAATACTAAACCCTAAAACCTAAATCTTAAATATCTAAACCTAAAATATGTATATTTCTGTATACATGTATATATACATGTATAAATGTATTATATGTGCATGTTTAAAAACCCTAATCTTAAAGATTTAACCCTAAATCCCTAATCTTATTTTTATATATTTGATGTAAAAATAAAACTTCAAAATAAAAATAGGATTATATGTGTGTATGTATGCATGTGTGTATATATGTGTGTGTATGTATGCATGTGTACATGTGTGTGTGTGTGTGTATGTATACATGTGTATACATGTGTGTGTATGTGTATGTGTGTGTATGTAGGCATGCATCTGTGTGCATGTGTGTGTACGTGTGTGTATGTATGCATGCTTGTATGTGTATGTGTGTGTATGTGTATGCATGTGTATACATGTGTATACATGTGTGTGTATGTATACATGCATGTGTGTATATGTGTGTATGTAGGCATGTGTGTATATATGTGTGTATACATGCATGTGTGTATATGTCTGTGTATGTATGCATGCATGTGTGTATATATGCGTGTATGTATGTATGTGTGTATATGTGTGTGTGTATGTGTATGTATGCATATGTGTATATATGTGTGTGTATGTATGTGTGTATGCATGTGTGTGTGTATGCATGTGTGTAAATTTATGTGTGTGTGTATGCATGCATGTGTGTATATGTGTGTGTGTGTATGTAAACATGCATGTGTGTATAGGTGTGTGTATGTAAGCATGCATGTGTGTACATGTATGTGTGTATGTATGCATGTGTAAATTAATGTGTATCTTCCTTTCTCTTCTCTCTCTCTTTCTTTCTCTCTCTCTCTCTCTCTCTATCAATAGCGAATAAAAGAATCACTTACCGGTAGTTCCCTCTTTGAATCGTTGTCGACAAAGCGTAATGTAGGTCCTCTCTCGTCCAATTCCAAACAATTGACGCGAAAGAACTTCTGCAAAATCAACGAAAAGAGAAATTAGAAACCCTAAAGCATAAAGAAACACAAATGCTAATAGTATGTGCAGCACTTACCAAGTTGTGATATCTAAGCCGAGAGAGAATGTGTGTGTGTAGAGAGAGAGAGATCCGTGTGTGTGTGTATGTGTGCACAAGACAATGCAAGTTCGCGCGCGCAAGTTCGACAGTAGACCAACAGTACTCAAACACGTGCAAAAATGTTAAGTTTTGCTCTCGGGTTCGCGGTATGTTTAAAACTCGTCGCCGGTTTAGGAGCCGGTATGGATGTCGGTATACGCGTCGGTAGTTCCCAATAAATTACCGGCGCTTATACCGACGCTCATACCAACGCTCATACCGACGCATATACCGACGCTTATACCGGCGGCTGCGGGCCACACCGACAATCCGTCTAAAACGGTCATACCGACGGTCACTTGACCGACGGTATCTTTTAGTGAGATTTTCCAAGGACTATACCGATGCCGGCTATGACCGTCGGTATATGCAGCGTCGGTATGCCCCTCATATGTTGTAGTGAAGGCACTCCATTTTTTTCTATTTTGAATGTTTGTACTTGCAAATAGAAATGTATGAATCTTACAGCCCGCATGAATGAGGGTAAGTGAAGGAAAGCTTTCTTGCGCTGTTGTATAAGAAAGAATGGAATTATATTCTTTTGTGCGCTTACAGATTGCTAGCAGAGTTGCAATTTGTTCAAATTGTTATGTATTTTGCTTTGGATGGAGAACAATTCTTAATATCACCATCATGATTTGTTTGAAACGTTAATGGGAGTTTTCATCAATCTTATGATGTTAGTCTTATGTACAGTCTTCCCATCTCGATTTTATTATGTGTCTAATGTGAATCATTCTATAGTACTCATATATATATATATATATATATATATCATAAAATGTACCTCCTGGAAATGGGTTTTAGGATACAGGAGGCATAATGAAAATGATCCATTTTGTATATAAATGTTTTTTTAAAAAAATGTAAGTGAATATAATCTTATGCTTTGGGACTGAAGTAGAGAGAATGAAAATGTTGAAAAGTCTTTGAAAACCCTTACGCCCGTTCATTCGAAGGAATCCCCTTTATGTCAAATGGCAACTTTCTAATGTGTTATTATTTTACCATAAATATATTTAGGCTGTATGATGCTCTTTAGGTATGGACAGATAAGAGCAATTGACAAACGAGATGCCGTTGGCTTAACACAAGAGGAAATGTTTTGTTATCTTAATTGGTGGCTTAACGATGCATTGGATAGCATCACATTTTCTTAAATGTAAATGGACGTTCTTTGCACTTTGTATAGAGACCGGAGACGTATTTTAAACAAAATTGTGCAGGTTATGAGGATATGATGGTAGAAAGGCATCAACGCAGAGAGTAATGGAAACAAAACTTCATTAAGATACTTGTTGCCATTGTGCACAAATACAACTTGTTTTTTCCTCTTAATTGTGTGCCTCCATAGACTCACAAATCTAACTCTACATCTTACTGCCTACCTCCTTTCAAGGAACTCAGGACATACCTAGTGAACGCGATGTGAAAGAAGGGGCAAATAAACTATAGAGCTAGCATTTTGATCAATCTAGTTGATGACTAAATATTGATGAATTTGGCACATCGAACATGAATGACATTTTAGCTCAGTTCTTAAGCTTTCAGCAACAGGATAGATGACAAAGAGCTATCTAGTCGCTTAATGAGCGATTATCAAAGCGATGAAAACTTTTTAATGGGGAAAATATATCCAAGTTTTGTAAAGAGAGTGAACTCAAGGAAAAGTACGTAGGTGTTGATTTGACCTACATGATCCCAGCTCATGACACTAAAACAAACCACATGGTCGCGATATAGAGGAATAGTACTCAAGCAGTTCATGCTAGAGGACATAAATAAAGTGGCTCAAAGATCTTTCTTGAGGTAGATTCATATGCTCAAGGACCAAAAAATCCTAGAAATTAAACGAGAGTTCGAGAAACAATTTGAAGATATGTATGAGCATGACAGACAATGTTTGATGCATGAGAGAGTGTTCTTTTTTCTACAAGCATTAGATGTTAAAGCCTGAGAGGAAATAATTCCACTCTTGCAAGACATGGATTCCAAATCGGGACTCACATAGGATTGGATACACATTCATGATGTTGTAAGAAGATATGTTAAGAAGCAAGAAGCAATTGACAAATTTCTAAATGATTGGAGAGCCGATCTTCAAACAAATGGAAATGATACTCAGATGCCAAGCATATCATCAATCATGGATAATGTTCAATTTCATAATTTTTTATAGTCCCCATTCAAGAATAAAGCAAAAACACACAGGCTATACATACATAACAATGATGAGTGCTATTAAGAAAATCCTACAAGTGTATTTGATGTAATCTCTAAGGATTCGGGTTGCCATGATTGAGTAGATGTCTTGACAATGGTTAGATCCTTTATGAATACACAAACCCCAAAGAAGGAGGATCAAAGGATCTAGAGGAAGCTAAGCAAGTTTAAACAAAACAATCAACAAACATAAAACAAAACAAAATTCAGCAAACCCAAAGAAAAAAACCAGATGAGGCTTCCCCTACTTCGATAAACTCTTTGCATAAAAAAAAGGGAAATCAAGCAAATGAAGAAGCAATGCATGATTCTAGCTAGGATTTAAAGATATCTACCAGGTCTCAAGTGATGAAATAGAGGTTGAGAATGAAATATACAAAGGAAATCTAGTGATTCTAGATGAAGATGCAGTTGAACATGTTTCTTCAATTGATGATATCGGAGAAAATTTGAAGAATTATTTGAAGCCCATTGATAATGATACATATCTTAGAAACTAGGATCCACATACTTGGGTGACTTTAAATAAAACTCTATTGTATGCATGTCAGTATTCAATAATCGGTATAAGCATTCGTAAGTCCCTGGGAAAAACCATGAGTATAGGCATTGGAATATCCTTGGACATACCAAGGCTCATACCATCGCATATACTTACGACCATATCTAAAAAAATATTTTCTGGACAGAGTGTGTTGTCTCTTTCCACATTAGAATTACCATGTTATTGTGTAGCGAAAGACAATACACTATGCCCAAAAAGAAATCGAGTAAATATGACATGTAATCTAGTGGTTGCCAATTTCAGGTTTACATGATTTGCAACTAGAACATGATTTGATAAAACAAAACACATGAGCATAAAAGAGATGAGAAAAATGAACCATGAACCATATATAAAAGAGATACTCCATAAATGAACCATGTATAAAAGATATATATATTCCATAAATGAACCCTGTACAAAGTGTGGCAAACCACTGCCATATATGAGCCAAATACAAAATGTGGCAAACAACTGTCATATAGAAAACAAATACAAAATTTTAATGGACCACATCCATATACAAGCCAAAGACAAAATTGTGGCACACCACTACCGTACACATTCCCTTAGGTATCAAACCATATCGAAAGTTTCACAACAAACCACATTCATGACATGAGACAAATTGACATGATTATTATAAAAAACAACTAAAAGCACCAAACAAATTCTTTATCTCACCTCATCGTAGATGCTCCTATGAAATGATTGTATCGCATCCCTCTAAGTCCAACAATGCAACTAATCCATGAAGATATCCATAATCCAACGATGACCCACTGTCAACTCCTGTAACGAATATGCAAAACATTAGATGAACACACATGATGTGCTTAACACAAGCACATTCAATCATCAAAGTGCTACTTATTAAAACATGTCCTTATTAAAGATAACTTCAATGATGATATCGTTGAGGAGGAGGTTGATGATATTGGACAAGCTTCACACAAAGGTTGATGAGGATGACCAACCCAATCTGATATCTAGATCCTCTACTCTAACTTTGACAACATCCTTTCGATTGCTTAGATCCACTTGATATTTGCTGCGAACGTAATCCACAGAATCGCCACTCCTTAATAGAGAACGAAGGGCATTAACTTGCCCAGTACTGCTGCCCTGTATTTGGTTCATCACAACAAGTCCCGTTTTACAGTAGATCGCGAAATCCTCAAAGTATTTATGAAGGAGATCGTACCTTCCAAAGCTACTTAAACACATCGTCAACACTGAAGCACATCTTAAATAGTAAAGCCCATCTTCAGCAGGATCAGCCTATACAAGTGTGCATGTTCCACATTGAAGGTGAACAAAGAAAGTCATTTTGTCAAGACGATACTCAAACCTATATAATTTCCCTCAATTAAGAAACGAGTCAAGATCTGAGACCTTGACACCATTATTTTTGTCTGCATTTAGGCCGCATCCTAAACAACAGAAGGAGTCTTATGGGACACAACTACAAAGAATTTTGTTTGAAATTGTTGTTGTCTCTATCTCACTACCCCCTTGTGCAGTGAAATGTATTACTTTATTGTCACCAATGTAGATTCCTACCAAAAAGAGTCCCAAACAGAGAGGCTAAACAATTAGCTCAAATCAATTAGACATTGAAGAACAAATGATTAAAAAGAGATATTAGTTAATGACTCGCAAATGATTGAAAAAAGATATTAGTTCAATAAGCCTTAATCTAAAAATCCCTTTAAACCTTTGAGGCCAAAACTAAAAGGATCATTTTCATCCCCTGTAAGCTACTCGGTAACGTTCTAGAGGAATCTAATTTTGCCTCAGGCTTCACAGCATCCTAGGACTACATGTATTTTTCTAAACGACATTATGCATATGAGTCTTCTATCCTAATGCTTCTACATGCAATGTAAGGATGGCTTCTCTAATGATGCAATAAATAGTGACTGAAGATGAAGGTGGTGGCTTCGGACAATCATGTGTCCTTAACCATTGACGATTAGTGGTTAATGATATTTTTTATTTAACAGAAATATTTTTTTGTCGCATAAAATCTTTCATCATTTTAATTTTATGCGTTTACTACACCTTATCGAGATCTTAATTGGTGTCCTCTCTGCCCAAACTCGAAGCTCCTTCTAAACATGTTTCTTAAGGCTGTATTTTGGGCAAAATTTAGTGTTGCTCCTTTCCAAAAGATAGGTGCGTTAGAGATGCCCATAAATTGTAGTTTTTCCATGGTGATGTTTGTGGTCCTATGGAGACAACCTCATTTGGAAACTACCTTTAATTCTTTACTACCACTTCATTTTAATCATTGTATTCTTTTATTGATAATCTACACGTTCTTATGTATTTTTCTTCATGATGCTTTCATATTTGGCTTTAATCATTTCATTTTAGCATGGATTTAGAGTTTCATTACAATCCTCCTTAATCGCATCCATGGAGCACATATTGGGTAACCTTCTTGACCAATCTCATTTTGCCTCGGGCTTGATAGCCTAAATGATTAGTTCAATAAGCCTAAATCATTAGTTCAAATCATTAAGACACTGAAGAACAAATAATTGACAAGAGAGATTAGTTAAATAAGCCTAAATAATTTAGACACTGAAGAGCAAATGATTGACAACAGAGATTATTTCAATAAGCCTAAATCTGAAAGTCCGTTTAAACCTTTCAGGCCAAAATCAAAATGACCACTTTTATTCCTTGTAAGCTATGTTCATCTTTGTTTCGTGCATGGCTATACATACGTGCGAAGGTTGATTTCCAATCGGTGAAGTTGAGATTGAGGATATCCAAGAATGAAGCTATGGATTGTCAATGAAAGCATCGGCAAATGCAGAAGAAGAAACATACCATGGAGAGTGTAGCTGTAACAAACCATAGTGTTGAATTCTTTGTATATCACAACTTAGAATTCAGAGTCTTATTTGAAACCTTGATCATTGCTTGTCCTCAAACAAAGGGATTGTGAAGCAATGCAATGGAATGTGAAGCAATGCAAGGTTAAATGTCAATAGAGGACGCTGAGATGGAGGAGATCCTCAACGCAAGCATCAACTAATGCAAACATAAGAAATAGTGATGGAAATGTAATAGAATCTCCAGGTGTAAATGTGATCTCCTGCCTGCAGTTGCTCTTTGCTGATCTTGTTCGATAAGAATCCCATACCGTATTTGCTCGGTTATTGGGTCTCTCTCTCTCTCTCTCTCTCTCTCTCTCTCTCTTTTGGGTTCCTAATGCATCCTTTTGAAAAGGGGTCCTGCCGATTGAGGTATATATTGCACCTTCAAACCGACGTCGCATTTTGACACTGTCAATGTCGATACAGACCCGACTGTAGCTAGACTCCCGCTAGACCCGACTCTAGCTAGACTTGACGATACTGTGCTTGCTATTGGCCTCTTGCTAGACTTGACTCTAGGTACACATTTTTTATGGGAAGTAACCACCAGCTTACCCCTTGCGCACTTGGAGCTCTCTCACATTAATTAAATTATCTTGGCTTTCTCAAAATCTATGATGTGCGTCACTTTTCTGCAAAAGTAAATGCCATGTCGTCTCCTGTGATCTCATTTGAAGGTCTCCCATAATGGGACTATGGGACTACGTGACCGGGGAGGAACTACGAACAGGAGACGACATTTACTCCTGGAACCCAATTAGTGGTTGCCAACTTGCCCACCCAACAAGTGCATGTTAAGTAACGTTCGTTAGTGCCCACCAAACAAATGCATGTGCCTACAAATACAAGTAATGTTCGTTGATGATGATCGATCACATTTAGTCCTGAAGGGCCATCTACAAGATGGAGTCAACGTGTACATAGACCAGAGGACGTATCTTTGGGATCGTCAAAGAGAGAGATTAGTGTTATGTGCATCGTCAAAGTGCGGGATTAGTTTGAAACTGAACTTTCCAGTCGAGCTAGTTTCATGATAATGGGGAAAATGAATCTCAAAAAAAGATGGAGATGAAGACTTTTCGGATAGATTAGAAGAGGAGATAGATTTATAATTTTTGGTACTCAAAGAAAAACGAATCATGGCACATCGGATGACAAAAACCATTGTGCATTGTTGTCGCAGTACAATGAACACTTCCATTTGAAATGTCACTCTAATGAATCTATTTAAAAACAAAGGATATAATAGTGGATCGAACACAAAGGATGGGAAGTATTTATGACTTGAACATATTTAACTTAACGAACGATTTTTTTCATTTTTTGTTATTTTCAAGTAGTAGCGCTCTAATAAGCAAACCGATAATTTATGAAGACTTTTCGAGCACATGAAAAGAATACTCTTTCATTGACGAATAATGCATTCTTATTCACAAAATATATTCATGTGGACAAAAATATGTATAACCCAATAATCAACTTTTTATTGCACCACAACAGAACCTATCGCTACATCGGATGTAGTAACTTAGGATGGTAGATTGATATCCATGGTTGAAGTTAAAGCTCTGCAAATAATGGAAGATTGGAGAAGTTGAACCCACTTTTTCATTTCATTCTTTTCATTACATGGCAAGTGCATAGGACATCATGGGTTAATCATGTAGCTCCATTCACCATGCTAAATAGAAACTAAGTGAGCAGAGGAGAAACATAAAAGACGGTAGCCAAGATATTATCTGTGGAGTCTAAAACTAAAGAATACTCTCATACAAGTTTAAGTCATTCACATGGTTAAATACCTTACCCTACAAGTGTAAGTTAGTCATATGGTTTGATGTCAACAACTAACTAGAATACGCAGATTCTAAAACCGAGAATTGCGTAGACATCTCTAAGTATGCCTAGCATCCAATGAGGATGATGTCGAAAATACGCATAGCACCAAAGATTGGCAACACATACATCATACGTAAGAGTCCTTAATATGATATCAAGATCCTAAAGAGTCTATATTCAAACATGTCCTCATTAAAGATAACTTCAGTGATGATATCGTTGAGCAGCAGGTTGATGATATTGGACAAGATTCACACAAAGGTTGATAAGGATGACCAACCCAATTTGATAGGTAGATCCTCTACTGCAACGTTTGACAACATCCACTTGATATTTGCTGCGGACGTGATCCACAGAATCACCACTCCTTAACAGAGAAAGAACGGCATTAACTTGCCCACTCCTACCGCCCTGTATTTGGTTCATCACAACGAATCCCGTTTTACAGTAGATCAGGAAATCCTCACAGTTGTTATGAAGGAGATCATACCTTCCAAAGCCATTTTCACAAAGAACTTTAGCACGGTGAACTTTTAGTTATGATATCAAGATCCTAAGGAGTCTCACAAATCATTCTCAAACAAGATTCGATTACTCTTAATGGAAACTACAAATGTTTGAAATCATGCAGATTCTATCATTGCTCGGAGGTTCAAGTACGAATAGACTCGGAGGTTGAAATAGGAGTAGCTACTCTCATTTGATTGTGGACGTGATGAATAACACCCTTGTACATTAGACATCGAATAGACTTTATTACTTAAAAGTCCCAAACACATCTACCAAATGTAATTTGTACATATCCAAGCCAACCGATCCCTCAATCCTCTTTAAAGATAACTTCAGTGATGATATGGTTGAGGAGGAGATTGATGTTTAGGACAAGCTTCACACAAAGGCTCATGAGGATGAGCAACCCAATTTGATAGGTAGATCCTCTATTGCAACTTTGACAACATCCTTTCGATTGCTAAGATCCGCTTGATATTTGCTGTTACCGCCCTCTCTTTGATTCATCAAGAGTCCCGTTTTGCAGTAGATTGTGGAATATTCACAGTTGTTATGAACCACATCTTTAACAGGATCAGCCTGTACAAGTGTGCATGTTCCACCTCAAAGGTGAACAAAGAAAGTCATTTTATCAACCCCATACTCAAACCTATAAATCTTCCCTCCATTTAGACCCTGACACCATTGTTGTTCTCCACGTTTAGGCCGCATCCTCAACAATGGAAGGATTCTTGTGGGCCTAAGCTACTGAGAAGTTTGTTTGGAATTATTATTGTTTCTATCTGACTGCCGTCCTTGTGCAGCGAAATGTATTACTTTATTGTCGCCAATGTAGATTCCTACCAAAAAAGAGTCCCAAACACAGAATAGTTCAATAAGCCTAAATGATTAGCTCACATCATTTAGACATTCAAGAACAAATGATTGAAAAGAGAGACTAGTTCAATGAAGGGCAAATGATTGACAAGAGGGATTAGTTCTATAAGCCTTAATCTAAAAATCCGTTTAAACCTTTTAGGCCAAAATTAAAAGGACCATTTTCATCCCTTGTAAGCTATTGGGTAACCTTCTTGAGGAATCTCAGTTTGCCTCAAGCTTCACAGCATCCTAGGACTACATGTATTTTTCTAAACTACATTATGCATATGAATCTTCTATCGTAATGCTTCTACATGCAATGTAGGGGTCACTTCTCTAATGATGCAATAAATGGTGGGTGAAGATGAAGGTGGTGGCTTCGGACAATCTCGTGTCCTTAACCATTGACGTTTAGTGGTTAATGATATTTTTATTTAACATAAACAATGTTTTGTCGCATAAAAATTTTTATCATCTAAATTTTGTGGGTTTACTACACCTTATCGGTATCTGAATGGTGTGCTCTCTGCCCAAACTCGAAGCTCCTTCTAAACATGTTTCTTAAGGCTGTATTTTGGGCAAAATGTAGTGTTGCTCCTTCCCAAAGGATCGTTCAGTTACAGATGCTCATAAATTGTAGTCTTTCCATAGTGATGTCTGTGGTCCTATGGAGACAACCTCATTCGGAAACTACCTTTATTTCTTGACTACCATTTCATTTTAATCCTTGTATACTTTTATTGATAATGTACACGGTCTTGTGTATTTTTCTTCACGATGCTTTCATATTTGGCTTCAATCATTTGATTTTAGCATGGATTTAGAATTTAATTTCAATCTTGCTTAATCGCATCCATGGAGCACATATTGGGTAACCTTCTTGACGAATCTCATTTTGTCTCGCGCTTGATAGCGTAAATGATTAGTTCAATAAGCCTAAATGATTAGTTCAATAAGCCTAAATGATTAGTTCAAATCATTTAGACACTTAAGACCAAATGATTGAGAAGAGAGATTAGTTAAATAAGCCATAATGTAGACACTTAAGAGCAAACGATTGACAAGATAGATTAGTTCAATAGCCTAAATCTGAAAATCCGTTTAATCCTTTCAGGCCAAAATGAAAAGGACCACTTGTATCCCTTGTAAGCTATGTTCATCTTTGTTTCGTGCATGACTATACATACATGCGAAAGTTGATTTCGAATCGATGAAGTGGAGATTGAGGATATCGAAGAAAGAAGCTATGGATTGTCGATGCAAGCATCGCAAATGCAGAAGAAGAAATTTACCATGGAGAGTGTAGCCGTAACAAACGATAGTATTAGATGGAAACAGTGATGGAAATCCAGGAACGTACTGTTACAGTGTGCGTAACTGTAACAGAATCTCCAGGTGTAAATGTGATCTGGTTCGATAAGAATCCTCAACGCATAGAGGACGCTGAGATGGAGGAGATCCTCAACGCAAGCATCGACTAATGCAAACATAAGAAACAGTGATGGAAATCCAGGAACGTACCATGGTGTGCTTAAATGTAACAGAATCTACAGGTCTAAATGTGATCTCCTGCCTGCAGTTGCTCTTTGCTGATCTTATTCGACAAGAATCCCATACCGTATTTGCTCGGTTATTGGATCTCTCTCTCTCTCTCTCTCTCTCTCTCTCTCTCTGGTTCCTAATGCGTCCTTCGGAAAAGGGGTCCTGCCGATTGAGGAATATATTGCATCTTCAAACCGATGTCGCATTTTGACAATGTCAATGTCGATACAGCCGCCCATCGTCGATCCGGAAAGTCAATTGGTCTCCCGCTAGACTTGACTGTAGCAAGAATTGACTATAGTTTGCCTCTTGCTAGACTTGACTCTAGGTACACATTTTTTATGGGAACTCAAAATCCATGATGAGCGTCACAATGCCATGTCCTGTCCTGTGATTATGGGTCTGCGTGACCGGGGAGGAACTACGAACAGGAGACGACATTCACTCCTGGAAACCAATAAGTGGTTGCCAAGAGACCAATGGAGGACGTATCTTTGGGATCGTCAAAGAGAGAGATTAGTGTCATATGCATCGTGAAAGTGCGGGATTAGTTTGAAACTGCACTTTCCACTCGAGCTTGCGAGTCGAAGAGATCGAAGAACCTGCAAACAAAATCAGCAAAGAGGAACTGCAAAGGCGGAGAGCTACAGGACTCCTTTTGAATAGGGTCAGCAAAGAGGAATTGGAGCTAGGAGCTGATATTCACTCGTGGATACCGTGCTACAGCTACGCTAATCATGGCACGTTTCTCATTCTTCATCGTTGTTCGTTATTTTTGCATTCATCGATGCTTGTGTAGTCCGTCGCTGCCTATTCACTGAGTCTCCTTAATCTCATAAAATTCAGCTTTCGCAACATTTGTGCCTATCAATGGTACCACTGACCATCGCGAAACTGCTGCTGCATACTCTTAACCACTGCGAGTGACACTAACCTTGGATGCAGCCAAAAGTTCACGAAGATGGTTTCCACTCTTCTGGGAAATGCTTCAACTAGAATAAACATCAACGGTAAGCTTTCTGAACCCATTCGTTTAAAAAGATCAATTAGGCAAGGCTGCCCTCTTGCTCCTTTACTATTCGCTATCGCCTCGAATGGACTCAGCTGCCTATTAAAGCATCACATGGACGCTGGCAATCTCAAGGGTCTCTCCTTACCTCTAAATCACGGCCAAATGGCTGTGAGACTTTTTGCTGATGACATGAATGCCTTTGTGCATAACTATATTAACAGCATTGAGGTGTTCTGGTGGTGCCTCCACACCTTTTGTGTGGCATCAGGCTCAAAAATCAACCATGCTAAAACTGCTTTTAGAGCGATCAGCGGGCCTACTCCCCAATTGTTGGTGGATCAGGGGTGTCAAGTTATCCCTAGCGGTCAAGTTTTCCGTCTTCTCGGCATTCCGATGGGTACCGACATCTCAATGGACCAACGATGGAACTGGGTGCTATCCAAGTTGGATAGCAAGCTGAATCAGTGGAAAGGTATGCAAGTCAACCTGGCAGGACGTGCTATGGTTATTAACACTTTTATGTTGTCTACAATTATTTACTTTATCTCGTGTTGGAGACCTAAGGAGAAAGACTTGGCCAAAGTAGAAAGAATCTGCAGGAACTTCCTCTGGACTGGGGACCCCAACAGAAGAGGGGTTCCCAAAATCAAATGGGAAACTTGCATTAGCCCTAAAAACTCAAGGGGCTTGGGTATTTTGGATATTACTGGTTTAGCTGACAAGCTGGCGGCTAAATGGCTTATCAAGGCCTGGAGCAATAGGGAGTCCTCTTGGGCTAAATTGATCTTCAGAAACTCGGAAGACTTTACCTTCGTCGGCCTCCCTGGTTGGAAGGACATAGGGATTCTAACGCTTTTGTTCTCCCCCCACCCGGTCTGCCCTAAAGGCTCCAGCCTAGTGTGTTCCTTATGGAAGAATTGGAACAAGGCCAAACAGTTCATCAGAATCAGCGATGACTGGAAGTGGGCTGCTGGCATAAGACAAAATGACTCTATTTGGTTCCCGATCAGTGGCATTCGGGGAGTGGAATCTTGGAACCTCCAAACTGCAAGGCGGTTATGGAACAAGGGGTTCAAACAGTGGAAACAGCTCTGGAAACAAGAGACCAGCCAGTGGATGAGGTTCGAAGATTTGGATCCGAGACATAGCGTTACCTTTGAGGAATGGACTCTTCTTCAAAGCAGATGTTTAGCCTGGGACCGCTCAAATACCCGCCTTCTATGCGGCCAGGATCTTCCTTGCTTGGAGGGCCTCAAATGGAGCAATGGTAAGAAGCTTTCCGGAATCCCGAACTTCAAAGGGGATTTGGATGTTCACCACACCCTTAACAAGAGGTGGTGCCTTGCTTGGACCAAACTTCGGTGGGAGCTAAAATTCGTGTCTCTTTGGCACCCCCTAATTGAGGTCAAAAAGTCCGTTCTCATGTGGCAGGTCTTGCATAAGGGAATCTGGACCAATGCAAGGGCTAACAAAATATGTGGTGTGCCGCCATGGTGCAAGCGTTGTCATCGGTGCATCGAAGATTTAGCCCACCTGTTCTTCGACTGCCCCAAGTCCCGTGTTATCTGGCATCACGTGTCCCGCGTTTTGAGACTAACGAGTCAAATCAACTGGCAACAAGTGATGTTGGGTGAGGCGATCGGATGCTCTTCGAGGCTATGGAATGCCATCAGAGGTGAGGCCCTCTGGAAGATTTGGAGAGAGCGTTGTGCCGTCAATTTCGGCCAAACTCCTAAGGAATGGTCGATCGAGAAATCCTTGTTTCTCCTTGGTAAAAGAATCTCCCGAGTCAAAAGATCACCACCGTTTAGACATCACTGTATTTATCTCCTCGAAAACAACAAGTTGAAACCCAAATGGGTCCCACATGAGGGTGATGGTAATGTTATCCGCCTCATTTGTAATGCCCTGTAGCTTGCAATACTCCTCCCCTGCGTTGTGGGATTTGGGGGGTCCCATGGGCACTAGTCCCATTCACTTGTAACTTTTTCTCTTTAATATAATTAAAGTCCGGGAGATTAGGCTAAGGCCGAACTTCCTTTATTAAAAAAAAAATGAGGTTATTTTCAGCTCTTTTCAAATTTAAATCCCAGCGTTTAGGTGATTTCCTCAAAAAAAGCATGCAAATACAGGATTTTTTTTTTTTTTTTAACGTTACATAACGTTGGTATTTCCAATGAGGTGGTATGGGCTGAAAGTTTCTGCATTAAAAGCGTCAAAAGTTTCAACACACATGTATAACCGCAAAAAGTTCCAGCAGTTTTGGCCGTCTTTTTTTTGCAACAAGTTTTAGCAGGCATGTCGCTGAAAGTTTCGGCAATTTCTACTTCCACTGAAAGTTGTAGCAATTTTCTGCACTGAATATCAATGCTTAGTGTTATAGTGGAAGCACTAGAATTTCAAGCTTTTAGGTTTAAAAAAATGTTCAAAATTTTTTGCAGGTCGGTACTTTGACCAAAGTGCACACGAGCTATAGAGGACCTATGCCTGTAGAAAGGTATTTTTCTTCTCTATCTCTCCCCCTCTCTCTCTCTCTCGCTCTCTCCCTTCCCCTCCTGTTTCTCCCCCTCTCTATATATCTCTCTCTCTCTCTATCTCTCTTTCCCTTCCCCTCACGTTTCTCTCTTCCTCTCCTCACGCATGCATGTTTAGTGTGTGTGTGTGTGCTCCCTTTCGTCATGCATGCATGCTTAGTGTGGGTGTGTGTGTGAAATCCAATCATGGTATTAGTAGCAAGTATGTGCTATAATGAGTGAGTGAATGAATGCATTTCTCTAGGTGTGTGTGTCTAGATGCATAGGTCCATGTGTGCATGGCAGGGTGTGTGTGTGAGAGAGAGAGAGATAGAGAGAGAGAGATATTAGATAGTTAGATAGTTAAAAGGAGATAAAGTTAGGATGATAAATGTGACAAGTTATTTTTTTCCTAGTGGGCTATGTGGGGGGGGGGAGGGGGTACATGAATGTGCAAAAAAACTGATGGGGAGCTAAGTGGGAGAGGATATGGGAGCTTTTTATGCTTGTAACTTCTTTTTTATAGCTTTTCGTATCCCAACCAAATGAGTTGAGGGGTACATGGAATGTGTAGAAAACTCTATGCTTAGGATGTAAATGGCAATGGACATGGGAGCATGTATGGGGGCTTTTTATGCTTGTAAATTATCAATGATAGCTTTACATTTAGAGTAGACAAACCATTCAACTATAAGAGGCGGAGTGGCTCCTCGTACATTCTATAGCTGTAGACAAACCATTCACCTACAAAGGTGGAGTGTCTCCTCGTACTTTCTAGAGATTCTTATTTCTTTGGCTTGATTTGAGTGGGGCCTAAGGCCATAGTGATGTAGATGGTTGATCCCTTGACTTAATGTGTTTGCTTTAGTTGCATAGTGGTTCAAACCCCCTTGGTATTGCAAGAGAAAAAATTCTGAATAGTGAGGTCTCAAGCTTGATGGGTTGGATAGCCTTATTGAGCTTGTTGAGGGCTACATGAAGAAATGTTAAATCTCCCCCTATAGTGCAATCATGGCTTGTGTAGGGATCTATGATTCAAGGGTAGCAAATTGTGAATGCAATCCTGGTATATGGAGGGATCTGTGAACCAAGGATAGCAAATTGTGAATGCAATCGTGGCTTCTAGAGGGATCTTTGAATCAAGGATAGAAAACATGATAGTCTCAAATGCAAAGATCATCCAATAGATATGGTGAAATATACTAGCTATTTACACATTGTTCATATACATTTTACATTATACCACTAGGAGTAGATCAAATGGGTTACTTCAACACGGAGAGAGAGTCCCAAAACTTGAAGTATTGCAGGTATCATGCCCTTTTGGTCTTTTATAATGAGACTGACTCATTAGGATGTGATTAAACTAAATTTGTGTTATCACTCAACCTAGTTTATCTTACCAATTGTAACAAGTGGATGTTTAATGGATGTAATGCAAAAATGCATATACAAGATAGGAGAAATAGTGAGATAACTATATGTGCATACTTGAGTAAATGGCACATCAATCTTGTTTCTATAAGAAAGACAGGAGTTAACATAGGGACTTATGCGTGAACTTCTAGGTGGATATCTTGCAAGTAAATCAACCCAGCAATAGTTGTGTGTGCAATAGAAAAGGCCATCGAGAGAGTATGTCTATTGGAAGAGCATTTTCCTACAAGTATTCTTAACATTTAAGTCCACTTGCTTGTACATTTGGTGGTGAGGTGGAGATTGTAGGCACTATGCATGCTTGATGGATGTTTTTTCTACAAAGGTTTATGAAAACCTTGAAGGGTTTTGTGAGACCTGTCAAAACAACATTATAGAATGGTGGAGCATAAATGACAATGACTGAGTGGTGAATGATGCTCCGCAAGGCAATGGCGTCCTAAAGTGATTCAATGAGAAATCACAAACCAAAGTGAGTAATTATCGTATGATGAATAGTGATATCATGCAAAGGTGGTATAAAATGTACCATAAAATGAGGCAAGAATAGATTTTGGCTTGCGCAGAATGGAACCAAACAAATAGGCTCGTTCCCTATCCAGATTTGTTGAGTCTTGTTCCAAAGATTATGAGTGCATTGTGCCTTCAAGGAATGATTGCAAGTGCAAAAGAAAGTGATGAATTAGTCTCCCTTGATGAGCAAGATTATGCATCTGGTCCAGACTCACATGTAAGTACTTTTCTTTGAGTGTTGTGCAATTATACTGCTTTAGCCAATTTCCTTGTGATTGTCTTATGTACAATATTGCAAATATAATGCATTATGGTCACGAGGTAGTGGTTTTCGAGTGAAACAAATAAACAAGAATCGCTAAACATATGGTTGTGGAGTGATGGCTACAAGCAACACTAGCAGTGATGAAGTGCATCTTGATTACTTTGGAGTGATAAAGAATATTATTGAGAGTGTCACATCTTCCCCTCTTGACCACTTTAAACCATTTCAAGTCTAGAATGAAATGCAAGAATCCTCTATAGTTCCTTGAATCTACACTATTGACTCCAATGCCATTTGGAGAAACCAAAATGACATGTATGTTTTTCCCCATCAATGCGAGCAGGTACATAGGCTAAAGATATAAGTTCCATTGTTTCTCTTTTTGAGTATTGATATCATTCATGTAGATGTGCTTTGCACGATTGTATTCTATCCCACACCTCAAAATATGAGGTGTTGGAATGCTATTCAAACTACCCCTTCTTCATGATACATATTTGAAGTGGGGGGGTAGACAAAGTCTTCGGTGGAGAAGTTGTGGAAGAGGAACATCAACCGAATGATGTTACAAGTGGCCAAACATTGGTGCAATTATTCCAAGCCTATTTGCTTGATCATTTATCCTAAGGATCGTATGTACATTCATGTATTAACACATGGATGATCTCTTGTAAGATTGATTTTTTACTACTAGTAAAAGTGCACATATGGAATCACTTCAAATGGAAGTTTTTAGGAGAATCATTTCCCAAATTATTGATGAGTTAGATGGAGATTGAATATTCTGAGTTCTAGAGATACTTTTGGTCGACATCTGAATTCCAAAATTGAAAAACGAGCTCCAGCTTTGGCTACAAAAGAGGACTTCAAAAGTTGCATTGTAGAAGTCCGAATTGAGCAGATATTCAGAGGGATTTAATTTTGATATTGAGCTCACACCATATCTCTATCATTTCCCTCAAATTGTGCAATCATTCATTACCTATGTCAATGTAACCTATCCACATCAATACATACAATTTTCTCATATCTCATATCTTCTACTTTGTCACGTACCACGCGAAATAGTGAACTTCTCTCACTTGTTTCTTAGATTATAATTAATCATTTGATGTGATTTAAGTTGATATATACTTGATGGACTCTCTATTTTGTTGGTATAAAGTTTCATAATTATTATCTCAACCAATCTTGAGTTATGAGCTAAGTAGTGTTCACTACTCTGCATATTACTAGTATAAAAAAATGTCAAGATTTACTTCTAACTATCGAAGCATCATTCCCTGAGCATGATCCCTTACTTCAAGTCACACTACTTGCAAACATTAGCTATCGAAGTTAGTCAGATATGCCAAAAAGTACTTTATTCAATTGTTAGCAGAGAGGGAGTACTATTCATTTCTTTGAGCAAGTGTAGTGACCAAAACAACAAGTTTTGGTTCATAGTTGAAACTCCCACTCATCTCTTTTGATCCAATGATTTGAGGATCATATTTCAAAGTAATCGGGTGGTTATTTGTACTTACTTGAAATCTCAAGAGATCAACTGTGCACTCAACTCAGTTTTAGCTGATGTGGTGTAGGAATTTGCAACATCGTCTCATCTCTAGAAAGTGTCTACCATCTCCTCCAACAGGGGTATCAGAGCAACATAAAGGTAAAATGGGAGATGGATTTCCATCATTCATTGACAAATTGGATAGGGGAGACTATCTAGCTTGGTGCCTAAGGATGAACGCTTACCTCCAAGGAAAAAGCATGTATGGATACATATCTAGAGCTAAAGAAATTCCAACTCTTAGAAGCAAACATCAACCTACAAGAGAAGAGAGAGAGAGACTAGCTGCATGGTGTGCAAAGGATGCTCTAGGGAGGTCTTATATACTCAGATCAATATCTGATTTCATTTTACCTCATATTAGGAATCGCAAGACTTCCGAAGATACTTGGGAAGTACTATCTTCATACTTCTCATCAAGTACAAGGGCTAGGAAGAGCCATCTTTGGATGGAGTTCACAATCTTTGGATGTAGCTGATCAACAAGGGAGTATTGGAGAAGAAATAGAAGAGGGGTAGACAGTAAGGCATATCATAAATTGCATCAAGGCTGATTACAAATGGCAGTCCTTTACCAGTGTAATGGACCTATATATGGACCTGTAGATACCTCACCTGAATACATTCATGGGGCAACTCTTCACACATGAGACAAAGCTCAACAAGAAAGGAGATACTTTTGGGGGTAATCAATCTTTTTCCCTTTACATAGATAAAAATAAGAGTAACGATAAAGGCATAAGTAAGAAGAATGAAGAAGAGGCAAGTATCTCTCAAGCGAACTTCATAGGTAGAGGAAGAGGTACTAGAGGAAGGGGCGGAGAAGCAAAATACGACAGGGAGAGATCATACAACTCTTCACCTTGAAACATTTTTGGCTTGAAGAATCATACCATGGATGAGCGCTTGAGAAACACAAACAATCAGCGAGGAAAAGACTTCCATAGAGGAGGCTCTGGACAATCAAGAGGCAAGTTCAATAATAGAGGAAACAACTACCATCACAATTACAACCAAGGATACAACAACTATCAAGGAGGCTTCAGAGGAAGAAGATACTATCACAACTATAGAGATGATCAAGAGGTTTCTCCATTACTCATGAATATGACAACCAATCAAGGTAAAGATGATGATTATCTATTCTATATTGATTCTGGTTGTTTGAATCATGTAGCAGACAATGTAGCATTTTTCTGATCTTAAAGAGCCCAAAGGAAAGCATGGAGTCTAGACAGGTGATGACACTAGGTACTCTATAAAAAAGGTCAGAAATGTTAAAGCATTTGATGGTATCATGAATCATTTAAGTAGGGTATTTTGTATGCCAATAATAACCAAAAACCTAATTAGGGTTGGATAGATTGTTGAGAAGGGTTTAGAGGTTAGATTCACAAGGCATGGAGCATATATGGAGGACCTTTTGCAAGGCTTTAAGAGGATTGCAAAATGTGAGAAATCTGGTAGAGTTTTTATATTTGATGTTGAAGATACTAGGAATACTGCTCTCTTCAACTACAAAGAACAAACTTTATCTGAATTGGAGATATGGCATAAGAGACTAGATCATATAGGTGAAAGGAGATTGAAGCAAATATGAAGGCATCGGAGTGTGCTTGGCATTCCAAATGTGTCCAAGAAAAACATGATTTACAAATGTGGAGCACACCAATTTGGCAAATCACATAGGCAACCATTCAAGAAAAGAGGATACATGTATGAAGACTACTTGGAGCTTGTGCACATAGATGTGTGGGTTCCTTGAAGAAACAACCATTATTCTCACGGTCCAAGTATTATGTTTCATTGATAGATGACTATAGTAGATGGACAATATTTTACTTTATGAAGCATAAAGATGAAGTCTTCAATTGTTTCAAGAAGTATTTGGCATTTGTTGAGAATCGAATAGGTAGAAGCTTGGAGAGGCTCAGATCTAATGGAGGTGATGAGTATTTCTCACATGATTTTGACTTCTTCTTATAGAACATAGGCATAAAGAGAGAGATTACAACAAGATACACTCCTTAACAGAATGGAGTTGTAGAGAGAAGAAATAGAATAATAGTAGACGCTAAAAGATTGATGTTGAATGAAAAAAAAAACTCCCAAATTACTTTTGGGAAGAGGTTTTTTCCACAACCACTTGCCTAATCAATAGGCTTCCATCCATGTCTTTGGATGGAATGACCCCTTATGAGGTATGGAATGGTAGGAAATCTTCTTTGGATCATTGTAAGATCTTTGGGTGCATTTCTTATGCACACATACCCTCAGAGAAATCTTGATCCAAAAGTTGAAAGATGCATCTTCATTGGCTATGAACAAAATTATAATCCCAAGAACAAACAAATTATAGTTAGTAGGGATGTGGTATTTGATGAAAATAACTCTTGCTTTAAGGATGATTACAGGAAAGTAAAGCTACCCTATGATTTGGAAAATGATTTTCCAAATCTCACCAAAGAAGAATCACATACATGAGAGGATGTCAACTCAAAAGTAGAGAAGCTATGGAGGAAGAAATTGAATCACTTCAAGAGAATAGCACTTGGGATTTGGTTCCCAAAAAACCATTCATGAAGCTAAAAGAATCCAAGTGGATTTACAAAGTGAAAAAGAAATAAAATAGGACAATCAACAATTATAAAGCAAAGCTACTAGCAAAGGGCTTTGCTCAAACCCATGGAGTAGATTATGAGGAGACCTTCTCACCTGTCGCCAAGATGCCAACTACTAGAGTTTTAGTAAGTATTGCTACTTCAAAGAATTGGAATTTGTACCAATTAGATGTTAAAAATGCATTCCATTATGGATGGATCATAGAAGAACTCTACATGGCTCAACCACGAGGATATGATGCAAAGTTGGTTTAAAGCAAGCTCCTAGAGCTTGGTACCATAGGCATTTCACATACTTGCAAGACCAAGGTTTTGTTGCAAGCAAGGTAGATTCTTCATTGTTCATTAAGACGACTAATTCAAAAGTTATTTATCTATGTGTTCATATGGAGGATATCACACTACAAGAGATCGATGGTATACGGAGATTTTTACCGAGGAAAATTAACGCGGCTTTATTTGCTGCGACGCCGGTGTAAAAGTAGGTGTGCGCGTCGGTACCAAAGCCTTGGTATACGCGTCGGTATATGCATCGGTATAGGCGTCGGTACCGACGGTTATTCCGATGACACTACTGGAAGTACCGTCGGGTATACCCTTGACCATACTTGCAAATTTTTTTTTGGGCAGAACGTTTTGTCTTTTGCTACACCAACATTACCATGATGTTGCTTAACAAAAGACAATACACTCTGCCCAAAAAAACCGAGTACATGTGATGTGTACTCTAATGACAACCAAAATATGATTTCATGAAATAGAGTATTATCGGACACAAAATAGATAATCAAAATGAAGAATGAACCATGTACAAAAAAAGTTATATATTTCAATAATGAAGCATGTACAAGAGTGTGGCAAACCACTGTCATATATGACGCTTTTACAAAATGTGGCAAAGCAATGTATTGGCATATGGAAATCAAATACAAAATATTGGTCTTCCGCTGCCATACACATGCAAAGAAGGTTCCATATCAACAGTCCTGCAACAAAGAACATTAATGGAATGAGATAAATTCAC
This sequence comes from Ceratopteris richardii, assembly GCA_020310875.1. Classification (NCBI taxonomy): domain Eukaryota; kingdom Viridiplantae; phylum Streptophyta; class Polypodiopsida; order Polypodiales; family Pteridaceae; genus Ceratopteris; species Ceratopteris richardii. The sequence goes on along the minus strand of CM035414.1, from coordinate 199,164,330 downwards.
ATGAAAATTACAAACAATAAGTAAAAACCAAGTTTATAAATTAATTACCTCATCGCAATTGCTCCCATGAAACTACCGCACCGCGTCCCTCCAAGTCCTGCAATAGTGCAGTGAACCCATGACTATATCCGTAAGACTCCTCCGTTCGTGCTGGAGGACAACCCGTTGCCAGCTCCTGAAACAAATATAAAAAGATTAGAGAAACATATATGAGAAATTTAACACAAATAAAGTCAATAAATGAAATGGTACTTACAAACTCATGATGCATCGTGTCATATCTGCCGCTGCCCAAATGTGACGGTCCAATCGTGTCTACACGTGTGGCTGCGGCATTTCGCTGCTGGTGATATCGATCAGGAGTCTGCTGCTGCTCATCACGAATCATGTCCCACTCCTCAACATCTAATCATACAGGCTTTGCTAACCCTTCTCTGAATGCATCACGAGCCTCCGATCGTCGATGCAACATGACGTCACGTGCGGTGTGCAAAATCCACTCTGAAATGACAATCAACTATCCATCGGCTGGTCCGAACTCCTAGTAAGTCATCTGTGTGATATAATTCTTCCGATCTTTATCCTGTTCACTCCATTTCAGCATGATGGAGTGTCCAAACTGGATGGAGCAAAGCTGTTATATGCGTGCACGCATTGCTTTGCCAGCCGCATCCATCACCGGAGCTCCATCTCGGATATTATACACCTTGGAGTCATCATGGTCATGAGCACCCCAAGGTGTACGTGGTGTACTGCGTGGTGTACTACGTGGCGTACCTACATCTGAGGTACTCATCCTAGGAGTAGAAGCGGGCGACACAATGTCCGTTGCACTGCCTCCACAACAATTGCCTCCTCTGCCTCTAGACCTACCGTTAGATCCACTCCTAGAATCTCCTACTCCAGAGCTTGACCTCGATCTACGTGACGGGCTAGACCCTGTATCGCCCTGAGGTGTCGAACGCACACGTCTACTAGTAGACCCAGTAGGAGATGGCTGCAAAGATGGTCAAGGTGGAGTCACAAAGCTAGGAGACATACCTCCTACGGGAGTAGCACCACCCGCAGGAGTGACACCGACGGGAGTGACACCGGCGGGAGTGACACCGACGGGAGTGACACCGGTGCGAGTGACACCGGCGCGAGTGAGGCCAGCGGGAGTGAGGCCGCCAGGAGTAAGGTCGCCAGGAGTGAGGCCGGGAGGAGTGCTACCACGAGCGATCCAATACTGTGATGCAGCGACCATATACACAGGAGGGACCTGAGAGATGAACTCCAAAAACTGCTCCTTTATCATGGAATGGAGTGACTGGAGGACTTTCTCCCATCGTGCTCTGTAATAAAAGAACTCAAATAATTAGCATGCGATATGAAAAATAATATAGGGAATAAACAAAAAAAAAACCAAAAATTAGTATGTACAAGTGTTTTATTCAAAGGTCCTCTATTCTAGCATCCTCTTGAAGATCTGATGCACCGAGAATATCTTTCTCTATATTGATGGCTTCTAAATTGCTTGCTATGCTGGTCTCCTCCTGATCATCGTCTATTGCTTCGTCTTCTCAAACAATGACCTCTTCTTCTCGAACAATGATCTCTTCCTCCTCAGCTATCCAATGAATCTCTGAGTCCACTAGAGATGGACTTTCTTCTACATCTATGTTTTCAAAAATTTGTCTACTACGTGGAGCGACTTGTAAAACAAATAGCCACTCTGGGTCTTTTGAATCTGGTATAAAAACAACCTGCTCACAGTGTTCCGGAAGTACAAATGTGTCCCTTTCATCTGTCCATAATCTTGTGGAGTCCACTTAGAGGCAAACCGCTCTTATCCCGTCTCACTGTTGCGTTTCTTCCAGAGGTGACTACTTTGAACCATTTCACGTCAAAAACAAAGTAATCAAACTTTCTGAAAGATAGTTTCAAAATGTCTTGAATCACACCACAATAATCTAACTAGCCTTCTAGAGCATTATCATCTCTTGCACTCGCTCTACTTTTTTGCAAAAAATTCACCATCACTCCACTATTAAAAGTAGACCTATTTTGATCGATTCGTGCGACTCGAAAGTGCCGTCCATGAGAACATAGTGCACCGTATTTAATATACTCCCAATCATATCCTTTTGTGAGTTCTTCTTCTTTTTCAGAGATACCTTCACCCGCTGCCTTTGCTTGTGAAACCACTGCATCTAGCCATCTCCTCGTTGGAAAAGGTGTGAGAGGTCGAGGATTTTCTGGAAGAGGTAAAAATTGAGTGGAACAATTTCTTCGAAATTGAGCTCTTTCCTTTGCGTTAGTTTCCTTGGCAAGTTCATACCTTTCTAACCACTTTTGCATAGGCTCAGAGTTAACTATGCAAAACTTCATTGCCTTCTCTCTGAAAGCTGCATCCATTTTTCTTTGCAATCCTTTACCTTGTGGTTCATCGCCTACGAGACGAACATCTTCATCATCGCTCCATAAGCGAGGCATTTCGGGATCCGATATACGTAGAAACTTAGTTATGAATACAAGAGATTCTTGTACAAGCCATCCCTCTGCCATGCTACCCTCTGGACGTGCTCTTTGTCGAACAAACCTTTTAATGTCTTCATAAAGCCCTCTAAGAAGAACATCCATCGACTATGGACAGTTCTTGCTATTGCAACTTCATCTAGTACATGAACCAGTAAATGAAGTTGAATAGTGAGAATACTTGTGGGAAAGTATTTCTCTACCATACAAACAGCGGAGATTGCTTCGCCTATAACGTCTTCTCTAAATCTATTTGCTCCACACTTTGGACATACGTGCAGATGCTCATACTCATTCCGAAAGAGAATGCAATCATTCCGACAAGCATGAATTTTAGTATAATCCATTCCAATGGTCTGTAAAAGTTTTTTCGCATCTCCACGTGTTGGAGGCATGCCATTGCCCTCTAGCAAAAGTTGATCTTTAAGAAGCTTGCAATAAGCAATTAAAATGATATTAATAAATAAAGTTATTATGATACAACAATGAAAGCCAATTTGTTCTCCACTTACCTGAACAATTCAGTGACACTAGAATGTGATCATCCATAAATGGATTGCAGATTGAGCATCACGAGTGAAGCACGTAGTACAGATATCTTTGCTCCATGGTAAAGTGGTAAACGAGCTAATCTTCACATGTTTTCATATTCTTCATCAACTTCTGATCATGGAATTTCTGTTGTGTCCATGAAACTCTCGACACCTTCTTCACCATCATGATATTCGTCCATCTCATAAAATGCTTCAAGCATCTCTTCAATATGTTCATTCTGTGTAATATTATTAGTGCTTGCTTGTGCGTCTAAGTCCTTTTTTACTCTCTTTTGTCCACGAGAGGTTACCGGTGCAATGTCGTTTGGGTCCATCTGCTCACCTTGGGGACCATGGGAATGATAGCGTAGGTTTTCCAGTCGACTCCTATCAAAGGATCCATACTCTCTAACATATGCATTACAAATCCGTCGTTTCCCATAAATTTGATACTTGCACTCTGTGCAAGGACATGCCATTCTCTCTTCAGGATCCAAAGAAGCCATCTGCTACAATATGCACATTTTAGAACATTTGTTTTTTTATTAAACCTAAAAATCTAACTCTTAAAGACTTAAATCTAAAATACTAAACCTAAATACTTAAATACCTAAAAAAACTTAAAACCCCAATTTTAAAACCCTAATCTATATAGCTATCCTATTTTATCTATATATTCAGATTTTTTCTTGATTCATCCTCTCAATTAAGTTATATGTATGCCTACCCTAAAGCCCTAATTTTAAAGATCTATACCTAAATTATGTATATTTCTATACACATGTGTATATACATGTATATATGTATTATATGTGTATGTGTATGTGTGTATATATATTATGTAGGTGTTAAAACCCTAAAACCCTAATCCAAATTACCTAGAACTAAAACATATATATATATATATATATATATATATATACATATATATATATATATATATATGCATGTGTATATATATGTGTATATGTATATATATGTGAATATAGATAGGTATATTGTTAGTATATGATCAATGTCTACCCCTCATGATTGTATGCACATTTTGTAAGGCCCCCGTTATGAGGAGAAGCCAAGCGTGCATTACCCAATTGATGGGAATCCCAACTTGCATGTTGGATGAAGGTCATATTGGATCATGTAAGTTATTTTAAGGAAAGGGAGTTACCAGGGTCCCCAATTGGGGGGTCCGGGGCAGCGGGGAGCAACCCCGGCTGGGGGGTTCAAGGGGGCCAGCGGGCCCCCTGGTTGGGGGGTCCTATGGGGCTAGCGGGTCCCCTGGTGGGGGTCCGGTGGCAGCGCCCCCGATGCGACAGTAAAAGGAATATTCCATAGAATATTCCCTATCGGAGTCAGAAATCATTTATATTTGTTAGGTAGGTTCAACCGGTCTCAGCCGTGTATGGCAATTACGCGGGCGGTGGCCGCCCATGCTCTACCGCCCACGTTCTACCGCCCATGTATTGCCGTCCATGGAAGGCCACCCATGATCCTATATATACATGATTTTTGCACTACCTAAGACATCAAGTTGAGCTAGCATACCTTTACCTTGTATCTCCCTATGTAGAGTTGTCTAGATCACCATTTAAGCTCTACCTTGAGAGCGCATGGGCGGACAATGTCATCATCTTTGTACTTGCTATTAGTAGAAAATTGTTGTGAATATCCTTTATTTGATATCTTCTCTGCTACTACTCCTGTGTTATATTGTGTAACTATTGTCTTACATATATAAGTATGTGTGTTTGTGTATTGTATATATATTCACTCTATTTAAAATGATTAAATTTAAACCTTTTTTCATATATTTAATCATATATATTTCATTTATTTATTTACATGACTAATTCTTATCATATTTTATTATCTATATAATTATCCAACCCTTATATATATATTTATTTATATATTCAAATTTTTTCGTTACTTAATTCTATTGTTTTATATTTAATTATAAATATTTAATTAAATTATTTAAGACACTAGTTCTTTTTATATTTATTTATGTATATAATTATCTTATTTTATATATATATTTATTTATATATTTGGATTTTTTTCGTACGTGAACCTATTTTTATATATTTAATTCAATTATTTAAAACTCTAGTTCTTTTTATATTTATTTATGTATATAAGTATCTTATTTTATATATATATTAATTTATATATTCATATTTTCTTTCCTTAAGTAATCCTATTTTTATATATTTAATTTTATATATTTAATTATATATATTTAATTAAAACCCTAATCTTAAAATTCTGGATCTGAAATACTAAACCCTAAAACCCTAATCTTAAATATCTAGACCTAACATATGTATATTTCTATATACATGTGTATATGCATGTATATATGTATTACATGTGCATCTGTATATGTGCATATATGTTATGTAGGTGTTATATGGCTGAAAACCCTAATCTTAAAGATTTAAATCTAAAATATGTATATTTTTGTATGCATGTGTATCTACATGTATGTATGTATTATATGTATATGTGTGTTTGTGTATATATGTTATCTACGTATTAAAATCCTAAAATCCTAATCAGAAAGACTTAGACTTAAATCTGAAATACTAAACACTAAAACCCTAATCTTAAATATCTAGACCTAAAATATGTAAATTTCGCTATACAGATGTATATACATGTATATATGTATTATATATGCATGTGTATGTGTGCATATATGTTATGTAGGTGTTATAACCCTAAAACCCTAATCTTAAAGATTTAAATCTAAAATATGTATATTTTTGTATGCATTTGTATCTACATGTATGTATGTATTATATGTATATGTGTGCTTGTGTATATATGTTATCTACGTATTACAATCCTAAAACCCTAATCAGAAAGACTTAGACTTAAATCTGAAATACTAAACCCTAAAACCCTAATCTTAAATATCTAGACCTAAAATATGTATATTTTTGTATACATGTGTATATTTATATGTATTACATGTGTATGTGTATGTGTGCATATATGTTATGTAGGTGTTATATGGCTGAAAACCCTAATCTTAAATATTTAAATCTAAAATATGTACATTTTTGTATGCATGTGTATCTACATGTATGTATGTATTATATGTATATGTGTGTTTGTGTATATGTGTTATCTACGTATTAAATCCTAAAAACCTAATCAGAAATACTTAGACCTAAATCTGAAATACTAAACCCTAAAACCCTAATCTTAAATATATAGACCTAAAATATGTATCTTTTTGTATACATGTGTATATACATGTATATATGTATTATATGTGCATGTGTATGTGTGTATATGTTATGTAGGTGTTAAAACCCTAAAACCCTAATCTTTAAGATTTAACCCTAAAACCCTTATCTTATTTTTATATATTTGATGTAAAAAAAAACTTATAAAATAAAAATAGGATTATATGTGTGTATGTATGTATATGTGTATATATGTGTGTGTATGTATGCATGTGTACATGTGTGTGTGTATGTATACATGTGTATACATGTGTGTGTATGTAGGCATGCATGTGTGTGCATGTGTGTGTACGTGTGTGTATGTATGCATGCATGTATGTGTATGTGTGTGTATGTGTATGCATGTGTATCCATGTGTGTGTATGTATACATGCATGTGTGTATATGTGTGTATGTATGCATGTGTGTATATATGTGTGTATGCATGCATGTGTGTATATGTGTGTGTATGTATGCATGCATGTGTGTATATGTGTGTATATATGCGTGTATGTATGTATGTGTGTATATGTGTGTCTGTATGTGTATGTATGCATATGTGTATATATGTGTGTGTATGTATGTGTGTATGCATGTGTGTGTATGTATGCATGTGTGTATATGTGCGTGTGTATGTAAACATGCATGTGTGTATAGGTGCGTGTATGTAAGCATGCATGTGTGTACATGTATGTGTGTATGCATGCATGTGTAAATTAATGTGTATCTTCCTTTCTCTTCTCTCTCTCTTTATTTCTCTCTCTCTCTCTCTGTCTCTCTCTCTCTCTCCTTCTCTCTCTCTCTCTCTCTCCTTCTCTCTCTCTCTCCTTCTCTCTCTATCAATAGCAAATAAAAGAATCACTTACAAGTATATCCCTCTTTGAATCCTTGTTGACAAAGCGTAATGTAGGTCCTCTCTCGTCCAATTCCAAACAATCGACGCCAAAGAACTTCTGCAAAATAAACGAAAAGAGAAATTAGAAACCCTAAAGCATAGAGAAACACAAATGCTAACAGTACGCGCAGTACTTACAAAGATGTGAGATCTTAGCCGAGAGAGAGTGTGTGTGTGTAGAGAGAGAGATCCGTGTGTGTGTGTGCACAAGACAATGCAGGTTCGCGTACGCAAGTTCGATAGTAGACCAACAATACTCAAACACGCGCAAAAATATGAAGTTTTGCTCTCGGGTTCGCGGTATGTTTAAAACTCGCCGCTGCTATAGACGCCGGTATGGACCTCGATATAAGCGTCGATAATTCCCAGTAAATTACCAATGCTTATAACGACGCTTATACTAACGCCTATACCGACGATTATACCGGCGGCTGTGTGCCACACCGACGATCCGTTTAAAACGGTCATACCAATGGTCCCTTGACCGTCAGTATCTTTTAGTGAGATTTTCCGAGGCCTATACCGACGCCGGCTATGACCGTCGGTATATGCAGCGTCGGTATGCCCCTCATATGTTGTAGTGTCATTATTATAGGGAATGATGCCAATATATGGCATCAAGAAGATCAAAGCTCAAATGAAGGAAGAGTTCAAGATCAATGTTCTTGTATTGCTTACACATTTTCTTGGCTTAGAGATAATGATATAGATTCTTGTGTTTCCATTACTGAAAGGAAGTACACCCATGATATGCTAGCTACGTTCAAGATGTAAAATGCTGATTTTGTAGGTACAAAAAGTGAATAGTAAAGATTATCATGGGTGCAACTAGCTTAGGATCTACACAACCAATCTCATGAGCATACATAGTAAAGGCTTTTCCATGGCTATGTATGACTCCCTCAAATTTATCTCTCTGCTGGCAAAAGAAAGTCATCATCTCTACCAATTTTTACCTGTTTGATTGTCTCATCCATGAATGTATGTCCTATGTTTTTCTTATCCCAAAGAATTGCATCATTTTTCACATCAATAATTTTTTCATTACTTCCTTGAGGTAATGGTTGAGCTATGGGTTTGATTTTTTTGTCTATAGTTTTGTACTTTGTTTCAACTAAGGTATCATATGTTTGATTAAATTTTGAGTACTTGTCAACATTGAGAGCATATTCCTGGATTAGAGCATACTCATCGAGGGAAGAAAGAAGAATAATATGGGAATTAGAATTTTGTTGAAGACATAACTCTAACTCCTCAAGAGTAGAGAAACAATGAGATGTCTCAATCACATGCTCAATGTTCTCATCATGTTCCATGATTTTGTTGTTTCTATAATTTCTTTGGGTTTTTTGGATAAAAGACTTGGACAATTGACTCTTATGAAGAAAATCTAATCTAGAATGTGGAAAACAAAGTGACAAACTATTGTACATGTTGGTTGGATGCAAGATGTCAAACCAATATCCACTGTTGTCCCGCTCAACAATGGATTCTATTCGAAATTTTGATCATATGTAGCTCCAAACATGAATCGAGATGCACAATCACTACAAGCATGCTCATGACTCAGAGTAATAATAGGTTTCTTTCTAATTGACAATCGATTCCTAGGATGATTCACTCCTACTGTCATGACTTGAAGTGATTGCATTCCATCCTTAGACTTAGATCTAGCATAGGTAGACCCATCATCCATGGCTTTAGTTTCCATACGACTCTCACAAATAAAGGGTTGACCTAATAGAACTTCATAGGAGCAATTATCTTGAATAAAAAAGTGAAACTCTTCTGTGATCCCTCCTATGGATATGAGCACACTAGCACAAGCTCCATACAGGGTACCTACACCATTATTTGCAGTTCTCATACGCCATCCACAATCTTTATCTATGGGCCATCAAAACTTATCATAGACTTCTCTTGAAATCACATTGATTCCGGAGCCGGAATCTACTAATGCATTTATAGTGATAGTGTTCTTATCATTTCCTATTTTAACATGCATCTCTGATGTACCTCTAAACCAAAATGTTCTTTTAAAGTGACTTTTAGGATTGTTTTCATGATTTTCATGGTCAGGTTGAATAGGTCCTAAGAAATTTTTATTAACACTTACTTCATCATCATCAAAGTCCTCTTCATCAGATCGATAAAGTTATCTTTAAAAATAGGCTTTGCAATAGAGAAAACTTGTTCTAAAGATATAGTCACTTGACTCTTAAGCAAAATGTCATCTAAAATCTCCATAGGATCTATTTTTCTCTCAATTTCTGAAATCAAGATGGCTTTAGGTTTTCTCTTTGGTTTCTTTTGTTTTTGCTCAGGGTCTTGTTTTTGTTCATGTTCTCGTGTTTGGTCTTCAGTTTGCTTTGATTGTTCTTGTTTATCTAAAGGCTTTGGTTCTATTTTTCTTTGCTTTTTCTTCTTCCCTTTTTGTTTCTCCTCTTGTTTTTGTTCATTGGGTTGTGATTCTTGTTTTTTATCTTTGGATTGTGATGTTTCTCCTAGCTCTATGATTGTTTCTATTCCCTCTGAGGTTTGTTTTTGCGTTACTCTTCTTTCACTAGGCTCAACTTCATCTTTTTTTCGTTTTTCTTCTACATTGGATATGTGAGAAATAAGAGATTGATCTTCTATTGGTGATTCCCAAGCCGTTATTCTCCTAATTTCATCTCGTGCTCTTACTAAAGCCTCTATGGAAAAGTCACCTTCCTTTGTGGGTTTACTTGATTCTACTTGTTGTTCATCAAGAGCTTCTAGTTTCACTCCTCTAGTTCCTACGTCCGTTACGGTTATATTTTCATAATGTTTTTTCATTCCTCCCTTACCATAATTTCCTTGCAAAGGTAGCCTAGATCGATAGTCACAGATTTTCTTGTCTATGTCTATTACTAGTCATTGCTCCTTAGCAGCCTTCAATAGTTCACAATCTGTCAAAAAGTGCTCTAACGAATCACACCAAGGACACCTACGAGGGCCACGCACAAAACCATTTTGATTTTGAGGATTTTGATTAACTTGTGGTGGGAAATTTTGAAATTGAGGATTTTGTTGATAAGGTATTGCTTGAACATGATAATTAGGATTTTGATAAGGCAATTGATGTATTTGAGGAGCTTGGGGAGCAACATGTGGTACTTGAGGTGCAAGAGGAGCTTCCATATTATACGGTTGATGATTTTGAAAATTTTGATTTTGAGGATTTTGAAAAGCTATTTGAGAAGCTTGAGGATACATGTTTTGATACATTTGAGGATTTTGCACATGAGAATGAGGATTTTGGATTGAAGGATTATGCATTGGAGGAACTTGATATGCTTGAGTAGGAGCTACTTGTGGATTTTGATTGGTAGCTATAACATGTTGATTAGCCTCTTGAAAAGTCATTGGGCTCATTTGATTTTGGAAAGTTTTGGTGTAATTAGATTGTAAAGCTTTATACACTTTCAGAAACTAATCAATATGTATGGGTATGTATGGATTATATGCATGCAAGTGAATTATGAAGATAGAGTTTACTCACAAGCTCAATGAAACAGCCTCACTAGTTCAACGCAATACTGCGGAGCCTTCTCACACATAGAAGAAAATAGAAGACATGTAAAAATACTTAAGAGACTGAGAGAGGAGACAAGAGACAAGTGATAAGTGACATGAATTAAAAGGATTTGAATTAAGATACATGTATAAGATCTTCGTGATACGTCAAGCTAAGCAGTCTACTGATCAAAGGCGGTTCCGACGTTCAAACCATGACAGTTCAACCGAATGTCACACGTAAGAAGGTGAGTTCCACTTTGTAGACCCTATGTATATCTAGGCTTGTCACGTCTAACTAAAGAAGTCTAAGACTCATTAAAACCAGCTCTAACTCACTCACACGCTCCACCGAGGGTGAGTCAAGATAGAGATGCTGGTTTTAAGAGCCTATCCTAGATTGGAGTTCTAACTTAAATTTGAAACTAGGTACTATACTCATACTAGCTCACCTTGGATCCTCACTCGCTCAACCGAGAGTGATCGTCTCAAGGAAACCGTAAGCTAGCAAGAGCCCTATGGATGCCTAACAATGATGCTCTAGGAGTTTGGAGGGGGGTTTACATAGTTTTCTGAATGAATTTGGGCCCTTGGATCTAGAGAAATCAACTCTGAACTCTAGGATCACGGCTTTCGATTACAACCATTTGATTAATCAAATCAATGGCTAGGAATTTTTCTTTCTATCAAATCTAGTGTAAAGGAGTGAAATTTAGGTGCCTTCATTCTCCACCATTGGATCTAGGGATGATCTGGACCGTCGGATCAGTATTGACATCAATTTGAATAAGATAAGCCACTATTTTTGGAGAAAAGCTGCATTATTGATCTTTGATTGTCAAAAAAGTCTTCTTTTATGGAAAAACTCGTGGATCCTCCTTGCTTTAAGCATAAGTGCATCTCCACCCTTGAATATGAGCTCATCTTGACCATACAACATGGCTCAATTAGCTTACGCCATGTGGTAGCCCTTCAACCCTTCAATTTGCTTGAACTAGAAAACTGCGGTGATCCTGAAAACCGGACTTTGTGCTCTTTGACCCTCCAAATAGGCTTTGATGAAGATGAAACTTTGTAGGACTATGTTTCCAAAGAACTCCTTCATGAATATGCAAAAAAAACTTCCATCTGAATCTTCCTTGTACAAGTTTATCTACATTTGGAAGCTTGCAAGGTGGCATTAAGGTCTCTAGGAAGCTCTGATAGCCTTGAAACTTTGTACAAATATGTAGCCACATATGGTCTTTATACATGCCAAACCATATGGCTAACATAAATTTCTATACAAGAATTTGTAGGGTCAAACTAGAAAAAATACATTTTTACAAAATGAACATAGCATATCAATGTGCTTCAAAATCCATTTCTTGCTGAAATTTGGGCTATAGACTGCCTTTGAGAAGCTTTACAAGTATATGAATTTTCATCTAATTTGGTGACAATGAAACTTTTGCCCTAATTTCCTAACTTTGAGCAGCTTTGACCGGCTACCTTCACCAAATATGTTTTTTGTAGGCCTTCACAAGTGGGAGAGGAGAGAAAATCTCGACGACACCGGGCTATGGGATCTCCTGTATCATCTCTATTCTAGTTTTCCATACGTATGGGTTCCAGGTTCTGGGACATCTTGTATCAGCTACGTCTTCTTGTATCGTTTTCCCTACGTTGGTGTTCTTGTAATCATAAGTGTGTTTTCGAAATCTTGTCTACTGAAGTCAGAAAGCACAATCTAGTGCTCCCCTGACACTATGAATGTTTGTGGATGAAAATAATGCCTTGATTCAAAATGAGGCGGGAGGTATCTCTAATATTTGTTCATGCACATGCATCTTCTGGTCTACCTCAATATTCGAAATGTTTCATCTAAATCTACCTCATGAACCACATCTTAATCGCCTCTCTAGTTTATCCATGAACAAGGTTACCAAGACTTGGTTTCCTTAGAAGTGGTCACGTGGTAGGGTAATTTGAACTCTTTGAGATAGAAGTGGGACAAACTTCTCAATAAATTGGACTTGAAACTTTAATACGAGAAAATTTTGCCATTAAATATTGTGGATAGAACGACGGTGATCAATACATTCTTAATTTTCTCCATCATCTATTTTCTTGATTATTTGAAACCAACCAATGTTGAAATAATTAAATGAATAGAATTAATATAAATTTGTATGGATGGGTAACCCCAACTTGAGAGGAATTCCTATAATCAAATGGGATAGCTGCACGCCTAAGGAAGTGTGTGAAATTGGAATTTTGGATGTGGAAGGTATGACTAAGAAGATCACACGCATATTAAAGCACGGATAAACCATAGGGAATTGTGTCCAAATTTTATTTGCAAGAAGATATGTAACCACATGTTGTTAAGTGCAGCAAGGTGGCAAGGTCCGAAATTCCTCATTTGTCTATTTTCATCCATCCCAATCTACCCTAAGGGATCTTCCTTAGTGGTATCCCTTCAGTGAGCTTGGAATCAGATGGGAAAACACTATGTGGTTAGTAACCATTACAAGTGGGCAGCAAAAGTAGATAAAATGGTTACATTTGGTTCCCCATCTCTCAAAGTTTTCTAGCAAAAAAGGAGAGCCTCCAAAGGGCTTAAAACGATTGTCTAGAAATTTTACGAATGCAAGGACCTATAGTACCAATGCGAAAGAAGCTCGGTACGATTTGAGATCATACCCCAAAGCTATAGAGTCAAGAATAAGTGTTAGTCCCTTTTAAGGAAAAGCACAAATGGAAGGAGTGCCCTATCGGAAGGGTACTAAAAGGAACAATGGTAATAGGGTTGACGAAATCCTTGGGATTAAGATCCCACAAGAATTTTCTTAATTTCTAAATATAAAGTGGTGCTTGAACTGTCTCCACACAAGAATTCATATTTTTTACTTTTGCTACAGCATTCCTTTTTTGTGTGTACCTGCATGTGAGTTGTTTTTCGATGACATTTGAGTCGAAGAAAACAGAGAAATCATGAGAGAAGTATCCCCCCCCATCATACCTTAGAAATTTTATGTATACATCACGCTCCTTCTCTACAATATCTTTGATCTTTTTGAAGTAATAGAATACATATGATTTATGATTCATGTTATAAAGCGAAGTCAACCTTGTGCAATCATCAATGAGGGTTACAAAGTACCTATTTAGTCCAATGGATCTCTCCTTTGTTGGACCCCAAACATCTCTCTTATAAGGCAGCCTTGTTTGCTTACTCAATTAAAAAGCTTCACACACGTTCTTGAGACTTTGATTATAATGTTTTGGTAATATAAGTAGTAATACCTTCTTCTCCATATTTTGCAACCTCTCGATATCCATTTGTCCATAGCATTTATGCGAAAGTTCCAATTTTGCCACCTTCCTACTTCCATAGGTGAAGTGGGTAGTTTGGTTGAAGTTCGGATTTACATCTAGTGTGAATAGCCTTCCCTCCTTTTGTGTTGTTAACCAATCTCCACCCTTATTTAGGGTCTCCTTCAAAGCATCCCTTGTGGTTGAATTTTACTTGCAGTCCTCTTTGAATCCTATGTTCCACAAAAACAAGGCTCTTTGTGATTGCGAGAACATGAAGAGCATCCTTCAAACACTTAGCATAATGAGAACCATCCACCATTACATAACGTATATTTGTTATAGCATGGCAACTACCGTCATCTATCTTCACATGCCCATTTGTTGAAGGTATATGCATAGTTGAGAAGAATTCCTTGTTGCATCTCATGTTACTACTACATCCACTATCATTGTCTCTTATGATTGACCCTTGTGTTTTGTAATTACTTGTCTACATAATAACTTGCATATTGTCATCCTTATTTGAAGTAGATGCATAATTACCTTGCGCTTTTATGATGAATTATTGATAACAATCCTTTGCATAGTCTCAATACTTGGCACAAATGTAGCATCCTTCTAAGTTGTTGTTGTTGTCTCGAGTTTGGGATTCCTTCCTACTCTTCCTTTAAACTTACCTCTTTCTCGTGATGAAGAGACATTGTTCCCTTGGCCTTGATCAAAGTCTCCATTTGAACCTCTTCCATGAACTCCTACGCCTCTGACTAAGTTTCTTCGTGTACCTCTTCTATTACCTGCAAAACATCTTCGGGCATCCATGCCCCTTTGCATTCCATCCTCAAATACTCATCTCGTCACTTACTTTTTTAATCTTTGGATATTAATCATTTATGATGCTACTAGGAGTCTTCCTCAAAATTTGTTTTCATTCTTCAATTGAAGTTTTCTCTCTTTGGTTGAAGTAGAGTATAGTCACTACAACATATGAGGGGTATTGGAGCTCCTATACTGATTCAAATACACGGGTATATTTTTGACTCGGCATCAATATAGGTGCAGGTATGCATGCTAGTACAAAACATTAGTATAGACATCATTATGTGCATTGATATACGCATAGGTAATTCCCTAGTGGCATCCGTATACTCCATGGTATGCACATCGGTATTCATTCACCAGTATAAGCATTCATAAGTCCCTGGGAAAAACCATCAATATAGGCATTGGTATATCCTTGGACATACCGAGGCTCATACCATCACGTATACTGACGACCATATCTAACAAAAATATTTTTTGGGCAGAGTGTGTTGTCTCTTGCCAAATTAGAATTTCCATGCTATTGTGTAGCAAAAGACAATACACTATGCCTAAGAAGAAATTGAGTACATATAACATGTAATCTAGTGCTTGCCAATTTTGGGTCTACATGATTTGCAACCAAAACATGATTTGATAAAAACAAAACACATGAACATAAAAGAGATGAGAAAAATTAGCAATGAACCATATACAAAAGAGAGGCTCCATAAATGAGCCATGTATAAAAGAGATATATATTCCATCAATGATGCCTGTACAAAAGGGTGGCAAACCACTACCATATATGAGCCAACTACAAAATGTGGCAACAGCTCTCATATAGGAAACAAATACAAAATTTCAAAGGACCACTTCCATATACGAGCCAAATACAAAATTGTGGCACACCACTAACATACACATTCCATGAGGGATCAAACCATTTTGGAAGTTGCAAAACAAATCACATTCATAAAATGAAACAAATTCGATGAAATGATTCTATCACATCCCTCCAAGTCCGACAATGCAACTAATCCATGAAGATATATATACGCCTCCTCTACTCATATCTGTTAATTCCTTTCACTTTTTGTTAAGGAGTGGTGATCCTGTGGATTATGTTAACAGAAAATATCAAGTGGATCTTAGCAATCAAAAGGATTTTGCCAAAGTTGTAGTAGAGGATCTACCTTTAAAATTATATAGGTTTGAGTATGGGGTTGACAAAATGACTTTCCTTGTTCTCCTTCGGGGTGGAACATGCACACTTGTACATGCTGATCTTGTTGAAGATGTGCTTCAGTGTGCTAACTTCCTTTTTGAAAATGGCTTTGTAAGGTATGATATCCTTCATAACAACCGTGAGGGTGTCGTGATCTATAGTAAAACATGACACGTGATGAACCAAATACAGGGCAGTAGGAATGGGCAAGTTAATACCCTTCGTTCTTTGTTAAGGAGTGATGATTTTTTGGATTATGTTTGTAGCACATATCAACTGGATCCTAGCAATTGAAAGGATGTTGTCAAAGTTGCACTTAAGGATCTACCTATCAAATTGGGGTGTTCATCCTCATCAGCCTTTGTGTGAAGCTTGTCCAATATCATCAATCTCCTACTCAACCATATCATCAAGGAAGTTATCTTTAATAAGAACATGTTTTAATATAGATATCATCACTAAAGTTATCTTAGTAATAATATTAGTGAATGCTTTATATAGAGAGTGAATATAAATATATAAGAGCATCTGGATATATGATGCACGTGGGTTTATATGAATGGCAATGGTAGAAACTACATGATTTGAAACATTTGTAGTTACCATTAAGATTAATCAAATATTGTTTGAGAATGATTAGTAAGACTGTTAAGGATCTTGACATCATATTAAGGAATCTTATATATGATGTGTGTGTTGCCCATCTAGTTCTATGAGTATTGTTGACATCATCCTCGTTTGATGCTAGGCATACTTAAGGATGTCTACACAGTTCTTGGTTTTAGCATCTACCTTTTCTAGTTAGAGGATCATTGTTATTTGAAACATAAAAGTGCTTCCTTTTTATAGTGAATTATGTTAACATATTGAATTCATTATGCAACCACAATCATTAAGTACTTGGGTGACTCTATATAAAACTCGATACATGATGCTAGACTTACTCAAAAGTGATCACATGTGTACAATAAGAAAAATGAGATGATGATACTATCAGGTTAAACCACTACAGCAGATCGATGGTATACCGAGGTTTTTACTGAGGAAAATGAACGCGGCTTTATTTGCCGCGACGCCGGTGTAGAAGTCGGTGTGCGCGTCGGTACCAAAGCCTCGGTATAAAGGTCGGTATATGCATCAGTATAGGCATCGGTATATGCATCGAAAATACCGATGCTCGTACCGACGCTTCTGCTAGAGGTACCGTCGCCTATACCGAAGCCTGCTGGGTGTATCGACGATTATTTTGATGACACTACTGGGAGTACCGTCGCGTATACCGACGACCATACCTGCAAAATTTTTTTTGGGCAGAATGTTTTGTCTGTTGCGACAGCAACATTACCATGATATTGCTTAACAAAAGACAATACACTCTGCCCAAAAAAAACCAAGTACATGTGATGTGTACTCTAATGACAACCGAAATATGATTTCATGAAGCAGAGTATTATTGGACACAAAAGAGATAATCAGAATGAACAATGAACCATGTACAAAAAAATTTCTATATTTCAATAATGGAGCATGTACAAGAGTGTGGCAAACCACTGTCATATATGATGCTTTTACAAAAATGTGGCAAAGCAATATATTGCCATATGGAAATCAAATACAAAATATTGGTCTTCCACTGCCATACACATGCAAAGAAGGTTCCATATCAATAGTCCTGCAATAAAGAACATTACTAGAATGAGATAAATTCACATGAAAATTACAAACAACAAGTGAAAACGAAGTTTATAAATAAATTACCTCATCGTAAACGCTCCCATGAAACTACCGCACCACGTCCCTCCAAGTCCTGCAATAGTGCAGTCAACCCATGACTATATCCATAAGACTCCTCCGTTCGTGTTGGAGGACGACCCATTGGCAGCTCTTGAAACAAATATAGAAAGATTAGAGAAACATATATGAGAAATTTAACACAAATAAATGCAATAAATGAAATGGTACTTACAAACTCATGACGCATCGTGTCATATCCGCCGCTGCCCAAATGTGACGATCCAATTGTGTCTAGGCGTGTGGCTGTGGCATTTCGCTGCTGGCGATATCGATCAGGAGTCTGCTACTGCTCGTCACGAATCATGTCCCACTCCTCAGCATCTAACCATACAGGCTTTGCTAAGCCTTCTCTGAATGCATCATGAGCCTCGGATCGTCGATGCGGCATGACCTCACGTGCGGTGTGCAGAATCCACTCTGAACTGACAATCGACTGTCCATGGGCTGGTCGGAACTCCTGGTAAATCGTCTGTGTGATATAATTCTTCCGATCTTTATCCTGTTCACTCCATTTCAGCATGATGGAGTGTCCAAACTCCATGGAGCAAAGTTGTCGTATGCGTGCACGCGTTGCTTTGCCAGCCGCATCCATCACTAGAGCTCCATCTCGGATATTATACACCTTGGAGTCATCATGGTCATGAGCACCCCAAGGTGTATGTGGTGTACTACATGGTGTACTGCATGGTGTACCTACATCTAAGGTACTCATCCTAGGAGTAGAAGCGGGCGACACAACGTCTGTCGCACTGCCTCCACAACAACCGCCTCCTCCGCCTCCAGAGCTAGTTGTAGATCCACTCCTAGAACCTCCTGCTCCAGAGCGTGACCTCGATCTATGTGACGGGCCAGACCCTGTATCGCGCTGAGGTGTCGAATGCACATGTCTACTAGTAGACCCACTAGGAGATGGCTGCAAAGATGGTCGTGGTGGAGTCATAAAGCTAGGAGACATACCTCCTACGGGAGTAGCACCACCCACAGGAGTGACACCGGCAGGAGTGACACCGGCGGGAGTGACACCGGCGGGAGTGAGGCCAGTGGGAGTGAAGTCGGTAGGAGTAAGGCCGCCAGGAGTGAGGCCAAGAGGAGTGCTACCACGAGCGATCCAATACTATGATGCAGCGGCCATATACGTAGGAGGGACCTGAGAGATGAACTCCAAAAACTACTCCACTGTCATGGAATGTGGAGTGACTTGAGGACTGTCTCGCATTGTGCTCTGTAATAAAAGAACTAAAATAATTAGCATGCGATAAGAAAAATAATATAGGGAATAAACAAAAAAAAACCAAAAATTAGTACGTACAAGTGTTTTATTCAAAAGTCCTCTATTCTAGCATCGTCTTGAAGATCCGATGCACCGAGAATATCAATCTCTATATTGATGGCTTCTAAATCGCTTGCTATGCTAGTTTCCTCCTGATCATCATCTATTGCTTCGTCTTCTCGAACAATGACCTCTTCTTCAATGACCTCTTCTTCTCGAACAATGATCTCTTCCTCCACAGCTATCGAATGAATCTCTGAGTCCACTAGAGATGGACTTTCTTCTACATCTATGTTTTCAAAAATTTGTCTACTATGTGGAGAGACTTGTAAAACAAATTGCCACTCTGGGTCTTTTGAATCTGGTATAAAAACAACCTACTCACAGTGTTCGGGAAGTACAAATGTATCCCTTTCATCTGTCCATAATCTTGTGGAGTCGACTTGAAGCAAACCGCTCTTATCCCGTCTCACTGTTGCGTTTCTTCCAGAGGTGACTACTTTGAACCATTTCACGTCAAAAATAAAGTAATCAAACTTTCTAAAAGATAGTTTCAAGATTTCTTGAATCACACCACAATAATCTAACTCGCCTTCTAGAGCATCATCATCTCTTGCACTTGCTCTACTTTTTTGCAGAAAAATCACCATCACTCCACTATCAAAAGTAGCCCTATTTTGATCGATTCGTGCGGTTCGAAAGTGTCGTCCATGAGACCATAGTGCACCATATTTAATATACTCCCAATCACATCCTTTTGCGAGTTCTTCTTCTTCTTCAGAGATATCTTCACCCGCTTCCTTTGCTTGTGAAGCCGCTGCATGTAGCCATCTGCTCGTTGGAAAAGGTGGGAGAGGTCGAAGATTTTTTGGAAGAGGCAAAAATCGAGTGGAACGATTTCTTCGAAATTGAGCTCTTTCCTTTGCGTTAGTTTCCTTGGCAAGTTCATACCTTTCTAACCACTTTTGCATAGGCTCATAGTTAACTATGCAAAACTTCATTGCCTTCTCTCTGAAAGCTGCATCCATTTTTCTTTGCAATCCTTTGCCTTGTGGTTCATCGCCTACGAGACGAACATCTTCATCATCCCTCCATAAGCGAGGCATTTCGGGATCTGATATACGTAGAAACTCAGTTATGAATACTAGATATTCTTGTACAAGCCATCCCTCTGCCATGCTACCCTCTGGACGTGCTCTCTGTCGAACAAACCCTTTTAATGTCTTCATAAAGCGCTCTTAGAAAAACATCCATCGACTATGAACAGTTCCTGCTATTGCAACTTCATCTACTACATGAAGCAGTAAATGAAGTTGAATAGTGAGAATACTTGCGGGAAAGTATTTCTCTACCATACAAACAGCTTCGATAGCATTGAGTTTCGCACTCTCTATGCTATCTCTATTTATCTCTTTAGAAGATATCCACCGTACTAAAGAACTAATTTTATAAATGGTTTTTTGTACATCCTTTGAAAGACAATCTTTTAGAGCTATAGGGAGCACAAACTGTAAAAACTTGTGCCAATCATGAGACTTGAGTCCTATAAGATCGTCGTTTCGTGTGAAAGCAGTCTTTAGACATCTCATGCATCCAGTAGGTGTACGAAACTCTGAAATTGTTTTCTTGACTTGTTGCTTTTCCATCCTGTGAAGCACCCAAGGAGCTCTTGGTAACGATACTGTTTCGTTGGGCTTAGTAATTGCCCACAACTCTCGCATACGACCTCGCTCTTCTAAGTCGTCCCTTTGTGCTTTGCTTTCTTTCTTTCCGATCAAAGTTTTCCAAAGAATCTCTCCCACATTCTTGAAAATATGCATTGGGTCTACCAAATGATTGATCACCAATTCACTCCAATAAGGGAGTTCATGAAAAATGGACAACCGTTTCATGCTAGCAACTGGATTTTCTGAACCATAGTTGTTTCCAATCGCTAGCTTTCATTTGGTATTGCGCTTGTCGACCAATTTGTCCTTCACGTAAAACATGCCCATCAGGCAAATATCTATGATGTCCTTCATAGACAGTTTTACGTAGTCCTTTTTTGCTCTCTTTTGTCCACGAGAGGTTACCGATGCAATGTCATTTGGGTCCATCTGCCCACCTGGGGGACCATGCGAATGATATCATAGGTTTTCCAGTCGACTCCTATCAAAGGATCCATACTCTCTAACATGTGGAGTACAAATCCATCGTTTCCGATAAATTTGATACTTGCACTGTGTGCAAGGACATGCCATTCTCTCTTCAGGATCCAAAGAAGCCATCTGCTACAATATGGACATTTTAGAACATTTATTTTTTTATTAAACTGAAAAATCTAACTCTTAAAGACTTAAATCTGAAATACTAAACCTAAATACTTAAATACCTAAAAAACTTAAAACCCTAATTTTAAAACCCTAATCTATATAGCTATCCTATTTTATCTATATATTCGGATTTTTTCTTGATTGATCCTCTTAATTAAGTTATATGTATGCCTAAACCCTAAAACCCTAATTTTAAAGATCTATACCTAAATTATGTATATTTCTATACAGATGTGTATATACATGTATATATGTATTATATGTGTATGTGTATGTGTATATATATGTTATGTAGGTCTTAAAACCCTAAAACCCTAATCCAAATGGCCTAGAACTAAAACATGTATATATATATATATATATATATATATATATATATATATATATATATATATATATATATATATATATATATATATATATATATATGCATGTGTATATATATGTGTATATGTATATATATGTGAATATAGATAGGTATATTGTTAGTATATGATCAATGTCTACCCCTCATGATTGTATGCACATTTTGTAAGGCCCCCGTTATGAGGAGAGGCCAAGCGTGCATTACCGAATTGATGGGAATCCCAACTTGCATGTTGGATGAAGGTCATATTGGATCATCCTTCATGCATCCTTTGACATCCTTTGATGCATCCTGGACTTCTCGGGGAATTCGGGCTACCTTCACCAAATATGTTTTTTGTAGGCCTTCACAAGTGGGAGAGGAGAGAAAATCTCGACGACACCGGGCTGTGGGATCTCCTGTATCATCTCTATTCTAGTTTTCCATACGTATGGGTTCTAGGTTCTGGGACATCTTGTATTAGCTACGTGTTCTTGTATCGTTTTCCCTACGTTGGTGTTCTTGTAATCATAAGTGTGTTTTCAAAATCCTGTCTAGTGAAGTCAGAGAGCACAATCTAGTGCTCCCCTGACACTATGAATGTTTGTGGATGAAAATAATGCCTTGATTCAAAATGAGGCGGGAGGTATCTCTAATATTTGTTCATGCACATGCATCTTCTGGTCTACCTCAATATTCGAAATGTTTCATCTAAATCTACCTCATGAACCACATCTTAATCGCGTCTCTAGTTTATCCATGAACAAGGTTACCAAGACTTGGTTTCCTTAGAAGTGGTCACGTGGTAGGGTAATTTGAACTCTTTGAGATAGAAGTGGGACAAAGTTCTCAATAAATTGGACTTGAAACTTCAATACGAGAAAATTTTGCCATTAAATATCGTGGATAGAATGACGGTGATCAATACATTCTTAATTTTCTCCATCATCTATTTTCTTGATTATTTAAAACCAACCAATGTTGAAATAATTAAATGAATAGAATTAATATAAATTTCTATGGATGGGTAACCCCAACTTGTGAGGAATTCCTATAATCAAATGGGATAGCTGCACGCCTAAGGAAGTGTGTGAAATTGGAATTTTGGATGTGAAAGGTATGACTAAGAAGATCACACGCATATTAAAGCTATACAAGAATTTCTATACAAGAATTTCTATACAAGAATTTCTATACAAGAATTTGTAGGGTCAAACTAGAAAAAATACATTTTTACAAAATGAACATAGCATATCAATGTGCTTCAAAATCCATTTCTTGCTGAAATTTGGGCTATAGACTGCCTTTGAGAAGCTTTACAAGTATATGAATTTTCATCTAATTTGGTGACAATGAAACTTTTGCCCTAATTTCCTAACTTTGAGCAGCTTTGACCGGCTACCTTCACCAAATATGTTTTTTGTAGGCCTTCACAAGTGGGAGAGGAGAGAAAATCTCGACGACACCGGGCTATGGGATCTCCTGTATCATCTCTATTCTAGTTTTCCATACGTATGGGTTCCAGGTTCTGGGACATCTTGTATCAGCTACGTCTTCTTGTATCGTTTTCCCTACGTTGGTGTTCTTGTAATCATAAGTGTGTTTTCGAAATCTTGTCTACTGAAGTCAGAAAGCACAATCTAGTGCTCCCCTGACACTATGAATGTTTGTGGATGAAAATAATGCCTTGATTCAAAATGAGGCGGGAGGTATCTCTAATATTTGTTCATGCACATGCATCTTCTGGTCTACCTCAATATTCGAAATGTTTCATCTAAATCTACCTCATGAACCACATCTTAATCGCCTCTCTAG
This sequence comes from Ceratopteris richardii, assembly GCA_020310875.1. Lineage (NCBI taxonomy): Eukaryota > Viridiplantae > Streptophyta > Polypodiopsida > Polypodiales > Pteridaceae > Ceratopteris > Ceratopteris richardii. The sequence goes on along the minus strand of CM035414.1, from coordinate 199,140,749 downwards.
TTTATCCATGAACAAGGTTACCAAGACTTGGTTTCCTTAGAAGTGGTCACGTGGTAGGGTAATTTGAACTCTTTGAGATAGAAGTGGGACAAACTTCTCAATAAATTGGACTTGAAACTTTAATACGAGAAAATTTTGCCATTAAATATTGTGGATAGAACGACGGTGATCAATACATTCTTAATTTTCTCCATCATCTATTTTCTTGATTATTTGAAACCAACCAATGTTGAAATAATTAAATGAATAGAATTAATATAAATTTGTATGGATGGGTAACCCCAACTTGAGAGGAATTCCTATAATCAAATGGGATAGCTGCACGCCTAAGGAAGTGTGTGAAATTGGAATTTTGGATGTGGAAGGTATGACTAAGAAGATCACACGCATATTAAAGCACGGATAAACCATAGGGAATTGTGTCCAAATTTTATTTGCAAGAAGATATGTAACCACATGTTGTTAAGTGCAGCAAGGTGGCAAGGTCCGAAATTCCTCATTTGTCTATTTTCATCCATCCCAATCTACCCTAAGGGATCTTCCTTAGTGGTATCCCTTCAGTGAGCTTGGAATCAGATGGGAAAACACTATGTGGTTAGTAACCATTACAAGTGGGCAGCAAAAGTAGATAAAATGGTTACATTTGGTTCCCCATCTCTCAAAGTTTTCTAGCAAAAAAGGAGAGCCTCCAAAGGGCTTAAAACGATTGTCTAGAAATTTTACGAATGCAAGGACCTATAGTACCAATGCGAAAGAAGCTCGGTACGATTTGAGATCATACCCCAAAGCTATAGAGTCAAGAATAAGTGTTAGTCCCTTTTAAGGAAAAGCACAAATGGAAGGAGTGCCCTATCGGAAGGGTACTAAAAGGAACAATGGTAATAGGGTTGACGAAATCCTTGGGATTAAGATCCCACAAGAATTTTCTTAATTTCTAAATATAAAGTGGTGCTTGAACTGTCTCCACACAAGAATTCATATTTTTTACTTTTGCTACAGCATTCCTTTTTTGTGTGTACCTGCATGTGAGTTGTTTTTCGATGACATTTGAGTCGAAGAAAACAGAGAAATCATGAGAGAAGTATCCCCCCCCATCATACCTTAGAAATTTTATGTATACATCACGCTCCTTCTCTACAATATCTTTGATCTTTTTGAAGTAATAGAATACATATGATTTATGATTCATGTTATAAAGCGAAGTCAACCTTGTGCAATCATCAATGAGGGTTACAAAGTACCTATTTAGTCCAATGGATCTCTCCTTTGTTGGACCCCAAACATCTCTCTTATAAGGCAGCCTTGTTTGCTTACTCAATTAAAAAGCTTCACACACGTTCTTGAGACTTTGATTATAATGTTTTGGTAATATAAGTAGTAATACCTTCTTCTCCATATTTTGCAACCTCTCGATATCCATTTGTCCATAGCATTTATGCGAAAGTTCCAATTTTGCCACCTTCCTACTTCCATAGGTGAAGTGGGTAGTTTGGTTGAAGTTCGGATTTACATCTAGTGTGAATAGCCTTCCCTCCTTTTGTGTTGTTAACCAATCTCCACCCTTATTTAGGGTCTCCTTCAAAGCATCCCTTGTGGTTGAATTTTACTTGCAGTCCTCTTTGAATCCTATGTTCCACAAAAACAAGGCTCTTTGTGATTGCGAGAACATGAAGAGCATCCTTCAAACACTTAGCATAATGAGAACCATCCACCATTACATAACGTATATTTGTTATAGCATGGCAACTACCGTCATCTATCTTCACATGCCCATTTGTTGAAGGTATATGCATATTTGAGAAGAATTCCTTGTTGCATCTCATGTTACTACTACATCCACTATCATTGTCTCTTACGATTGACCCTTGTGTTTTGTAATTACTTGTCTACATAATAACTTGCATATTGTCATCCTTATTTGAAGTAGATGCATAATTACCTTGTGCTTTTATGATGAATTATTGATAACAATCCTTTGCATAGTCTCAATACTTGGCACAAATGTAGCATCCTTCTGAGTTGTTTTTGTTGTCTCGAGTTTGGGATTCCTTCGTACTCTTCCTTTAAACTTGCCTCTTTCTCGTGATGAAGAGACATTGTTCCCTTGGCCTTGATCAAAGGCTCCATTTGAACCTCTTCCATGAACTCCTACGCCTCTGACTAAGTTTCTTCTTGTACCTCTTCTATTACCTGCAAAACATCTTTGGGCATCCATGCCCCTTTGCATTTCATCCTCAAATACTCATCTCGTCACTTACTTTTTTAATCTTTGGAATTTAATCATTGATGATGCTACTAGGAGTCTTCCTCAATTTTTTTTTCATTCTTCAATTGAAGTTTTCTCTCTTTGGTTGAAGTAGAGTATAGTCACTACAACATATGAGGGGTATAGGAGCCCCTATAATCATTCAAATACACGGGTATATTTTTGACTCCGCATCAATATAGGTGCATGTATGGATGCTAGTACAAAACATTAGTATAGACATCATTATGTGCATTGATATACGCATAGGTAATTCCATAGTGGCATCCGTATACTCCATGGTATGCACATCGGTATTCATTCACCAGTATAAGCATTCATAAGTCCCTGGGAAAAACCATCAATATAGGCATTGGTATATGCTCGGACATACCGAGGCTCATACCATCACCTATACTGACGACCATATATAACAAAAATATTTTTTGGGCAGAGTGTGTTGTCTCTTGCCAAATTAGAATTTCCATGCTATTGTGTAGCAAAAGACAATACACTATGCCCAAGAAGAAATTGAGTACATATGACATGTAATCTAGTGCTTGCCAATTTTGGGTTTACATGATTTGCAACCAAAACATGATTTGATAAAAACAAAACACATGAACATAAAAGAGATGAGAAAAATTAGCCATGAACCATATACAAAAGAGAGGCTCCATAAATGAGCCATGTATAAAAGAGATATATATTCCATCAATAAGCCCTGTACAAAAGGGTGGCAAACCACTACCATATATGAGCCAACTACAAAATGTGGCAACAACTCTCATATAGGAAATAAATACAAAATTTTAATGGACTGTAGAGGAGGTACTGGGGTATCCGCTTTTAACGAAAGTAGAGAATGAAGATTAAACACGTCCAGTACGGCGCCTACTCAAGGGGGATTCTCTTTAGGGAAGTATACCCTTTAACATTTCTGTGAGCAGATAGATAACACAAATTGCACAGAGTGGTAAACACTTCAGAAAATATGGACAACCAATGACCAAGGAAGACCATACACTTCTTGATTCGAATCAGATGATTACAAGGTTGGGCAGAGTGATGCTCAAAAATGCAAGCTTAGGGCTTACAAGCCACCCTAAAAGTATTAACTTCAATACAACAGATCAGCATAAGGGCCATTGATATGCAGGCTAACTCAGAACAATACAAATGGTTGAATTTCTCAAGAGAATAGAGATTAATCAACACACTGTCACAGAAAGGAAAATAAATCCGAGCTACTCTCTTACACGATAGTGCTCATAGCCCTCCACTGAGAAGCCTACCCTCTGTATCCACACTACAGAGTAGCTTCTACAATCGGCTTGAAACCACCAAGTGCAAGAGAGAACTTCTGCACGTATACACGCGTCATTGTAACTCTAAAAAATGTACCGAAAAGTGTGTACAGTGTGTATGTAACACCAAATGAGCACAAATCCTTTGATTTTATAGGCCCCAATAGGCCAAGAGGCCTTGCCGACTCTTCACGTCCATTGATCACGCGCCGGTGGAATGCCCAAAATTGAAGGGGTAGGTCAAATATTCCACTTGATTTGAATTGGGTCCCCAAAGAATAGATAGTCGCCGTGAATGGTTGGTGACAATAGTATTTTCTCCGCTTCCACTTTTTACCATGCACACTTTTATCACATGCCCTTTTGTAGTCAAATTGAGATCCTTACTTTGTGTTGCCGATGATTTAGAAACACCCCTTGAGTGTGAGAAAGGGAGGGTAACTTCATAAATCCTAGAGCCCCAAGAAATACTTTAATTTGAAAGGTCATCTCCAAAGCTGGCTCGAAGTACTCATTTGCATCCTCAGACTCATCAAGCTTGTGTTTGATGAATTTTTGAGCCAGGGAACTCAGACGGCCTAAATGGGGCACACTCCCATCTCCATCACGGTGCACTCTCTGTAGTAGAACCTTTACAACCTTTTGACTTTGCTCCTTGAATCACGTCCAAACATGTCAAAGAGAGTTGGCTGAATAATCCCTACATCAAGATCATCATTTCTCGTTTTACTTCCAAGAAATGTCCTCTTTATGGCCCCATATCCGTGAGTCCCGATGACCCAATAATCAATTGCAAGTTTCTCAACAGCTTCACAAACAGCATCTCTTGGATCCCCAACTGCAACCATTGTTTCTGTTTCCAAATGCTTCTCGTTACACAACTTCTTTGCACTCAAGAGCACTTTTCTGGAGTATGAGTGTATGTGAAAGTGTCTGTGCCCCGATGTGAGTGGGTATGCATGAGTGTGTGAGTGTGCATGTATGCGTGTGTGTGGATGTATGCGCGGGTGTGTGCGTGTGAAGGTGTGTGTGTGGGTATGTGGGTGTGTGTGGTTATGTGCGAGCATGCGGGTGCGTATGAGTGGGGTGTGTGTGTGGAAATGTGTGTGTGTGGGGGGGAGGTGTGTGAATGTGTGAATGGGAGGGGACGCGCAGGAGGCTGAGGAGAGGGGATGCAAGGGGGAAAAGTGCGGGTGCGCGGGCGGGTAGAGGACGAGGAGGGGAGGCGGAAGAGTGTGGAGGGAGGTGGAGGGCATGTAGAGGGTGGAGGAGGAGGGAGGGGCATGCGGAGGCGGAGGCGGACGGAGGGCAGCGGGGGGCGGGGGAGGAGGGCAGCGGGGGGCGGGGGAGGAGGGCAGCGGGGGGCGGGGGAGGAGAGCAGCGGGGGGCGGGGGAGGAGGGCAGCGGGGGGCGGGGGAGGAGGGCAGCGGGGGGCGGGGGAGGAGGGCAGCGGGGGGCGGGGGAGGAGGGCAGCGGGGGGCGGGGGAGGAGGTAGCGGCGGGCAGGGGAGGAGGGCAGCGGGGGGCGGGGGAGGAGGGCAGCGGGGGGCAGGGGAGGAGGGCAGCGGGGGGCGGGGGAGGAGGGCAGCGGGGGGGCGGGGGAAGAGAGCAGCGGGGGGCGGGGGAGGAGAGCAGCGGGGGGCGGGGGAGGAGGCCAGCGGGGGGCGGGGGAGGAGGCCAGCGGGGGGCGGGGGAGGAGAGCAGCGGGGGGCGGGGGAGGAGGCCAGCGGGGGGCGGGGGAGGAGGGCAGCGGGGGGCGGGGGAGGAGAGCAGCGGGGGGCGGGGGAGGAGAGCAGCGGGGGGCGGGGGAGGAGAGCAGCGGGGGGCAGGGGAGGGGAGAGAGAGAGAGAGAGAGAGAGAGAGAGAGAGAGAGAGAGAGAGAGAGAGAGAGAGAGAGAGAGAGAGAGAGAGAGAGAGAGAGAGAGAGAGAGAGAGAGAGAGAGAGAGAGAGAGAGAGAGAGAGAGAGAGAGAGGGAGAGAGAGAGAGGGGGGTTCACGCGGGGTGGCAGAGAGGAGAGATAAAGAGAGAGAGAGAGAGAGAGAGAGAGAGAGAGAGAGAGAGAGAGAGAGAGAGAGAGAGAGAGAGAGAGAGAGAGAGAGAGAGAGAGAGAGAGAGAGAGAGAGAGAGAGAGAGAGAGAGAGAGAGAGAGAGAGAGAGAGAGAGAGAGAGAGAGAGAGAGGGAGAGGGGGGGGAAGTGCGGAGGAGGGTGGAGGAGGGTGGAGGAGGGTGGAGGAGGGTGGAGGAGAGAGGTTGGAGGAGGGTGGAGGAGGGTGGAGGAGAGTGGAGGAATGTGGAGGGAGAGAGAGAGAAAAAGAGCCTTTTAATCATAGAGAAAAGACTAAGAGGAACCTTTCCGAGCTCTGTTCTTGGGGTTCAGACAAGCATAAAGGGAACAAGCCCCTCTACATCACAGCCATGTCGCAGTATCCGTAGAAGCTCAAGGGAGGGTGCCAACTTTCAGAGAGAGAGAGAGAGGTGCTCTACAGACCCCCACATCAAGGTTTTGCACCGTCCCTGGTGCAATTCCTTTCTTATTTTACTCGTTTCAATGAGATCTAGTTATTTTGCAATTACTGAAAGAAACATGATATGTACAAGGGATAGAATGCTTCCACTTTGACCTAGTTCAGATACTTCTTCACCCTAGAGATGTTAACCAGGGGAATCCTTTTACCCTGCAGATCTTCCAGATGCACAGCGCCATGTGGCAATACTTTGATTACCTTGTAAGGTCCTGCCCATTTGGGTGCCAATTTAGTTGAAATTGCTGGGACCTGATGCACTAAAACCATGGACCCTTCTTGAACTTCATTCGATCTCAGATACCTGTCATGTAATTTCTTGCGCTCTTCTTGTGTCACCAGAAGTTTCTGCATTGCCCCTTCTCTGTACTCTTCTAATGCCACCAATCTCTGAATGGGGGGTTCAATCTATCTCTCCCCCTCTCTCTCTCTCTCGCTCTCTCCCTTCCCCTCCTGTTTCTCCCCCTCTCTATCTCTCCCCCTCTCTCTCTCTCTCGCTCTCTCCCTTCCCCTCCTATTTCTCCCCCTCTCTATCTCTCTCTCTCTCTATCTCTCTTTCCCTTCCCCTCACGTTTCTCTCTTCCTCTCCTCATGCATGCATGTTTAGTGTGTGTGTGTGTGTGCTCCCTTTCGTCATGCATGCATGCTTAGTGTGGGTGTGTGTGTGAAATTCAATCTCTATCTCTCCCCCTCTCTCTCTCTCGCTCTCTCTCTCTATCTCTCCCCCTCTCTCTCTCTTAGTATTTTTCTTCTCTATCTCTCCCCCTCTCTCTCTCTCGCTCTCTCCCTTCCCCTCCTGTTTCTCCCCCTCTCTATCTCTCTCTCTCTCTATCTCTCTTTCCCTTCCCCTCACGTTTCTCTCTTCCTCTCCTCATGCATGCATGTTTAGTGTGTGTGTGTGTGTGTGTGCTCCCTTTCGTCATGCATGCATGCTTAGTGTGGGTGTGTGTGTGAAATTCAATCATGGTATTAGTAGCAAGTATGTGCTATAATGAGTGAGTGAATGAATGCATTTTTCTAGGTGTGTGTGTCTAGATGCATAGGTCCATGTGTGCATGGCAGGGTGTGTGTGTGTGTGAGAGAGAGAGAGAGAGATAGAGAGAGAGAGAGATATTAGATAGTTAGATAGTTAAAAGGGGGGGGGGGGGGGGCGGGGGGGGGAGGGGGTACATGGATGTGCAAAAAAAACTGATGGGGAGCTAAGTGGGAGAGGATATGGGAGCTTTTTATGCTTGTAACTTCTTTTTTATAGCTTTTCGTATCTCAACCAAACGAGTTGAGGGGTACATGGAATGTGTAGAAAACTCTATGCTTAGGATGTAAATGGTAGAGGACATGGGAGGATGTATGGGGGCTTTTTATGCTTGTAAATCATCAATGATAGCTTTACATTTAGAGTAGACAAACCATTCAACTATAAGAGGCGGAGTGGCTCCTCGTACAATCTATAGTTGTAGACAAACCATTCACCTACAAAGGTGGAGTGTCTTCTCGTACTTTCTAGAGATTCTTATTTCTTTCGCTTGATTTGAGTGGGGCCTAAGGCCATACTGATGTAGATGGTTGATCCCTTGACTTGATGTGTTTGCTTTAGTTGCATAGTGGCTCAAACCCCCTTGGTATTGCACGAGAAAAAATTTTGAATAGTGAGGTCTCAAGCTTGATGGGTTGGATAGCCTTATTGAGCTTGTTGAGGGCTACATGAAGAAATTTTAAATCTCCCCCTATAGTGCAATCATGGTTTGTGAAGGGATCTTTGATTCAAGGGTAGCAAATTGTGAATGCAGTCGTTGCTTATGGAGGGATCTTTGAACCAAGGATAGCAAATTGTGAATGCAACCGTGGCTTCTGGAGGGATCTTTGAGCCAAGGATAGAAAACATGGTAGTCTCAAATGCAAAGAGCATCCAATAGATATGGTGAAATATACTAGCTATTTACACATTGTTCATATACGTTTTACATTATACCACTAGGAGTAGATCAAATGGGTTACTTCAACACGGAGAAAGAGTCCCAAACTTGAAGTATTGCAGGTATGATGCCCTTTTGGTTTTTTATAATGAGACTGACTCATTAGGATGTGATTAAACTAAATTTGTGTTATCACTCAATCTAGTTTATCTTACCAATTGTAACAAGGGGATGTTTAATGGATGTAATGCAAAAATGCATATACAAGATAGGAGAAAAGTGAGATAACTATATGTGCATACTTGAGTAAATGGCACATCAATCGTGTTTCTATACGCAAGACAGGAGTTAACATAGGGACTTATGCGTGAACTTCCAGGTGGATATCTTGCAAGTAAATCAACCCAGCAACAGTTGTGTGTGCAATAGAAAAGGCCACCGAGAGAGTATGTCTATTGGAAGAGCATTTTCGTACAAGTATTCTTTACATTTAAGTCCACTTGCTTGTACATTTGGTGGTGAGGTGGAGATTGTAGGCACTATGCATGCTCGATGGATGTTTTTTCTACAAAGGTTTATGAAAACCTTGAAGGGTTTTGTGAGACAAAGAGCACAATCAAAGAGATCCATGGTAGAAGGATGGTAGGTACAAGAATCATGTGTATTCATATCTTAGTACCAATCACACTCTCAAAACAACGTTGTAGAATTGTGGAGCATAAAGGACAATGACTGAGTGGTGAATGATGCTCCACAAGGCAATGGCGTCGTAAAGTGATTCAATGAGAAATCAGAAACCAAAGTGAGTAATTATCGTATGATGAATAGTGATATCATGCAAAGATGGTATAAAATGTACCATAAAATGAGGCAAGAATAGATTTTGGCTTGCGAAGAATGGAACCAAACAAATATGCTCGTTCCCTATCCAAATTTGTTGAGTCTTGTTCCAAAGATTATGGGTGCATTGTGCCTTCAAGGAATGATTGCAAGTGCAAAAGAAAGTGATGAATTAGTGTAGCGTTTCCTCAATCACAATCTATCCCCAATCACAATCTTTCGATTACTCAGAAATAACAGTGGAGAGAAGAACGCAGAGATTGCACAAGGTAAAAGAAAATCTGATGCTAAAGAGTAGAACAAATATGACGCAGAGAAGGAAGAATTCTGATATTATAGATGTGAATCAATGGTTACAGTAGCTTTGGACAATAGCTTCTTGACGAAGCCTCTACCTCCCGACCACTCTCAATCACAAGGTAATTGTCAGATTTCTGTCTGTCCTCCGTGTTGATGCGCAGCCCTTCTTATCTTTTTCCGTTTGATCGCAACCGTGCTCCCCAAAGAAGTGTGCGATCCACCAAATGTAGAAAAAGTCGAGTTTCTCCAAAACTTTCGCAAAAAGCCATGCGATCGTAGTGTACTTCCTTTCTTTAGCATACCTGTCAAAAATAGCAGAAAAACACCAAGAAGACATATCCGAAAACATACATAATTAGACATGGTGGCACGTGAGCATGAGAATCACGAAAGTAGGTTAAGCTTGTGAGAGACACTTTTATTCAATTTTTCGATCTGCACAATAGTGTTAGACGTCCGAGGTCCAAATCCACCTCCAAATGCCACTTTTGAGCCGTGCAAGGTTTAGAATTCTAGAGAGAGAGTAAAATCAAGGCATTTTCTTACAATGAACTAAACGTATGACCCTGAACGAGGTACTTAGAACATGATTCTCAAAAATCTCACACAGGCACCTTTATTCTCTTCTACTTGCTCTACCTTACCCTCATACAGAGTTTTCCTTAATTCTTTCATCTTCACCTTCAAAATCCCATTGGAAAACGTGATGCAATTAAGGTCTAGAGAGAGAATATGAAACTTGTCAGCCCAAAATTTTTCCTACATGCATAAAATGACCTAATTATTCGTTCTAAGCATTATCCCCACAATGAAATTCAGAAAGTTCAAAATGAATTATTTCACTAGAAAAGAGGCCTATTACAATTAGTCTCCCTTAATGAGCAAGATTATGCATTTGGTCCAGACTCACATGTAAGTTATTTTCTTTGAGTGTTGTGCAATTGTATTGCTTTAGCCAATTTCCTTGTGATTGTCTTATGTACAATATTGCAAATATAATGCATTATGGTCACGACGTAGTGGTTTTCGAGTCGAAAAATAGACAAGAATCGTTAAACATATGGTTGTGGAGTGATGGCTACAAGCAACACTAGCAGTGATGAAGTGCATCTTGATTACTTTGGAGTGATAAAGGATATTATTGAGAGTGTCACTTCTTCCCCTCTTGACCACTTTAAACCATTTCAAGTCTAGAATGAAATGCAAGAATCCTCTATAGTTCCTTGAATCTATACTATTGACTCGAATGCCATTTGGAGAAACCAAAATGACATGTATGTTTTTCCCCATCAATGCGAGCAGGTACATAGGCTAAAGATATAAGTTCCATTGTTTCTTTTTTTGAGTATTGATATCATTCATGTAGATGTGCTTTGCACGATTGTATTCTATCCCACATCTCAAAATATGAGGTGCTGGAATGCTATTCAAACTACCCCTTCTTCATGATACATATTTGAAGTGGGGAGGTAGACAAAGTCTTTGGTGGAGAAGCTGTGGAAGAGGAACATCAACCGAATGATGTTATAAGTGGCCAACCATTGGTGCAATTATTCCAAGCCTATTTGCTTGATCATTTATCGTAAGGATCATATGTACATTCATGTATTAACACATGGATGATCTCTTGTAAGATTGATTTTTTACTACTGGTAAAAGTGCACATATGGAATCACTTCAATTGCAAGTTTTTAGGAGAATCATTTCCCAAATTATTGATGAGTTAGATGGAGATTGAATATTCTGAATTCTAGAGATACTTTTGGTAGACATTTGAATTCCAAAATTCAAAAACGAGCTCCAACTTTGGCTATAAAAGAGGACTTCAAAAGTTGCATTGTAGAAGTCCGAATTGAGCAGATATTCAGAGGGATTTAATTTTGATATTGAGCTCACACCATCTCTCTATCATTTCCCTCAAATTGTGCAATCATTCATTACCAATGTCAATGTAACCTATCCACATCAATACATACAATTTTCTCATATCTCATATCTTCTACTTTGTCACGTACCACTCAAAATAGTGAACTTCTCTCACTTGATTCTTAGTTTATACTTAATCATTTGATGTGATTTAAGTTGATATATACGTGATGGACTCTCTATTTTTTTGGTATAAAGTTTCATAATTATTATCTCAGCCAATCTTGAGTTATGAGCTAAGTAGTGTTCACTACTCTGCATATTACTAGTATCGAAAAATGTCGAGATTTACCTCTAACTATCTAAGCATCATTCCCTGAGCATGATCCCTTACTTCAAGTCACACTACTTGCAAACATTAGCTATCGAAGTTAGTCAGATATGCCAAAAAGTACCTTATTCAATTTTTAGCAGAGAGGGAGTACTATTCATTTCTTTGAGCAAGTGTAGTGACCAAAACAACAAGTTTTGGTTCATAGTTGAAACTCCCACTCATCTCTTTTGATCGAATGATTTGAGGATCATATTTCAAAGTAATCGGGTGGTTATGTGTGCTTACTGGAAATCTCAAGAGATCAACTGTGCAGTCAACTCAGTTTTGGCTCATGTGGTGTAGGAATTTGCAACATCGTCTCATCTCCAGAAGGTGTCTACCATCTCCTCCAACAGGGGTATCAGAGCAACATAAACGTAAAATGGGAGATGGATTTCCATCATTCATTGACAAATTGGATAGGGGAGACTATCTAGCTTGGTGCCTAAGGATGAAGGCTTACCTCCAAGGAAAAAGCATGTATGGATACATATCTAGAGATGAAGAAATTCCAACTCTTAGAAGCAAACATCAACCTACAAGAGAAGAGAAAGAGAGACTAGTTGCATGGTGTGCAAAGGATGCTCTAGGGAGGTCTTATATACTCAGATCAATATCTGATTTCATGTTACCTCATATTAGGAATCATAAGACTTCCGAAGATACTTGGGAAGTACTATCTTCATACTTCTCATCAAGTACAAGGGCTAGGAAGAGCCATCTTTGGATGGAGTTCACAATCTTTGGATGTAGCTGATCAACGAGGGAGTATTGGAGAAGAAATAGAAGAGGGGTAGATAGTAAGATATATCATAAATTGCATCAAGGCTGATTACAAATGGCAGTCCTTTACCAGTGTAATGGACCTATATATGGACATGTAGATACCGCACTTGAATACATTCATGGGGCAACTCTTCACACATGAGACAAAGCTCAACAAGAAAGGAGATACTTCTGGGGGTAATCAATCTTTTTCCCTTTACATAGACAAAAATAAGAGTAAAGATAAAGGCACAAGTAAGAAGAATGAAGAAGAGGCACGTATCTCTCAAGCGAACTTCATAGGTAGAGGAAGAGGTACTAGAGGAAGGGGCAGAGAAGCAAAATACGGCAGGGGGAGATCATACAACTCTTCACCTTGAAACATTTTTGGCTTGAAGAATCATACCATGGATGAGTGCTTGAGAAACACAAACAATCAGAGAGGAAAGGGCTTCCATAGAAGAGGCTAAGGACAATCAAGAGGCAGGTTCAATAATAGAGGAAACAACTACCATCACAATTACAACCAAGGATACAACAACAACTATCAAGGAGGCTTCAGAGGAAGAAGATACTATCACAACTATAGAGATGATCAAGAGGTTTCTCCATTACTCATGAATATGACAACCAATCAAGGTAAAGATGATGATTATCTATTCTATATTGATTCTGGTTGTTTGAATCATGTAGCAAACAATGTAGCATTTTTCTTATCTAAAGAGCCCAAAGGAAAGCATGGAGTCTAGACAGGTGATGACACTAGGTACTCTATAAAAAAGGTCGGAAATGTTAAAGCATTTGATGGTATCATGAATCATTTAAGTAGGGTATTGTGTATGCCAATAATAACCAAAAACCTAATTAGCGTTGGATAGATTGTTGAGAAGGGTTTAGAGGTTAGATTCACAAGGCATGGAGCATATATGGAGGACCTTTTGCAAGGCTTTAAGAGGATTGCAAAATGTGAGAAATCTGGTAGAGTTTTTATATTTGATGTTGAAGATACTAGGAATACTGCTCTCTTCAACTACAAAGACCAAACTTTATCTGAATTGGAGATATGGCATAAGAGACTAGATCATATAGGTGAAAGGAGATTGAAGCAAATATGAAGGGATCAGAGTGTGCTTGGCATTCCAAATGTGTCCAAGAAAAACATGATTTACAAGTGTGGAGCACGCCAATTTGGCAAATCACATAGGCAACCATTCAACAAAAGAGGATACATGTATGAAGACTACTTGGAGCTTGTGCACATAGATGTGTGGGTTCCTTGAAGACAACCATTATTCTCACGGTCCAAGTATTATGTTTCATTGATAGATGACTATAGTAGATGGACAATATTTTACTTTATGAAGCATAAAGATGAAGTCTTCACTTGTTTCAAGAAGTATTTGGCATTTGTTGAGAATCGAATAGGTAGAAGCTTGGAGAGGCTCAGATCTAATGGAGGTGATGAGTATTTCTCACATGATTTTGACTTCTTCTTATAGAACATAGGCATAAAGAGAGAGATTACAACAAGATACACTCCTTAACAGAATGGAGTTGTAGAGAGAAGAAATAGAATAATAGTAGAGGCTGAAAGATTGATGTTGAATGAAAAAAAAACTCCCAAATTACTTTTGGGAAGAGGTTTTTTCCACAGCCACTTGCCTAATCAATAGGCTTCCATCCATGTCTTTGGATGGAATGACCCCTTATGAGGTATGGAATGGTAGGAAATATTCTTTGGATCATTGTAAGATCTTTGGGTGCATTTCTTATGCACACATACCCTCAGAGAAAAGTTGATCCAAAAGTTGAAAGTTGCATCTTCATTGGCTATGAACAAAATTATAATCCCAGGAACCAACAAATTATAGTTAGTAGGGATGTGGTATTTGATGAAAATAACTCTTGCTTTAAGGATGATTACAGGAAAGTAAAGCTACCCTATGATTTGGAAAATGATTTTCCAAATCTCACCAAAGAATCACATACATGAGAGGATGTCAACTCAAAAGTAGAGAAGCTATGGACTCAGGAAGAAATTGAATCACTTCAAGAGAATAGCACTTGGGATTTCGTTCCCAAAAAACCATTCATGAAGGTAGAAGAATCCAAGTGGATTTACAAAGTGAAAAAGAAAAAAAATAGGACAATCGACAATTATAAAGCAAAGCTACTAGCAAAGCGGTTTGCTCAAACCCATGGAGTAGATTATGAGGAGACCTTCTCACCTATGGCCAAGATGCCAACTACCGGAGTTTAAGTATTGCTACTTCAAAGAATTGGAATTTGTACCAATTAGATGTTAAAAATGCATTCCATTATGGATGGATCATAGAAGAACTCTACATGGCTCAACCACGAGGATATGATGCAAAGTTGGTCTAAAGCAAGCTCCTAGAGCTTGGTACCATAGGCATTTCACATACTTGCAAGACCAAGGTTTTGTTGCAAGCAAGGTAGATTCTTCATTGTTCATTAAGACGACTAATTCAGAAGTTATTTATCTATGTGTTCATATGGAGGATATCACACTACAACAAATCGATGGTATACGGAGATTTTTACCGAGGAAAATGAACGCGGCTTTATTTGCTGTGACGCCGGTGTAAAAGTCGATGTGCGCGTCGGTACCAAAGCCTCGGTATACACGTCGGTATATGAGTCGGTATAAGCATCGGTATATGCGTCCGTAATACCGACGCTCATACCCAGGCTTTTGCTGGAGGTACCGCCGCCTATACCGTCGCCTGCTAGGTGTACCGACGATTATTCCGATAACACTACTGGAAGTACCGTCGGGTATACCGACGACCATACTTGCAAAATTTTTTTGGGCAGAATGTTTTGTCTTTTGCTACAACAACATTATCATGATGTTGCTTAACAAAAGACAATACACTCTGCCCAAAAAAACCGAGGACATGTGATGTGTACTCTAATGACAACCAAAATATGATTTCATGAAACAGAGTATTATCAGACACAAAATAGATAATCAAAATGAACAATGAATTATGTACAAAAGAAGTTATATATTTCAATAATGAAGCATGTACAAGAGTGTGGCAAACCACTGTCATATATGACGCTTTTACAAACTGTGGCAAAGCAATGTATTGCCATCTGGAAATCAAATACAAAATATTGGTCTTCCACTGCCATACACATGCAAAGAAGGTTCCATATCAACAGTCCTGCAACAAAAATGGAATGAGATAAATTCACATGAAAATTACAAACAATAAGTAAAAACCAAGTTTATAAATTAATTACCTCATCGCAAATGCTCCCATGAAACTACCGCACCGCGTCCCTCCAAGTCTTGCAATAGTGTAGTGAACCCATGACTATATCCGTAAGACTCCTCCGTTCGTGTTGGAGGACGACCCATTGCCAGCTCCTGAAACAAATATAAAAAGATTAGAGAAACATATATGAGAAATTTAAGACAAATAAAGTCAATAAATGAAATGGTACTTACAAACTCATGATGCATCGTGTCATATCTGCCGCTGCCCAAATGTGACGATCCAATCGTGTCTAGACGTGTGGCTGCGGTATTTTGCTGCTCGTGATATCGATCAGGAGTCTGCTGCTGCTCGTCACGAATCATGTCCCACTCCTCAGCATCTAACCATACAGGCTTTGCTTACCCTTCTCTGAATGCATCACGAGCCTCGGATCATCAATGCAACATGACCTCACGTGCGGTGTGCAAAATCCACTCTAAACAGACAATCAATTGTCCATCGGCTGGTCGGAACTCCTGGTAAATCGTCTGTGTGATATAATTCTTCCGATCTTTATCCTGTTCACTCCATTTCAGCATGATGGAGTGTCCAAACTGGATGGCGCAAAGCTCTCATATGCGTGCACGCATTGCTTTGCCAGCCGCATCCATCACTAGAGCTCCATCTCGAATATTATACACCTTGGAGTCATCATGGTCATGAGCACCCCAAGGTGTACGTGGTGTACTGTGTGGTGTACTGCGTGGGGTACCTACATCTGACGTACTCGTCTTAGGAGTAGAAGCGGGCGACACAATGTCCATCGCACTGCCTCCACAACAACCGCCTCCTCCGCCTCCAGAGCTACCTGTAGATCCACTCCTAGAATCTCCTGCTCCAGAGCGTGACCTCGATCTACGTGACGGGCCAGACTCTATATCGCGCTGAGGTGTCAAACGCACACGTCTACTAGTAGATCCAGTAGGAGATGGCTGCAAAGATGGTCGTGGTGGAGTCACAAAGCTAGGAGACATACCTCCTACGGGAGTAGCACCACCCGCAGGAGTGACACCGGCGAGAGTGACACCGGCGGGAGTGGCACTGGTGCGAGTGACACCGGTGGGAGTGAGGCCAGCGGGAGT
Source organism: Ceratopteris richardii (assembly GCA_020310875.1). Lineage (NCBI taxonomy): Eukaryota > Viridiplantae > Streptophyta > Polypodiopsida > Polypodiales > Pteridaceae > Ceratopteris > Ceratopteris richardii. The sequence continues at coordinate 199,124,246 of CM035414.1, read as the reverse complement.
GAGGCCGCCAGGAGTAAGGTCGCCAGGAGTGAGGCCGGGAGGAGTGCTACCACGAGCGATCCAACACTGTGATTTTATTCAAACGAGCGATAGAAGTGTTTTATTCAAACGTCCTCTATTCTAGCATCCTCTTGAAGATCCGATGCACCAAGAATATCTATCTCTATATTGATGGCTTCTAAATCGCTTGCTATGCTGGTTTCCTCCTGATCATCGTCTATTGATTCGCCTTCTCGAACAATGACCTCTTCTTCAATGACCTCTTCTTCTCGAACAATGATCTCTTCCTCCTCAGCTATCCATAGAATCTCTGAGTCCACTAGAGATGGACTTTCTTCTTCATCTATGTTTTCAAAAATTTGTCTACTACTTGGAGCGACTTGTAAAACAAATAGCCACTCTGGGTCTTTTGAATCTGGTATAAAAACAACGTGCTCACAGTGTTCGGGAAGTACAAATGTGTCCCTTTCATCTGTCCATAATCTTGTGGAGTCGACTTGAAGCAAACCGCTCTTATCCCGTCTCACTGTTGCGTTTCTTCCAGAGGTGACTACTTTGAACCATTTCACGTCAAAAACAAAGTAATCAAACTTTCTGAAAGATAGTTTCAAAATGTCTTAAATCACACCACAATAATCTAACTCGCCTTCTAGAGGATTATCATCTCTTGCACTTGCTCTACTTTTTTGCAAAAAATTCACCATCACTCCACTATCAAAAGTAGACCTATTTTGATCGATTCGTGCGACTCAAAAGTGCCGTCCATGAGACCATAGTGCACCGTATTTAATATACTCCCGATCATATCCTTTTGCGAGTTCTTCTTCTTCTTCAGAGATATCTTCACCCGCTGCCTTTGCTTGTGAAACCACTGTATCTAGCCATCTGCTCGTTGGAAAAGGTGTGAGAGGTCGAAGATTTTCTGGAAGAGGCAAAAATCGAGTGGAACGATTTCTTCGAAACTGAGCTCTTTCCTTTGTGTTAGTTTCCTTGGCAAGTTCATACCTTTCTAACCACTTTTGCATAGGCTGAGAGTTAACTATGCAAAACTTCATTGCCTTCTCTCTGAAAGCTGCATCCATTTTTCTTTGCAATCCTTTACCTTCTGGTTCATCCCCTATGAGACAAACATCTTCATCATCGCTCCATAAGCGAGGCATTTTGGTATCCGATATACGTAGAAACTCAGTTATGAGTACAAGAGATTCTTGTACAAGCCATCCCTCTTCCATGCTACCCTCTGGACGTGCTCTTTGTCGAACAAATCCTTTAAATGTCTTCATAAAGCGCTCTAAGAAGAACATCCATCGACTATGGACAGTTCCTGCTATTGCAACTTCATCTACTACATGAACCAATAAATGAAGTTGAATAGTGAGAATACTTGTGGGAAAGTATTTCTCTACCATACAAACAGCGGAGATTGCTTCGCCTATAACGTCTTCTCTAAATCTATTTGCTCCACACTTTGGACATACGTGGAGATGCTCATACTCATTCCGAAAGAGAATGCATTTATTCGGACAAGCATGAATTTTAGTATAATCCATTCCAATGGACTGTAAAAGTTTTTTCACATCTCCACGTGTTGGAGGCATGTCATTGTCCTCTAGCAAAAGTTGATCTTTAAGAAGCTTGCAATAAGCAATTAAAATGATATTAGTAAATGAAGTTATTATGATACAACAAGAAAAGCCGATTTGTTCTCCACTTACTTGAACAATTCAGTGACACTACTATCTGACCATCCATAAATGGATTGCACATTGAGCATCGCGAGTGAAGCACGTAGTACACATATCTTTGCTCCATGGTAAAGTGGTAAACGAGCTAATCTTCGCATGTTTTTATATTCTTCATCAACTTTTGATCGTGGAATTTCTGTTGTGTCCATGAAACTCTCGACACCTTCTTCACCATCATGATCTTCGTCCATCTCATAAAATGCTTCAAGCATCTCTTCCATATTGTTCATTCTGTGTAATATTATTAGTGCTGGCTTGTACGTCTAAGTCCTTTTTTACTCTCTTTTGTCCACGAGAGGTTACCGGTGCAATGTCGTTTGGGTCCATCTGCTCACCTGGGGGACCATGGGAATGATAGCGTAGGTTTTCTAGTCCACTCCTATCAAAGGATCCATACTCTCTAACATATGCAGTACAAATCGGTCATTTCCGATAAATTTGATACTTGCACTATGTGCAAGGACATGCCATTCTCTCTTCAGGATCCAAAGAAGCCATCTGCTACAATATGGACATTTTAGAACATTTGTTTTTTTATTAAACCTGAAAATCTAACTCTTAAAGATTTAAATCTGAAATACTAAACCTAAATACTTAAGTACCTAAAAAAACTTAAAACCCTAATTTTAAAACCCTAATCTATATAGCTATCCTATTTTATCTATATATTCGGATTTTTTCTTGATATATCCTCTTAATTAAGTTATATGTATGCCTAAACCCTAAAACCCTAATTTTAAAGATCTATACCTAAATTATGTATATTTCTATACACATGTGTATATACATGTATATATGTATTATATGTGTATGTGTATGTGTGTATATATGTTATGTAGGTGTTAAAACCCTAAAACGCAAATCCAAATGACCTAGAACTAATATATATATATATATATATATATATATATATATATATATATATATATATATATATATATATATATATGCATGTGTATATATATGTGTATATGTATATATATGTTAATATAGATAGGTATATTGTTAGTATATGATCAATGTCTACCCCTCATGATTGTATGCACATTTGGTAAGGCCCCCGTTATGAGGAGAAGCCAAGCGTGCATTACCCAATTGATGGGAATCCCAACTTGCATGTTGGATGAAGGTCATATTGGATCATGTAAGGTATTGTAAGGAAATGGAGTTACCAGGGTCGCCAATTTGGGGGTCAAGGGCAGCGGGGAGCAGCCCCGGCTGGGGGGTCCAAGGGGGCCAATGGGCCCCCTGGCTGGGGGGTCCTATGGGGCCAGCGGGCCCCCTGGTGGGGGTCCGGTGGCAGTGCCCCCGACGCGACGGTAAAGGGAATATTCCATAGAATATTCCCTGTCAGAGTCAGAAATCATTTATATTTGTTAGGTCGGTTCAACCGGTCTAAGTCCTGTATGGCAATTACGCGGGCGGTGGCCGCCCATGCTCTACCGCCCATGCTCTACCGCCCATGTATTGCCGTCCATGGAAGGCCACCCATGATCCTATATATACATGACTTCTGCACTACCTAAGACATCAAGTTGAGCGAGCATACCTCTACCTTGTATCTCCCTATCTAGAGTTGTCTAGATTGCCATTTAAGCTCTACCTTGAGAGCGCATGGGTGGACAACGTCATCATCTTTGTACTTGCTATTAGTAGAAAATTGTTGTGATTCTCCTATATTTGATTTCTTCTCTGCTACTGCTCGTGTGTTATATTGCGTAACTATTGTCTTACATATATAAGTATGTGTGTTTGTGTATTGTATATATATTCACTCTATTGTTCTTATCATATTTTATTATCTATATAATTATCCATTATCCAACCTTATATATATATTTATTTATATATGCAAATTTTTTCCTTACTTAATTCTATTGTTTTATATTTAATTATAAATATTTAATTAAATTATTTAAAACTCTAGTTCTTTTTATACTTTTTTATGTATATAATTATCTTATTATATATATATTTATTTATATACTTAGATTTTTTTTCCTTACGTAATCCTGTTTTTATATATTTGATTAAATTATTTAAAACACTAGTTCTTTTTATATTTATTTATGTATATAGGTATCTTATTATATATATATATATTAATTTATATATTCAGATTTTCTTTCCTTATGTAATCCTATTTTTATATATTTAATTTTATATATTTAAATATATATATTTAATTAAAACCCTAATCTTAAAATTCTAGATCTGAAATACTAAACCCTAAAACCCTAATCTTAAATATCTAGACCTAACATATGTATATTTGTGTATACATGTGTAAATACATGTATATATGTATTATATGTGCATGTGTATGTGTGCATATATGTTATGTAGGTGTTATATGGCTGAAAACCCTAATCTTAAAGATTTAAATCTAAAATAGGTATATTTTTGTATGCATGTGTACCTACATGTATGTATGTATTATATGTATATGTGTGCTTGTGTATATATGTTATCTACGTATTAGAATCCTAAAACCCTAATCAGAAAGACTTAAACTTAAATCTGAAATACTAAACCCTAAAACCCTAATCTTAAATATCTAGACCTAAAATATGTATATTTCTGTATGCATGTGTATATACATGTATATATGTAGTACATGTGTATGTGTATGTGTGCACATATGTTATATGGTTGAAAACCCTAATCTTAAAGATTTAAATCTAAAATATGTACATTTTTGTATGCATGTGTATCTACATGTATGTATGTATTATATGTATATGTGTGTTTGTGTATATATGTTATCTACGTATTAAAATCCTAAAACCCTAATCAGAAATACTTAGACTTAAATATGAAATACTAAACCCTAAAACCCTAATCTTAAATATCTAGACCTAAAATATGTATATTTCTGTATACATGTGTATATACATGTATATATGTATTATATGTGCATGTGTATGTGTGTATATATGTTATGTAGGTGTTAAAACCCTAAAACCCTAATCTTTAAGATTTAACCCTAAAACCCTAATCTTATTTTTATATATTTGATGTAAAAAAAAACTTTAAAATAAAAATAGGATTATATGTGTGTATGTATGCATGTGTGTATATATGTGTGTGTATGTATGCATGTGTACATGTGTGTGTGTATGTATACATGTGTATACATGTGTGTGTATGTAGGCATGCATGTGTGTGCATGTGTGTGTACGTGTGTGTATGTATGCATGCATGTATGTGTATGTGTGTGTATGTGTATGCATGTGTATACATGTGTGTGTATGTATACATGCATGTGTGTATATGTGTGTATGTATGCATGTGTGTATATATGTGTGTATGCATGCATGTGTGTATATGTGTGTGTATGTATGCATGCATGTGTGTATATGTGTGTATCTATGCGTGTATGTATGTATGTGTGTATATGTGTGTCTGTATGTGTATGTATGCATATGTGTATATATGTGTGTGTATGTATGTGTGTATGCAAGTGTGTGTATGTATGCATGTGTGTATATGTGCGTGTGTATGTAAACATGCATGTGTGTATAGGTGTGTGTATGTAAGCATGCATGTGTGTACATGTATGTGTGTATGCATGCATGTGTAAATTAATGTGTATCTTCCTTTCTCTTCTCTCTCTCTTTCTCTCTCTCTCTCTCTCTCTCTCTCTCCCCCTCTCTCTCTCTCTCCTTCTCTCTCTATCAATAGCGAATAAAAGAATCACTTACAAGTATATCCCTCTTTGAATCGTTGTTGACAAAGCGTAATGTAGGTCGTCTCTCGTCCAATTCCAAACAATCGACGCCAAAGAACTTCTGCAAAATCAACGAAAAGAGAAATTAGAAACCCTAAAGCATAGAGAAACACAAATGCTAACAGTACGCGTAGCACTTACAAAGATGTGAGATCTTAGCCGAGAGAGAGTGTGTGTGTGTAGAGAGAGAGATCCGTGTGTGTGTGTGCACAAGACAATGCAGGTTCGCGTATGCAAGTTCAATAGTAGACCAACAATACTCAAACACGTGCAAAAATGTGAAGTTTTGCTCTCGGGTTCGCGGTATGTTTAAAACTCGCCGCCGGTATAGACGCCGGTATGGACGTCGGTATAAGCGTCGGTAGTTCCCAGTAAATTACCGATGCTTATACCGACGCTTATACGGACGCTTATACCGACGCCTATACCGACGCTTATACCGGCGGCTGTGGGCCATACGGACGATCCGTTTAAAACGGTCATACCAACGGTCCCTTGACCGTCAGTATCTTTTAGTGAGATTTTTCGAGGCCTATACTGACGCCGGCTATGACCGTCGGTATATGCAGCGTCGGTATGCCCCTCATATGTTGTAGTGCCATTATTATAGGGAATGATGCCAATATATGGCATCAAGAAGATCAAAGCTCAAATGAAGGAAGAGTTCAAGATCAATGTTCTTGTATTGCTTACACATTTTCTTGGCTTAGAGATAGTGATATAGATTCTTGTGTTTCAATTACTCAAAGGAAGTACACCCATGATATGCTAGCTACGTTCAAGATGGAAAATGCAAATTTTGTAGGTACAAAAAGGGAATAGTAAAGATTATCATGGGTGCAACTAGCTTAGGATCTACACAACCAATCTCATGAGCATACATAGTAAAGGCTTTTCCATGGCTACGTATGACTCCCTCAAATTTATCTCTCTCTAGTGGCAAAAGAAAGTCATCATCTCTACCAATTTTCACCTGTTTGATTGTCTCATCCGTGAATGTATGTCCTATGTTTTTCTTATCCCGAAGAATTGGATCATTTTTCACATCAATAATTTTTTCATTACTTCCTTGAGGTAATGGTTGAGCTATGGGTTTGATTTTTTTGTCTAAAGTTTTGTACTTTGTTTCAACTAAGGCATCATATGTTTGGTTAAATTTTGAGCACTTGTCAACATTGAGAGCATATTCGTGGATTAGAGCATACTCATCGAGGGAAGAAAGAAGAATAATATGGGAATTAGAATTTTGTTGAAGACATAACTCTAACTCCTCAAGAGTAGAGAAACAATGAGATGTCTCAATCACATGCTCAATGTTCTCATCATGTTCCATGATTTTGTTGTTTCTATAATTTCTTTGGGTTTTTTGGATAAAAGACTTGGACAATTGACTCTTATGAAGAAAATCTAATCTAGAATGTGGAAAACAAAGTGACAAACTATTATACATGTTGGTTGGATGCGAGATGTCAAACCAATATCAACTGTTGTCCCGCTCAACAATGGATTCTATCCAAAATTTTGATTATATGTAGCTCCAAACATGAATCGAGGTGCACAATCACTACAAGCATGCTCATGACTCTCAGTAATAATAGGTTTCTTTCTAATTGACAATCGATTCCTAGGATGATTCACTACTACTGTCATGACTTGAAGTGATTGCATTCCATCCTTAGACTTAGATCTAGCATAGGTAGACCCATCATCCATGGCTTTAGTTTCCATACGACTCTCACAAATAAAAGGTTGACCTAAGAGAACTTCATAGGAGCAATTATCTTGAATAAAAAAGTGAAACTCTTCTGTGATTTCTCCTATGGATATGAGCACACTAGCACAAGCTCCATACAGGGTACCTACACCATTATTTGCAGTTCTCATACGCCATCCACAATCTTTATCTATGGGCCATCGAAACTTATCATAGACTTCTCTTGAAATCACATTGATTTCGGAGCCGGAATCTACTAATGCATTTATAGTGATAGTGTTCTTATCATTTCCTATTTTAACATGCATCTCTGATGTACCTCTAGACCAAAATGTTCTTTTAAAGTGACTTTCAGGATTGTTTTCATGATTTTCATGGTCAGGTTGAATAGGTCCTAAGAAATTTTTATTAACATTTACTTCATCATCATCAAAGTCCTCTTCATCAGATTCATCAAAGTTTAAGGCTTCATTCATAGCTTGATCTTGATCTAGAGAATCCTGCATCTCAGTATCTAGATTAAGCGGAAACCTCTGAAGTAATTCGATGGCGTGCACCACACTGGACTCTCCTTCTCGAGAGCTCCACGACGATATGCTCAAAGTAGAAAACCGAGCTCTGGTCGCCACACACAGTACTACGCACAGATGTTGTAGAATACGCAGAAAACGCAGTACACTGGGAGCACGAAGACAGACTTCTTAGGTTTTCCAAATGCGGTCGAACTCACAGTCTGTGACTGACCAGGCCACTATATGTTTTATTAAAGAACATATACAAAGAAGTGTCCGGTGGCCATTTGGCCTTTCACATGGACACTAACGGTAACAATCTCCCACTAAAGGCCAATATGGCCAGAGTAACTATGGGAGAAAAAAGAAAGAATGATAAAGAATACCTGAGTGTAAGTATACAAACTATACCTCCCACCTGATGGGCATGTTACACAGTATACAAGTGACTGTGTAAGATCAAGAATCAAGTAACCCCCATCAAGTGACAACAGTGTCGAAAGCTATCCTGTGGTAGAGCTTTAGTCAAAGCATCTGCAGCATTATCTCGAGTGTGAACCTTCTCAAGAATAATGCTCTCAGTGGCTAAGCAATCTCTAATGAAGTGATACCTCACCTCAATGTGCTTGGTCATTGCATGATAGACCGGATTCTTAGCCAAAGCAATGGCACTCTGACTATCACTGAGCAAGTGAGGTACATGCTGAGGCAAACCCATATCACAAGCAAGACGAGAAAGCCACAATGCTTCCTTACATGCCTCACTTGCTGCAACATACTCTGCTTCTGTGGTGGAAACAGCTGTACATTCTTGAACACGAGATCTCCAAGAGATAGCACCTCCAGCAAAATGAAAAATGTACCCTGATGTAGACTTACGATTGTCTACACAACCAGCATAGTCAGAATCTGTGTAACCAATAATGGATGCTTTCCCTCTACCTAAGCATAGACACTTGTCCTTAGTGCCACTCAGATATCTCAAAATCATTTTGACCGCTTCCCAATGTTTCTTGCCAGGATTAGACATATATCTGCTCACAACTCCCACTGCAAATGCAATGTCTGGTCTCGTAGCTACCATAGCATACATGAGACTACCAACAGCAGACTGATAGGGAATTTTGGTCATGAATTCCTTTTCCTCATCTGATTTGGGGCAGTCATCCTTGCTCAATTTCACATATGTGGGTAAAGGTGTACTCAATGCCTTTCCACCCTGCATATTGAATCGATGAAGTACTTTGGATATGTACTCACTTTGAGACAAGTATATGCATCTTTTACTCCTATCACGAGTAATGCGCATGCCAAGAATATGTTTGGCATCCCCCAAATCCTTCATATCAAATGTCTGACTCAACTTCTTTTTGAGAATTGACAAATCATAAGAGGACTTCCCAGCAATCAACATATCATCGACATAAAGTATCAAGCATATCAAGCTGCCATCAGAACATCTCTTTGTGTAGAGACAATGATCCTCATTGCTCCGAGAATAGCCTTGGGACTTCATAAAAGCATCAAACTTTTGGTACCATTGTCTAGGAGACTGTTTAAGTCCATACAAGCTCTTCTTGAGCTTACAAACTAGACTTTCCTTGCCAGGAACTACATAGCCCTCTGGTTGTTCCATATAGATCTCATCTGTAAGATCTCCATGCAAGAAAGCTGTTTTCACATCCATTTGGACTAGCTCTAAGTCCTCCATTGCAACGAATCCAAGCAACATGCGCAAAGTAGTCATCTTGACCACTGGGGAGAAGATTTCCTCAAAATCAACACCATGTTGTTGCTTAAAACCCTTTGCAACAAGTCGTGCTTTATATTTTGGAGAAGCACTATCTGATGTGAATTTCAGCTTATATACCCATTTACATGGTAAAGCTTTCCTTCCCTTTGGCAAAGGTACTAAGTCCCAAGTACCATTCTTGTGAATAGAATCCAACTCACTCTTCATGGCACGCTCCCACTTGACATGATCCTCTGTCTGCATAGCCTCTTTGTAGCAAGAGGGCTCACCGGCATCTGTTAGCATAACAAAATCTAAACCTGGAACATATCTATCAGGTGGATATGAGACACGTGCAGAACGTCTCAATGGTTGCTGAACAGGAACATGTGCAGACTGATCTGAATGGACATTCTCTTGAACATCCCTATGTGCAGCATTTTTATGCATGCTAACCGGAGGACTAGTATCCTCAAACACCACTCTTCTCACTTCAACCTCCTTAATCGGCTGTTTATGCATCTTAGACTCATTAAAAATGACATCACTACTTCTGATCACTGACCGTGTTTCAGGATCCCATAAGCGATATCCAAATTGTCCTTCTCGACCATATCCAAGAAAAATGCATTTCTTTGACTTATGGTCCAACTTCTGTCTAAGATTCTTGGGTATATGAACATATGCTTCACACCCAAAAACTCGAAGATGATCATAATATGGTGGTTTCCCTGTCCATAACTCTTGTGCCACTTTCAGACCTTTGGCAGTACTAGGTGAAAGGTTAATCACATGAACTGCAGTCAATACTGCTTCTGCCCAAAAACCTTGTGAGAGGTTTGCATGATGCAACATAGAGACTACTCTATCTTGAATAGTTCTATTCATCCTCTCAGCTACACCATTCTGTACTGGGGTATAAGGAGCTGTAAACTCTCTACGAATCCCTCTACACTGACAGAAAAGGCTGAATTCATGTGAGGTATACTCACCCCCATTATCTGAACGTAAAGCCTTAAGCTTAGTTCCTTTTTCAGTCTCAACTGAAGCAAGCCATTTTCTGAAAGTAGGGAATACATCATCCTTCGATTTGATAGGATATACCCAGACTTTTCTAGTAGCATCATCTATGAAAGTAACAAAGTAAAGAGAACCACCTAAGGACCTAGTGGGCATAGGACCACACACATCTGTATGAACAAGATCTAAAGGCTGAATTGAAGAGTCAATGTGCGTTTTATGCACATTTCTGGTTTGCTTTCCATATTGACAATGCTCACAAAATGAAAAATCAGAGAAAGATAACACAGGTAAGTAGCCAGAACGAGAAAGATTTTCCATTCCACTACGAGATATATGGCCCAAACGAGCATGCCAAATACAAGCCATAGGCTGTTCAGTAACAGCTAACAAGTGTTCTTTCTCTGATACAAATAAAGGGTAAAGTGAGCCAACTTTCCTTCCTTTTGCAATAACCATATTGCCCTTTGATATACGAAAGGACTGAGCATAGAAGACCACCTTGTAACCAAGGTCATCAAGTTGACCAACTGACATCAAACTGCGTGATAACTGAGGTACATGGCGTACATTATGCATAGTAAATTTTGAACCGTCAATGAACTGCACAACCACATCTCCAATCCCCACAACATCACACTGGTAAGAGTCACCAAGTCTCACGGTACCAAGAGACTTTGCTGCATAATTAGAGAACCATTCTCTATGTGGTGTCACATGGAAAGAAGCACCAGAATCTAGCAGCCAGGTGTGGGAAAGAGAATCAGCCATAAGTGCCTCAGATGGCACAGTACTATCAAGTGTCAACACATCAGCATCATCAGAAATAGCATTAATTTCTTCAATCTTCACAGTCGAAGTAGATGGTGCAGGTAACTGTTTAACATGCCCATCAACATTCTGTCCTTTACCTTTAGCATTCTTTAATGCATAACAGTCTTTCTTCATGTGTCCTTTCTTATGACAATAATGGCATTCAATATCCCTCTTCCTTGATTTACTTCTGCTCTTATTCCGTTGACCATTCTTTTCCTTGTTCTTGCTCCTGCCACGTTGTTGATTCTTTCCTTGGTAAGAATCACGAACATTATATGCATCTCCACTCTGAGTGCCAACCATAGATTTTCTACGAATCTCCTCACTCAAGAGTGCTCCACATATGTCATCATAGACGAGTTTACCACCTGGTGCACTATTGCTAATAGCTGTGCAAAATGTATCCCATGATGATGGCAGGGTGCATAACAGCAATACTGCTTTCATTTCATTGTCCATATCCATTTTCTGAGCCTGTAACTGGGAGAATATGGCATCAAACTCATTTAGATGAGCAGCAACACTATCTGTGTCCTTGATACGAAGGTCGTATAATTTTCTCATCAGATATACTTTATTTGATGCCGTCTCTTTTTCATATGTATTGCATAACTTCTTCCAAAGCTCCTCTGCACTTTCACAGTCTAATACTGTAAAGTAAACATTATCTGCTAGGTGCAAGCGAATGGTAGACCTGGCCATTTCATCTAACTCATCCCAATCATCTTCATCCATGTCAGCAGGCTTCTTTGAAATCCCATTTACTGGCTTCCATTGCCTTCTTTGAATCAGCACATCTTTAATCTGATTCTTCCATAGAGCAAAGTTTGTGCCATCAAATTTTCGGATCTCAAAATGGTCTTTGCCCTGCAAGTTATAGCTCCTCCTCGGAACGCTAGCACTAGACCCTGATCCACCGGATGTGCCTGAGACCTCTGATGCCATGATCGTAGAGAACTGAATAGAATGATAATGGAGCTAGAAGAGTCCAAACACCAACAAATAAGTGTATCAAGGAGTAAATCGACCACTATATAGTTGACTAAACCAGAAATCTGGAAAAATTTTGCTAGAGTATCCTCTGCAAAATTAGCATATGACCAGTGTCAAAGTATCATAAAACTGCAAGTACTAACATGTCTACCTGCATAGTGAATCACTGACTCCACTGCATATAATCAGTTACCCAATAGAAGCCAACTAGGCTTATCGAGCACCTATGAACAACTATCATACATCTCCTATGGCGAGGCTGGGTAAGTCTTCCACCTGCATCACCGAAGAGACCCCGACATCTGGGTGTCTCCCAGTTAAGAAAACCTCACCACGACCCTCTTTATCAAACGTAAAAGGCTTTATGCAAAGAACGTAACCGCTATATCAATGCCCACATGGACGTACATAAGCGGTATCCACAGAAGCGTACATGGTGTGTATGTGCTCAATATATGCAGTAAAATGACACTAAAAGGCTGAATACACAGCCCAAAAAACTGGCCAACAACACCTGCAAGTGTCTGTCAACTCTGATGTTTTAGGCTTTAAAAACCTGCATAAATTTGCAGCGACTGCTCCCACCAAAACTGAAAACCCCTCGAGAAACCTGTAGTTTTACGAGTGTGGCTGAAAATACAGCCCCAAGGTTGATATTTATTGTCTGAGAAGTACAAGGAACACTCTTCTTGATGTTCTTGGACCTGTGTGAAGAGAACTACGTGCGAAAGTACTCCAAAATGGCTCCAAAAACACCCCAAAATTGCTTCAGAAATAGGCTTTAAAAGCAAAAATGAAGCTTTTGAGGGACCAAAACTTGTTCAAGGTAATGCCAACCTTAGTCTTTCCCCTTCTTCAAACACCACAAGAGTGTAGTTTAGTGGCAAGAGATTGCCGCGGTTAAGCGAGCTCTGGGGGGAACAGTACTGGGATGGGTGACCTCCCGGGAAGTACCGGGAACCTCTATATTCCTTGATCCTTGAGGTCCTCCCTCGCGCGCAGCCAACGGCGCCAACGGTGACTTCGGTGACTCGGATGACAAGGTATGCCAAGGTCTATGCCTTGGTCGCCGCCTTAGTCGCCGCCTTGGAGAAAAAGGTACAAAGCTTTTTGTCTCAAACTGCTCTGATACCAGTGAAGTAATTCGATGGCGTGCACCACACTGGACTCTCCTTCTCGAGAGCTCCACGACGATATGCTCAAAGTAGAAAACCGAGCTCTGGTCGCCACACACAGTACTACGCACAGATGTTGTAGAATACGCAGAAAACGCAGTACACAGGGAGCACGAAGACAGACTTCTTAGGTTTTCCAAATGCGGTCGAACTCACAGTCTGTGACTGACCAGGCCACTATATGTTTTATTAAAGAACATATACAAAGAAGTGTCCGGTGGCCATTTGGCCTTTCACATGGACACTAACGGTAACAACCTCTTCCTTTTAATTAGGCCAATAAAGTTATCTTTAAAAATAGGCTTTGCAATACAGAAAACTTGTTCTAAAGACATAGTCACTTGACTCTTAAGCAAAATGTCATCTAAAATCTCCATAGGATCTATTTTTCTCTCAATTTATGAAATCAAGATGGCTTTAGGTTTTGTCTTTGGTTTCTTTTGTTTTTGCTCAGGGTCTTGTTTTTGTTCATGTTCTCGTGTTTGGTCTTCAGTTTGTTTTTATTGTTCTTGTTTATCTAAAGGCTTTGGTTCTGTTTTTCTTTGCTTTGTCTTCTTCCCTTTTTGTTTCTCCTCCTGTTTTTGTTCATTGGGTTGTGATTCTTGTTTTTTATCTTTGGATTGTGATGTTTCTCCCAGCTCTATGATTTTTTCTATTCCCTCTGAGGTTTGTTTTTGCGTTACTCCTCTTTCACTAGGCTCAACTTCATCTTTTTTTCGTTTTTCTTCTACATTGGATATGTGAGAAATAAGAGATTGATCTTCTATTGGTGATTCCCAAGCCGTTATTCTCCTAATTTCATCTCGTGCTCTTACTAAAGCCTCTATGGAAAAGTCACCTTCCTTTGTGGGTTTACTTGATTCTACTTGTTGTTCATCAAGAGCTTCTACTCCTCTAGTTCCTACGTCCGTTATGGTTATATTTTCATAATTTTTTTTCATTCCTCCCTTACCATAATTTCCTTGCAAAGGTAGCCTAGATCGATAGTCACAGATTTTCTTGTCTATGTCTATTACTAGTCGTTGCTCCTTAGCAGCCTTCAATAGTTCACAATCTCTCAAAAAGTGCTCTAACGAATCACACCAAGGACACCTACGAGGGCCACGCACAAAACCATTTTGATTTTGAGGATTTTGATTAACTTGTGGTGGGAAATTTTGAAATTGAGGATTTTGTTGATAAGGTATTGCTTAATGAACAGGATAATTAGGATTCTGATAAGGCAATTGATGTATTTGAGAAGCTTGGGGAGCAACATCTGGTAGTTGAGGTGCAAGAGGAGCTTCCATATTATACGGTTGATGATTTTAAAAATTTTGATTTTGAGGATTTTGAAAAGCTATTTGAGAAGCTTGAGGATACATGTTTTGATATATTTGGGGATTTTGCACATGAGAATGAGGATTTTGCATTGAAGGATTATGCATTGGAGGAACTTGATATGCTTGAGTAGGAGCTACTTGTGGATTTTGATTGGTAGCTATAACATGTTGATTAGCCTCTTGAAAAGGCTCATTTGATTTTGGAAAGTTTTGGTGTAATTAGATTGTAAAGCATCTATAGTCTTGGCCAAATTGGATTGTGTAGCAATAAGACTTTCCATTTGCTTAGTGAGAATTTCGACTTGAGATTATTCAACTACAGTTTTATTTGGCTCTACTTTAAAACCTTGAGTAGGCTCCATCATTTGAGGAATAGGAGTAGAGTCAAAAAGCATAGCATGGGATTGTTCTCTAACTTGCTCCTTAGCTTGTGGAAGGCTAGCTTGAGGAAGACTACTTTGCTCATAAAGCATGGATTGTCTTTGATATCTATGGGCTACAGCCTCTACTACTTTACGCACTTTTTGCCAATTGTCAGTAAGACCATAGCGCTTATCCGGCTCTTCTAATCGCCGTTCAACTTCCCTACGAGTTTCAGGATGAAGAAGCTTAAGAAAATTGATCACAAGATCAAGTTCCAAAGTTATCTTATCCTCATCACGAAGTTGTTCATAGCGTCTAATATACTCATTTTGTAAGTGAGTAATAGAGCTACTAGGCTTTGGAGAATTGACCCATCGTAAGAATCCATCTCGATTATGTTGGCTATAATCTTCAAGGTAGAATTCTTTGAGCATCTCCTTTCTAAAATCACTCCAAGGAAGACTATCATATTGAGTGACATGGTTTATGATAGAGCTATCAACAATTCGTTCAAAGAATGATATCAAAAGATCTTCGGGAAGACCAAAAATCATAGCTTGCTCTTCAAACAAATCTAAGTAGCTTGTGATGTTAATGCCATTGAATTTTCCCTTCTCTCTCAACATAGAAGAGACTATTCTTTGGCCTTGTTTCTCAACAATAAGGGATTTGAATCCTTCCTCAATCTTATGTCAATAAGCAAGTGATGCACGATGCTCTAGATCTCTTACAAATGCGTTTACTTCACGACGAAGATGTGCACGATACTGTGAGAAATCCAGTGCAACACTTAAGACTGATCATGATGATATGAGGAGGATGAAACAAAGGATATGGATCACAAACTCCCAACAAGATCAGAAGCAAATGCCACGAAGCGTTTCACGTCAGGTTCAAATGTGGAGGTGATTGCAATCCGGGTGGATTGGGTCCGGTCGTGGCACACACAGGGTGTATGAAGCTAATGAATGTTGGAAGGTTTAAGGACATGAAAGTGAAATTAATGTTGAGTATGGAGAAGAGAGAGATGTTGAAATGATTATGGGAATGGGAATGTAGGAGTGCAAGTTAGATTGATGAACATGAATGATAAGAATGAAAGAGAACCATACACACGAATCAAATTTTGAAGGAAGAATGGTCCATTGAAGGAGCTTCTTAAGCACTTCCTAATTCTAATCCATATGCATAGTCTTCTTTGGATGATATGTATGCATGATGAGAATAGATGGAATCCTTACACATAAATCAGTTTTGAAAGGAAGAATGGTCCAATATTGGAGCTTCTTATACACTTTTCAGAAACTAATGAATATGTATGGGTATGTATGGATTATATGCATGCAAGTGAATTATGAAGATAGAGTTTAATCACAAGCTCAATGAAACATCCTCACTGGTTCAACGCAATACTGCGGAGCCTTCTCACAAATAAAAGAAAATAGAAGACATGTAAAAATACTTAAGAGACTGAGAGAGGAGACAAGAGACAAGTGATAAGTGACATGAATTAAAAGGATTTGAATTAAGATACATGTATAAGATCGTCGTGATACGTCAAGCTAAGCAGTCTACTGATCAAAGCCGGTTCCGACCTTCAAACCATGACAGTTGAACCAAATGTCATACGTAAGAAGGCGAGTTCCACTTCGTTGACCCTATGTATATCTAGGCTCGTAACGTCTAACTAAAGAAGTCTAAGACTCATTAAAACCAGCTCTAACTCACTCACACGCTTCACCGAGGGTGAGTCAAGATAGAGATGCTGATTTCAAGAGCCTATCCTAGATTGGAGTTCTAACTTAAATTTGAAACTAGGTACTATACTCATACTAGCTCACCTTGGATCCTCACTCGCTCAACCGAGGGTGATCGTCTCAAGGAAACCGTAAGCTAGCAAGAGCCCTATGGATGCCTAACAATGATGCTCTAGGAGTTTGGAGGGGGGTTTACATAGTTTTTTGAATGAATTTGGGCCCTTGGATCTAGAGAAATCAACTCTCAACTCTAGGATCACTACTTTCGATTACAACCATTTGATTAATCAAATCAATGGCTTGGAATTGTTCTTTCTATCAAATCTAGTGTAAAGGAGTGAAATTTAGGCACCTTCATTCTCCACCATTGGATCTAGGGATGATCTGGACCGTGGGATCAGTGTTGACATCAATTTGGATAAGATAAGCCACTATTTTTGGAGAAAAGCTGCATTATTGATCTCTGATTGTCAAAAAAGTCTTCTTTTATGGAAAAACTCATGGATCCTCCTTGCTTTAAGCATAAGTGCATCTCCACCCTTGAATATGAGCTCATCTTGACCGTACAACATGGCTCAATCAACTTTCGCCATGTGGTAGCCCTTCAACCCTTCAATTTGCTTGAACTAGAAACTTTAGAAATTTTATGTATACGTCACGCTCCTTCTCTACAATATCTTTGATCTTTTTGAAGTAATAGAATACATATGATTTATGATTCATGCTATAAAGCAAAGTCAACCTTGTGCAATCATCAATGAGGGTTACAAAGTACCCATTTAGTCCAATGGATCTCTCCTTTGTTGGCCCCCAAACATCTCTCTTATAAGGCAGCCTTGTTTGCTTACTCAATTGAAAAGCTTCACACACGTTCTTGAGACTTTGATTATAATGTTTTGGTAATATAAGTAGTAATACCTTCTTCTCCATATTTTTCAACCTCTCGATATCCATTTGTCCATAGCATTTATGCGAAAGTTCCAATTTTGCCACATTCCTTCTTCCATAGGTGAAGTGGGTAGTTTGGTTGAAGTTCGGATTTACATCTAGTGTGAATAGCCTACCCTCCTTTTGTGTTGTTAACCAATCTCCACCCTTATTTAGGATCTCCTTCAAAGCATCCCTTGTGGTTGAAATTTACTTGCAATCCTCTTTGAATCCTATGTTCCACAAAAACAAAGCTCTTTGTGATTGCGAGAACATGAAGAGCATCCTTCAAACACTTAGCATAATGAGAACCATCCACCATTACATAACGTATATTTGTTATAGCATGGCAACTACCGTCATCTATCTTCACATGCCCATTTGTTGAAGGTATATGCATATTTGAGAAGAATTCCTTGTTGCATCTCATGTTACTACTACATCCACTATCAGTGTCTCTTATGATTGACCCTTGTGTTTTGTAATTACTTGTCTACATAATAACTTGCATATTGTCATCCTTATTTGAAGTAGATGCATAATTACCTTGCGCTTTTATGATGAATTATTGATAACAATCCTTTGCATAGTCTCAAT
Organism: Ceratopteris richardii; assembly: GCA_020310875.1. Classification (NCBI taxonomy): domain Eukaryota; kingdom Viridiplantae; phylum Streptophyta; class Polypodiopsida; order Polypodiales; family Pteridaceae; genus Ceratopteris; species Ceratopteris richardii. Next base: position 199,105,843 of record CM035414.1, on the reverse strand, counting down.
ACTTGGCACAAATGTAGCATCCTTCTGAGTTGTTGTTGTTGTCTCGAGTTTGGGATTCCTTCCTACTCTTCGTTTAAACTTGCCTCTTTCTCGTGATGAAGAGACATTGTTCCCTTGGCCTTGATCAAAGTCTCCATTTGAACCTCTTCCATGAACTCCTATGCCTCTGACTAAGTTTCTTCCTGTACCTCTTCTATTACCTGCAAAACATCTTTGGGCATCCATGCCCCTTTGCATTTCATCCTCAAATACTCATATCGTCACTTACTTTTTTAATCTTTGGAATTGAATCATTTATGATGCTACTAGGAGTCTTCCTCAAATTTTTTTTTCATTCTTCAATTGAAGTTTTCTCTCTTTGGTTGAAGTAGAGTATAGTCACTACAACATATGAGGGGTATAGAAGCCCCTATACTGATTCAAATACATGGGTATATTTTTGACTCGGCATCAATATAGGTGCAGGTATGCATGCTAGTACAAAACATTAGTATAGACATCATTATGTGCATTGATATACGCATAGGTAATTCCCTAGTGGCATCCGTATAATCCATGGTATGCACATCGGTGTTCATTCACCAGTATAAGCATTCATAAGTCCCTGGGAAAAACTGTCAATATAGGCATTGGTATATCCTTGGACATATCGAGGCTCATACCATCACCTATACTGACGACCATATCTAACAAAAATATTTTTTGGGCAGAGTGTGTTGTCTCTTGGTAAGTTAGAATTTCCATGCTATTGTGTAGCAAAAGACAATACACTATGCCCAAGAAGAAATTGAGTACATATGACATGTAATCTAGTGCTTGCCAAATTTGGGTTTACATGATTTGCAACCAAAACATGATTTGATAAAAACAAAACACATGAACATAAAAGAGATGAGAAAAATTAGCCATGAACCATATACAAAAGAGAGGCTCCATAAATGAGCCATGTATAAAAGAGATATATATTCCATCAATGAGCCCTGTACAAAAGGGTGGCAAACCACTACCATATATGAGCCAACTACAAAATGTGGAAACAGCTCTCATATAGGAAACAAATACAAAATTTTAATGGACCACTGCCATATACGAGCCAAATACAAAATTGTGGCACACCACTAACATACACATTCCATGAGGGATCAAACCATTTCGGAAGTTGCAAAACAAATCACATTCATAAAATGAAACAAATCCCATGAAATGATTCTATCACATCCCTCCAAGTCGGACAATGCAACTAATCCATGAAGATATATATACGCCTCCTCTACTCATATCTGTTAATTCCTTTCATTTTTTGTTAAGGAGTGGTGATTCTATGGATTATTTTAACAGAAAATATCAAGGGGATCTTAGCAATCAAAAGGATTTTGATCTACCTTTAAAATTATATAGGTTTGAGTATGGGGTTGACAAAATGACTGTGCTTGTTCTCCTTCGAGGTGGAACATGCACACTTGTACATGCTGATCTTGTTGAAGATGTGCTTCAGTGTGCTAACTTCCTTCTTGAAAATGGCTTTGTAAGGTATGATATCCTTCATAACAATTGTGAGGGTCTCGTGATCTATAGTAAAACACGACTCGTGATGAACCAAATACAGGGCAGTAGGAATGGGCAAGTTAATGCCCTTCGTTCTTTGTTAAGGAGTGATGATTTTGTGGATTATGTTTGTAGCACATATCAACTGGATCTTAGCAATTGAAAGGATGTTGTCAAAGTTGCACTGAAGGATCTACCTATCAAATTGGGGTGTTCATCTTCATCAGCCTTTGTGTGAAGCTTGTCCAATATCATCAATCTCCTACTCAACCATATCATCAAGGAAGTTATCTTTAATAAGAACATGTTTTAATATAGATATCATCACTAAAGTTATCTTAGTAATAATATTAGTGAATGCTTTATATAGAGAGTGAATATAAATATATAAGAGCATCTGGATGATGCACGTGGGTTTATATGAATGGCAATGGTAGAAACTACATGATTTGAAACATTTGTAGTTACCATTAAGATTAATCAAATATTGTTTGAGAATGATTAGTAAGACTGTTAAGGATCTTGACATCATATTAAGGAATCTTATATATGATGTGTGTGTTGCCAATCTAGTTCTATGAGTATTGTTGACATCATCCTCGTTTGATGCTAGGCATACTTAAGGATGTCTACACAATTCTTGGTTTTAGCATCTACCTTTTCGAGTTAGAGGATCATTTTTATTTGAAACATAAAAGTGCTTCCTTTTTATAGTGAATTATGTTAACATATCGAATTCATTATGCAACCAAAATCATTAAGTACTTGGGTGACTCTATATAAAACTCGATACATGATGCTAGACCTACTCAAAAGTGATCACATGTGTACAATAAGAAAAATGAGATGAGGATACTATCAGGTTTGACTTGAACCACTACAACAGATCGATGGTATACCGAGGTTTTTACCGAGGAAAATGAACGCCGCTTTATTTGCCGCGACGCTAGTGTAGAAGTCGGTGTGCGCGTCGGTACCAAAGCCTCAGTATAAACATCGGTATATGCGTCGGTATATGCGTCAAAAATATCGATGCTTCTGCTAGAGGTACTCTCGCCTATACAGAAGCCTGCTGGGTGTACCGACGATTATTCCGATGACACTACTGGGAGTACCGTCGCGTATACCGACGACCATACCTGCAAATTTTGTTTTGTGTAGAATGTTTTGCCTGTTGCTACAACAACATTACCATGATGTTGCTTAACAAAAGACAATACACTCTGCCCAAAAAAACCGAGTACATGTGATGTGTACTCTAATGACAACCGAAATATGATTTCATGAAATAGAGTATTATTGGAGACAAAAGAGATAATCAGAATCAACAATGAACCATGTACAAAAGAAGTTATATATTTCAATAATGAAGCATGTACAAGAGTGTGGAAAACCACTGTCATATATGACGCTTTTACAAAATGTGGCAAAGCAATGTATTGCCATATGGAAATCAAATACAAAATATTCGTCTTCCACTGCCATACACATGCAGAGAAGGTTCCATATCAACAGTCCTGCAACAAAGAACATTACTGGAATTAGATAAATTCACATGAAAATTACAAACAACAAGTAAAAACCAAGGTTATAAATAAATTACCTCATCGCAAATGCTCCCATGAAACTACCGCACCGCGTCCCTCCAAGTCCTGCAATAGTGCAGTCAACTCATGACTATATCCATAAGACTCCTCCGTTCGTGTTGGAGGAGGACCCATTGCCAGCTCCTCAAACAAATATAAAAAGATTAGAGAAACATATATGAGAAATTTAACACAAATAAATTCAATAAATAAAATGGTACTTACAAACTCATGATGCATCGTGTCATATCCGCCGCTGCTCAAATGTGACGGTCCAATTGTGTCTAGAGGTGTGGCTGCGGCGTTTTGCTGCTGGCGATATCGATCAGGAGTCTGCTGTTGCTCGTCACGAATCATGTCCCACTCCTCAGCATCTAACCATACAGGCTTTGCTAAGCCTTCTCTGAATGCATCACGACCCTCGGATCGTTGATGCGACATGACCTCACGTGCGGTGTGCAGAATCCACTCTGAACTCGCAATCGACTGTCCATCGGCTGGTCGGAACTCCTGTTTAATCGTCTGTGTGATATAATTCTTCTGATCTTTATCCTGTTCACTCCATTTCAGCATGATGGAGTGTCCAAACTGGATGGAGCAAAGTTGTCGTATGCGTGCACGCATTGCTTTGCCAGCCGCATCCATCACCGGAGCTCCATCTCGGATATTATACACCTTGGAGTCATCATGGTCATGAGCACCCCAAGGTGTACGTGGTGTACTACGTGGTGTACTGTGTGACGTACCTACATCTGAGGTACTTGTCCTAGGAGTAGAAGCGGGCGACACAACATCCGTCGCACTACCTCCACAACAACCGCCTCCTCCGCCTCCAGACCTACTTGTAGATCCACTCCTAGAACCTCCTGCTCTAGAGCATGACTTCGATCTATGTGACGAGCCAGACCCTGTATCGTTCTGAGGTGTCGAATGCACACGTCTACTAGTAGACCCTGTAGGAGATGGCTGCAAAGATGGTCGTGGTGGAGTCACAAAGCTAGGAGACATACCTCCTACGGGAGTAGCACCACCCGCAGGAGGTATATATATTTATTTATATATATATATGCATAAATATATATATATATATATATAAATACATGCAGGTTTTTGTTCTTACTTTAGATAACGTAAGAACAAGAACTTGAATTGAATGGAAACTTTTTGTCCGTGCATCTTTTAAAACTATTAATGCATCTTTCCAAATATTGGCAATGGTGACCTGGATGAGTCGCATGCACAGAGGTTACTCAAGAGACAGCAATCTGATTATAATGGAGTAGTCCACTTTGTATCCTAAAGTTCAGATGCTCATCATTGACATGCAAGAGGTTTACTGCATACCCGAGAAATCCTGCTCTATCTTGAGTAACCTCTGTGCATGCGATTCATCCAGGTCACCATTATATGAACATATGTGTGAATTGACAGGATACGTTTGTTTTGCGTAAATATTTTGAAAGATGCATTAATAGTTTTAAAAGATGCGCGGACAAAAAGTATCTATTCAATTCAAGTTCTTGTTCTTACCTTATCTAAAGTAAGAATAAAAACCTGCATGTATATATGTATATATATTTATTTACCTTTTTTAATATATCTTTTTTTGATAAACTTACAGGTTATTATCTGAAAAGTTTTTACCAAGTCAGAATATTCTTCCTACCTCACATGATGAAATGAAGAAGATAATCAACAATCTTGGTATAGATTATCAATGTATACATGCATGTCCTAACGATTGTATTTTATATAGAGGTGAATATGCAGACTCTTTGACATGTCCCAAATGTCAATCTCCTCGATATAAGGGTGAAGAAGGTAAAATCCCAAAAAAGGTATCGAGACATTTTCCATTGGCTCCACGGATTAGACATATGTTTCAAAGCCCTGAATTATCAAAGCTTTTGACTTGGGGACATGATCACAAAAGTACTGATGGAATAGTCAGAATTCCTCATGATAGTGTTGCTTTTCAGCATATTGATTCTACATGGCCTGAATTTGCACAAAATCCACAGAATCTAAAGTTAGGAGTTGCATTAGATGGGGTTAATCCATTCTCCATGAAATCCAGTAAATGGTCAACATGGCCAGTGGTAGTCATAAACTACAATCTTCCACCATATCTTAGCATTAAAAAGGAACATTTAATGCTTTCACTTTTAATCCCAGGCAAAAGACAAGTTAAAGATATGAATGTATATCTTGCTCCTCTCATTGACAATCTCCAAGAGTTATGGAGAGGTATTAATGTCATTGATGTATCGAAAAGCATCAATGAAAGACATATTACGATTCGTGGTATTGTGGCTTGGACTATTCATGATTTTCCTGGATATGGCGTTTGTTCATGTATTGATGTAATTTTTTTATTCAATATGCATGTAAATAAATATGATTTAATCTAATTATATTTTTATCATTTTCCATGATGTAGGAATATCTACTAAGGGTTATAAAGCTTGTCCATATTGTGGTGATTGGTTGAGATCAATCTATAGTAAGAATCTCAACAAAAATATTTATCTTCGACATCGATGATTCTTGCTTGATGATCATCCATTAAGATCTAAAAGAGAAGCGATACATTTTAATGGAAAGCTTGAAACAGGCCAGTATCCAAAACCTATGACGCATATGGATTGGTATAAAAAATGGACAGATGGACCTCTGATAGATCCAGAAGCAAAAATCTTTAGTGATGATTCAGATAATGAGTATGTGAATAGAGGTAAAGGGAAATTGGCACTCGCAGAGAACATATCAATATGGTATTCTTTGGAGTATTGGAAAGAGTTAAAAGTATGTCATCTTCTTGATCCTATGCATATATTCAAAAATATTGGTTATTCACTATGGCAGCATCTTCTTGGACTAAAAGATACAACAACATCAAGGAATGATTTGAAAGATCAAAAATCCAAACCAAAGTTATGGCCAGTTTTTGATAGACATCGACAAGAAACGAGTTATGCATCTGCTCCTTGGGTACTTACAACAAAAGAGATACAGACTATCAATAATAGAATTCAATTGATCAAGACACCTACAGGATATGGAGCATCGTTTCAAAACATGTTTACTATGGATGATAAGAGCTTATCTGGATTAAAGACCCATGACTGGCATAACTTTTTGAAACATATTTTACCTTTGGTTATCGATGGATGTACAACGAAAGGAGTACGAGAAGTGATCTATCGTCTTGGATCACTTATAAGGTAATTATGATACTTTCATATTTAATATGTATGAATATTGGATATCTTTTATTTTTTAATTAACTTCTTTACAATTGTTTTTATGATTTGTATAGGTGGATTACATCCAAAGAGATCGATAACAAATTGATCCCACAAAAAAACGTGAATGCAAAGAGCTACTATGTTTGATGGAAAAAGAACTTCCTACTTCATTTTTTGATATTCAAGTTCATTTACTAGTCCATCTTGTAGATGAGATAGAGATTTCTGGTGTTGTCAACACTCGATGGATGTTTTGGGTCGAGCGATTTATGGGAATACTAAAAGGTTACGTGCGACAAAGAGCAAAACCAGAAGGATCCATGGCAAAGGGTTGGATGCTTGAAGAGTGCATGTATTACGTTAGTGAGTACCTTGAAAGAGTTCATGAAGAAGCTCCACGTGCATGGACCAATGAGTATTCTTCAAAAATAACAGATGAGGTATTATCAGGTAAGGGGGTTCCATTCTTATTTACATTTCAAGAAAAAAATGATGTTTCTACTTTTGTAGCATATAATAACGAATGCATGCAGGCATTCCTTAGCGAGTACGAGGAACTTCAAAGTCTCCAAAGTAAAAGGCGAAAAAACAAAAGATCTAGACGTAATCTCGATAATAATGAGATTACAGATATACCTTCTTTCACGGATTGGCTATATAGTCGTTTGCAACACGCCAATGCAAATAATGAGGAAATCTCAGATGAGCAAAGAGAGTTAATGATAGGTTGTGAACAAAAGGTAATTTTATTAAAATATATATTTTATTTTTTTCACATATGTATGTTAGTTTCTATTTACTAATTGAATTTATTTTGCAGGCTCGAATGTTCACTAATATGTGGGCTTTTGGACAGCATATTAGAATCAAAGCCATTGATTCTTTACGTAAAATAGAGGATTCTAGTATTGTTGCTTGTTTCAAGCAACTATCACGTGCTGGCTCAAAAGACACAAACCTTATAGATAGCGAACTTGGTTACGTAGGAACTATTGTTGGTATCTATGAAATTTCATTTCGTACATTCAAATAGGTAGAAAAAGGTTTATATATTTTTTTTAGAGTTAGTTATTTTTTTAAGCACCTAATAATGGGACGTTTTTGTTGTTATATATTTTGATAGGTCGTTTTCAAGGTTGACTGGTATCGAGCGGAGTATAAAGGTAGTAATTCTACAATAAGAAAGGAATTATTTGGGTTTTGGGCAATTGATTCTTCCAAGGTAATGCGATCTACTAAAGAACCATATATTCTTCCTATGCATACTGAACAAGCATTTTTTTGTAAAAACCTAGATGTTCATCCTTGGTGGCAAGTCATTCATGTGCAACCTAGAGGTAGGTCATTGTTTGAACAGTTTATTGTTAGAGAGATTGAAGAAAGTCCTCTTGATGATTCAGCATCAGATACTGATACATCAACATCTGGAATAGAAATTAGACTCATTATACGTGATAATGATACTAATCTTTTTGATGAAGAGGATAATTCTCTACATGCTGATTCTACTGATGAGGAAGAGGAATTACGAGAAATAGATATTAATCCACCAATAGATGATGTGATTCATGAGAACATAGATTTAACAATAGAAGAAATAAATGAAATCAATAAGGATAATGAAGATGACACTATATTGATGTCTTACCAAAATGATGGCAATAATGAAAACATATGAGCAGATTAGATAGTAACTTGAAGCTTCTGAATGGATATCAGATAATAGGTTTTTTTTATTAAGTTGAATAAGGATGAATCCTACTAGAGAGATGAAATCATGTTCTTCTAAGTTAGAACATGAAGCTCGGGGGTATGCCTAATTATTTTATATATAGCTTTATCTTCGAGGAGTAAATTTTTATCATGTATGTATGCATATGTGTGTGTATTCATGTGTATTATATGTATACATATATTAGTATGCATATATATGTAATTCATGTATATGTATGTGTTTGCATGTGTGTGATATATGTATACATGTGTTAAATATGCATATGTGTATATATGCATATGCATTTATGTAAAATATTCATGTATTCATGTACGTAATATATGCAAGTGTTTATAATTGTGTACATGTATATATGTATATGTGTCTATGTGTAAATATGTACATGTAAATATGTATGCATGTATATATGTTTATGTGTGCATGTAGGCATGTACATGTATATATAAATATGTACATGTAAATATGTTAGTATGTATATATATATTTATGTGTGCATTTAGGCATGTATGTGTGATGCATAATATATCTACTCCATTTTATATTTATGTATCCTATCTACATGATGTGTATATATCTTTACATATATTATGAATCATGATCCTTGTTGATTCGAGTAGCTATATATAGAGGCATAAGGTTGGGAGGAGAGACATCTCTCTAGTAGGATGTCGGAGGTGTACATATACTTCAAACATATGGCTAAAAGGTTGAATTAGAGTTTTTAAATTAGGGATTTCAAAACCCTAATATCGAGATTAGTGTTCTCTCTCTCTCTCTCTCATATACATACATACCGTGCATTGTCACGACGATGCGCCATAAGTGTCCGCATCTTTTTTAAACACCATTTAAGAGACCACCCTGTCCCAAACTCCGTCTCAAGTGAACTGAGCACGTACTTTTTATCCCTCTCATCATGCTCACTACAAAAATAAAAAACATAATATAAATAAAACATAAGATATATATTTCAATTTATATGTAAAACTTTTACTTACTTCCACGGTAAGTGGATAAAGCGCAGGTAAGAGTCGCATAGTGCACGCTGTCGTCAAGTTGGACAAAAGGAGGGGAAAGTAGGATAAAATTTCTCAAAGTGTATACAAAGTACCTTCAAAGAAATTTATACCTCACTTAATAAGCCATTTACAATTAAGTATGAGAGAGGTATTTCTCTCGGGTCAACCTAAGGCCTTGTAAAGTCAAACCTCTTGTAATGTCGGCGCGAAAGCGATGGTCGGTGGATCAGGGCGACCGCCAAAAAATACGGCGCACACCGGGTGCTTAGAGCAAACTCAGGTAGGATAGAAAGACTCAATCAAGATGGTGACCTCTATCTCTCCTCACTGGATCACTTCTTTCTATATTCCTCTATCAATCAGTGTTGTTCTAAGAATTTCTATCTCATGTAGTGTAAGTGTAGAGTGTCTTTGTAGCTCTCTGGATCATTTCAATACCCCTCGAGACTTTTGAACTGCTGAAGCTGCAACTAGAAGAGATTCGAATGAAGACGTCAACCACCGATAGTACTTTCAGTTGGATCATGCTGGATGTGTAACAGCTGCTTCTGATAGCTTATAAAAAAGCAAGAACACATATTAAGTATATAGTCAAATAAGGAATAGTAAGGGCTGTCGAACCTGCTGTTTACGCCGAAGGAGAATGATAATAGGAGCGATGCAATATGTTCAAACAAAAACCCTGCATATTTTACAAGTGATAAAAGGAGACTCCATAGAGCTTTATATATAAATACACAGTCAGCCCGCTAAACTTAAACGATGAAGGAAAATCGAAAAAAATTACAGATAAGGTCATCACAAGTCCGCACAAATTACTGGACACATCCTATTTTAAGAATTACAAAACCGATATTTGAAACGTGGCCGAAGGGATCATACAATGAGAACATGAATCATTACTTTTGCTAGACTAAACAATCGTGAAAAAAAAAAAGACTAATGGTTACCGAATGATCATTTTTTTCATTCCTACAAAATAAATATACTTCGAGCATCACGAAATGATTTTAAGGATCTCCGAGTCGGATTCAATATCGAAACAACATGAACCTGAACAGCTCCAACCAGAATTTTATGAATATTTCATCTTTCACTGTCTGATTTGAATCCCTCTGAATCTATGTACACTCATATTTCTTTCGGTTCATTCATGTGCTAACTTCAGAAGGATCATCGATAACTACTCCTATCAATTGTACGTGCTCATTCAATGCCAATAGTCAGGTCGGAAAGTAGTTAAACCATTTTGATTGGCCGGTAACTTTCATGAGAGTATGACAAACATATATCAACTTTCAGTCGCTGAGACAAAAAAAACTTCATGATAGCGTTGATCCAACCTCAAAACTAACTGTTCCTGCGGTATTTCACAATTTTTTTTACTTGATCTAACTTCTGCAAAAGCAAATGACAAATGAACCAAGAAGTAAGAACTTCGAACTAATTGTCTCTTCCATAATCCCTTTAATCAATCACAAAAAAATATGTCACTCTTCCAGATTGATCAGGAACTACTAAATAATCTAAGTACAAACTATATACGCGAGAAACAAAATATGGAAACCATCAACTCTAAAATTCATTTGCATCTCATCATTTTAAGAGTTCATGCTGAATTGACTAAATAACTTACTCCAAGAAGGTTTTGTATTTGATTTGTCCGCTGCTTCACTTTTTCCTATTCACACAGAGAGTGCAAAGCGCTGTATATTTTCTTCTCTCTCTAATATTATCAGTTTCTGAAGAACTTCCTCTGAATATCTTTGGATTAGTTTCCCTTGAGATCATCCTGTAGTCCAGCCCATACAGTACCCTTCCAACGGGTTCACCTACACTTTTTTGAAGTAGTAGCATCCACCGGTGAGATTGCATAGCCGATGATCTGTCACTGCTGCACTTCCCTCCGTTACCCAAAATTAGGCCCCGAACCTCGAGGTCGCTCTGAACTCCTGTTTGTAGCTGATCTTACTTTATTTATAACATGTGGAAAACGTAACTTTCTCCATCCTTAGAGTGACCTTGGGACATAGGATATCTTTCGCGACAGACCTTGATTTTGTGCGACTGAACCCCTAAATAGCCAAACGAACAGTCTAAATCTGCTATCCTCCCCCTCTTCGGACAAGTCTCCTTCTTCGAGGAGCTTCTGAATCTGCTCCCTTCGATTCCTATTTCTTTTTCAGCACCTCCTTTCTTCTTCTTCTTTCCTCTCCGGACTGATGCGCAACAGCCTCCTCCTCATCAGAACTTCTCTTCTCTCTTCTCCCAAATTGTGCGCCCAACCTAACTGTCCCTCGCGGTAAGGTATATCCCCTCCTCGTTTACTATTGCTGTAGCATAGGCTTTTTTTTTTTTTTTTTCCAGGCCCGTCAGTCCTCCGTCCAGAATACCAAAAATAAGAGATAATGCCCACCGAGGCCAAGCACACCGCGATGATTGACACTAATCACGTGCGTTTTTTTCTGCCGCTTCCCAGGAATCTTCCTTCTCGACATTCACGTGCTGCCGCCATTTCTCTTTGGTGCCCTTTTTAAGAAAAAAAAATCCTCCATTCTCCTCTGTACACATACATTAAAAAAATGCCACCTCTGCTTATACGTTTCCCTTTTTCCTCTCCTATTTCATATCATACTATGTTCACTTTAGACGTACTTGATCCATAATGTATGTCCACATGCACACATACATATATTTATGCACGCATGCATATGAATAATAATCTAGCATAGTCATATAACCAAACGCATACACAATCATATACATATACATTAGACACACATGTTTATGTGTATGGTAACACTTTAATGCACATTCATCTTCATATAGCTCAATACGGTTGAGCATGGCGGAGACAAATAGCAACAAATAATTTCTTCAACTCAGATGAGATGAGCTTACTCTATGCAAGACTGCAATCATACGAAATGATATGCAAAAGAACAACTTACTCATGAAGTGATCCTCGGAAAAAAAACGAACACACAACACAATAAGAATTCTAATGGAAGAATTTACCTTAGCCATTTAATATCGTTGCATATACTCAAGCTTAAAGTTCAATGTTGTGCGTTTTAAATTCCATCCACCGAGCCTTGCGGTACATCTTGCAGAGTCTTCATGAATAATCATTAGAGTCAATTCATACGTACCTTCAATGGTGCTTCAATTTGGTGTTTGAAATTTGACTTCCAAGACTGGGTTTTGGATCATGACGACATCCACCCCCTCTGAACCTGTGCATCCTTCGGATGCGCCAACCTTCATACATAACATCAACTACAAGCAAGGATCAAGTTGTCATGGCAAATATACACAACTTAAAGATAATTGAACTGGATGCATGAAATCTGAAAATGCATTGAACTTGGCATACATTAAGAGAAGAGGGTAGACAAAAACATCTCATACAACATATCAGAATACACTAATGCACTTAGACTAGAAAACATATGAGTAATTCGAAAACTTCTTAGCTCTCTCGCTAACTCGACCCGGTCAGATCTAGTAGCCTATCCGAAGCATTTGCATATACCAGTCTTCACTAACTCAATTTATGAAACTTGCTTCTGGCTTCCCCATTGATCTTCTATCATCTGAAGCCCCTTCAGACCCTTTTCTTATTTTTCTCATATTTTTATTCTGTTTTTCTTTATTTTAATTCTTTATCCCAGCTCAACCTTTATATCTTTGCTTTTATTTTTATTTATTTATTTTTCCACATTTTTCGGCCTATGTTGAAATTGGATGCGACTCGTGGACCTGACCACCCGGCCAGGTTTAGCCCACCCATCTACCGACCCGACATAGCGCACGATGCACAATGTCAGCCTCATACGAAATCAACGTCAGCTCGTGGCTCTAACCACCCGGTCAGAGTGACTCCACCCGCCTATCAACCCGTATGAGCGCGTAACAACATGTAGGTCAGGCCATACGACACAACTAGCATCAGCTGGTGGCCCTGATCGCCCGACCAGGGTAGCTCCACCCGCCTACTAGCTCATCGCAGCACCCAACACACATACACATACATATAGATAGCTGGCTGGTATAAGAATTCTTTTCTCAAGATATAATCTGTCTGAAGGTTAGGTCAGATGAGAGATCAAGAGTAGAAGTCGAAGTGTCTCACTCATCAAGTGTTTGTAAACACTACTATATACAGATACTTAGTCTAGGTCTTCCCTTCACCTTCCTAGGTCTTGCTCTCGAAAGTTCTAGTCCATCTTCTAACCTTACTCATATAATCCTGGCCCTTATACATTACATGTAATCTAATTAGTGGCACGAGATCTTTGGTCTACTTAATTTTCTTATTTATACGTTTCTATATGCATTATATGCTTAATCATGCAGTCTTTTTATATACACATAAACGAAAGAGAAGAAAAAACTGAAGTGATAACATCTCACCAGTATGAAGTCAGAAGCCGCTTGAGTTTGTCGCATCCAATCTCCTCTTCTTGTTTCATTCTGAGTCACTATCTTCAATGTATTGATTTGATTCCTGCGTCTTTCTTCAAATCAAAGCAAAAACATAAGATATATACATTCCTATTTACAAAACATTCCTTTAAGCTTTATGGAATTTTATTGAAAAAGATTCTTCCTTCAATCTCACCTTCTTTAAAACATACTCACCAAAGAAACTATGCTTGAAAAGAATCCATCTCTGAACTGCATCAATCAAGGTAGCATTCTTAAACAAGTTAGATATGTGTACAAGCCACTTCACTTTCTTGTCCATCTCTTGGTGGCATGTTTGGCATACACAACTCTTGAAAAATTCAAAAATCCATGATTCAATCATTTGAGCATAGTTGCCTTTATTCACAAGTCCCTCCAATGCATCATATGAAGATGCACACGATAAATGAGCATATGTATATAGATTCTTGAAATTTGGAGTGTTTAAAACATCATCAAACAAATCCATCATGCATATGTTTTGATCCATTTTAGGAATGAAATAATTTAAAAGGATTTCATCATTTCCATTATGATTATCCAATCTTTCTTCTTCATTGCCATTAAGGGTTTGAATACATTCATAAGATTTACACTCTAAATGGTGATGTTCATCATACTCTAAATGCAGTTTATACTCATACTTATCACTCAGACTGTCATGATTTTTTTTTACTTGAGTGCTACAAATTATAGAATCTGCTTCTATCTCTAATCTCTCCAAGAACTCCTCATCTTCTTCTTTTTCCAGATTCATTTGCCCATTATCATGAAGAAACTCAATATCATCACAATCAATAAAATCTTGATCATCTAAATCACTAAATTCTTGCTTCTCCAAGTAAGATTCATTGGAAAATCTACATTCATCTATATTCTCCTGATCCTTTTCAAAGATATACATGTAATTTGATGTCAAATCAGTTTTCCTATTCAAGATGCCATCATCAGATTCTTTATCTATCTCAATTATTTCTTGTTTATTATCTTTAGAGGATGTGTTTTTGCCACACTCCTCATACATTTCTTTTATCATTGAATCTTGCTCAAATACTTCATACCTGAATATCTCATCATAGACGCTTGAGTCAATTGAAACTTCATCCATCTGGTAACATTTATATCTAGCTTCATCAATGCAAATATTTGATTCAACGGTTTCACATTCAATATTCTTTGATGCTATGCACACATCATATTTATCATACATCTCATTAAACGTTGTTTCATCCACTTCATGCTTGATTTCTTTGATACATGAACTCAACTCAACATGATCATTCTTAACATACATATCAATGTAAAGAGGAGTAATCAGTGGAGTATCCTCATCGCGCTCATGATCATTCATATGTCCTTCTTCATGGAGTACAATATCATTCACATACATATCATTATATTGAAGCTCAATCAACAACTCATTCTTACACCTATAATTCAGATCACTCTCTTGTACCTCTAACGACTCATTTAATGTGGTATCACTCAAGAGTTTTTCACATTCTTGATCTTGATCTAAACAATCAGTAGGCTTAGCATCATGCTTTTCACCATCGGCATACATACCATTCTTTAGAGGACCCATAATTTGCATGCCCTCCTGATTAGCATCATGCTCCCTTGCATTCTCTTCATACAAATTAGTCATTCGGCCATGATTCATATTTGAATCATATGCTTCAAGAGATGTTTCACTCTTAGATGGTATCAAATAGTTCCTCGAGCATTGTTTGTTTTCGTCATTTAAGAAATCATCTTGTGCTTGATACTCACATGGATTCACTGGATTATTTTGAGTTATTTCGTTTGCAATCTCTTTCTGATCACCTTGACTTCCCGTAGATATCTTTAAATAATCTTGGTTATTATCATATCTTGCCTCTTTGTTTGTTGGATTATCATCCCTTAGAAGCGAGGAGTCTATCAGATTATAGGAAGCCTCATGTTGGTTTCTTGGTGTGTTTTGTTTATTTTTGTTTTGTTGTATGTTTGATATTGGTTTGATTTTGTTTTGTTTAGCTTCCACATATTCCCTTGCTCCTCCCATCTTTGGGGTTTGTGCATATACAGTATTTGTAGATGTGATCAAAGTATCTACAGGCTCTTGGTACCTTGAATCCTCAGAGATTGCATCACTTATGTTTATAGGTTCTTTATAGTGATCCCCTTCATAAGCATGTACGTGTATTTCATGCATATATTCTTTATGCCCAGCTTGGGTTTCTATTATTCTATAGAATTGCAAATTATTTTTAGTTTCTGAAATGCATGGAATTTGTGTATCTTCTTCATTTGCATAAATGTCAGCTTGCCAATCGTTTAAAAATTTTTCTATTGTTTGTTGTTTCTTCACATATCTCATCACAGCTTCATGGACAAGTGTCCAATCCTCTGTGAGCCCCGAGTCGGAGTTTATATCTTGTAGAAGTGGAATTAACTCCTCTCTGGCTTTAACGTCGATTGTTCGAAGAAACAATGACACCCTTTCATGACTTATGCACCTCTTATCGTGCTCAGAAAGATCATCATATTGTCGCTCAAACTCTTCTTTGATCTCAAGAATTGGTTGGTCTTTGGGCATATGAACCCACCTTAGGAAAGATCTACGCGTTACTTTATCAAGATCCTCTAGCATAAACTGCTTGAGGAGTGTCGCTTTGTATCGAGACCATGTCGTTTGATTTATTTGCATTATTTGGTCTCGCACGTCGTAATCCGACACATAGATAAAGTTTTCACATAATTCTTTTTCCGTCATCGGACTTAATCCAACACCTAGGTACTTTGACTCGAGTTCATACTCTTTACAAAATCTAGATATATTTTTGCCATTGAAAAATCCATATCGCGTGATTAAACGGTCATTAAGCGATTGGATGGCTTTTTGACGCCGATCCTCTTCATGAAAGCGTAGGAATTGAGCTAGGATCTCTTCCATTTTTGATTATGCTAATCTTTGTGGCTCTATAACTCACTCACCCCCTCCTTTCACGTCGGGTTCACCAGGTATGTCGTCAAGTTGGACAAAAGGAGGGGAAAGTAGGATAAAATTTCTCAAAGTGTATACAAAGTACCTTCAAAGAAATTTATACCTCACTTAATAAGCCATTTACAATTAAGTATGAGAGAGGTATTTCTCTCGGGTCAACCTAAGGCCTTGTAAAGTCAAACCTCTTGTAATGTCGGCGCGAAAGCGATGGTCGGTGGATCAGGGCGACCGCCAAAAAATACGGCGCACACCGGGTGCTTAGAGCAAACTCAGGTAGGATAGAAAGACTCAATCAAGATGGTGACCTCTATCTCTCCTCACTGGATCACTTCTTTCTATATTCCTCTATCAATCAGTGTTGTTCTAAGAATTTCTATCTCATGTAGTGTAAGTGTAGAGTGTCTTTGTAGCTCTCTGGATCATTTCAATACCCCTCGAGACTTTTGAACTGCTGAAGCTGCAACTAGAAGAGATTCGAATGAAGACGTCAACCACCGATAGTACTTTCAGTTGGATCATGCTGGATGTGTAACAGCTGCTTCTGATAGCTTATAAAAAAGCAAGAACACATATTAAGTATATAGTCAAATAAGGAATAGTAAGGGCTGTCGAACCTGCTGTTTACGCCGAAGGAGAATGATAATAGGAGCGATGCAATATGTTCAAACAAAAACCCTGCATATTTTACAAGTGATAAAAGGAGACTCCATAGAGCTTTATATATAAATACACAGTCAGCCCGCTAAACTTAAACGATGAAGGAAAATCGAAAAAAATTACAGATAAGGTCATCACAAGTCCGCACAAATTACTGGACACATCCTATTTTAAGAATTACAAAACCGATATTTGAAACGTGGCCGAAGGGATCATACAATGAGAACATGAATCATTACTTTTGCTAGACTAAACAATCGTGAAAAAAAAAAAAGACTAATGGTTACCGAATGATCATTTTTTTCATTCCTACAAAATAAATATACTTCGAGCATCAGGAAATGATTTTAAGGATCTCCGAGTCGGATTCAATATCGAAACAACATGAACCTGAACAGCTCCAACCAGAATTTTATGAATATTTCATCTTTCACTGTCTGATTTGAATCCCTCTGAATCTATGTACACTCATATTTCTTTCGGTTCATTCATGTGCTAACTTCAGAAGGATCATCGATAACTACTCCTATCAATTGTACGTGCTCATTCAATGCCAATAGTCAGGTCGGAAAGTAGTTAAACCATTTTGATTGGCCGGTAACTTTCATGAGAGTATGACAAACATATATCAACTTTCAGTCGCTGAGACAAAAAAAACTTCATGATAGCGTTGATCCAACCTCAAAACTAACTGTTCCTGCGGTATTTCACAATTTTTTTTACTTGATCTAACTTCTGCAAAAGCAAATGACAAATGAACCAAGAAGTAAGAACTTCGAACTAATTGTCTCTTCCATAATCCCTTTAATCAATCACAAAAAAATATGTCACTCTTCTAGATTGATCAGGAACTACTAAATAATCTAAGTACAAACTATATACGCGAGAAACAAAATATGGAAACCATCAACTCTAAAATTCATTTGCATCTCATCATTTTAAGAGTTCATGCTGAATTGACTAAATAACTTACTCCAAGAAGGTTTTGTATTTGATTTGTCCGCTGCTTCACTTTTTCCTATTCACACAGAGAGTGCAAAGCGCTGTATATTTTCTTCTCTCTCTAATATTATCAGTTTCTGAAGAACTTCCTCTGAATATCTTTGGATTAGTTTCCCTTGAGATCATCCTGTAGTCCAGCCCATACAGTACCCTTCCAACGGGTTCACCTACACTTTTTTGAAGTAGTAGCATCCACCGGTGAGATTGCATAGCCGATGATCTGTCACTGCTGCACTTCCCTCCGTTACCCAAAATTAGGCCCCGAACCTCGAGGTCGCTCTGAACTCCTGTTTGTAGCTGATCTTACTTTATTTATAACATGTGGAAAACGTAACTTTCTCCATCCTTAGAGTGACCTTGGGACATAGGATATCTTTCGCGACAGACCTTGATTTTGTGCGACTGAACCCCTAAATAGCCAAACGAACAGTCTAAATCTGCTATCCTCCCCCTCTTCGGACAAGTCTCCTTCTTCGAGGAGCTTCTGAATCTGCTCCCTTCGATTCCTATTTCTTTTTCAGCACCTCCTTTCTTCTTCTTCTTTCCTCTCCGGACTGATGCGCAACAGCCTCCTCCTCATCAGAACTTCTCTTCTCTCTTCTCCCAAATTGTGCGCCCAACCTAACTGTCCCTCGCGGTAAGGTATATCCCCTCCTCTTTACTATTGCTGTAGCATAGGCTTTTTTTTTTTTTTTTCCAGGCCCGTCAGTCCTCCGTCCAGAATACCAAAAATAAGAGATAATGCCCACCGAGGCCAAGCACACCGCGATGATTGACACTAATCACGTGCGTTTTTTTTCTGCCGCTTCCCAGGAATCTTCCTTCTCGACATTCACGTGCTGCCGCCATTTCTCTTTGGTGCCCTTTTTAAGAAAAAAAAATCCTCCATTCTCCTCTGTACACATACATTAAAAAAATGCCACCTCTGCTTATACGTTTCCCTTTTTCCTCTCCTATTTCATATCATACTATGTTCACTTTAGACGTACTTGATCCATAATGTATGTCCACATGCACACATACATATATTTATGCACGCATGCATATGAATAATAATCTAGCATAGTCATATAACCAAACGCATACACAATCATATACATATACATTAGACACACATATTTATGTGTATGGTAACACTTTAATGCACATTCATCTTCATATAGCTCAATACGGTTGAGCATGGCGGAGACAAATAGCAACAAATAATTTCTTCAACTCAGATGAGATGAGCTTACTCTATGCAAGACTGCAATCATACGAAATGATATGCAAAAGAACAACTTACTCATGAAGTGATCCTCGGAAAAAAAACGAACACACAACACAATAAGAATTCTAATGGAAGAATTTACCTTAGCCATTTAATATCGTTGCATATACTCAAGCTTAAAGTTCAATGTTGTGCGTTTTAAATTCCATCCACCGAGCCTTGCGGTACATCTTGCAGAGTCTTCATGAATAATCATTAGAGTCAATTCATACGTACCTTCAATGGTGCTTCAATTTGGTGTTTGAAATTTGACTTCCAAGACTGGGTTTTGGATCATGACGACAACGCATTCTCCTCTTGAACTCCAATCCATTTCCTATGTATACAATATTCCCCTCTGGCTCTATGTCACACTCTAGTCCTAACGTGCCTATGCATGTCCTCATAGGCAATGTCTCTGCTCTGCTATCACGTGCTGGAGGTGGTATAGGTGTCCTGAAAATAAATAGATAGAAATAAATAAAAATATGTGCTATAATATCATTAAAAAAGTTTATGAAAAAAAACATACCTATGAGCAGATAGCTCTCTTCCTGCGTGTGGATCGGCAGAAGAGCCCTCGTCTGATCGCGTAAGCATCTCGATCTTATAATCCAGCTCCTCATCAGACATCTCTGCGTAGCCTCACATTATGGCCCCTAGAGTATCTGACGGAACTCTTGCTCTCATAAGACTTTTTATGAAAGTGAGTTTTGCCTTTCTCTCTCTACTGGGATCCATAATACCTAACATATAAAACAAAATGGTTAGAAATCAATATATATACGTGTATGTGTGTGTATGCATGTGTATGTGTGTGTATGCATCATTATGTGTGTAAGTGTCTATGTGTGTTTGTGTGTGTGTATGTGTGTGTGTATGTCTATGTGTATGTGTGTGTGTCTATGAGTGTGTATGTGTTTATGTGTATGTATGTATCTATGTGTGTGTATGTGTCTATGTGTGTATGTGTATGCATGTATGTATGCATATATGTGTGTATGCATGTGTATGTGTGTGTATGCATCATTATGTGTGTATGTGTCTATGTGTGTATGTGTGTATGTATATGTGTGTGTTGTCTATGTGTATGTGTGTGTGTCTATGAGTGTGTATGTGTTTATGTATATGTATGTATCTATGTGTGTGTATGTGTCTATGTGTGTATGTGTATGCATGTATGTATGCATATGTGTGTGTATGCATATGTATGTGTGTGTATGCATCATTATGTGTGTCTATGTATGCATGTGTATGTGTGCATGCATCATTACGTGTGTATGTATCTATGTGTGTATGTGTGTGTGTATATGTGTTTGTATGTGTGTATGCATGTGTATGTGTGTGTTTGTATCTATGTGTGTGTATGTGTCTATGTGTGTATGTGTATGCATGTATGTATGCATATGTGTGTGTATGCATGTGTATGTGTTTGTATGCATCATTATGTGTGTATGTGTGTAGGTATATGTGTGTGTGTGTTTATGTGTATGTGTGTGTGTCTATGAGTGTGTATGTGTTTATGTGTATGTATGTATCTATGTGTGTGTATGTGTCTAGGTGTGTATGTGTATGCATGTATGTATGCATATGTATGTGTGTGTATGCATCATTATGTGTGTCTATGTATGCATGTGTATGTGTGTATGCATCATTACGTGTATGTGTCTATGTGTGTATGTGTGTGTGTATGTGTGTGTGTCTATGTGTATGTGTGTGTGTCTATGAGTGTGTATGTATTTATGTGTATGTATGTATCTATGTGTGTGTATGTGTATGCATGTATGTATGCATATGTGTGTGTATGCATATGTATGTGTGTGTATGCATAGATATGTGTGTATGTGTCTATGTGTGTATGTGTGTGTATACATTATGACAGTGTATGTAAGCATGTGCATTATGTATGCATATAAGTATGTATGTATGCATATGCATATGCATTATGTATGCATATGCATATGCATTATGTATGCATATGCATATGCATGTGTATGCATATGCATGTAAGTATGTATGTATGCATATGTGTGTGTATGCATATGCATGTAAGTATGTATGTATGCATATGCATATGCAATATGTATGCATGTATGTATATGTGTGTGAATGTGTGAATGTGTGTGTACATGTGTCTGTATGTGTGTATGCATGTGTATATGTGTGTATGCATCATTATGTGTGTATGTGTGTGTATGTGTGTGTGTCTATGTGTATGTGTGTGTATCTATGAGTATGTATGTGTTCATGTGTGTGTATGTGTCTATGTGTGTATGTATCTGTGTGTGTGTGTATGTACCTATGCATGTGCATTATGTATGCATGTAAGTATGTATGTACATTATATGCATATGCATATGGATTATGTATGCAAATGTATGCATGTATGTGTTTATGTGTGTATGTCTCTCTATGTGTGTGTATGCATATATGTGTGTGTAGGTGTGTATGTGTGTGTATATGTGTCTGTATGTGTGTATGCATGTGTATGTGTGTGTATGCATGTGTATCTGTGTGTATGCATGTGTATGTGTGTATGTGTGTATGTGTGCATGTGTGTGTATATACTATATGTGTGTGTGTCTATGTGTATGTGTGTGTACCTATGAGTGTGTATGTGTTTATCTGTGTATGTGTCTATGTGTGTGTATGTGTTTATGTGTGTATGTGTATGCATGTATGTGTATGTGTGTGTATGTCTCTCTATGTGTGTGTGTATGCATATGTGTGTGTGTATATGTGTGTCTATGTGTGTATGCATGTTTATGTGTGTGGATGCATCATTATGTGTGTATGTGTCTGTGTGTGTATGTGTGTGCGCGTCTATGTGTGTGTATGTGTGTGCACGTCTATGTGTATATGTGTGTGTCTATGAGTGTGTATGTTTGGATGTGTGTGTGTATAAATGTGTGTCTATGAATTTGTATGTTTGGATGTGTAAGTGTATATGTGTGTCTATGTGTGTATGCATGTGTATGTGTGTGAATGGATCATTATGTGTGTGCATGTGTATATGTGTGTGCATGTGTATGCATTATGTGTGCATGTGTGTATGTGTATGCATTATGCATTGTGTATGTGTGTCTATGTGTGTGTATTTGTGTGTATGTGTGTGTGTGTCTATGTGTATGTGTGTGTGTCTATGCGTGTATATGTGTGTGTACATATGTATGTGTGTGTGCATGTGTATGTGTGTGTGCATGTATATGTGTGTGCATGTGTATATGTGTGTGCATGTGTATGCATTATGTGTGCATGTGTGTATGTGTATGCATTATGCATGTGTATGTGTGTGTGCATGTATATGTGTGTGCATGTGTATATGTGTGTGCATGTGTATGCATTATGTGTGTGTGTGTGTGTCTATGCGTGTATATGTGTGTGTACATATGTATGTGTGTGTGCATGTATATGTGTGTGCATGTGTATATGTGTGTGCATGTGTATGCATTATGTGTGCATGTGTGTATGTGTAGGCATTATGCATTGTGTATGTGTGTCTATGTGTGTGTATTTGTGTGTATGTGTGTGTGTGTCTATGCGTATGTGTGTGTGTCTATGCGTGTATATGTGTGTGTACATATGTATGTGTGTGTGCATGTGTATGTGTGTGTGCATGTATATGTGTGTGCATGTGTATATGTGTGTGCATGTGTATGCATTATGTGTGCATGTGTGTATGTGTATGCATTATGCATGTGTATGTGTGTGTGCATGTATATGTGTGTGCATGTGTATAGGTGTGTGCATGTGTATGCATTATGTGTGTGTCTATGCATATGTGTGTGTGTGTCTATGCGTGTATATGTGTGTGTACATATGTATATGTGTGTGCATGTATATTTGTGTGCATGTGTATGCATTATGTATGCATGTGTGTATGTGTATGCATTATGCATTGTGTATGTGTGTCTATGTGTGTGTATGTGTGTGTGTGTCTATGTGTATGTGTGTGTGTGTCTATGCGTGTATATGTGTGTGTACATATGTATGTGTGTGTGCATGTGTATGTGTGTGTGCATGTATATGTGTGTGCATGTGTTTATGTGTGTGCATGTGTATGCATTATGTGTGCATGTGTGTATGTGTATGCATTATGCATGTGTATGTGTGTGTGCATGTATATGTGTGTGCATGTATATGTGTGTGCATGTGTATATGTGTGTGCATGTGTATGCATTATGTGTGCGTGTGTCTATGCGTATGTGTGTGTGTCTATGCGTGTATATGTGTGTGTACATATGTATGTGTGTATGCATGTATATGTGTGTGCATGTGTATATATGTGTGCATGTGTATGCATTATGTGTGCATGTGTGTATGTGTATGCATTACGCATTGTGTATGTGTGTCTATGTGTGTGTATTTGTGTGTATGTGTGTGTGCGTCTATGCGTATGTGTGTGTGTCTATGCGTGTATATGTGTGTGTACATATGTATGTGTGTGCATGTGTATGTGTGTGTGCATGTATATGTGTGTGCATGTGTATATGTGTGTGCATGTGTATGCATTATGTGTGCATGTGTGTATGTGTATGCATTATGCATGTGTATGTGTGTGTGCATGTATATGTGTGTGCATGTGTATATGTGTGTGCATGTGTATGCATTATGTGTGTGTGTGTGTCTATGCATGTATATGTGTGTGTACATATGTATGTGTGTTTGCATGTATATGTGTGTGCATGTGTATATGTATGTGCATGTGTATTCATCATGTGTGCATGTGTGTATGTGTATGCATTATGCATTGTGTATGTGTGTCTATGTGTGTGTATTTGTGTGTATGTGTGTGTGTGTCTATGCGTATGTGTGTGTGTGTATATGCGTGTATATGTGTGTGTACATATGTATGTGTGTGTATGTGTGTGTAAGTGTGTGTGTAAGTGTGTGTGTGTGTGCATACCTGTCAATTGTCTCGCTTCTCTCTCTCCCTCTCGCGCGCGCTCTTTCTCTCTCTCTCTCTCTCTCTCTCTCTCTCTCTCTCTCTCTCTCTCTCTCTCTCTCTCTCTCTCTCTCTCTCTCTCTCTCTCTCTCTCTCTCTCTCGGTTTCTGTGTTCTTCCTCGCGTCCAAGTCCCGGCACAAATGTGCCAGGAGAATTGAAATTTTTTTTCTAACATTCCAGAGCGTCGCATGCGACGCTCTGCAGTTTGCCAACGTCGTTAAATGCGTCGCTAACCAGCGACGGTACTCGTGACGCTTTTTAACTAGCGTCGCTTATGCGACGAGAGTCGGGCAAAAAAAAAATCTGAAATTTTTACCGTTGCTTATGCGACGAGTTCGTTGCATAAGCGACGGTTGTCATTTTTTTCCCCATTCGGGGGCGTCGCTACGCCCCCCTTTTTCTTTCTTCCAGTCATATAATCGAGAAGCTTCACAATGTTTTTGTTAGAGGGAAAAGACATAAACCCCTAATGAGAATTGATGATCAAGAGACATTCTCTATCAAGAATTAGGATCTTATTGAGTGATGCTTGCCATAGTAAGGATAACTTATTTATATAAAACATATCATAATATGATTGCTAAAAGCGTTAGTTGAGATTATCTTATTTAGTTCATCTTAATGGTTGTAAGGATTCAAAACCTATTTCCTAAGAACACGTATTCCTATTGGAGTTTCTAGTTCTGACCTTTCATATTTTAGAATATAATTAATGCAAGAACTTCATGATATTTAGCTAATGCTATGCATTGAATAAAATAAACTAAAAAATGAACAATCTAACCTAATTTAATTTTCATCTTCATTTGCATTTCCAAGGATCTCAATGTCTCCTTAAAAATGGCTTGTTTGAACTCAGACATATTAACTCTACTACCCAAAAAAGTAGAGACAAGTACTTATGTTCAAACCTCTACTCTTCTGAGTCCAAGAGCTAAGAGGTGAGAGCTTAAGTTTGAGCCCCCTTTGATCCATGCTCTATGTAGATTTGATTTGAGAGGCTCAAATTTGATTTTGAGACTCTTCTCTTTTGGGTGGAAAAGATGAGAGGCTTGAACTTAAGTTTGAGCCTCATAACATTTGACCATAAAGACTCAAAATTAATTTGATTGAGAGGCTAGAACTTAAATTTAAACCTCTACTCTTTTGGATGGAAGAACTAAGACACTCAAAATTAAAGTGGAGTCTGTCTCCATCAAAGGTGAATGTCAATTTCACTTGAGAGGATCAAATTGAACTTCATGCCTCTACTCTTTTGAGTAAAAAAGATCAGAGGCTTGGAAGTTTGTTGTAGGCTCTTAGCATATGAACAAAACAACTCAAACTTAAGTTCATTAAGACATGATCAAAAAGTCTAAGATTTAAGTTCATAAAGAGGATCAAGAATCAAAGTAATTTTACTTGAGAGGTTCAAATTTTAGTTTGAGACTCTACTTGTTTGGGTGGAAAAGCTTGGAGGCTCGATCTTACCTTTGAAACACGAAAGTCTTTCGCAAAGGAGAAGAGTTTCAAACTCTGTACCATAGCCAAAAAGACTCAAACTTAGGGAAAATTAGTTTGTCCCATTCAAGCACTACCTCAAGGTTAAACAAATAGGCATTTGGTATCATATGACTCAAAATGTTCAAACTTAATTTGATTGATAGGCTCGAACTTAGGTTCCAACCTTCACATTTTTAAACGGAAGTGCTTAGATGAAATGCAAAAGGGCATTGATGACCAAGCATTGTTTATAGGTAAAAGAAGAGGTATAGGAAGAAACCAAGTCAGATGCATAGGAGTTCATGGAAGAGGTTCTAATGGAGACTTTGATCAAGGCCAAGGGAACAATGTCTCTTCATCAACAGAAAGAGGAAAGTTTAGAGGAAGAGGAGGAAGGCACTACCAAACTTGAGACAACAACAACTTAGAAGGATGCTACATTCATGCCACGTATTGAGACTATGCAAAGGATTGTTATTAGTAATTCACCATAAAAGGGCAAGGTAATTATGCATCTACCTCAAATAAGGATGACAGTATGCAAGCTATAATGTAGACAAGTAATTACAAAACACGAGGGTCAATCATAAGGTACAATGATAGTGGATGTAGTAGTCACATGAGATGCAACAAGGAATTCCTCTCAAATATGCATAGACCTTCAACAAATGGGCATGTGAAGATAGATGATGGTAGTCGCCATGCTACAACAAATATATGTGATGTGATGGTGGATGGTTCTCATTATGCTAAGTGTTTGAAGGGTGTTCTTCATGGTCCCACAATCACAAAGAGCCTTGTTTCTATGGAATAGATGATTCAGAGAGGATTGCAAGTAAAATTCAACCACAACGGATGCTTTGTGGGAGACCATAAATAAGGGTGGAGATCGGTTGACAAGACAAAAGGAGGGAAGGCTATTCACACTAGATGTGAATCCGAACTTCAACCAAACTACCTACTTCACGTATTGAAGTAGGAAGGTGGCAAAAGTGCAGCTTTCGCACAAAAGGTATGGACAAATGGATATTGAGAGGTTGAAAAATATGGAGAAGAAGGTATTACTTCTTCTATTACTAAAACATTATAATCGAAATCTCAAGAACGTGTGTGAAGCTTTCCAATTGAGTAAGCAAACAAGGCTGCCTTTCAAGACAGATGTTTGGGGGCCATCAAAGGAGAGGTCCATTCGATTAAGAGGGTACTTTGTAACCCTCATTTATGATTGCACAAGGGTGAATTCACATTATAGCATAAATCATTTGGTACTTTGTAACAAATGTTTTAATCTCACCTCATCGTAGAGGTTCACATGAAATAAATCTCTCCAAGTCCAAATATGCAACCAATCCATGAAGATATCCATAAGCCTCCTCTACTCATAGCCGAGGATGACTCAGTGCCAACTCCTGTAACGAGTTTACATGTTGCTACCCAAATATGATGCTCTGACCACATCTAGATGTCTGGTTTCAGCATTTCACTACTGATGATATCCGTTAAGTGTCTGCTACTGCTCATCGTGGATCATATCCCACTCCTTAGTATGTAACCATAGAGGCTCATCGTGGATCATATCCCACTCCATAGAGGCTTTTGTAAGCGTGCTCTAAAAGGCTGAGTGGCCTTTGATCGTTGATTTCCTCCTCCACTACCCAATGCACCTTAGAGTCCACATTGGATGGAATTTCTTCTACGAAGGTTTATTTAAGAAATTTGGGAATTATTCAAGTCCCATTTATATTACTTACTATGCTAACTTCTTAAGTTTGAGCCCAACCTTGATACTCCATTTACCATACAATTATCCATAATAATAAATTTTCAAATTAATATACTGCAATCAATAGATAATAACATGTTCTTTTGTGTGAATGAATCAAAAAGTAAAACATTAGGACACAAAGAGTTGTCTCAAAATCCTGTGTAGTTCCCGTTCTTTCAAATATTTCATAAATAAAGCCACCTAAAACATATGTCCGTGTGTATGTATATGTGCATGTTGGAACATCAAGCTTACATTATGCTTGAGGTGGATTTGATCTACATCAAAGGCTATTGCGTCGAAAGAATATCCGTTGGAGAGTTCTTTCTCTTATGCTCATTTATTGTATTTCTTTGAGAGATTTTTGAGATGTAAAATCCTTGAGCTCTACACATGTAAAGGTAGAAAGATAAAGCGCAAATTCCATGAATTTGTGGTGGTTGAAGTTGCATTCAATCAAACAACCAAATCACTTAAAAGTAGATCAAACTAGATCTTCACTTTTCCTAGATTGTAGGAAAGTGAATTGATTCCCTCCAACAACCATTCCAACCTTCATTTGAATTCAAACTTCACTTGTAGAAGTCATGGAACACTCATAGAGTCTATATAAAGACTTGAAATCACTTTTACATTACATGGAAGCAATATATGTACACTTGTGACCGTCATTGTCTTGCTCCTTCAATTCTCTGCATCATCTTCTTCGCCAACAGTAATCTTGCACAGGCTGTTGCTCTCTCTCCAAAGCTACAAATTGAGTGCAAGATGGCTCCTTACAAAGGTATTATTGTCTAGTTTATGTCTACGAATTTTCCTAGCATTTGGCTCACTAGACGCGGAGACATCTGAGTTTTTCTGTCCTAGGGTCAATCTCTATATATTCTTGAAAAATAGGAAGTAGCACTGGTGAATGTCTCATTCATTACTATAGCATATTTTGCTTATTCCTTATACTTTTGTGCATTCAATACACTCAACCCTATATATATCACTCCCATAAAAGGATTTTTTCTAATTGTAATCATGCTGCTCGCTATTGGCATTTGAAGTTCATTGTCTCTTCCATAGATAGTAAGCTTTTTGAGCTAGTCGACCAGTGAACGTATCTGTTTTGTATCGACTCATTCTTCTTGATGCTCCAAAGTACATAGTGTCTTTCTTTGCACTTATCACATGCTTATAAGGTCTATTTGAGTCTCCATAAGCTCAAGGGCTGGTCTTGTGCCGGTTGGGTAGACCAAACTTTGTCGCTTCGAAACGCATTTTTCTACCTTCTACAAGCTTCTCCAAGTTCTTTCAGTGGTATCAGAGCTATATCAAGATGGGTGACAGCTTTCCCTCAATGATTGAGAAGCTTGATCGACACAACTATGCAGCTTGGCAAATAAGAATGCACGCCTATTTGCAAGGTAGAAATCTTTATGCAATTGTAGCAGGTGATGAAGCTATGCCTATTCCAAGATCCAAAGGAGGACCTACACAAGAGGAGACAGATAATCTCACACTTTGGTGCAAAAGGGATGCTCAAGCAAGTTTATACATACTAAACTCTATCTCTAACTTTCTATTACCCCATATTAGAGGATGCAAGACATCTGAAGAGACTTCGGATGCCCTAGAGACCTTCTTTTCTGCTACTACCAAAGCAAGAAAGAATCATCTTTGGAACGAGTTCAACAAAATGAAGAAGACACCTAAAAAAACCATCAGAGAGTTTGTTACCAAGTTCAAGGAGGTTGCCGATCAGTTAGCATCCATTGGAGAGCTGATTGAAGAGGAGATCATCATGAGGCAAATTCTCAACGACATTCGAAGTGATAAGCAATGGCAATCCTTCACGACAGCTTATGATCTCATCATGGATGTGCAAACTCTAGACTTCAATGTCTTTCTTGGACAACTCTTAAATGAAGAATCCAACAATAGCATAAAGGAAGGTAACTCTTATCATGGTAATTCAACAACTGCTCTATATGCAGATAAGAAGGATAAGAAGTAGAAAGGCAAGGAGAAGGAAGAAGATGAAGAAGAGACTTCCCAAACAAACTTTGGAAGCAAGAGCAAGTGGAAAGGGAAGAAGAAAGGACCAAAGCAAGACAAAGCCAAAGGTCAGAATGTTGCACAAAGACAACCATTCAACCACAAAGGCTACATCCACAACAACTGATTGGACTTAGTACATACAGATGTATGGGAACCAAGCCAAGAAACTTCATTGGCAGGATCAAGGTATAATGTCTCATTTATTGACGACCATAGTAGAAGGACTATTCTATACTTTATCAAGAGTAAGAATGAAGTGTTTGATTGCTTCAAGAAGTATCTTTCACATGTGGAGAATCATACAGGTAGATCACTAAAGAAGCTCAGATCAGATGGAGGGGGAGAATACTTCTCCAAAGAGTTTGATCAGTTCTTGCTGGAAAAAGGTATCAAAAGGAAAGTGATTACTAGGTACTCTCCTAAACTAAATGGAATTGCAGAGAGGAGAAACAAGACATTGGTTGGATCAGCCCGAACAATGTTTGAAGAGAAGAAGTTGCCACATTATCTATGGGCAGAAGCTATTTCAACTCCTTTGTACCTTGTCAATAGACTACCATCCAAATCACTTCAAGGTATGTTTCCTTATGAAGCATGGCATGGAAGAAAACCTAGTCTTGGACATTGCAAGGTTTTTGGTTGTCTAGCTTATGTTCATGTACCATCACAAATAAGAGGTAAGCTAGATGAAAGGGCAAAAAAGGCAGTGTTTATTGGATATGATTTGACTTAGATGGGTTAGAGGTTTTTCAATCCTTCAACCAAGCAATTCACTACAAGTAGAGATGTTGTGTTTGAAGAACACAGGTCTTGGTATGATGAAGACAAACAAAAGGTAACACTACCATATGACCTTGATTCTGACTCTCATCAATTAGGAAGCAAGCATGATACGCAGGTCCAGGATCCAAGAAGTGATATAGAACATGACCAAGATGAAAGGGAAAAGGATTACAAGCTATGGAAGTCAAGAGGCAAAGCAAAGATGTAAGAGGTTGGAGAATGCTCCAAACAAGTACCTAGAAGATCAGCAAGAGAGAAAAAGCAACCAAAAAGGTATGGATATGATTCCACATTTGTTAGGAAGCATTCAATATACTTGGCAAAAGACTCTATTTCAGAGCAACCCTCAACCTCTGAAGAGGCAAAGGGAAACCCTAATTGGGAAAAGTCCATGAAAGAAGAGATAGATGCATTGAAGGAAATGGACACTTGGGATTTAATTCCAATGTCGCCAAATCAAAAGGTAATTGGTTGCAAATGGGTATATAAAGTTAAAAGAAATTCAGATGGATCAGTTTGCACGTACAAGGCAAGATCACTTGCCAAAGGATGCTCACAAACTCATGGTATAGACTATAAAGAAACATTCTCACCAGTTGCAAAGATGACTACAATCAGGACATTGATAAGTGTAGCTGCTGCAAGGAATTGGAGACTCCTCCAACTTGATGTGAAAAATGCATTCTTAAATGGTTGGATAAGTGAAGAGGTATACATGTCAGAACCACCTGGTTTTGAAAACCCTAATCATCCATCTTATGTTTGCACACTTAAGAAATCATTGTATGGATTGAAACAAGCTCGAACAACTTGGAATTAGAGGTTGTTTACATATCTTCAAGATCAAGGGTTCCAAGCTAGTAGCACAGATCCTTCTCTATTCATCAAGAGGGATCACAATGAGGTTATCTATCTATGTATATATGTAGATGTTATTATTGTGATAGGTGATCATCTAAATGGCATTCAAAGGATCAAGAGACACATGCAAGAGGAGTTCAAAATCAGAGACCTAGGTGAGCTCACATATTTCCTAGGTATGCAGGTGATATATACAGATGAAGGAATTTATTTGAATCAGAGAAGATAGATTCACGATCTTCTTCTCAAGTTCAAAATGGAGAACACTAAACCTATAGGTACACCTTTGGAGATGAATCATAAACTAAGTGTTTATGAAGGTGAGAAAATTGAAGACATTAAAGAGTATCAAAGCTTGGTAGGTAGCTTGATATATTCTACTCATACAAGGGCAGACATCTCATATAATGTGAGTATGCTTAGTCAGTTCATGCAATCACCGAGAAGACCACACGTGGATGCGGCTAAGAGAGTACTTAAGTATCTCAAAGGTACAATCAACAAAGGTATATTCTATCCTTACTGTTGAGATTTGGATATCAAAATCTACTCAAATGCAGATTGGGCAGGAGCTAAGGATGATAGAAAAAGTACATCTGGTTACTTAGCATTTGCAGGTTCGAAGCTAGTGTCATGGAGTTCCAAGAAGCAACCAACAGTTGCTTTATCCTCAACTGAAGCAGAGTACAAAGGCTTGACCATAGCAACTCAAGAGGCAATATGGTTAAAAGCATTGTATACACATTTGGGACTTGTGAGCTCCAAATCTCATATATTTGGAGATAATGTAAGTTCCACGGATCTAGCGGCAAATCCTGTTTTCCATACGAGAATCCTTGAAGCACATAGAAGTCCATTACCACTTCATCAGGGAGAAGCTCATGGCAAAGGATATTGACATTTCTTTTGTTCCGATTGAAAAGCAAGTAGCAGATATGATGACGAAGGCACTTGATGGAGTAAAGCTTTGTAGATTCAAAGCTATGGTAGGTATTCAACCTATCAGAGAATGAAAACTCAAGCATACTTTAGCTTGAGGGGGAGCTGTTGGAACATCAAGCTTACATTATTCTTGAGGTGGATTTGATCTACATCAAAGGCTATCGCATCAAAAGAATATCCATTGGAGAGTTCTTTTTCTTATGCTCATTTATTGTATTTTTTTGAGAGATTTTTGATGGTTTATTTACCATTGTAAAAGGCTTGAGCTCTACACATGTAAAGGTAGAAATATAAAGCCCAAATCCCACGAAGCTGTGGTGGTTGAAGTTGATGGAGTAAAGCTTTGTAGATTCAAAGCGATGGCAGGTATTCAACCTATCAGAGAATGAAGACTCAAGTATACTTTAGCTTGAGGGGGAGCTCTTGGAACATCAAACTTACATTATTCTTGAGGTGGATTTGATCTACATCAAAGGCTATCGCATTAAAAGAATATCCGTTGGAGAGTTCTTTTTCTTATGCTCATTTATTGTATTTTTTTGAGAGATTTTTGATGGTTCATTTACCGTTGTAAAAGCCTTGAGCTCTACACATGTAAAGGTAGAAATATAAAGCCCAAATCCCATGAAGCTGTGGTGGTTGAAGTTGCATTCAATCAAGCAATCAAATCACCTAAAAGTAGATCAAACTAGATCTTCACTTTTCCTAGATTGTAGGAAAGTGAATTGATTCCCTCCAACAACCATTCCCACCTTCATTTGAATTCAAACTTCACTTGTAGAAGTCGTGGAACACTCCTAGAGTTTATATAACGACTTGAAATCACTTGTACATTACATGGAAGCAATATACATACACTTGTGACCATCATTGTCTTGCTCCTTCAATTCTCTACATCATCTTCTTCGCCAACAATAATCTTGCAGAGGCTGCTGTTCTCTCTCCAAGGCTATAAATTGAGTGCAAGATGGCACATTGGAAAGCTATTAGTGGCTAGTTTGTTTCTATAAATTTTCATAGAATTTGGTTCGGTAGATTGGGAGAGATCTGAGTTTTTCTGTCTCGGGGTCAATCTTTGCGTATTCCTGAAAAATAGAAAGTACCACCGGTGAATGTCTCATTCATTCCTATAGCATATTTTTCTTATTCCTTAGAATTTTGTGCATTCTATACACTCAACCCTATTTTTATCACTCCCATAAAAGGATTTTTTCTAATTGTAATCATCCTGGTCGCTATGGGCATTTGAACTTCATTGTCTCTTCCATAGATAGTAAGCTTTTTGAGCTAGTCGACGCATGAACCTATCTGTTTTGTATCGACTCATTCTTCTTGATGCTCCAAAGTACATAGTGTGTTTCTTTGCACTTATCACATGCTTATACAGTCTTTTTGAGTCTCCATAATCTCAAGGGCTGGTCTTGTGCCGGTTGGCTAGACCAAGCTTCGTCGCTTCGAAACGCATTTTTCTACCTTCTACAAGCTTCTCCAAGTTCTTTGAGTGCATATATGAATGTGTATATATATGTGTATGTATATGTGTATGCATATACACGTGCATTGTGTGTATGTAAATGTGTGTATGTGTATATGTGTGTATGCATATTTCTATGTGCATATATATATATATATATATATATATATATATATATATATATATATATATATATATATATATATATATATATATATATATATGTATATATATATATGTATATATATATATATATATATATATACATATATATATATATACATATATATATACATATATATATATACACATATATATATATATATATATATATATATATATATATATATATATATATATATATATATACATATATATATACATATATACATACACACACACACACACATATATATATATATATATATATATATATATATATATATATATATATATATATATATATATATATGTATATGTGTGTGTGTGTGTGTACACCACAAGGAATACGGGCGTATAGCGACGGTTAAGGCGACACAAATTCGTCGCTATAAAATTGCAACCTGTGTCGTAATGACCGTCGCGTGCGGACCGTCGATTAAACGACGACTGGAACGACGCGTTTTCCGACGAATACTACGACAGCAACTGCGACGCTCACCTGCAGTGTCGCCTACATGACGGTTCAAAAAAGCATCGCTTAAGCGATGCTTAAAACGTCGCATACGCGACGCTGATTTGACGCATGTATCATGGCTTGCACGCATGTTTTTACGTCGTTTATGCGACGCATGTGTCATCGCTTACACGACGGTCTATTGACGGAAAAAATTAAAACGTTGGAGGTTCTTTGATCGGGATTTTCACGCATATGATCGAAGAGCTCTCCAACGTTCGCAGAGCTAAAGCAAGTATATGCAGGTCTGTGTTTCTCTCTTTCTACATCTTTTTCACTTTGAATTCTTTCTCTCTCTCTTTGTCTCTCTCTCTCTCTTTGTTGACTCTCTGTCTTATTCTCCTAATTGTTGACTCTTGTTCTTGAAATGTTATAGAAGTTCAAGTTTGCCACCATCTATATATCTACATCTTAAGAATACAACATGAACGAAAGAAAGGAGAAAATAACACTACATACATGCAACTTTGCATCGGTATATTTATTGCGATATTATTGGTTAAGATTTTAATCATCCACAATTTACTAGAGTGGTTCATAATTCATGAGTAGTCGCTTACATGGATATAGGTGACATGATATTTGGAGAACTCCAAAGAGAATTTTTAAAAATATTGAAATTAAAAAAAAACAACATATTAGGTGTCATTAGCTAGTATGAATATGATGTTTGATATTTAATAACAAATCTCTTCATTAATTCACCTTTGGAATCATCGACATGCACAATAGCGAAAGGTACAAAACACTCTTCATTTATTCACCTTGGGATCTATTGTCGAACTGGAAGAGGAAATGGACGAGAACTGTGGTGATAGGGTTCTTCCATCTGCAAATATCATAAAGCCACCTCCCAACGGCGATCATACCGGCAGAACACCCAAGATCGTAAACCACTTAGCCTTGCTCTTGCGCATGCTCCACAGATTGCTATCCACATCATTGTCAACTACATCCTTGATAGTGAACTCGTGAATGCTGGTGTCAATATCTTTCATATATTCATCCATTGGTGTCAATGTTCTACCCACAGAATGCCTTCATTCATAAAAAATATTATTATGAAAGTGTTATTGTAATTAATACACACAGCTTCAATGAATGCATCACACAGCTTCTGTTTGGTATACTTTATCTATCCTCTTACTTTCTATCACAGATATACGTCTCTCCCTTTAAACCATATGCAAGTCTCATTGCCAGCAAAGTGCTTCTGTCATGGGAGCTAGACGTAAGACCGAAACATACAAAGGCCTTCATTCTCCTTCATCACCGCTTCCATTCTTGAACCTTCCAGCAGAGAAGCTTGTTGCTGTGATTTTTGGCTGTGACCATGCGACTTACAATGAATGCGTCACACAGCTTCTGTTTGGTATACTTTATCTATCCTCTTACTTTCTGATAAAAAGTTGCATGGTATTTCTGAGGCAGATAGCTATGGAGAAATGAACATCAATCCATATGCCTGGATGGATGGGAAGCAGAAGACACGTTTTTCAGCTCAAGTTCTTTGCTTAGATTTAATAATCTCTGATATTACATTAGATCACTGTCTGAGGTGTAATGAGGTTTTGTTTACATGTAGGCACGCATACGGGTGAGATGTGAGTGTGCACCATTGACAAAAAAGCATATACAAGGGAGCATTAGCAACGAAGAGGGAACTACATCTTTGACAGTGAACTCGTGAATGCTGGTGTCAATATCTTTCATTTCTTCATCCATTGGTGTCAATATTCTACCCAGAGAATGCCTTCATTCATAAAAATTATTATTATGAAAGTATTATTGTAATTAATACACACGTAGCATATGATCTCATTACATAAATTTGAAATTAACGTTTCCCACTAAACTCTAAAATTACTCTTACAAGTCTCATCGCCAGCAAAGTGCTTCTGTCATGGGAGCTGGACGTAAGACCGAAACATACAAAGGCCTCATTCTGACCATGCGACTTACAATGAATGCGTCACACAGCTTCTGTTTGGTATACTTTATCAATCCTCTTACTTTCTATCACAGATATACGTCTCTCCCTTTAAACCATATGCATGAACAATAGCTTGATCATTAGCTTTTGTGCATGTCCAGGCCTTCGAGCTTCTCATATCATCTATGTAAAGAATGTCCGACCAGGGATGCCACTATTTTTGTTTAATAACATTGATAAAAAGTTGCATGGTATTTCTGAGGCAGATAGCTATGGAGAGATGAACATCAATCCATATGCCTAGACTGATGGGAAGCAGAAGACACGTCTTTCAGCTCAGGTTCTTTGCTTAGATTTGATAGTCTCTGATATTATATTAGATCACTGTCTGAGGTGTAATGAGGTTTTGTTTACATGTAGGCACGCATACAGGTGAGATGTCAGTGTGCACCATTGACAGAAAGCATATACAAGGGAGCATTAGCAGCAAATTATGTGAATTATTCATAGAAGAAAATCCTATTTGAGTTAATTCATGTGCGACAGATAAGCTTATATGTCTTTTCATGTAGGCTAGATAAGCCTACAAGAAAAGAGACAGATGAGTTAAATCATGTGGAGCTAGATAAGTTTATATCTCTTTTCATGAGAAACTCGTTGAGTGTCACTAGATAGTTTGTGGGTTTACAACGTGGGTCCATCAACAAAGGAGAAGCATATACAAGGTAGCATTAGCAGCGAATTATGTGAATTATTCACAGGAGAAAAAACTATTTGAGTTAAATCATGTGCAACCAGATAAGCTTATATCTCTTTTCATGAGAAACTCGTTGAGTGTTAGTAGACAGTTTGTGGGTTTACAACGTGGGTCCATCAACAAAGGAGAAGCATATACAAGGGAGCATTAGCAGTGAATTATGTGAATTATTCACAAGAGAAAATTCTATTTGAGTTAAATCATGTGCAAATAGATAAGCTTATATCTCTTTTCATGAGAAACTCGTTGAGTGTCAGTAGATAGGTTGTCGGTTTACACATAGATACACACATACACACACATACACATAGATAAGCTTATATCTCTTTTCATGAGATACTCGTTGAGTGTCAGTAGATAGGTTGTGGGTTTACACATAGACACACATAGACTCGTTGTTAGGAACTGTGTATGTGTGTATGCATTTGTATGTGTGTATGCATCTGTATGTGTGTAAATGCATCATTATGTGTGTATGTTTCTATGTGTGTATGTGTCTGTGTATATGTGTGTGTATGTGTGTGTGTTTATGTATGTGTATTTGTCTATGGGTGTGTGTGTGTCTATTTGTGTGTGTATGCATGTATGTATGCATATGTGTGTGTATGCTTTATGTATTCATATGTGTGTGTATGCATTATGTATGTGTATGTATGCATGTGCATTATGTATGGATATGCATTATGTATGTGTATGTATGCATGTGCATTATGTATGCATATGTGTATGTATGAATGTAAGTATGTATGTATGTATGCATATGCATATGCATATGTATGCATATGCATATGCATATGTATGCATGTATGTGTATGTGTGTGCATGTCTCTCTATGTGTGTGTGTATGCATATATGTGTTTGTATCTCTATATGTGTGTGTATGTGTGTGTATGTGTGTATGTGTGTGTGTATGTGTGTGTATGTATGTATGTGTGTGTGTATGTGTGTGTGTATGTGTGTGTATGTGTGTATGTGTGTGTATGTAAAATTATGTGTGTATGTGTGTATATGAGTGTGTGTGTGTGTGTGTATGTGTGTATGTGCGTGTATGTGTGTGTATGTGTGTGTATGTGTGTATGTGTGTGTGTATGTGTGTGTATGTGTGTATGTGTGTGTGTATGTGTGTGTGTATGTGTGTGTATGTGTGTATGTAACATTATGTGTGTATGTGTGTATATGAGTGTGTATTTGTGTGTGTATATGTGTGTGTATATGTGTATGTGTATGTGTGTGTGTATGTGTGTGTATGTGTGTATGTGTGTGTGTATGTGTGTGTGTATGTGTGTGTATGTGTGCGTATGTGTGTGTATGTGTGTATGTGTGTGTATGTGTGTATGTAACATTATGTGTGTATGTGTGTATATGAGTGTGTATTTGTGTGTGTATGCATGTAAGTATGTATGTATGTATGCATGTATGTGTATGTGTGTGCATGTCTCTCTATGTGTGTGTGTATGCATATATATGTGTGTATGTAACATTATGTGTGTATGTAACATTATGTGTGTATGTGTGTATATGATTGTGTATATGTGTGTGTATGTGTGTGTATGTGTGTGTATGTGTGTGTATATGTGTATGTGTATGTGTGTATGTGTGTATGCATATGTGTGTGTATGCATGTAAGTATGTATATGTGTATGCATATGCATATGCATATGTATGCATGTATGTGTATGTGTGTGCATGTCTCTCTATGTGTGTATGTATGCATATATGTGTGTGTATGTGTGTATGTGTGTGTATGTGTGTGTATGTGTGTATGTGTGTGTATGTATGTGTGTGTGTGTATGTGTGTGTGTATGTATGTGTGTATGTGTGTGCATGTGCACTATGTATGCATATGTGTGTGTGCATGTATATGTGAGTGTGTATGTATGTATATGTGTGTGTATGCAACATTATGTGTGTATGTGTGTATATGTGTGTGTATTTGTGTATATGTGTGTGTATGCAACATTATGTGTGTGTGTGTGTGTCTATGTGTGTATGTGTGTGTGTATGCATATGTATGTGAGTGTAAGTGTGTGTATGTGTGTGTCTGTATATGTGTACGTGTATGTGTGTGTCTATGTGTGTATATGTGTGTGTATGCATATGTATGTGTGTGTGTGTGTCTATGTGTGTATGTGTATGCATGTATGTATGCATATGTGTGTGTATGTGTGTGTATGCTTTATGTATGCATATGTGTGTGTATGCATTATGTATGTGTATGTATGCATGTGCATTATGTATGCATATGCATTATCTATGTGTATGTATGCATATGCATTATGTATGTGTATGTATGCATGTGCATTGTGTATGCATATGTGTGTGTATGCATGTAAGTATGTATGTATGTATGCATATGCATATGCATATGTATGCATGTATGTGTATGTGTGTGCATGTCTCTCTATGTGTGTCTGTATGCATATATGTTTGTGTATGTGTGTGTATGTGTGTATGCATGTGTATGTGTGTGTGTGTGTGTATGTGTGTGCATGTGCACTATGTATGCATATGTGTGTGTATGTATATATGTGTGTGTGCATGTATATGTGAGTGTGTATGTATGTATATGTGTGTGTATGCAACATTATGTGTGTATGTGTGTATATGTGTGTGTATTTGTGTATATGTGTGTGTATGCAACATTATGTGTGTGTGTGTGTCTATGTGTGTATATGTGTGTGTATGCATATGTATGTGAGTGTAAGTGTGTGTGTGCGCATACCTGGTGTCTCTCTCTCGCGCGCTCTCTCTCTCTCTCTCTCTCGTTCTCTTGCTCTCGTCCAGATCTCGGCACAAATGTGCCGGGAGAACTTAAAATTTTTTTTGAACATTCTGAAGCGTCGCTTACACGATGCTAGAATGGAGGATGCATATGCGACGCTCTCCAGTTTGCCCACGTCGCACATACCGTCGCTAGCAAGCGACGTTCTTTGCGACGCACACATTAGCGTCGCCTAAGCGACGCTCACTTGAGTCTGCGACGCACCCCGCATAAAAATCCAAATTTCGAAAATACGACCGTCACTTGGGCGACGCTTATGCGACGCTAGCGTCGTGTAAGCGGTGGTCCCCGTAATTTTTTTGCTTCGGCGGTGTCGCTATGCACTGTTGGGAAAGATGGATGGATCCTCCAGAAGATTGAGTAGGTACTGCCAATCCTGCTTTGCACCAGCCCTCAGTGACTCCAGATATGATTAGTAGACACCCTTAGCTTCCAAATGATACTAAGAGATCATATATGTACTTTGCAAATGATGTGTGTAGTGATCAAATCAAAACAGACTACTTGATACTTCACAAATCCAAGAAAACTTGCTATTTTGGTATTGACACCTGCTCATAGTTATGCTCAGTATGACCAGTACACTTACAATTGGCGAAATTCCTTCTAGAGGTATTCTATTAGCTTACTAAGCTACCATTTGCAAGTAGAATGAGATAAAATGATAAATTATAAAGAGAGGATACACTTTAGCAAAATTATGGACACTCCCGACTTTTTAGGAAGTATGCAGACAAATACCAGTGAGCACTTCGACCGCGATTTCTCGAAATTGGCTGAATCAAGTTGCTTCAAACTTTTTATGCTTGTATTATGCTTTGAGCTGGATCTACCAAGCTTTGAATCACTTGATTTGGTGGCCTACACACTGAGATATGCCTCTTTGACGTTGACAGACTTGATGTTGTAACTCAGAGAATCACACAGATGATGAATGTAAAGACTCGTATTAATTCACAATGATATACAACCTCATTGGCATCATAAGTGTAGCCTAATGAGTTTGAGTGTTGTGGGCTATGGTGTAGCACTCACACATGCTCAATGATAGTGTAATGAATCTCGGATGTACACTCTCACTACCCGCGATTTTTTCTTCTCACTTTTTATATGAGTTGGAGGTTGATTTGAATTTCAAATTCAAATCTAAGGCTCCCTATAATCAGTCCTCTAAAAGTAGGGAAATATTCTCTCAACTCATACCTTCTAATTCCACAAATCTATTAGGTAAGTGGTTACATAAGAATGCCAAATCATTTAGACTTTTAC
The DNA here is from genome assembly GCA_020310875.1 of Ceratopteris richardii. Lineage (NCBI taxonomy): Eukaryota > Viridiplantae > Streptophyta > Polypodiopsida > Polypodiales > Pteridaceae > Ceratopteris > Ceratopteris richardii. The sequence goes on along the minus strand of CM035414.1, from coordinate 199,064,627 downwards.
AAGAGGTAGAAAAGTAATAACTCATAAGCTAGTGTTTCTATGCTACTTGCTTCGAAATCTTCTTCAAGGATTCTAAGCCAAATGTGTAGGCTTGATTTGCACCAACAGCTCCCCCTCAAGCCAAACACTTTGGCTTAAGTCTTCATCTTCAATCTTCAATTACATCCTGCAATCCAATCATGGATTTGAATCTGCATAATTTGTTTCCATCCAAAGCTTTAGTGAGTAAATCTGCACATTGCATATTAGTAGACACATAGGTCAACTGAATATCCTTGCTTAGCAACTTCTCTCTCACATAGTGGTAATGAACCTCTATGTGTTTTGTTCTAGCATGATATATTGGATTAACTGCAAGGTGAAGAGAGCTTGTGTTGTCTCCAAAAATAATTGGGGGCCTAGTGTATAGACCTAGCTCTATATACAAAAGCTTTAACCAAATAGCTTCTTGAGTGGCATTGGCTAGCCCTCTATATTCTGCTTCAGTGGATGACAATGCCACTGTTGGTTGTTTCTTAGCTGACCAAGAAATAGGTTTATCACCTGCAAAAGATAAGTATCCTGATGTGCTCCTCCTATCATCCTTGCATCCTGCCCAATCTGCATCTGAATACACTTTAATGTCAATATCTGATGTATAAGGAAAGTACAAACCATGATTCTGAGTTCCCTTTAGATACTTCAAGATCTTCTTTGCAGCCTCAAGGTGAGGTACCCTTGGTTTGTGCATGAATTGACTTAGCACACTAACTCCATATGCTATGTCAATTCTGGTCAAGGTAGCATAATTCAAACTTCCTACCATACTTTGATATCCTGTAATGTCTTGGACTTCATCCCCTTCATGATCACTTAGCTTTAGGTTGACCTCCATTGGAGTACTTGAGACTTTTGCATCCTGCAGGTTAAACTTCTTCAACATATGTTGTACATATTTTTTCTGAGTGATATATATACCTGAATTAGTATAAACCAATTCAAGTCCTAGAAAATACTTTAACAGTCCAAGATCATTGATCTTGAACTCCTTCATCATCTGGCTTTTTATGCTTCTGATTCCTTGGACATCATTACCTGTAATGATGATGTCATCAACATAAACACAGAGATAGATTACTTCTGAATTGCTTCTTTTGATAAACAATGAAGTGTCTGCCTTGCTCATAGTAAACCCTTGGTCTTGGAGGTATGTTGTCAGTCTATAATTCCATGCTCTAGGTGCCTGCTTCAATCCATATAAAGCCTTCTTCAATTTACAAACATAATTTACCTTCTTGGGATCTTCATAGCCAGGTGGTTGTGACATGTAGACTTCTTCAGATATCCATCCATTCAAGAAAGCATTCTTGACATCTAATTGGTACATGTTCCAATTCTTGGATGCAGCTACACTCACCAATACTCTGATTGTTGGCATCTTAGCCACAGGAGAAAATGTCTCCTTATAATCAATGCCTTGGGTTTGTGCAAAACCCTTGGCTACCAGCCTAGCTTTGTACCTGTTGATTGTACCATCAGAGTTCCTCTTTAATTTGTAGATCCATCTGGATCCTATTACCTTCATAGATTGCTTCTTGGGTACCAATTCCCATGTGTCACTCTCCTTAAGAGCTTTTATTTCTTCATCCATAGCTCCTTTCCATTCTGGTTTGGTGATTGCCTCTTCATATGAACCTGGTTCTTCACTTAACAAGTCCTTTGCAAGATAAATTGAATGCTTGGTGACAAGAGATGTATCATACCCATATCTGATAGGCTTCTTACTTTCTCTCTGAGATCTCCTCATTGCTTGAGTTGAAGATTCTGGTATATCCTCAAGTTTCTTCATCTTTAACTTGCCTTTGGACTTCCATGCCTTGAATTCTTCAAGATTGATTGTGTCGTCATCTTCTGAACTTGAGTCTTCCTTTTGGATTGGTTCCTCCTTTGAGAGTTTTGGAAAATCCTCTTCCAAATCATAGGGTAGACTAACCTTCCTGCATTCATTCTCATACCATGAGTCATTCTCATCAAAGATGACATCTCTGCTTACCTTGAACCCTTTATTGGTTGGGTTGTAGAATCTGTACCCTTTTTAATTTAAGTCATAACCAATGAAAATACAATTTTCTGCTTTAGGGTCTAGCTTTCCCCTTACCTGTGAGTGAATATGCACATATGCTACACAACCAAAGATTTTGCAATGATCCCATGATGGTCTCTTACCATGCCAAGCTTCATAAGGTGTCATTCCATCAAGAGACTTTGATGGCAACCTGTTTATGAGATAGGTGGCAGTAGATACACTCTCTGCCCAAAGATAATTTGGCAACTTCTTTTCATTAAGCATGGACCTAGCTGTTTCAACTATAAGTCTATTCCTTCTTTCAGCTACCCCATTTTGTTCAGGTGAGTACCTTGTTGTTATCTCCCTTTTGATGCCTCTTTCCTACAAGAAGCCTTCAAACTCATTTGAGAAGTATTCACCTCCTCCATCTCACCTTAGCTTCTTCAAATTCCTTCCTGTTTGATTTTCAACTAGTGCAAGATACCTTCTGAAACAATTAAACACTTCATCCTTGTGCTTCATAAAGTATAACACAGTCCATCTGCTATAATCATCAATGAAAGACACATAGTACCTTGATCCTGAAATGGAGGGATCCTTGCTAGGTCCCGAAACATCTGTGTGCACCAAGTCTAGGTAGTCTTCATGCATAAAACCTTTCCTTGTATAAGGTAACCTGTGAGACTTACCAAATTGACAAGCACCACACTTGTAAATCATGTGTTGCTTGGATACATTAGGTATCCCCAGCACACATTGATCTCTGCTCATTTGCTTCAAGGTCCTTTCACCTATGTGCCCTAGTCTCTTGTGCCACATTTCAAGTTCTGAAAGTGTCTGGTCCTTGTAGCTATACAAAGCAATATTCTTTGTGTCTTCTAATTCAAAAGTAAATAATCTACCTGATTTTTCTCCCTTGGCTATCCTTTTGAATCCATGTCTTGGGTTCTCCACATATGCTCCATGTTGAGTGAATCTGACCTCCAAACCTTTCTCCACAATCTGACCAACACTCATTAAGTTTTTGGTAATAGTTGGTACATAAAGTACCCTGCTCAATAGGTTCTGGTTACCATCACAAGTTTTTACATTTCCAATCTTTATTATAGAATGCTTAGTATCATCACCTGTCTGTACTTGATGTTTGCCCTTGGGTTCCTCAAGATCAGAGAGTAGTGCCACATTGCCAGCTACATGATTAGAACACCGTGAATCAATATAAAACAGATAATCATCATTGATACCTGACTTGGAAGTCATATTCATGATCAATAGGGAGTCATCTTGCTCCTCTGTGTAAATGTTGTAGTCTTTCCTATTTCTGAATCCTCCTTGGTAGTTACCATTGTGGTTGTTGTTGTAATTGTTGTTATAGTTATTGTTGTAGCCATTGTAGCCTTGGTGTTGGTTCAACCTTCCTCTGCCTTGAGAGTATCCACCTCTTTGATAGCCTCTTCCTCTCTGATTTTTGTAGTTTCTGTAGCACTCATCTGTGGTGTGGTTAGACAATCCACAAATAATGCATGGTGATGAATTGTAGGGTCTCCCCCTACCTTGCTTACCTCCTCTGCTCCTGCCTCTTGAAGATCTACCTCTCCCTGTATAGTTGGCTTGGGAGGTAGACCCTTCATCCTCTTGCTTTTTACCTTTACCTTTGTCTTTAACCTTTTTATCAGTATATAGGGCAGAAGGAGTGTTACCTTTAGATGTATCTCCAACCTTTGTGAACTTTGCTTCATGTGTGAATAGTTTGCCCATCAGAGTTGTGAGATCTAGGGTATGCATATCCATGTAGAGATCCATTGCAGTGGTGAAACTTTCCCACTTATCATCTGCCTTTAGTCCATTGGTTACTTGCCTTACTATTTGTTCCTCTTCAATCTCCTCTCTTATGCTTGCTAATTGGTCTCCCACATCCTTGATCTTGGTCACAAATTCTGAGACTCATTGCTTTGGTTGCTTCGTAAGAGTTGTGAATTCAATCCACAATTGATTCTTCCTGGCCCTTGTATTAGATGAAAAGTATGATGACAAGGTTTCCCAAGTTTCTTGGGATGTCTTACAATTCCTGATGTGAGGTAAAGGAAATCAAATATAGAGTTAAGAAGATAAGACCTTGCCAATGCATCTTTTGCACACCATGTATTAAGCCTTTCTTGTTCTTCCTTGGTGGGTAGACCCCTTGCTTTGAATGAGGGCAATTCCTCATCTCTTGAGATGAATCCAAATAGACTTCTTCCTTGTAGATAGGTCTTCATCCTTAGAGACCAAGCTTGATAATTTTTCCTGTCCAATTTGTCAATGAATGAAGGAAAACCATCTCCCATATTACCTTGTTTGCTCTGATACCACTGTTGGGAAAGATGGATGGATCCTCCAGAAGATTGAGTAGGTACTGCCAATCCTGCTTTGCACCAGCCCTCAGTGACTCCAGATATGATTAGTAGACACCCTTAGCTTCCAAATGATACCAAGAGATCATATATGTACTTTGCAAATGATGTGTGTAGTGATCAAATCAAAACAGACTACTTGATACTTCACAAATCCAAGAAAACTTGCTATTTTGGTATTGATACCTGCTCATAGTTATGCTCAGTATGACCAGTACACTTACAATTGGCAAACTTCCTTCTAGTGGTATTCTATTAGCTTAGTAAGCTACCATTTGCAAGTGGAATGAGATAAAATGATAAACTATACAGAGAGGAATCACTTTAGCAAAATTATGGACACTCCCGACTTTTTAGGAAGTATGCAGACAAATACCAGTGAGCACTTCGACCGTGATTTCTCAAACTTGGCTGAACCAAGTTGCTTCAAACTTTGTATGCTTGTAGTATGCTTTGAGCTGGATCTACCAAGCTTTGAATCACTTGATTTGGTGGAGTAGACACTGAGATATGCCTCTTTCAAGTTGACAGACTTGATGTTGTAACTCAGAGAATCACAGAGATGATGAATGTAAAGACTCGTATTAATTCACAATGATGTACACTCACACACACTCAATGATAGTGTAATGAATCTCGGATGTACACTCTCACTACCCGCGAGTTTTTCTTCTCACTTTTTATATGAGTTGGAGGTTGATTTGAATTTCAAATTCAAATCTAAGGCTCCCTATAATCACTCCTCTAAAAGTAGGGAAATATTCTCTCAACTCATACCTTCTAATTCCACGAATCTATTAGGTAAGTGATTACATAAGAATGCCAAGTCATTTAGACTTTTACAAGAGGTAGAAAAGTAATAACTCATAAGCTAGTGTTTCTATGCTACTTGCTTCATGTGAAATCTTCTTCAAGGATTCCAAGCCAAATGTCTAGGCTTGATTTGCACCAACATGCACCCCTATTTCTTGTAGTGGTATATACATATATATATATATATATATATATATATATATATATATATATATATATATATATATATATATATATATATATATATATATATATATATATATATATATATATATATATACATACATACATACATACACATATGCGCGCACACACACACATAAAGTCATAGTTGAAACTCATAAAGTCTTCCAAGAAGACTACTAGACACTATTCAAAACTCTCTTTCAAATAAGATCTAGAAATGCTTCCAAGAGTGTCATAACTTATAATTATTTCTTGGATCCACCTCCTATTGATATTGGATTCTTGTTTCAACTATCAACAGAGTGAAGCCAAGATAGAATCGATTGACTAGATCAATAGATCATATGTAAGAAAAAACCTATCCCTTAGGATCATGTATAGATGAATACTATGAAAAATCTCTGAGGATCTAGACAAAGGTGATACTAGAGATCTGAATTGCTCCATGCAGAGTTGTGAGTCCTATCCATTTCCAAACTACCTTGGACCGCTCTGAACTTCATCTTCTCATGGGACACGACTCGTTGTGCCCCCTTGTTCCCAAATGACACAATGGTAGTTGGCTAATGAAAATCCTGAACATCAAAGAAACCATTGATTATCAGGTTAACCTCAATCATAAGTGGTGCGTGTCATGGACGCGGCTACAGTGGGATATGAAGTTCATGGCTATCTGGCATCCTCTCATAGAAATCAAAAAGTCTATCCTCTTATGGCATATTCTTCATCGAGGAATCTGGACCAAACTAAAGGCTAGCAAAGTTTGTGGGGCATCTCCCTGGTGCAAGCACTGCTATTGGTCCATTGAAGATGTTGTTCACATCTTCTTTACTTGCCCCAACTCCAACAGGCTTTGGCTGATTGTCAGAAAGAAAGTTAGTCTTCAGAAGCATATCAATTAGAAACAAGCTTTGCTCGGAGAAGCGATCAGCTGTTCCGTGACTCTTTGAAATGCCATCACAGGGAGGTCCTATGGAAGATCTAGCGGGAAAGATGTGCTTATAACTTTGGGGACTCCCCCAAAGAATGGTGAATTGAAAAATGTTTGGAAATGGATCAGACTCACAACTTTGCATGGAGCAATTCAGATCTCCTGTATCACCTTTGTTTAGATCCTAAGAGATTTGTGGTATTATTCATCTATACATGATCCGCAGGGATAGGGTTTGTCTTACATATGATCTATTGATCTTCTCAATCGATTCTATCTTGGCTTCACTGTGTTAACAATTGAAACAAGAATCCAATATCAATAGGAGAGCAATCCAAGAAAGACATATAAGTTATTACACTTCTAGAAGCATGTGTGGATCTTATTTGAAAGAGAGTTTTGAAAGATGTGTAGTAGTCTTCTTGGAAGACTTTACGAGTCTCGATTCAATGGACACTCTAATATTGAGAGAAGACTTGCTGTACATTCAAAAGAGGGATTGTGTTCTATTTTGGAGTGGAGATTCATGATTGCAAACTTTAATACTTAGAGCTAGCAAGCCTAAATCAAGAGAACGTGAAGAACAAATTCAATGGAATTACGTGCATAGAGTATTTCTCGCATAGCTACACTTTTCAGAAACGAACAACGAAGACCTACTCAAAAGTGATCGCATGTGTACATGAAGAAAAATGAGATGACGATACTATCAAGTTTGACTTAAAAGCATTCCCTTTCTTTTTATTTTGAATGTTTGTACTTGCGAATAGAAATGTATGAATCTTACATCCCGCATGAACAAGGCTAAGTGAAGGAAAGCTTTCTTGGGCTGTTGTGTAAGAGAGAATGGAATAACACAATTTTCTGTGCTTACAGATGCTAGAAAAGTTGCAAATTGTTCAGATTATTATCTCTTGTGCTTTGGATAGAGAAAAATTGTTAATATCACGATCATGATAACTTGTTTGAACGTTAATAAGAGTCTTCATCAATCTTATGATGTTAGTCTTATATGCAGTCTTCCCATCTCGATTTTATTACATGTCTAATATGCACCGTTCTATAGGACTCATGAGCAATTATCAAAACGATGAGGATTTTTTAGTGATAAAAATATGTCCAAGTTCTTTAAAGAGTATGAACTCGAGGCCAAATAGTTAGGTGTTGATTTAACTCCAATGACAAATCTAGAGCTATGCGAGAACTTTTTCTATGTGTCCGAATCTGACCTACATGATCAGCCCATGACAATAAAACAAACCACATGGTCCTAATACAGAGCAATAGTCCTCTAGAAAATCATGCTAGAGGACATAGATAAAGTGACTCAAAGATCCTTCGTGAGATGGGTTCATATGCCCAAGGACCAACCAATCCTAGAACTAGAAGTTAAAAGAGAGTTCGAGAAACAATTTGAAGATATCTCTGAGCATGATAAGCGATGTTTGATGCATGAAAGAGTGTTCTTGTTTCTACAAGTAGTAAATGTTAAAGCCTGAGAGGAAATATTTCCACTCTTGCAAGACATGAATTCCAAATAAGGACTCACACAGGATTGGACACTCATTCATGATGTTGTCAGAACATATGTTAAGAAGCATCAAGCAATTAAAAATTTTCGAAATGGTTGGAGAGCCGATCTTCATGTAGATGAAAAGTATACTCAGATACCAAACATTTCAGCAATCATGGATAACGTTCAAGTTCATAAAGTTTTATAATCCCCATTTCGGAATAAAGCAAAAACACATGGGCTATACATACATAAGAATGGTGAGTGCTATTAAGAAAATCCTACAAGTGTAGTTGATGTAATCTCTAAGGATTAAGGGTGCTCTCATCGAGTAAATGTCTTGACAATGAGTAGATCCTTTATAAATAGCAAACCCCAAAGGAGGAGCAAAGGATCTAGAGGACGCTAAGCAAGTTCAAAGAAAACAATCAACAAACATAGAACAAAACAAAATTCAGCAAACAAGAAAACCATATGAGGCTTCCCTTAGTCTGATAAACTATTTGTATGTAAAAAAAAGGAACTCAAACAAATGAAGAAGAAAATCTAGTGATTCTATGTGAAGATCCACTTGAACATGTTGCTTCAAACGATGATATCATAGCAGACTTGAAGAATTATTTGATGCCAATTGATAATGATACATCTCTTAAAAATCAAGATCCATATACAACACATAACCTAATGGTATACTTACCCGAAGAGAGAGCAAGTGGGCATGAATAGATGATCCTTTGAAGAATAAAATGGATGTGAAAAGTGCCACATTGTGTATGCATACAAAGGTGCCAGGAATGGAATCAGTTTACAAAACACCGACATGCTAATGACGAGTCCTCTAGGTAGTGATATGTTTGTGAATGGTGATAAGCATGATGCTAAGCCTATGGATAGTATAAATGAAGATCAGGATTGTGAAATACTGTTGAGTGATGGATGCAAGAGAAGGCTCCTAATCATAGGAATAGGGACAAGTTGTTGATGGGCTTTTGGAATAATGATATGTATTTAAATGATGTCACAAGAATGATCATAAGGAGAATGAGGAAATACCACTTACTGCTCTTCTATATACTTATATGTATGTCAAAGATGATCATGTCCAATTGAGTCCATATGCTGATGAAATCGAGCATGAAGTGATGTATGATATGTGATGTTTGTATATCATTGAAAGATAATCAAAGTGAAACTATTGAGTCAAGCGAACATTGATGAAGCTAGAAGCGAATATTATCAGATGGATGAAGTTTCAGTTTATTCAAGTGTATGTAGAAAGATACTGATATATGAATAAGTATTTGAGAAAGACTCAATGACCGAAGAAATGTATACAGAGTGTGACAAAAACACATCCCTCTAAAGGGAACGAGCAAGAAATAATTGACATAAACAAAGAATCAGATGTTGCCATATTGAATGTGAAAATGGATTTAAGAACAGATTACATGTATATTCCTCAAAAGAATCATGATGATATCAAGGATTGTAAAGGTTGTAATGAAATTTACTTGGAAGGGCAAGAATTTAGTGATTTGGATGATCAAGGATCCCTTGAATTCAGTGATATTGAGCCTCTTCATGATATTGGGAAAATGATTCTCAAAAAAGATGGAGATGAAGATTTTTTGGATGGATTAGAAGAGATAGAAGATTTTATAGTTTGTGGTACTTAGACAGATAAGAATCATGACACATTGGATGACAAAAACCATTGTGCATTGTTGTTGCAGTACAATGAACACTTCTATTTGAAGTGGCACTCTAATGAATCTATTTAAAACATTAGTGGAAAACAAAGGATGGCAAGTACATTATCCTAGTTCAAAACTCTTATGTTCATTACTTGAACATATTTAATTTAACTAACAATTTTTTCTATTTTTGTTTTTTTTCAAGTAGTAGCGCTCTAATAAACAACCGAAAATGTACGAAGACTTTTCAAGCTCATGAAAATAATACTCTTTCATTGACGAATAATGCATTCCGATTCACAAAATATATTCATGTGAACAAATATATGTATAATCCAATACTCAACGTTTTATTGCACCACGACAGGACTTATCGCTACATCGGATGTAGAAACGATAGGATGGTAGATTGATATCCATGGTTGAAGTTAAAGCTCCCCAATTTGGAAGATTGGAGAAGTTGAACCCACTTTTTCAGTGCATTCTTTTCACGACATGGCAAGTGCATAGGACATCATGGGTTAATCATGTATTTTCACTCACCACCCTAAATAAAAACTAAGTGAGCAAAGGAGAAACATAAAAGACAGGAGCCCAGATATTATCCATGGAATCCAAAACTACAGAATAATCTCATACAAGTTTAAGACATTCATATGGTTTAATGCCAACAAGTAAATCGAATACGCAGATGCTAAAACCAAGAATTGCGTGGACATCTTAAAGCACGCGTAAGATCCAATGAGAATGATGTCAAAAAGACGCATAGCACTAAAGATCGGCAACACATACATCATACGTAGGAGTCCTTCATATGATATCAAGATCCTAAAGAGTCACAAATCATTCTCAAAGGATATTTGATTTGTCTTAATGGTAGCTACAGAAGTTTCAAATCATGCAGTGTCTACCATTGCCAATCATATAAATCCACGTGCAGTATATATGCAGATGCTCCTTATAGATATTCATACCCACTCTCTATATAAAGCATGTCTATATTAAAACATGTCCTGATTAAAGATAACTTCAGTGATGATATCGTTGAGCAGGAGATTGACGATATTGGTCAAGCTTCACACAATGGCTGATGAGGATGACCAACCCAATTTGATAGGTAGATCCTCTACTGCAACTTTGACAACATCCTTTCGATTGCTAAGATCCACTTGATGTTTGCTGCGAACGTAATCCACAGAATCAGCACTCCTTAACAGAGAACGAAGCGCATTAACTTGCCCACTCCTACCGTCCTCTATTTAGATCACGAGATCCTCACAGTTGTTATGGAGGAGATCGTACCTTCCAAAGCCACTTTCGCAAAGGACTTTAGCACGGTGAAGCACATCTTCAACAGGATCGGCCTGTACAAGTGTGCATGTTCCACCTCGAAGGTGAACAAAGAAAGTCATTTTGTCAACCCCATACTCAAACCTATATAATTTCCGTCTATTAAGAAACGAGTCAAGATCTGAGACCCTGACACCATTGTTGTTCTCCGCATTGAGGCCGCATCCTGAACAACGGAAGGAGATGTGTGGGACAAAGCTACTGAGAAGTTTTGTGCAGCGAAATGTATTACTTTATTGTCGCCAATGTAGATTCCTGCCAAAAACTATCCCAAACAGAGAGATTCATTCAATAAGCCTAAATGATTAGTTCAAACCATTTTTTAGACACTTGAACAACAAATGATTGACAAGAGAGATTAGTTCAATAAGACTAAATAATTTAGACACTGAAGAACAAATGATTGACAAGAGAGATTAGTTCCACAAGCCTAAATCCGTTTAAACCTTTCAGGCCAAAATGAAAAGGACGATTTTCATCCATTGTAAGCTATGTTCATCTTTGTTTCGTGCATGAATATACATACATGCGAAACTTGATTTGGAATCGATGGCATTTACTCTTGGAGACTGTGCTACAGCTACGCTCACCATGGCACGTTCTTGATTCTCCATTGTTGTTCCTTATTTTTGCATTCATCGATGCTTGTGTAGTCCCACTACAAGGAATATGGGCGTATAGCGTTGGTTAAAGCGACATAATTTCGTCGCTATAAAATTGCAACATGCATCGTAATTAGCATCGCGCGCGGACGGTTGATTGCACGACGGAGAAAACGATGATTTTGTGACTTGTGGCGTGACGGGACTGCAATGCTCCCATATAACATCGATAACACGACGCTATTTAATAGCGTCGCATAAGCGATGCTTTTTTGCATCGCATAGGCGACGATCTTTGCCGTCGCATAAGCAATGCTAAAAAGATGTCGCTTATGCAACAACGAACAACATCGCTTACACGACGGTCTTCATGAAATCCAGTAAATGGTCAACATGGCAAGTGGTAGTCATAAACTACAATCTTCTGCCATATCTTAGCATTAAAAAGGAACATTTAATGCTTTCACTTTTAATCCCAGCCAAAAGACAAGTTAAAGATATGAATGTATATCTTGCTCCTCTCATTGCCGATCTTCAAGATTTATGGAGAGGTATTAATGTTATTGATGTATCAAAAAGCATCAATGAAAGACATATTAGGGTTCGTGGTATTGTGGCTGGGACTATGCACGATTTTCCTGGATATGGTGTTTGTTCAGGTATTAATGTAATTTTTTTATTCAATATGGATGTAAATAAATATGATTTAATCTAATTATATTTTCATCATTTTCCATGATGCAAGAATATCTACTAAGGGTTATAAAGCTTGTCCATATTGTGGTGATTGGTTGAGATCAATCTATAGTAAGAATCTCAACAAAAATATTTATCTTCGACATCGATGATTCTTGCATGATGATCATCCATTAAGATCTAAAAGAGAAGCGATACATTTTAATGGAAAGCTTGAAACAGGTCAGTATCCAAAACCTATGACGCCTATGGATTGGTATAAAGAATGGACAGATGGACCTTTGATAGATCCAGAAGCAGAAATCTTCAGTGATGATTCACATAATGAGTATGTGAATAGAGGTAAAGAAAAATTGGCACTCGTAGAGAACATATCAATATGGTATTCTTTGGAGTATTGGAAAGAGTTAAAAGTATGTCATTTTCTTGATCCTATGCAAATATTCAAAACTATTGGTTATTCACTATGGCATCATCTTCTTGGACTAAAAGATACCACAGCATCAAGGAATGATTTGAAAGATCAAAAATCCAAACCAAAGTTATGGCCAGTTTTTGATAGACATTGACAAGGAACAACTTATGCACCTGCTCCTTGGGTACTTACAACAAAAGAGATACAGGCTATCAACAATAGAATTCAATTGATTAAGAATCCTACAAGATATGGAGCATCGTTTCAAAACATGTTTACTATGGATGATAAGAGCTTATCTGGGTTAAAGACCCATGACTCGCATAACTTTTTGAAACATATTTTACCTTTGGTTATCGATGGATGTACAACAAAAGGAGTACGAGATGTGATCTATCATCTTGGATCACTTATAAGGTAATTATGATACTTTTATATTTAATATATATGAATATTGGATATCTTTTATTTTTTAATTAACTTCTTTATAATTGTTTTTATGATATGTATAGGTGGATTAGATCCAAAGACATCGACAAAAACTCCATCCCACAAAAAAAACGTGAATGCAAAGAGCTACTATGTTTGATGGAGAAAGAACTTCCTACTTCATTTTTTGATATTCAGGTTCATTTATTAGTCCATCTTATAGATGAGATAGGGATTGTAGGTGTTTTCAACACTCGATGGATGTTTTGGGTCAAGGGATTTATGGGAATACTAAAAGGTTATGTGGGACAAAGAGCAAAACCAGAAGGATCCATGGCAAAGGGTTGGATGCTTCAAGAGTGCATGTATTACGTTAGTAAGTACCTTGAAAGAGTTCATGAAGAAGCTTCACGTGCATGGACCAACGGGTCTTCTTCAAAAATAACAGATGAGGTATTATCAGGTAAGGGGGTTCCATTCTTATTTACATTTCAAGAAAAAAAATGATGTTTCTTCTTTTGTAGCATATAATAGCGAATGCATGCAAGCATTCCTTAGCGAGTACAAGGAACTTCAAAACCTCCAAAGTAAAAGGCAAAAAAACAAAAGATCTAGATGTAATCTCGATAATAATGAGATTATAGCTATAGTTTCTTTCTCGGATTGGCTATATATTTGTTTGCAATGCGCCAACGCAAATAATGAAGAAATCTCAGATGAGCAAAGAGAGTTAATGATAGGTTGTGAACGAAAGGTAATTTTATTAAAATAATATTTTATTTTTTTCATATATTTATGTTAGTTTCTATTTACTAATTGAATTTATTTTGCAGGCTCGAATGTTCACTAATATGTGGGATTTTGGACAGCATATTAGAATCAAAGCCATTGATTCTTTACGTAAAACAAAGGATTCTAGTATTGTTGCTTCTTTCAAGCAACTATCAAGTGCTAGCTCAAAAGACACGAACCTTATAGATAGCGAACTTGGTTACGTAGGAACTATTGTTGGTATCTACGAAATTTCATTTCGTACATCCAAACAGGTAGAAAAAAGTTTATATATATTTTTTTAGAGTTAGTTATTTTTTTAAGCACCTAATAATGGGTTTTTGTTGTTATATATTTTGATAGGTCATTTTGAAGGTTGACTAGTTTCGAGCGGAGTATAAAGGTAGTAATTCCTCATTAAGAAAGGAATTATCTGGGTTTTGGGCAATTGATTCTTCCAAGGTAATGCGATCTATTAAAGAACCATATATATATTCTTCCTAGGCATATTGAACAAGCATTTTTTTATAAAAACCCAGATGCTCATCCTTGGTGGCGAGTCATTCATGTGCAACCTAGAGGTAGGTCATTGTTTAAATAGCTTATTGTTAGAGAGATCGAAGAAAGTCCTATTGATGATTCAACACCAGATACTGATACATCAATATCTAAAATAGAAATTAGAATCATTATACGTGATAATGATACTAATCTTTTTTATGAAGAGGAGAATTCTCTACATGCTGATTCTACTGATAAGGAAGCAGAATTACCAAAAATAGATACTAATCCATCAATAGATGATGTGATTCATGAGAACATAGATTTGACAATAGAATAAATAAATGAAATCAATAAGGATAATGAAGATGAGACTATATTGATGTCTTATCAAAATGATGGCAATAATGAAAACATATGAGCACATTAGATAGTAAATTCTACTCTAGTTATCAATCAATAACTTGAAGCTTCTGAATGGATATCAGATAATAGATTTTTTTTTATTAACTTGAATAACGATGAATCCTACTAGAGAGATGAAATCATGTTCTTCTAAGTTCGAACATGAAGCTCAGGGGTATGCCTAATTATTTTATATATAGCTTTATCTTTGAGGCTCAAATTTTTATCATGTATGTATGCATATGTGTGTGTATTCATGTGTATTATGTGTATACATATGTTAGTATGCATATATATGTATTTCATGTATATGTATCTGTTTGCATATGTGTGATATATGTATACATGTGGTAAATATGCATGTGTATATATGCATATGCATTCATGTAAAATATTCATGTATTCATGTAATATATGCAAGTGTTTATAATTGTATACATGTATATATGTATATGTGTTTATGTGTTAATATGTACATGTAAATATGTATGCATGTATATATATGTTTATGTGTGCATGCAGGCATGTATATGTGATGTGTACATGTATATATGTATATATGTCTATGTGTAAATGTGTACATGTAAATATGTTAGTATGTTATATATATTTTTATGTGTGCATTTAGGCATGTATGTGTGATGCATAATATATCTACTCCATTTTATATTTATGTATCCTATCTACATGATGTGTATATATCTTTATATATATTATGATCCTCGTTGATTCGAGTAGCTATATATAGAGGCATAATGTTGGGAGGAGAGACATCTCTCTAGTAGGACGTCGGAGGTATACATACACTTCAAACATATGGCTAAAAGGTTGAATTAGAGTTTTTAAATTAGGGGTTTGAAAACCCTAATATTGCCTTTTCTTGAGAAGGGTAACCTGTGAGATTTTCCAAACTGACAAGCACCACACTTATAAATCATGTGTTGCTTGGATACATTAGGTATCCCAAGCACACATTGATCCCTACATATTTGTTTCAAGGTTCTTTCACCTACATATCCATCTCTTGTGCCAAATTTCAAGCTCTGATAATGTTTGATACTTATAACTATAGAGTGCTATGTTCCTTGTATCCTCAAGTTCAAAAGTGAAAAGTGTACCTCTCTTTTCTCCTTTGGCTATTCTCTTGAACCCATCCTTGGGATCCTCCACAAATACTCCATATTGGTTGAATCTAACCTGCAAACCTTTTTTCACAATTTGTCCAACACTCATCAAATTCTTGGTCATATATGGTACATATAGCACCCTACTCAACAAATTCTTGTTCCCATCAGAGGTCTTA
The DNA here is from genome assembly GCA_020310875.1 of Ceratopteris richardii. Classification (NCBI taxonomy): domain Eukaryota; kingdom Viridiplantae; phylum Streptophyta; class Polypodiopsida; order Polypodiales; family Pteridaceae; genus Ceratopteris; species Ceratopteris richardii. The sequence continues at coordinate 199,048,578 of CM035414.1, read as the reverse complement.
ACATTTCCAAATTTAGTTATTGAGTTCTTGGTGTCATCACGTGTTTGTACCTGATGCTTATCCTTTGGCTCCTCAAGGTTAGAGAGGAGAGCTACATTGCGTGCCACATGAGTTGAGCATCCAGAGTCAATGTAGAAGAGATGCTCATCATTTATACCTCGTTTTGATGTCATATTCATAATCAAAAGAGAATCTTCTTGCTCCTCTGTATAGTTTTTGTAAGCCTTTCTAGATTTGTATCCTCCTTGGTAGTTGCCATTGTAGTTGTTGTAGTTGTTCGTATATCCTTGGTGGTAATTGAATCTGCCTCTTTATTGTGTGTATCTACCTCTTTGATATCCTCTACCTCTCTGATTCTTGAAGTTCCTGAAACACTCATGTGTAGTATGATTTGATAAACCACAAATATTGCATGGTGATGAGTTATAGGGTCTCCCCCTAACTTGCTTACCTCCTCTGCCCCTTCCTCTTGATGATCTACCTCTCCCTGAATTGTTGGCTTGAGAGGTAGTTCCCTCATCTTCCATTTTCTTCTTCTTGCCTTTCTCTTGAGACTTATTCTTACCAATGTATAGGGCAGAAGAGCTATTACCTCTTGATGAGTCTCCATTCTTGTTGAGCTTGGCTTCATGGGTGAATAGTTGCCATATGAGTGTGGTAAGATCTGGAATTTGCATGTCCATGTACAAGTCCATGGCAGTTGTGAAGCTTTCCCACTTGTCATCTGCTTTAATACCATTGATAACTTGCCTTATAATGTGCTCCTCTTAAATTTCTTCTCCTATACTTGCCAACTGATCTACTACATCTTTAACTTTGGTCACATACTCTGAGATACCTTGCTTAGGTTGTTTCCTTTGAGTTGTGAATTCTATCCACAACTGATTCTTCCTGGCCCTTGTGTTGGAAGGCAAATAAGAAGACAATGTTTCCCAAGTCTCTTGGGATGTCTTACATATCCTAATATGTGGAAGAAGAAAATCCGAGATTGAGTTGAGTAAGTAAGACCTTGCTAATGCATCCTTGGCACACCATGTGTTGAGTCTTTCATTCTCTTCCCTTGTTAGTTGTGCTTTGCTTCTGAATATGGGCATCCCCTCATCCTCTGAGATGTATCCATAGATGCCCCTTCCTTGTAGGTATGTCTTCATGCTTAGAGACCATGCTAGATAGTTGTTCCTGTCCAATTTATTAATGAAACAAGGAAAACCATCTCCCATTTTACCTTAACTTTTCTTTGATACCACTGTTGGAAAGATGGATGGACACTTCAAGATCATGAGTACGTACTGCCAGATCCTGCTTTGTACGAGCCCTTTGATGCTTCAGAGTTGATAAGTGGACCCTCTTATCTTTTCAACTACACCATAAATGTGCCTTTGTACTTTGGAAATGATGTATGAAAAGGTTTGATCAAAACACACTAGTTCTCAATAGAAGAATCCAAGAAAACTTTCTAATTTGGATCATACACCTACTGCTTGTAATACTGAGTACAACCAGTACAAAAGAAATTGGAAAAATTCGTTTGAGAGCTATCTAATTAGCTTACTAAGCTACTCATTATATTTGGAATCACTTGAAATGATCAACTATGCACAGAGAAATCAATTTAGCAAAATTATCATTACCCCTACTTTTTAGGAGTGCTGCAAGTATTGACCAGTGAATGCTTCGACGCCGATTTCTCTCAATCTGCTAATTAGATTTGCTTCAAACTTTTTCAGCATGTGGAAAATTTGAAGCTGGTTGCAACAAGCTAATGATCGTTGAATTTGATGGAGAAATGAGGGCGATATGCTCAGTACAAGTTTAGAGTGGAATATTACTATAACAGAGGTTTCATAGATGAACAATGTAAGTATAATGTATTAATGAAGAAGATTGTACAATGTCATAGACTTGGTAATCATAGACTTATGACGAACAAAGGTGTAGGCTAGATTGTAGGCCTTACACACACTTAAAATTACAATGGATAGCTCCGGATATGATGAATCTCACTGCGACTTTTTCATAGAGGTTTATATAAGTGTTCTAATCAAATTTGAATTTGAATTCAAATTTTGGCTCTCTCTAAAGGTGTACCTTCATTCTAGGAGATATTCTCTCAAAGGTGGATGTTACTTTCCAACTAATCAAGTCCACGACTTTTATAGGTAGTTACATTTCAAAATATGACTTTTACAATGGTAAAGAAGTAATTCTCCACTAGCAATGGTTTCCATGAGACTTCATATGTGTATGAACTACAAGCAAATGTGCAGGCTTGTGATTTACACAAAAAATTTCTGTGCGCAAAGTTCATATAGAAACTATGGCAGATATAATATGTTTGCAATGGAGCATGTGTTCAATAGTATGTCAAAACCAGGAAATGATATGAACTACTACATCAACTCTAGTTGCACAAATCATATGACGAGCATAGGAAATTGGTTTGAGTCAAAAGAGGCTTTGAAGACTATAGAGTATGTGGCAATTTGTCAAGATACCTTACACATGATTAATGATGTTGGGAACGTACCATTAGTACAAACAAATGGTGTTCTAAACACAGTAAGTGATGTCTTACATATGCCTAGCATTACAAAGAACCTAGTTTTGGTTGATTAGCTTGTGGATCAAGACATGGAGGTAATTCTCAATAAACATGGGTGTTTTATATATGATTTCAAGTATGGCAAAGCAGGAAAATTGCTTGGTCATGGAAAGAAGATAAGTAGATTGTTCATGTTTGATATGCGTACACCTCTTTATTAGAATATGTATGCCAAGACTAGTGAATACTCAAATATAGCTGATCTATGGCATAAATGAATTGCTCATATCAATTTAAGGAAATTGAAATCTATGGAAAAGCAAATGTTAGTGCATGGACTACCACGATTTGGTCATTTAAACTTTGAAAGAATTTGTGAAGCATGCAGATTTGGAAAACATCAATGTATGAAGTTTCCAAGAAGAGAAATGCATAGAAGGAGACCTCTAGAGCTAATCCATAGTGATGTGGTTGGACCTCCTAGAACAAAATCAATTGATGACTCACTATATTTTTTGATATTCCTTGACAATTATAGCCGATATACATGGACTTATTTCGTGAAGCACAAGAGTGAAGTTTTTGAGTGCTTTGTGGGATTCAAAAATATGTTTGAAAAGCAGTTGGGAATGTATATAAAATGCCTATGATGAGATTCAGGGGGAGAATATATCTCAAGAGAATTTGATCAATACCTTAGTGATCATGGAATCAAAAGGTAATTGTCTTGTAGATATACACCACAACAAAATGGTGTTGCAGAATGTAAGAATCGTGTGATTGAGGAAGTTGCTACAGCCATGTTGAATGAAAAAAAAATACAAGATATGTTTTGGGCAGAAGCTTGTGATACAGCTGTGCATGTTATAAATAGAGCTCCAACAAGCATGGTTCATGATCTCACTCCTTATGAGAGGCTATGGAAGCATAAGACAAATGTGATCTATTTACGAGTTTTCAGAAGAATTTGTTATGCGCATGTGCCTAGTCAGTTGAGACACAATTTTGAGGCAAAATCTGGAAAGTGCATTTTTGTTGGATACTCATAAGAGAAGAAAGGATATAGATGTTATAATCTTATTACAAAAGAATGTATAGTGAGGAGAGATATTATATTCGATGAGAATGCATCATGGTATGCACCTAAAGACATGAGTGTTACAGAGAATGATATGGATGCCTATGCATAATGTTCATGATGAGCCAGGAATAAGTCGTACACATTTTGACCATGAAGAAAGCCAAGACTATGGTTCATATGAGTTTCCTACACCTGCAACGTTGTCAGAGTGATTCTCTCTCCTATGTGGATATTCCATTCCTTTATATATACATATGAATTGTGTGGAATTTATGGATTGCAATATTGAAGGCACGATGCACCAACAAAAGGAAGAGAGGCCTTGGTGGCAGATTTGTGACATCTATCTCAGGCAAAACTAATTGGAGAAGAATTGTTTTCATTATTGAAACTATTTCACCAAGTGTTCGAGGTTGTATTCGTATCTAATCACTAGGAAGAATTTTCAACATATAGACTAGCACAAAGATCAACCAAACAGAGATGACATGTCTTCAAAAAACGTTTTTTGAGAGTCAGGAATCCTTGTGCAAAGGACTCCTCATCTTGGCTTGTGCATTTTTTATGGGACTCTTTGCCCTTCAATGGAAATCATCGAGTTGGCTTTATATTTGCACCGATTGTAATTGCATGGTTGTTCTACATCAGCAATATCAGTATATACAAAATATATTTAGTTGGAATCCAGGTGCAGACCAGGTATTATCATCATGCTACGTGCATAAGCATCTTCTATATCATAGAAAATATCATGGAAAGCAGTGTTGATGCTTGCATATCAAAGCTTCGAAGTGGTGAATGGGGACTTAAGCACATCGTTGCTCTATGTGTACTTCCTCGCTCTACGTATACTATGTGTACAAGACCACATATTTTGGAGTAAAGTAAGGCTTTCTTATAGTGATGCATGACTTATCGGAGGTCCGAAGAGTATATTTCTAGAAGGAACTTTCATGCAAAAGTGGAGAGTCATGGATTACACTTGTTTTGTTAGCAATCGACTTCTCCTAACTAATGACGGCACAAAACACTAAAAGGGGAGTGACAAAACACTAAAAGGGGAGTGACAAAACACTAAAAGGGGAGTGACAGTTTAGTTTTACGTGTGATTTATCATGCAAACAGTTCTGGTAGCCATCTTCTATGCGAACAATTCTGGAGATGGAATTTTTTAAGTAGGAGCTTGCATGGTTAAAAAGGGGACATCAATTCTGATGATTGGGAGGAAGCCTAGGGAACTATGCGCTGATTATCTCTAGACTATCTGAAGTCCATCTCTCCTTTCTGCATGTGAGAGGTTCTCTTGGGTTATTCTGTTTGAGACATACACACAGAGATAGCGACTCTCTTGGAGCAATATCTTGCAAAAGAAGAAGAGAGCTCTGGAGGAAGAGAGGAGGCAACACAAAGGGGATTTGCTTGATTTATTGCGTGAACAGATGACACTCTAGAAAGGGGTCAACTTCTATGATATCTAATACAACGGCTGTTCTCGGTGCTTGGATTTTGTTTCTGATCAGTTCTAATAACGATTGGGTACGAAGAAGGCAAAGATGTTGGAGAGAGGCGATGTAGAAAAAACACTTTGATCGGGAGGCGAATCTACGCAAGCTTTATCAGGCACTATACAAAGCGAGAAAAGATTGATTTGAGGGTGTTTTATGGTTATGGTTATGAAAATCTTTGAGAATTTTGATTGCTTCCAACCTTCTGACCTTATGGATGCGACTTTAATATGACGATTAAGATCCTGAAACTTCTACTATACAATCGAAATTCAATTTGAACTATTACGCACTGCAGACTATAAGTGAAGATGCCCATACATATGGAAGCTCGTGTTTTTCATCCAGATATTCAAGAGGTTGTAGACGAATGCAAGGAATCAAGAAGGCGCTGCTAAAGTTTTCTGTATAGCCTCTACTTGTTTTTTATGTTCTTATGTACTTCCATTTATCTAGTTGATATCCACCTGGAAGAGGTGATAGTTCCGTTGAAAAATGATGAAGGATGTCCAAGGTTATACCTTAGCGCTGAATCTATAACTATGTTTCAAGAAACATAGTTAATGATTGATATTTGTAAGTATTTTGTTTTTTAAACTTCTCTGCACATTCTTCTTCTACTCCTCAGGTCGCAATGAGCTACATCTTCTCCATTGAATGTTTTGTTTTAAGCTTCTTTTGCTAGATCTTTTTTTGAAAATGGAAGGAATAGGTTGAGCATCAAGATGATGATTTCAAAACAGTTTTAGATTGTTGATTGTTATTGCATGTCTCAACAACGAGGAAAAAAATTATGTATGAGCATAAATATTATATGATGAAAAAACTGATAGGTGAAGCGAAAATCAAACAACGAAAAAACTAATAATGTTTCGAGTCAAACTCGTACCAAGATTCTCGTTAAAGATGAACAATACTCCCGACCGTGTTAAGCGTTGTTTGATTTGTCGCTTCACCTATCAATTTTGTCATCATACAATATTTATGCTCATACATAATTTTTTTTCTAGTTGCTGAGACAGGCGCTAACAATCAACAATCTAAAACTGTTTTGAAATCAGCAGCTTGACGTTGAACCTATTCCTGCTATTTACAAAAAAAGATGTAGCAAAGAAAGCTTAAAACAAAACATTCAATGGAGAAGATATCCACATTGCCACGTGAGGAGTAGAAGAAGAATGTGCAGAGAAGTTTAAAAACAAAATACTTACAAAGATCAATCATTAACTATGTTTCTTGAAACATAGTTACAGATTCTGCTGTATAACCTTGGACATCCTTCAGCATTTTTCAACGGAATTGTCACCTCTGCCAGGTGGATATCACTCAGATAAATGGAAGTACATCGGAACATAAAAAACAAGTAGAGGCTATACAGAAAACTTCAGCAGCGCCTTCTTGATTCCTTGCATTCCTCTACAACCTCCTGAATATCTAGATGAAAAACACCAGCTTCCATATGTATGGGCATCTTCACTTATAGTCTGCAGTGCGTAATAGTTCAGATTGAATTCTGATTGTATAGTAGAACTGTAAGCATCTTAGTCGTCATATTAAAGTCGCATCCACGAGCTCGGAAGGTTGGAAGCAATCAGAGTTCTCAAAGCTTTTCATATCTATAACCATAAAACAATATCAAATCAATCTTTTCCCGCTCTGTATAGTGCCTGATAAAGCTTGCGTAGATTCGCCTCCTGATCAAAGTGTTTTTTCTACATCACCTCTCTCCAACATCTTTGCCTTCTTGGTACCCGATTGTTATCAGAACATATCAGAAACAAAATCCGAGCACCGAGAATAGCCGCTGTGTTAGATATCACAGAAGTTGACCCCCTGTCTAGAGTGTCATCTGTTCACACAATAAATCAAGTAGATCCCATCTGCGTTGCCTCCTCTCTTCCTCCAGAACTGTCTTCACCTTTTGCAAGAGGTTGCTCAGAGAGAGTCGTTATCTCTGTGTGTATGTCTCAAACGGAATAACCCGAGAGATCCTCCCACATGCAAAAAGGAGAGATGGACTTCGGACCGGCCAAAGATAATTAGCGCATAGTTCCCTGGGCTTCCTCCCCATCATCAGAATCGATGTCCCGTTTTTAACCATGCAAGCTCCTACTTAAAAAATCTGATCTCCAGAATTGTTCGAATAGAAGATGGAGGCCAGAACTGTTTGCATGAAAAATCACACATAAGGCTGAACTGTCACTCCCCTTTTAGTGTTTTGTGCCGCCATTAGTTAGGAGAAGCCGATTGCTAACAAAACAAGTGTAATCCATGACTCTCCACTTTTGCATGGAAGTTCCTTCTAAAAGTATACTCTTTGGACCTCCGATTCCTTCGGTTTTCCTTCCATTACCATGCATTGGTCATGCATCACTATAAGAAAGCGTTACTTTACTCCCAAAATATGTGGTCTTGTACACATAGTATACGTAGAGCGATGAAGTACACATAGATTAACGAAGTGCTTAAGTCCCCATTCACCACTTCGAAGCTTTGATATGCAAGCATCAACACTACTTTCCATGATATTTTCTATGATATAAAAGATGCTTATGTAGGTAGCATGATGATAATACCTTGTCTGTAATTGGATTGCAACTGAATATATTTTATATATACTGATATTGCTCATGTAGAACAACCATGCAATTACAATCGGTGCAAATATAAAGCCAACTGAATGATTTCTATTCGAGGACAAACAGTCCCATAAAAATCACACAAGCCAAGATGAGGAGTCCTTTGCACGAGGATTCGTGACTCTCAAGAAATGTTTTTGAAGATATGTCATCTCTATTTGCTTGATCTTTGTGCGAATCTATATGTTGAAAATTCTTCATCAGCATCCCGGTGATTAGATACCAATCCAACCTTGAATACTTGGTGAAATAGTTTTAATAATGAAAACAATTCTGCTCCAATTAGTTTTGCCTGAGATAGATGTCGCAAATCTGCCACCAAGGCCTCTCTTCCTTCTGTTGCTGCATCATGCCTTCAATATTGCAATCCAGAAATTCCACACAATTCATATGTACATATAAAGGAATGCAATATCCACATAAGAGAGAGAATCACTCCGACATTCACCCCCACCAAACCTGTGCATCCTCTGGATGCGCCCACCAAGACACGTTTTCATTTTCCAAAATTAATGATCAACTTCATAACATATTGCATGTGCATGGGTTCAAAAATAATGTGCATATGCAAGGCCATGTAGTTAGCCCTATAAAATGCATACTTTTAAAATGCATGTATAAAAGTTATGGTGCAAACAAAAAGTAAATAGCATCTGATGATGAGGCTTCTGCTCTTCCTTGCATACAATTCATGTGAACATACATCAATCCTTACAATCTCTCTCTTATGTGCATAGGTGAGGCTGAGTTTGTGTCTCGATGCAAGGTCATGAAATGCGACCCTACCATGCATACTCTTCATGCATTAAGAAAACAAATGGTACATAGATAGGGTAAGTAGCTTTCGATGTAGAGGCTTTTCACTCACCATATAAACTTATTTGATTGCATCATGCAGTTAGAAGATTATTGGTTGTGCAACTGGATGTGCACTTATGGGCATGAATGTGTGCACATACATTTTAAAGCATGCATACTATAGATGCAATTATAAAATCATGGTGCAAACGAGGAAATGGTTCTCATGATTTCTAATCAAAGCAACACACTCTCAATGCTTTCTAATACGTATTTTGACTTCTTGTTCTTGTCTACATGTGCATCATCTTCTCGTAATCACTTTGTGGACTTTATTAAACATATTAAAAGATGAAAATTATCAAATAAAAAAGATAATAGGTATATATAATCCATAAATGAGCTTTTGTTTAAGAAAACCATTTTCCATAGAACATAAATATGCAACGTAGAGTAGGTTTCTGCCATACAAACCATTTAAAGTCCAGATCTTGAATTGGCTGTTGATTAATGCATGTTAGCAAAAACTCATAAAGGTAATTAGTGGCATATACTCGTCAAATTAATCGTATCTATAAAAACTCATGAATTCAATTTCTCCTTCAATTAGTACTTGTTTCAAACTTCAAATTAATTTAGATTCATGTAGCAAAAGAAAACCCACATTAAGGAGCATAATTCAAAATTCATTCATTCTCTTCAAACTTTTCTTTTAAAGATGTAGAAGTTTTTGATGATTTGTTCATATTTTGTTCAATATGTGTGATAATATCTTCGATCATTTGTTTCTCTATTTCTTCATGTTTTTGTTCGTTACTTTTATTCTCATTCTCACTAGTTTTTTGTTTGATACTTCCATATTCATTTTGATTTTTCTCTCAATTTTCCATATCATGGCTCAATGGAGCTCGCAATTTTTTAACCTTTTCTTGATCAAATAATTTATCATTTTCTAGAAACTTTGGATTACATGTCACATAGTACTCATCATGTTCCTCTTTCAATTGTATTAACTTTTCATATTCTTTCTCCTCTTTGTCCAATTTTTCTCGTAATATTTGGTCAACTTTTTGTTTATCCAAAGTTTTTTGATCATGTTTCTTTACCTCAAAACATTTAACTTGATTCTTAATTTGTATCATAGTTTCTTGTTCAGAAGATTTCCTATCATGATATCTCTTTGGTCTCCACTGTTTCTAAATCTTATAAATGATGTTGGCTTAAATTTTGTTTTCTAAAAATGTTCTTTAATGCCACCTCTTCCTAAGTTCAAGTGCAAAGGTAATTGGACATGATAATCACAAATTTTTCTTTCTACTATAGTGACTAATTTAAGATCACAAGCACTCTCATATGCAATACAATCCCAAAACATGTGGCCAAATTGATCACACCAGAAATATGTTTTAGATCGACGAAATTTTCTATGTGAAGCTCTAAGTGTTGATCTCCTATGGTCAATTAAATTGTTTTAATCAAGAATTTTGGTAGACCTATGCTGGACTTGTACTTGATGTTCATGTTCACATTTGTATGATTGAATTTCTTTTACTTGGTTGAACAAAACCTCAAACTTGGCTTTCAAACTTGAAACTTCATGATCAATCATCTCTTTTAACATGATCAATCATCTCTTTTCAGTTTTGGATTGGATAAATATGTTCATCTCGTTAAATTTCTTCTCATATTCTAAGAATTTCTTTTCAATCAATGCTTTTACACTAGAATCTATGTCCTGAGCTGAATGTTTTGACAATCCCGTTTTACCCATTGTTTACTTATATAATGAATATAAAATAAAATATGAATACCTAGACTATAATGAAGAGGTTCAGAAATCGTGCACGTAAGTTGCAACGCTGCTGTTCATGCCGGGTTCAAATGTGGGAGCGATTCGAGATGGCTAGTAGATCAAGTAAACTATCTCACTAATAGTGCATGACGGGTGCTTGACGTAAGCTTAGATGAGATCGTAACTCAAGGAACTCAAAAGTTATTAGTGACTGATTGCAATTCTATTCTTCATATGTGTTCCAAGCTTGTTCATAAATGATTCATAAACATTTGTAAGATATCAAAATTATAATGAAAATTCAATAATAACATTGAAGCAAAAGTTTGCAATGGAGACTCAAAGAACGAATATACAAACTCAAGCAAATTGATTAGAAGTTTAACTTCCTTATATGTATTCATATGTACATATGTGAAACACGTATCATATCATGATAAAATTTTGAGTTCAATGATCATTTCTTTTTATCATCATATATTGCATGAACTTTCTTTCACATAAACAATGTTTCAACTATGTGTGGTAAAACCCAAAAAAGTTTCAAATAAATCATCACTTTGACCATTTACAAATGTTTCCTTAATATTGCAAACGATATAAGTAAAACGTTATTAATGGTATTTGAGATGAAGCTTATTTTTCATGAAAAGAAACCTTCTAATCGTTCCCTGATATAGCAATAATACAACGTATATTGTATTTTATGTTATTGCAGAGACAATTCTGTGTTATTAACTCAAGTGAATAAATTACGAATTAAAATATTTTGGAAAGTCTTCAAAAAAATAAAGATTGAGTCAAACTTCTACCAACATTCTCGTTAAAGATGAACAATACTCCCAACTGTGTTAAGAGTTGTTTGATCGCTTCACCTATCAGTTTTGTCATCATACAATATCTATGCTCATACATAATCTTTTTTCTAGTTTCTGAGACATGCACTAACAGTCAACAATCTAAAACTGTTTTGAAATCATCAGCTTGACGTTGAACCTATTCCTTCTATTTTCAACAAAAGATCTAGCAAAGAAAGCTTAAAACAAAACATTTAATGGAGAAGATGTCGCACATTGCCACGTGAGGAGTAGAAGAAGAATGTGTAGAGAAGTTTAAAAAACAAAATACTTACAAAGATCAATCATTAACTATGTTTCTTGAAACATAGTTACAGATTCTGCACTAAGGTATAACCTTGACATCCTTCAGCATTTTTCAACGGAACTGTCACCTCTGCGAGGTGGATATCAGTCAGATAAATGGAAGTACATCAGAACATAAAAAACAAGTAGAGGCTATAGAGAAAACTTCAACAGCGCCTTGTTGATTCCTTGCATTCGTCTACAACCTCCTGAATATCTGGATGAAAAACACCAGCTTCCATATGTATGGGCATCCTCAATTATAGTCTGCAGTGCATAATAGTTCAGATTGAATTTCGATTGCTTCCATATGTATGGGCATCCTCAATTATAGTCTGCAGTGCATAATAGTTCAGATTGAATTTCGATTGTATAGTAGAACTGTCAGGATCTTAATCGTCATATTAAAGTAACATCCACGAGGTGGGAAGGTTGGAAGCAATCAGAATTCTCAAAGCTTTTCATAACCATAACCATAAAACACCATCAAATCAATCTTTTCCCGCTCTGTATAGTGCCTGATAAAGCTTGTGTAGATTCGCCTCCCGATCAAAGTGTTTTCTCTACATCGCCTCTCTCCAACATCTTTGCCTTTTTCGTACCCAATAGTTATCAGAACAGATCAGGACAGCCACTGTGTTAGATATCATAGAAGTTGACCCACTTTCTACAGTGTCATCTGTTCACGCAATAAATCAAGCAGATCCCCTCTACGTTGCCTCCTATCTTCCTCTAGAACTCTCTTCACCTTTTCCAAGAGATTGCTCCGAGAGAGTCGCTATCTCTGTGTTTATGTCTCAAATGCAATAACGCGAGAGAGCCTCCTGCATGCAGAAAGGAGAGATGGACTTCAGACAGTCAAGAGATAATCAGCGCATAGTTTCCTGGGCTTCCTCCCGATCATCAGAATTGATGTCCTCTTTTTAACCATTCAAACTCCTACTTAAAAAATCCGATCTCCAGAATTGTTCGCATAGAAGATGGCGGCCATAACTGTTTGCATGGAAAATCGCACGTAAAACTGAATTGTCACTCGCCTTTTAGTATTTTGTGCCCCCTTTAGTTAGGAGAAGTCGAATGCTAACAAAACAAGTGTAATCCATGACTCTCCTCTTTTGCATGGAAGTTCCTTCTAAAAATATACTCTTCGGACCTCCGATTCCTTCAGTTTACCTTGCATTATCATGCATTAGTCATGCGTCACTATAAGAAAGCCTTTGTTTACTCCCAAAATATGTGGTCTTGTACACATAGTATATGTAGAGCGACGAAGTACACATAGAGCAATGAAGTGCTTAAGTCCCCATTCACCACTTCGAAGCTTTGATATGCAAGCATCAACACTGCTTTCCGTGATATTTTCTATGATATAAAAGATGCTTATGCACGTAGCATGATGATAATACCTTGTCTCCACCTAGATTCCAACTGAATATATTTTATATATACTGATATTGCTCATGTAGAACAACCATGCAATTACAATCGGTGCAAATATAAAGCCAACTCAATGATTTCCATTGGAGGGTAAAGACTCCCATAAAAATCACACAAGCCAAGATGAGGAGTCCTTGGCACAAGGATTCGTGACTCTCAAGAAACATTTTTGAAGACATGTGATGTCTGTTTGGTTGATCTTTGTGCCAGTCTATGTGTTGAAAATTCTTCATCAGCATCCTGGTGATTAGGTACCATTCCAACCTCGAGCACTTGGCGAAATAGTTTCAATAATGAAAACAATTATGCTCCGATTAGTTTTGCCTGAGATAGATGTCACAAATCTACCACCAAGGCCTCTCTTCCTTCTGTTGCTGCATCATGCCTTCAATATTGCAATCCATAAATTCCACACAATTCATATGTACATATAAAGGAATGGAATATCCACATAGGGGAGAGAATCACTCCGACAACATCATGGAGTGAAAATGCAAAGGACTATGCAAGAGGAAAGGAGAAAGGGAAAGATACGTACATGTGTGATTCAGATATTGATAATGAGATAGTTAAACCTGGCATATTGAGAAATATGAAGGAGAAATATGTTCCTCCACACACAATGAAAGAGATACATTCAAGATCGGATGAAGAAACACCTTTGAGATGATCTACGAGAGTAAAACATCCTATGGATAGATTGAATTTATAAAATAAGTCTATGAGGCTTCACAATGCATGCATGACTGAGAGAATTCAGCATGAAGAACCAAAGAATTTTCATGATGCATCACAAAGTGAAGATTGGTGTAAAGCAATGGATGATGAGATGAATGCATCGAAGAAGAATGATACATGGGAATCAGTGAAATTTCCACCAAATAAGAAAACTATTGGATGTAAATGGGTGTACAAAGCGAAGTGCAAAAGTGATGGTTCATTAGAAAGGTTTAAATCGCGCGTATTTTCAAAAGTATATGCACAAGTATATGGATTGGATTATGAAGAAACGTTTAGTCTAGTGGTAAACATGAAAACGATGGGAAGCGTCATTGCATGGGCTGCTATGACCCATTGAAAATTATTTCAATTAATGTTAAGAATGCTTTCTTGAATGGAAAATTGCATGAGGAAGTCTATATGCAACAACCAAAAGGTTATGTGCATCCAAAGTATCCTGACAATGTATGCAAATTAAAGAAAGCGCTTTATGGATTGAAACAAGCACCATGAGCATGCTGTGAATGGTTCACTAAGAAGTTGTTGGATCTGAAATTTATGCAATCAAGGCTGATTATTCACTCTTTGTATGGAATCAAGGAAGATTAAGGATCCTATTAGTGATTTATGAGGATGATTTGATCATTACTAGAAATGATGAGAAGAGGATTTCTGATTTCAGAAAGCAACTAAAATCTAAATTTTTTATGTCAGATTTGGGAGAGCTAAAATAATTTTTGGGAATTGAAGTTATTTCAATGAAAGAGGGAATTCAGATGATACAACGCAATTATATGTTTGAAATGGTTGAGAGATTTGGTATGAGTGCTTGCAAACCTGTTGATTCACCACTTGATGCTAATGTTAAGCTTATGGATGATGGGAAGTACTTGCATGATCCCAATATTTATAGGAAAATGGTTGGAAATTTGATTTATGTAACAAAGACAAGACCGGATTTGAGCTTTGCAGATGGTTTGGTGAGTCAGTTTATGCATAAACCATGTAGAGTGCACTTGGATGCACTGAGATGCATATTGCTATATGTGAAAGGAACATGCAACTTTGTCTTGTTTTATGACAGAAAAGTTCAGCCATGTATAAATGCATACACAGATGTAAATTGGAAAGGAAATGTCATGGATCGAAGGTCAACAAGTGGATTTTCATTTTTTCTTGGAAGTGCAATCATTACTTGGAGTAGCAAGAAGCAACACCTTATTGCCTTGTCAAGTACTAACGCTGAATATAGAGGCATTACACAAGCCGTTTGTGAAGCAAAATGGATTAAGTACCTACTTGAAGACATAGGAGTCTACATTTATGGAAAGGTAGTCATCTATTCTGACAATGTGAGCAGCATTATGCTATTACAGAATCTAGTTTATCATGCGAGATCGAAGCATATCGAAGCTCATTATCACTTTGTTCATGAGAAGGTCATTGAACGAGAAGTGGAGCTGATTCACATCAACATTGGAGAACAACTGGTGGATATCTTCACCAAAGCTCTTCCCAAAGAAAAGATCATCTACTTCAGAGAAGCTTTAGGAGTTAGAAAGCTTTAGTTTCTATTTAGATTTCATTTCATGTTATTTCATCTTGTATGAGCATATGCATTTCTTTCATTTTGTAGTCAAACTCATTCTGAGATTGAGGGGTAGATTTGATGATGTGGCAACATCTATAAAAATAAGAAAACATGTTAATGTAATTGTCCACTGCTGCTACCTCATGACTGCAAGTATTTTCAGAAAATATATATCTCTCTATCATCTCTGTATGTCTGTGTCTGCGTTAATAGAGAAGCCATCATAGCTACTTGCACTTCTCAACAATACCTAGGGTGTGGTGTATACATTTGATGGGAGAAAATAAGACCTCCGCAAAGAGTTGAAACTAGAGCAAATACTTTTAGTCATGAGAAGGATGTGGAGCATTTCCCTTTAGCTTTACTACTAAAGTATCTAAGTCATCACTTCTTTTGTCATATGATCAATTTGATGTTTTGTTCAGATTCGTTCTTCATTTTAATCATTTCCTCACCACCCTTTTTCGACTTCTTTTGTCGAGACGCGGAAGAGAAAATGGGATGAGAACAATTCTAAATAATCTTCTCATCAGAGGAGCTCCACACATATCCTTCCAACATTGTTCAAAATGTAGCCCAAATGTGGACAACAACAATGGAGTCTTGGTCTTATGTCTTGCATGCCTTTTTCATGGATGGCAAATAAGTAGATTTGAATATGGTTTTGATATAGAAACTTTCCTAGTTCAAGCTCGAGGCAGAACATGCACCCTCACACAAGCTGATATGTTGAAGGTGTGATTCACCATGCATTATTCCTTTGCAAAAATAGTTTTGAATGGGATCATCTCCTTTGTAACAATCCTACAGATTTTGCAATCTGTTTTAAAATAGTAGTGCTTTTGATGAGCCAAATATGCGAGTTGGAAGTGGAAAAATGGCAACTAATTTTCTAATTGTCAGCTTGTCAATTTCATACATGTATCTTGCAGGCTTGACTACGGCTGATCGGGTAATTGTGTGAGAAGATGTCTAAACTATCTCGATATTCGAATATGTGTTATAAAATTTCCAACAGAGCATCTAGCTATTGACTTGGGTTCATAACCTTCATCATTTACGAAAGATCAAGATTAGTAATCTTTATGAGAAATCATGGATTGATGACATTGTCAAATGCATCAAACTTTCTATGATATTGGGTTTCTTGTGTCATCTCACTCATTTACGAAATTTTTCTAGAGTAATAGTTCTTCTTGAGCCTCATGTGAGTATGCGAGTGAAATGTATGCTAAAAGACAACAATTTTCCATGTCAACAACTTATATCTCTAGTTTATGTACTATACTTATTCTTATCAAAATAACCTTGATTCTTGTTAGAAGAATCCCATTAGGCATTACTTGTTGCGGAAATGTGGTATACTTCTTTTCTCTGATACCACTCGTTGACGACGCGAGGAAGGCTGAGCCTTGCGGAAATCGCCAGGCCCAAGAAGAGCTAAGCTAGAGTGATTTAGAACACCTTTGTAATCAATCAATCGCTTAGCAAAGTCTAGCGCTCAACATATAAGACTGCGCTCTAAAATTCACTGGACAAATTTCACCGAAACTTCTCCAGACTGTCATTGGACTGACACCGTAATCGTACCGGAATTGTACCGGAATGAACTTCAAATCTTTTTATAATTACTTCAAGTAATCATACATGAAGTAAGGAAGTGACGCAAAAGCTTCCTTAACTTACTGAAAACTTTCTGAAGTTTAAGGAAAAACTCCACTAGTTCAGACAGCCTCTTTCCGGTCACACTTTGCACTGTGTATAGATATCTTTTCCACCGAAAACCTTGATCAACTGAAAGTAGAGATGTCTAGCTACAGAGTGAGCTATCTCTCACACAAAACTTCGCATTACTCTGCAAGATCTACGTCGTTCTTCTACTGGAAATTACTCGTTTACTGTAAGAACTGTAACTGACCGAAAATGCGTTTACTGAGAAAACGTTAACTGTTGACTAACTTTAACTGTAACATAAACATACTCTGTTTCTACCACATACAAATAGTACGCACGAACATCCACATGAACATGTGTTTTCTATTAGAGAAGATGTGTACAAGTGAGCTTGGCCTCTTCTTGCTCAAGCTACAGAAACTCTCCTATACTAAGTAGTTTCTTATTACCATCTTTCTCTCAGATGAATACCCGATATCTCAGGCTTCTGTTATTCATCTATACATACGCGATCTCTGGCGTCTTCTGCGTCTCTGCGCATCTGCTATATCTCTATTCTCTATATCTCTCTTCACACACACCCTTCCGCACCTTTTCTTCTGTTTGTGCTCTTATTTATACTGCGCGCTCTTCTTAAGCACGTTCTTGTTCGCACTTCCCTTCTGTTATTCCTTTGCACGTTCTCTCTATGTACAGTTTGATTCGGCGTACCGTATTCTGATCCTGGGAGATTCTGTACTGTACATAACGGTCGTGGATTTGTCCTTCCACTAAGGCTTTTGATTTTCTCTGATTCTGCTTCCTTCTTTTTCTCTTTTTTATGTCTGTTTGTCAAATTCGTGAGTGTTTCTTCAACAGCTCCCCCTCAACCACTAATTTGACATCTTCCGGTCTTTCATATATCTTTCTTTCTTTTATACCTACCATTTCTTTGAATCTACTTGTCTTTGTTCCATCCAAACTCTTTGTTAGCATATCTGCAATCTGATCCTTTGTCGGAGTGTATACAATTTCTAGCTTCTTCTCCATTACCTTTTCCCTCAGGAAATGATATTGAATTTCTATGTGCTTTGTTCTTGCATGAAATACTGGGTTTGCTGCAAGATATAATGAACTCATATTATCTCCATGTATGATAGGTATACCTTGATCAATTCCCATGCTTTTGAACAAGGTCTGCATCCATATTACTTCTTTTGCTGCTTCTACAAGTCCTTTATATTCTGCTTCTCTTGACGATAAAGCCACTGTGTGTTGCTTCTTCGAACACCAACTTACCGGCTTATCTCCTAGGTATATCATATACCCGTGTGTTGACCTTCTGTCATCTTGACTTCCAGCCCAGTCTGAGTCACTGTATGCTCTGAGCTTTATGTCGGACGTAAAAGGATAATATAATCCTTCTTTTATAGTTCTTTTAATATATCTAAGAACTCTCTGTCCTACAACCCAATGTTGATCTGTCGGACAATGCATAAACTGTGAGAGAACTCCCACTGCATAACTAAGATCCGGTCTTGTTAGAGTAGCATAAATCAAACTTCCTACTAATGACTGATATTTCTTCATATCTTTAAACTCTGCACCACTGTATTTGCTGAGTTTATGGTTTACTTCAAGCGGTGTTGAAGCCTCTCTGCAATTCTCCATATTAAACTTCTTCAGTAAGTTTAGGAGATACCCTTCTTGTGTCACATATACACCATGGTTTGTGTATGTGATTTCCATTCCTAGAAAGTATGACAACTTTCCTAGGTCACTGATCTTGAACTCTCTTTCAAGTAGTTTCTTCACTTCTGTAATCCCTTCATCTGATGTTCCTCTGATTATTAAGTCGTCTACATAAATACAAATGTAGATCATACCTTCTTCTGTTCTCTTTATGAGTAGACTTGCGTCTGCCTTCGAACTTTGGTATCCAAGTTCGTTTAGATATTTCACAAGTCTGTAATTCCAAGCTCTTGGAGCTTGCTTTAGTCCATAAAGTGCTTTTCTTAACCTGCAAACAAAGTTTGGGTATCTGGAACTTTTGAACCCTTCAGGTTGTTCCATGTACACTTCATCAGAAATGTATCCATTCAGAAATGTGTTCTTTATATCTAGCTGACTTAGCTTCCATCCTTTTGATGCAGCTACAGTGATTACTGTTCTTATGGTTGACATCCTTGCCACCAGACTAAACGTCTCGTCATAATCTATGCCATGCGTCTGGGCATAGCCTTTGACCACCAGCCTTGCTTTGTATCTGGCTATCCTTCCATCTGCAAATTTCTTTACTTTTAAAACCCACTTATTTCCGATTACTTTCTTACCATTTGTTTTCGGAACAAGTTCCCATGTCTTGTTCTCTTCTAGTGCGCTGATTTCTTCTTCCATTGCTTCTTTCCATTGCTTTTTGTCTTTAGCTTCATCATAGCTCTGTGGTTCTTCATCATCTTTGACCATATATGCATAGTCTTTCTGAGTTATGTATGACGTATCATACAAGTACCTTTCTGGTTGTCTTCTATTTCTGTTTGACCTTCTTGGTTCAAACTCTTCATGTGTATCTGAATACACGTCTTCATCTTCGTTTCTCATACCTGATCCGTTCCTAGATGTACTTGCCTGCATATGATTTTCATCTCTGTTTACCTGAACAATTGATTTCCCTTTCTCTCTTCTTTTTATTTCTTCTTCGAATTCTTCAGTCGTATGACTTTGATCTGCATACCAGCTTTTTTGTTCATCAAATGTAACATCTCTGGACACAGTAAATTGTTTGGTTAGAGGATTCCATAACCTGTATCCCATCTGCTTTTCATCATATCCGACGAACACATATTTCTCTGCTTTCGGTTCAAGCTTATGTCTGAGTTGAGACGGTACATAAGCATACGCTACTGATCCAAACACTTTGCAGTGATCAAGTGTTGGCTTCTTTCCCCACCAAGCTTCATAAGGGATCATTCCTTCCAATGTTGTACATGGTAATCTGTTTACCAAGTATGTAGCTGTGTTTACAGCTTCAGCCCAAAGATAATTTGGACAATCTTTTTCGTTTAGCATAGCTCGTGCGAACTCGACTAGAACTCGGTTCCTTCTTTCTGCTACTCCATTTTGTTGTGGTGTATATCTGCAGGTTATTTCTCTTTTAATACCTGCATTCCAAAGATAGTCATTGAATTCTCGGGAGAAGTATTCTCCCCCTCCATCAGACCTCAGTCTTTTAAGTTTTCGTCCGGTAAGTCTTTCAGCATATGCATGAAAATGCCTGAAAGCTCCAAATACTTCTGATTTTTCTTTCAAAACATAAAGAGTTATCCACCTTGTTGCATCATCAATGAATAGAACATAGTACCTTGATCCGCTGATTGATCCTTCTTTCGTTGGCCCCCATACATCTGTATGAATAAGCTCGAGGACTTCATCATGTTTGAATCCTTTCTTCTAGAAAGGTAACTTGTGGGCTTTTCCCAACTGACATGCTTCACACTTGTGAATCATATGTTGATTGTGTATATTTGGTAATCCCAATACTGACTGATTCGTTATCATAGCTTTAATTCCTTTTTCATTGAAATGGCCCAATCTCTTATGCCATAAATCAAGTTCTGTAATTACCTTTTCACCATGTGTGAGTAACGCTTGGCCGATGTTCCCTTGTACTCTTAAGGTAAAGAGTCTTCCTTCTTTCTTTCCATAAACGATCTGGTTATATCCGTTCTCGGGATCTTCTACAAATACACCTTTATTTGTAAATCTGACCTGAAAACCTTTCTCAACTATCTGTCCCACGCTAATCAAATTTTTTGGTATTGTTGGAACATACAAAACATTGGTTAGCAAATCTGCTCCATTCTTGCATTTCACTTTTCCAATTGAGTGTACGCAATGTCTCGTATTGTCACCTGTTTGAACAGTGTGACTAGAACTACCTTTTTCTAGTTCTGATATTAGTTCTATATTTCCTGACAAATGATTAGAGCATCCAGAATCAATGTAAAATACCTTTAGGTCTTCATTCTCTGATGTGCTGATTGAGTTCATCATCAACGATGTATGACTTTCATTCTGTGTGTCATTTGCGTAGTTGTTGTAGGTGGTGTTGTAGGATTGATTCTGTCCCCAACTTCTCACTCCACCTCTACCATAGCCTCCTCTTTGATTTTGTCTTCCTCTTTGATATCTTCCGCTTCTGCCTCTGCTATTACTATTTTGATTTTGATTTGATCCTTGTTGATTGTGCCAACAGTCATGAGCCAAATGATTACTGAGTCCACAAATCCAGCAAGCCTTCTTGTTGGTATTCTGGTTACTTCTTCCTCTTCCAAAACCTCTTGTTCTTCCTCTGCCAGTGCTTTTACCTCTTGCGTAATAGGCCTCAGAACTCGACTCTTCTTCGTCTTTTGACTTACCTTTGTCTTTCTTTTTGTTCTTCATGTACATTGCAAAGCTTTGTCCTTTATCTGCATCTCCTTTCAGGTCTTGCTCATATGTGAGCATCAAACCAAGCAACTGATTTAAATCTGGCACAAAATGATTTAAAGAAAGTTCAGTTGATAGTACGAAAGGTTTCCACCTTTCATCTCCTCTCAAACCTGTGAGTACTTGCGCTATCAATCTATGATCTTCGACTTCTTCATTTATGGATCCAAGACTATCTGCTAGATCCTTCATTTTAGTGACATAGTCACTTATGCTTTGACTCGACTTCTTTTTGAATGTCGTAAATTCGGACCATAAGCTAGCCTTCCTGGCTTTCGTAGTATTTTGGAAATGATCTTCCAATGCACTCCATATGTCCTCTGCTTTCTCTAGACCTCTAATATGCGGTAGTAGATGATCTGTTACGGTATTATAGATGTAGGCTCTTGCCGTTGCACCTTTCTTCTGCCACAGCTTCAGGGCTTCTAATTCTTCTTTTTCCGGTTGACTATCATCTTCAAAAGTCGGCTTCTTTTCTTCTCCGGTCACGTACATCATTAAGTCCTTACTCATAATTAAGGATTCCATGCGCATTACCCATGCGAGATAATTATCTCTGTCCAACTTATCAATAGTAACGTGGTCTGCCATGATCTTCTTGTTTCTGTTACTTCCGGTGAGCTTTTGAGAATCTCTCTGCTCTTCCGAATCTTTCTCGTTCTGGTTCCACTCGTTGTGGTTAACCGGCTCTTGTTTCCAATAATGGTGAATACTCTGGGCTCTGATTAGATACGCCTAGCTCTGGCTCTGACTACATACGCCTAGCTCTGGCTCTGATTAGATACGCCTAGCTCTGGCTCTGATTAGATACCCCTAGCTCTGGCTCTGATTAGATATGCCTAGCTCTGGCTCTGATACCACTGTTGCGGAAATGTGGTATACTTCTTTTCTCTGATACCACTCCTTGACAACGCGATGAAGGCTGAGCCTTGCGGAAACTGCCACGCCCAAGAAGAGCTAAGCTAGAGTGATTTAGAACACCTCTGTAATCAATCAATAGCTTAGCAAAGTCTAGCGCTCAACATATAAGACTGCGCTCTAAAATTCACTGGACAAATTTCACCAAAACTTCTCCAGACTGTCACTGGACTGACACCGTAATCGTACCGGAATGAACTTCAAATCTTTTTATAATTACTTCAAGTAATCATACATGAAGTAAGGAAGTGACGCAAAAGCTTCCTTAACTTACTGAACACTTTCTGAAGTTTAAGGGAAAACTCCACTAGTTCAGACAGCCTCTTTCCGGTCACACTTTGCACTGTGTATAGATATCTTTTCCACCGAAAACCTTGATCAACTGAAAGTAGAGATGACTAGCTACAGAGTGAGCTATCTCTCACACAAAACTTCGCATTACTCTGAGAGATCTACGTCGTTCTTCTACCGGAAATTACTCGTTTACTATAAGAACTATAACTGACCGAAAATGCGTTTACTGAGAAAACGTTAACTGTTGACTAACTTTAACTGTAACATAAACATACTCTGTTTCTACCACATACAAATAGTACACACGAACATCCACAGGAACATGTGTTTTCTATTAGAGAAGATGTGTACAAGTGAGCTTGGCCTCTTCTTGCTCAAGCTACAGAAACTCTCCTATACTGAGTAGTTTCTTATTACCATCTTTCTCTCAGATGAAAACCCGATATCTCAGGCTTCTGTTATTCATCTATACATACGCGATCTCTGGCGTCTTCTGCGTCTCTGCGCATCTGCTATAACTCTATTCTCTATATCTCTCTTCACACACACCCTTCCGCACCTTTTCTTCTGTTTGTGCTCTTATTTATACTGCGCGCTCTTCTTAAGCACGTTCTTGTTCGCACTTCCCTTCTGTTATTCCTTTGCACGTTCTCTCTATGTACAGTTTGATTCGGCGTACCGTATTCTGATCTTGGGAGATTCTGTACTGTACATAACGGTCGTGGATTTGTCCTTCCACTAAGGCTTTTGATTTTCTCTGATTCTGCTTCCTTCTTTTTCTCTTTTTTATCTCTGTTTGTCAAATTCGTGAGTGTTTCTTCAACATTACTCACACATTTCAAATGCATTTGAAAAGCCATAAAATAACAAAAATATGTTAAAACCTTCAAAAAAATTAGAAATTTTCTTCATCTAACATGGTAGGAAAGAAGACAAAAGAGGGAATGAAGGGGGAAAGGAAAGAAAAAGGAAAGGAAAAAGGGGAGATTTCAAATGCACACACGGAATAATCATAAAGAGGATTTTGTTGCGTTACATAAACGGATGCCAAGGGAAATGAAAGGATCAAAAGAAAGATCTTCATGGAGATAAAAGAAACAAAGTATGGATGCACAACTGGGAGATGATTATAGGAGGGTTTATGCTTTGGTTAACAAGAAATATGAATGGATAATGTAGGAACTAATGTGGTGTCTTGTCTTCCATATCCAAAAGGAATTTACCTCTAAATTGCATGGCCATTATATAAGTGCACACGGTTGTATATGAGATATGATTTGTGGAGATCTATTATGTTTTCAATTGCATGGATGAAGATTTCATCTTAGGTCTGAATGAACTTATGTTTTAGTCTTTTTCTTCATATAGTACCAGGCTAGAACTAAAGTTTGAGCGTTTTAGCATTTGCACCCAAAGAGTGGAGACTCGAAATTACAATTGAGCCTCTCAATTCAAAGATTAGTTTATTAAGAGGTTCAAACTTAAGTTTGATCCTTCATTTTTTTGGTGGAAGAGTTGAGAGACTCTTACTTAATTTCCAACCTCCCTCAATGAGAGGGCAGTGTAGATTCGACTTGATAGGCTCAAGTTTAAGTTTGATCCTCTATGTTTTTGGCTAGTGGAACTAAGAGGTTTGAACTTAAGTTCGAGCCTCTTGCAATCAAACCTCAATGTAGATTTAACATGAGAGGCTTGAATTTGATTTGGAGGCTTTACTCTTTTGGGTGGAAAAGATGAGGCTCATAATTAAGTTGGAGCCTCTTAGCTCTTTTAGTAAAAGGTATAGATGTTGGATTGTAAGTCTGCACCTCTCAATCAACTTACATTTGAGTATTTTTGGTCATATGTTATGATAGTTGAACTTAAATTTGATGTTCTTCCCTTTGGGTGGAAGAGTTAAGAGGCTCAAACTTAATTTCAATCCTCTCAACTTTTACATCCAAAAGAGTAGAATCACAAAATCAAATTGAGCCTCTCAAGACAGATATACATTGAACTTTGATTGAAAGTAGCTTGAACTTAAGTTCAAAAATCTTATCTTTATGAACCAAAAATGTAGAGGCTCAAACTTACGTTTGAGCCTCTCAAGTGAAATCTACATTCACCTCTGATTGAGGGAGGGTCGAACTCAAATTTGAGCCTGTTAGCAGTTCCATCCAAAAGAGTGGAGGTCAGGACTTAAGCTGGAGCCTAACAATCAAGTTAAATTTGAGCCTTTTCAATCATATGTTACCAAATGCATATTTGTTTAACCGTGAGGTAGTGCCTGAATGGGCCAAACCAATTTTTGCTAAGTTTGAGTCTTTTTGGTTATGTTATAAGGCTCAAACCTCTTCTTTTTGAGCCGAGAACTTTAGTGTTTCAAAGATAAGTTTGAGCCTCTCAACTTTTCCACCTAAAATATTAGAGTCTCAAACCAAAATTTGAGCCTCTCAAGTCAAATGTACTTTGATCCTTAATCCTCTCAATGAACCTAAATCTTAGACTTTTTGTTCATGTGCTAGGAGGCTACAACAAACTTTAAAGCCTCTAAGATTTTTCACTCAAAAGAGTAGATGTTTAAAGTTAAATTTGAGCCTCTCAAGTCAAACTCACATTGATCTTTGATGGAGGTAGACCACTTTAATTCTGAGTGCCTTAGTTCTTCCATCCAGAAGAGTAGAGGCTGAGAGTTAAGTTCTAGCCTCTCAATCAACTTAATTTTGAGTCTTTTTGTTCAAATGTTATGAGTCTCGAACTTAAGTTCAAGACACAACTTTTCCACCCAAAAGAGAAGAGTCTCAAAATCAAATTCGAGCCTCTCAAATCAAATCTACATTGATCATGGATCAAAAGGAGTTTGAACTTGAGTTCTAGCGTCTTATCTCTTTAACGAAAAGGGTACATGTGTGAACTTAAGTCCTTGTCTCTTTTTTTTTGGCAGTACTAGAGCTAAGACGTCCGAGCTTGATTTGCGTTTTTCTAGTCATATCATCCGAGTTTTGAAGTTAAGTTTGAGCCTCTTAGCTTTGGGTAGAATAGCTAAGAGGATGCAACTTAAATTCTAGACTCATGAGCTTTTGAACTTAAAGATTAGAGTCTCCAAATTAAATTCCAAATTTTCAAGTATAATCTACATCGAATTTTAATAGAAAGATAATAGAACTGAACTTTAAACCTTTTTTGGTGTTCCACCCATAAAACTAGAGGCTCAAACTTAAGCTCAAGCATATTATCTTTTCCACAAAAGAGTAGAGTCTCAAACTTAAATTCAAGTCCCTCAAGTAAAGAGGCTCCAACTTAGGTTCAAGCCTCTAAACGCTTTTGCCCAAAAGAGTAAAGGCTGAAAATTATGTTTGAGCCTTTCAATCAACCTAAGTTTGAGTATTTTTTGTCAAATGCTATGAAACTCAAACCTAGGTTCGAGACTCTTCTCTTTGTGTGAACAAGCTAAGAGACTCGAACTTAAGTTTGTGAATGTGAGCTCTTCCACCCAAAAGAAAAGAGACTTGAAATTCAGTTCAAGCCTCTCAATTAACTTACTTTTGAGTATTGATCATATCCTACACGGCTGGAACTTAAGTTTGAGTCTTTTTGGTCTACTTAAGATCAAACCTCATCTTCTTGGGTGGAAGAGCTCTAAATCACATAAATCAAGCCTCATCTTCTTTGGCCATATGCCACAAAGCTCTGACACCCAAAATAGTAGAGGCTCAATTCTAAGTCGGAGCCTTTCAATATACGTAAGTTTGGTTCTTCCTCATCATATTATATGAGGCTCATATTTAAGTTTGAAACTCTTCTCATTCAATGGAAGAGCACCCAATAAACTTAGGTTTAAGTCTTTTTGTTCATATGAAACAAGTCTTGAACTTAAGTTCGATCCTCTCCTCGTTTGGTGGAAGAGCTCTCAATCAACTAAAGTTTGAGTCCTTTTGGCTATATGCTACTTAAAGGAGTTCATCAAACTACTACAAAGTTGAAGTTTAAAATTAGAGCAATCCAAAGTAGTAAGCCTTGAGTTAAATGAGATTTGAACTTTGCAATAGTTCTTATGTACATTTCATTGATCAATTTATAATTAAAAAATTCATTGATGATTTGATCATGACTTTTGCACTTGAAGATAGCTACATTGTAGAGATGTAAGGATCATTATTTGCTTTTGTTTCTTTCCAACATTCATGCCCACTAAGCCTCCTGATTGCCCTAAATGTGTTAGGGGAGCACTAGATTATGTTGTTTGATTCGACTAGATAACTTTTTGAAAATATACTTCTATTACAAAATTACCCATGTAAGGGAAAAAATACAAGACTATGTAGCTGATACAAGAAGCCCCACAACTCGGGATTGATTGGAATGGTTAAATCAACTTGAGATGATATAGGAAATCCCACAAACCAAGATTGTCGTATGTATGTATGTATGT
This sequence comes from Ceratopteris richardii, assembly GCA_020310875.1. NCBI lineage: Eukaryota > Viridiplantae > Streptophyta > Polypodiopsida > Polypodiales > Pteridaceae > Ceratopteris > Ceratopteris richardii. Next base: position 199,021,567 of record CM035414.1, on the reverse strand, counting down.
ACACACACACACACACACACACACACACACACATATATATATATATATATATATATATATATATATATATATATATATATATATATATATATATATATATATATATATATATACACAGATATATATATATATATATATATGTATATATATATATATATATATATATATATATATATATATATATATATATATATATATATATATATATATATATATATATATATATATATATATATATATGCATACATGCACATATACATATGCATGCACACATATACACAAACACACATACATATGTTTTAGGTTGAGGTCTTTAGGATAAGGTTTGTTGGGTTTTTCCACATGCATAGACACATATACACACATAATAAATTTACACATACACATATATATCCTCATGCATACAGACATATACATGTTTTAGGTCTAGATCTTTACGATTAGGGTTTTAGGGTTTTTACACATGCATAAACATATATACATATACACACGCATAATACATATAGACATACACATATATATACATACACATACACATACACATATATATACACATCTAAGTCGTTAGGATTAGGGTTTTAGGGTTAATATTAATATATATAATCAAATATATGAAAAATTTAGGGAAAAATTAGAATGTGTAAATATTCGAATTAAATGTATGTCAAAATTAGGAAAAAATTCAGAATATGTAAAATGTATATAGTTAATATGTAAAACATAGGTCTTTATAATTTTTACAATTTATATACATTTAGAATTAAATATAAAAAAATAGGATTTTAGGGTTCTTACACACAAACACATCCTAAAAAAAGTTTTGGGATTATTATAATAAATATAATCAAATATATATAAAAATTAGGGTTTAGGGTTTACAGTTTAGGATTTAGGAGGTTTAAGGGTTTATGGTTTAGGGTTTATAGTTTAGGATTTATGGTTTAAGGTTTAGGGTTTAGGGTTTAGGATTTAGGGTTTAGGCTTTAGGGTTAAGGCTTCAGGGTTTAGGCTTCAGGGTTTAGGGTTCAAGGTTTAAGGTTTGGTGTTTTAGGGTTTAGGGTTTAGGGTTTAGGGTTTAGGGTTTAGGGTTTAGGGAAAAGCTAATAGTCTTCAACTTGAGTTTGAGCCTCTACTTAAAACAATAGAGGTTTTATACTAAGTTAGAGCGTTTTAATGAACTTAAGTTTGGTTCTTCTTCATCAAATTGTATGAGGCTCGTCTTTGAGATTGAAACTTCTATCATTTCATGGAAGAACCCCCAATCAACTTAGGTTCGTTTCTTTTTTTTCATACGAACAAGTCTTGAAGTTAAGTTCAAGGATCTACTCTTTTGGTGGAAGAGCTCTCAATCAACTAAAGTATGAGACATTTTGGCTATATGCTCCTTGATGGAGTTTAACAAACTACTACAAAGATGAATTTTAAAATTAGAGTGATCCTAAGTAGTAACTCTTGGATTAAAGCAGAGTTGAGCTTTGCAAGAAGTTCTTATGTACATTTCCTTGATGAACTTACATATAAAAATTTCATTGATAATTTGATCATGACTTTTGGTCCTGAAGATAGATACATTGTAGAGATATAAGGATCATCATTCGCTCTGGTTTCTTTCCAAAGTTCATGTCCAATAAGCCTCCTCATTTCCCGCAATGTGTTAGGGGAGCACTAGATTTAGCCCTCTAACTAGACTAGATAAGGCTTTGAATGTATACTTTTGATTACAAGATCACCCACGTAGGGGAAAAATAGAAGATTATGTTGCTGATATAAGAAGTCCCACAACCCGGGATTCATGGGTACTGATAACTCAACTAGAGATGATATAGGAGATCCCACAAACCGCGATCATAAGTATGAAATAAGATTACTAGATTAGAACAACTCCCTTTGTGGAGATGAACTAGATATGAGAATGAACTTGACAATCTCTCATACTACAAGATTACAATGGGACACAATAGGATGTCCAAGATACTAGACTAGAGAAGACTAGAACAAGGACAAGCCTAGAACTGGAACTGGAACTTGGAGAGTACCTACTTGGTGGTCATGACCGCTTAAGCTCCCAATTCTAGCATTTACAAGAATTTTTATGTAGGATTGTGATTGTAGAATTCCTGATTCCAACTTGCTTCTTCTTCTTATGAAACTTGAATACCTTGTGATCATGATCTCCACAATAAAAGCATAATACATTATCCTTCTAATGTTTTCTTTCCTTTGGTGTAAGTTATCTGACCTTGATGTTAAGTAATTGAAAAGGTTATGGTTGAATTTCTTCTAACACATGTTGTTGAGGAACTAAGGTAAAACTGTATTCCTGATCTTGAACACAAATCTTCCTCTCTTTCTTTCTCTTAAACTACCCATTTTCACACTCAATTGCTTGATTCATGCATTCGTTCAAAGTGTTTACCTTGGGCATGGCTAATATGTATTCCTTCACATCGTCAAGTATGTTTTTCACATCAATGTTTGCACTTCATCTGTCCTCAAGGATCAATGGTTGATAAACTTGGACAAGATCATCTTTCTCCCTCAACACATTATCTTGAACTTCGTTGTCATTGAATACTTGATTCCCACATTGAGTTGCTTGCTGGATAGCTGCATCTGAAGTATTTACATGAGGTAAAGAGAGTAAAATATCCCTTACTTCATCTTGGAGACAACATTTTAATTAATTAACTAGATAGTCTTCTTGATATGTGTTTCCTTCAAATAAATTTCTAAAGTTTGATACAAAATCTACAACAAACTAATCACCTTGTTGTAGGATCCTTTCCAAATCTTCAAGTTTCTGATATACATCATTCAAATTAAATTCAATATTTTCGAGTATGGATATCTAGTCCATCGTTCTTGAAATGGACTTGATATGGATAGTCTTGCCAAAATCTCACGGGAGCACAAGATTGTGCCCTCTATCTAAACTAGACAAGATTTTGAAAATATACATCTCATTACAAGATCATCCATGGAGGGGAAATAATACAAGATTATGTAGCTAATACAAAAAGTCCCACACCTCAAAACTGATAGGTATGGATAACTCAACTAGAGATGATATAAGCGATCCCACAACCCGAGATCATAACTATGAAACACAATATCTGTATTATAACAACTCCTTTCATGGAGAAAAACTAGATACAAGAATTAACTCAAAAAGATCTTGTACTATAAGATTACAATAGGACACAATAGGATGTCCAAGGTACTAGACTAGACAAGACTAGAACAAGGACAAGACTAGAACAAGAACTCAAACTTGGAGAGTACTTACTTGGTGGTCAAGATTGCTTGAGCTCCAAAGATTGGGTTCACAATATTGATTATGTATGTAGCCATTCCCTCCTTAAATAGTTTTTCCAAGTGCGGTTGAGGCATGGTTAGGAATTGATGATGTCATCGATGATGTCATCAATTGGAAACAAGACATCAACAAATGGATAGTTGATCTTGGGGTTTTGGCACGTTCTAAATGTAATGGAATCTGAGGTTTAGGATGGTTTTCTTTGTCCATGAAACAATTGGGCAATTTGTAGGTCGAATGAGAGAAGTCTCAAAGAGGTTTTGAAAAACTTTCATATAATTCTTAAAATGTTTCAATATTCATCAAAAATTTCTTTCACTTGCAGGTGCAAATTCTGATAGAAAACCAATTTTAAATTACTCAAGATAAAAATAAAAATCTATCCACTTAGCCTATGACTTTAAAAAGAAGTTTGAAATTTGCTTCTATAAATGAGGATATGTTCCATGCACAATCCTCTTTATCTGTTCCTTTCAAACTAATTGTTCATGCTATTTAAAGATTCAAATACTTTGTATGTACACACTCATTAGAAGAACTAGCAATTTTATTCTTGCATGCCTCCACTTCAAACAACTGTATATGCTATTGAGTAGTGGTTTTGATACCACAACTAAGTCATGTGTACTATAATTTTGTTCCTTTCTTTATTTTCTATATTCTTCATTTAGCTTTATCTTGGGGACAAACCATTAATGTCAAACTTCATCTTTTACTATTTGTTTGGGTTGCAAGAAAGCATAAACCTTTAGCCACAAATCAAGAACCTTGACAATGTTTTCTTGAGAGGGAAAAGGCCTTAACATCTAATGAGAATTGAGGATAAAGTGTCATACCCTAGCAAGAACTAGGATCTCATTTGTTGATTCTCGCCATAGTGAGCATAGCCTATCTATATGAAACATTTCCTAATATTATTACTAAGAGCTCTTAGTCAAGATTATCTTATCTAGGTCATCTCGATGGCTATAAGGATTGTAAGCCTATTTCCCAAGAATACATATTCCTATTGGAGTTTTCATTTTGAATCTCTCATAATTTAAAATATCACTAATGCAAGGAATTCATGGTATTCAGTTAATTCTATGCATCAAATAATAAAAAACTCAAAAAAAAAACCTTCTAACCTAATTTAACCTTCATCTTCATTTTCATCTCCAAGGACCTCATCATTAGTGTTATACATGTCATCCATTCTTCTTTTGAATAATTTTACACACTTTCCTACAACGAAAATCTTTAGAAGATGTTCATAAAATTCTTGCGGTACAAATAAATCATTATCATACTTTGACAGAACCATATATTGAGCAAATCATCTTTTAGAGAAAATTTTATGTGAATCATCTTAGGAATCAAATGTATTATCATAAAATTATAATCAATTCCCTAGTTCAAATTTAGTGACTTTGAAGTCCATGTGTTTTGCTTAAGTTTAGTTTACTTTTATGATGGGACTCCTTCAAATTTTGAACAACTTTGATTAACATTCCTCTTGCTTGTTCTAGGAGTTCTCATTCAAGGGGAAAGACATCCAGGTAGGTATTTGAGTGTGGAAAGAAAAAATGGAAGATATCTTAGCCATTTTTTATATCACTATCATAGCTCTTCAAAATATCCCCTCAGAATAGAAGTTTTCCTCATTAACTCTTACAATTTTCCTCTATATTATTTCTAGAGATTAAAGACAATGAAATTCTATGTTCTTCAAATTCTCATCGATCACCAACTACCTTCTACATATAGCTAGCTCTTTGCTATGAATTCTTTAGAAAAGAATTCCAATATGTTAAAGGTAGTGTTATGTTGGAGGGCTCAACCTTCTATAAATCAGGAGATGTTCCATGTACAATCATTTCTATCTATTCCTCTCCAAGTTAGGCATCGTCTTATATAAATATTAAAATACTTTGTACTTAGTCACTCATTAGAGGACACTACTAGTTCCACTGTTGCATGTGTCCACCACATACAACTTGCATATACTCTTAATTAGTGGTTTCGAGACCACACTTTACTCATGTGTACTATTTTTGTTCATATCTTTATTTCTTTTTGTTCTTCATTTAGCTTTATCTTGGGGAGGAACCATTAATGTAGCGCTTCATCTTTTGTTTAACTTTACTTCTACGTTTTTGGATTCGAAGAAATCATAAACTTCTAGTTATATAATCGAGAATCTTCACAATGTTTTCGTTAGAGGCAAAAGGCATAAATCCATAATGAGATTTGTGGATCACGAGATATCCACTAGCAAGAACTAGGATTTTATTGAGTGATGCTTGCCATACTAAGCATAGCCTATCTATATAAAACATGTCCTAATATTATCACTAAAAGATTTTAGTCGAGATTATCTTATCTAGTTCTTCTTAATGGTTATAAGGATTCAAAACATATTTCCTATTGGAGTTTCCAATTCTAACGTTTCATAATTTAAAATATAACTAATGTAAGAACTTCATGATCTATAGGTAATGCTATGCATAAAATAAAATGAAACTAGAAAAGGAACAATCTAACCTAACTTAACCTTCATCTTCATTTTCATCTCCGAGGACTTCATTGTCAATTATATGCTTGTCATTTATTCTTCTCTTCAATAACTTACGCACTTTCATACAGTCCAAATCATTGGAGGATTTCCATAAAATTCTTATAGTAAATATGAAACATTATCATAGTTTGAGAGAACAAAAAAAGGATCAAATCATCTTTTAGAAAATTTATTATGTGCATCATATTGGGAATCAAATGTACTTTCCTGAACTTATAGCCAATACTTAGTTTAAACTTACTTTTTTCTAGGTCGATGTGTTTTGCATCACTGTAATTTATTTTTAAGATTGCACTCATTTAACTTTTGTACTACTTCATTTAACATTTCTCTTGTTTGTTCTAGGAGTTCTCATTCTAGGACAAATACATCCACGTAGGTATTTGAGTGTCGAAAGTACAAACGGAAGATATATCTGCCATTTTTTTTATTTCTATCATAGATCTTCAAAGTATCCTTCACAATAGAAGGTTTTCCTCATTAATTCTTACAATTTTCCTCTATATTATTTGTAGAGCTCAAAGAAAATCATATTCTATGTCATTGAAATTCTCTCACCTCTCTAGGATCTAAGCCTCTTTGATTAACAACTATCTTCCACATATAGCCAATTATTTGCTATGAACTCTTCAAAAATGAATATAGACATATTAAAAGTGGTGTAAGGTTGGAGGTGCTCAACCTTCACGTGGTTCCTTAACTTTTCTCTAACCAAAACTATATACTTCATCTTATCAATCTTTTTTTTAATGTTAACAAGAGAAACCACCTACGTATAGAGAATACAAGGAGGTATGTTGGATGTAATGGGCCTCTGTGCTTCACTTCCAAATGTCACTAACATATGGAACGTGCTCTCAAAGTCTCTTAGATTCACTAATAAAAAATCTAATCACAGCGTGACTGGCTAAGCAGTGCTATAAAAGGTCTCACCCAATGTGGGTCCATTATGGATCTTGTCGTGGACATCTTAGAAGATCTTAAATATGCACACCAGTCTAACCAAATCTTGGTATTTCTCAAAATCAAAATTTAAAAGGGTTTTGCTAGACTTGAGTTGGACTTCATTTTTTAAGCACTCAAGGACCTCTATTTCAATTCTAAGTATGTGAGGGCCATTTTCTCACTTCTTGGAAATACCTCATTCTGCATTTAGATTAAAGGTAGGTGTTTTAATTCTACTAAGCTCATAGGGTCCATAAGGTACGGTCCCCCTTTGGCTCCTTGCTATTTGAAGTTTTCATGCATTGCTTAACTCTCTTCTTGAGAATCAAGTTAAATGCAAAAATGTCCCATGCCTTGTGCTTCTTTGAGAGCAGACCAAATGGTGCAATGTGTCATGGACACAAAGAAAACCATATTAAACCTTAGATTCCATGTCAATTTCCTATATATCATGTTTGGTTAGGATTTTGGAGAAACCAATGCTACCATTGCGTCTAGAATGTGCTAAAACCCCAAGATCGACTCCCTATTTGCTGAATTTTGACACCCGGAGGTCTTCTTTCCAATTGATGATATCATCGATGACATCATAAAATTGTAGCCGCCCTTCAAAACCTATAAAAGGAGGGGTTGGCCACATTCATAATTAGTCTTGTGGATACCAGTCTTGGGAGCTCAAGGAGTCATGACCGCCAAGTAAGTACGCTCCAAGTTCCAATTCCAGTTCTTGTCTTGTTCTTTGTTCTAGTCTTGTCTAGTCTAGTTCTTGTTGATATATTTAGGTACTGATGTGTGTGAACATTGTAGGACGGCCGAGGCACTTTTTTTCCTCTTTAGGAGGTTTTTTCCCCCGGCTTGTATATATGCCTATTGCCCTAACGGGCTACTTATCTTTGTACATTCTCTAGTAATACATTCAATCTTGTGTGTTGTGCTCCAAATTCTTCTTCCTTGTGTTGTTTACGTGCTTCCGCAGATGTCTAACTCCATCAATTGGTATCAGAGCAGGTCGCCGGTTCATCTAGGGTGTCATCGACACTCCTCTAGTTGCAGTTTCAGATTCGCACGAAATTTGGTGAGCATACTCAAGGTGTTTCAGAGATCAAAACATCTTCGCTTTGTCGTGTCGAAATCGCAATCTGAGCTCGTTTTGACCTCTGAACGAACTATCGTAGCGCTTGTGCAGGCTATTTCATCTTTTTGTGCCAAAGGTATATACCTGTTTCGGTCCGCCAGTATAAGCCTCTCGAAGTCTGCTACAGGCTTAGTAGAACTTGTGTGGGCAGTTGCGTTCAACTTTTTGAGATACAATCAATTTTTTGCATCAAGGTATTTTAGTCATCGGCCATGGCTCAAAAGCAGTGATGTATTCCGTATGTTGGCTGTTGAGAATAAGTTGGATGGTACCAACTACCCATTATGGGCTTGTATGATGCGACATGTATTGGTTGCAAAAGGATTCTGGAAAATTGTGCAGGGTGTTGAAAGACGTCCTATTACACCTGTAACTACAGGTACTGCAAATACAAGTGCTGGAGCTGATGGAGATGGTATCAAAGATGATATTGTGAAGATTCCTGTTTGTGCTCCTGTTTCTTCTGCACCTACTGCAGAGCAAATTGGTTGGGATGGCAGAGATGCCCAGACACATGCATTGATAGCTTTGTCTGTCAAACGTGCCATTATTCCTCATATTCGCTCTTACAGAATAACTAAGGATGCTTGGGATACACTTACCGCCTTGTACCAAGCTAGGAATAAGGCTCGTGTTTCTTAACTTCGAAAACAGTTGGAGAGTGAGCACATGAATGAAGGTGATTCTATGGACAGTTTCCTAACAAAGATCAAAGACTTGAAGGAACAGTTGATTTCTGCTCATAAGGTTATACTAGATAGCTCACTTGTGCAGATCGTTCTGAATGGTCTTCCTGATTCATATCAGAGTTTTGCTTCTCCTCTTCGGTTGATGATGAAAGGCAATCCAAATGCCTTTTCATTTGAGGAGTTAGTCTCTGTTCTGTTGCCAGAAGATCACTCCAAGCAGAACAAGTCCATTATGCATGTTGTAGATCAAGCTTTCTTGGATAGTCAGAAGGGCAAAGGAAAATGGAGTTTTTATACTAGTAAGTAGAAATCTGCAAATGCTGCACATTTAAAGAACCAAGACAAAGATGAGAAAAAATCTGAAAAGCAAAAATTGTTTTAAAAGTACTGTAAAGGGAATGATCATATCATAAAGAACTATCCAAAACTCGCTCCAAAAGAAGGAAAGAAGAAAGAGGTTGGAATGGTTGTTGTAGAAGCCTCTACACCAAAACCGGAGTCTGTTAATCTTGTGCAGGAAGAAGAATGGGCGTTCACTACTGTTTGCAATTTTGACCCACCTTCTCATGAGCACTGCATGTCTACAGTAGACTCAGATGTGTACTTTGATAGTGGAGCGACCAAACATATTACCTCACAGCGTAGTTTCTTCTCTTCACTCCAGCCTACCCCTATAGGGAATACTTTTACATGCACCAACAACTCCTCTTATCCTGTTATGGGAGTTGGTAAGATCATTTTGACTACTGCTGATCATAGTTCTTTCACTTTGCCAGATGCTTTATTTGTGCCAAGGATCAAGAAAAATCTGTTATCAGTTTCTGCATAAGCCAAGATTGGCTTGGTTGTGAAATTTGTTGATAACAAGTGTACATGATCTATCAAATGGTGATGTGATTATTGCTTCTCACATTTTATGTTGTGGGTTGTATAAGGTCATAGACTATGAAAGATCTGTAAATGATTTGGCATGTGTAGTAAATGATTCTTAGGCTATGTCATATGCAAAGCTTTGGCATGCACGCTTTGGTCATTTGAATTTTGCTAGTTTTCTCCGCCTATAGAAATATGAAATGGTGTCCTCTTTGCCCAAACTTGAGGCACCTCGAAAACATGTTTGGGAAGGCTATATTTTGGGCAAAATGCAGCGTTCCTCCTTTCCAAAAGATGGTTCAGTTTGGGCTACGTAGAAATTGCAGCTTGTACATAGTGATGTCTATAGTCCTATGCAGACTCACTCTTTTGGAAATTACCTTTACTTTGTGAATTTCATTGATGATTTTTCCAGGCATGCATGGGTATATCCACTCAAAGAAAAGTCCGACATGTTCATGGGGCTCAAACAGTTTTTTGTTTTGGCTGAAAATCTATGAGCATGTAAAATGGGCACCATCCATTCTGATCGAGGGGGGAATATATGTCTTCTGATATTAATGCATTTTTGGTTGAACGTGGGATAAAAACCAGTGTAGAGTGCCGTATACACCTCAATAGAATGCACTTGCTGAGCGAAAGAACAGGTCACTCATGGAGATGGCGAGGTGTATGGTCAAGAGTCATGTTTTACCACATAGTTTCTGGCTTGAGGGTGTCATGTGTGCAGCATATGTACTGAACAGGTGTCCCATTAAAGCACTGCAGTCTATAACTCCATATGAGGCTTGGCATGATCGCAAGCCATCTGTTGCCCATCTGCGTGTTTTTGGTTGTTTTGCATATGCATTAGTGCTTGAACAACATCGCAAAAAATTGGATGATAAAGCAGTAAAATGTATTTTTGTTGGGTACAATTCTGAAAGTAAAGGCTATCATCTGTATCATCCACAGACTAAATGCATTCTGGTGAGCCATGATGTTGTTTTTGTGGAAGATGCTATTGAGGCATTGCTTTCATGTACTAAGGAGACATCTGTTAGCTCCAAAGACATGTATGATACTTTGATGCCTCTTTTTATAGGTGGACACTCTAGTGCTCGTCCTAATGAAGCAACCTCTCAGCCTTTGCAAGTTTCATGCGATGATGAATATCATTCCATTTTCGATGCAGATTTACATGATGCACTAGTTGATGCGAGAGCTGATATTGAGCAGGCAAAAACTATGCCAAAATGGCTAGTGCAAACTTTGCGTGACAACAAATTAGATCCACCTCTGTCATATCGTACTCATTCAGGCTCTCATACTGCCTCTTTTGCATCAGATTGCTATGCTATGGCTGCATCTAGTCTCTATGATGAGAATGAGGCTGTTTTGTTTCATGAAGCACAAAATTCAAAAAATTGGATGGCTTCTATGCAATCTGAATATGATGCAATAATGAAGAATGGTACTTGGTCTTTATGTGACTTGCCTCCTAGCAAGAAGGCCATTGGCACTAAGTGGGTATACAAGCTTAAGCATAAACCTGATGGTAAAGTTGACAGGTATAAGGCTAGGCTTGTTGCAAAGGGTCATGCGCAGGAAAGAGGCATTGATTTTGATGAGACCTTTGCACCTACATGGGATCACTACCGCCAAATTTGCATGCTTTTTTCTAAATCTGATTGGGATGGTTGTTATGACACTCGTGTGTCCACTAGTGGCTTTTGCTTCATGCTTGGTAGCTCATGTATATCGTGGTTGAGCAAGAAGCAGCCTACTATGGCCACTTCAAGTTGTGAGGCTGAGTATAGGGCAGCGTTCATAGCTACTGTTGAGTGTGTGTGGCTCAGACGTCTTATGGCTGATTTGGGTGTTGGTTAGTATTCTGCTACCACCATCTTCATTGACAGTCAGAGTGCATTGGAAGTTGCGAGGAACCCTGTGTTCCATGCTTGCACTAAGCACATTGAGGTGCATTATCATTATGTCAGCGAGAGGTTCTGTGCTGGGGAGATCAGCTTGGCATATGTGCCCACGCAGGAGAATATTGGAGATCTTTTCACAAAAGCTCTGTGTAGGGAGAAGTTTGAAGCTTTCCGCAAATCTTTGGGCTTACTTCCTTTTGTGGAGTGATTTCGACATAGCTTGGAACTTCCTTATACATGAGTGCCAACTCCTTGTTCACAGGGGGGATTTGTTTATATATTTAGGTAGTGATGTGTGTGAACACTCTAGGACCCTCGGGGCACTTTTTTCCCTCTTTAGGAGGTTTTTTTCCCCCGGCTTGTATATACGGCTATTGCCCTAACGAGCTACTTATCTTTCTACATTCTCTAGTAATACATTAGTCTTGTGTGTTGTGCTCCAAGATTCTTCTTCTTCCTTGTGTTATTCGCGTGCTTCCACATACGTCTAACTCCAACAGTTCTTGGACATCCTGTATTGTCCTCTTGTAATCTTGTAGTACGAGATCTTGTCAAGTTCTTTCTTGTATCTAGTTCATCTCCCACAAGGGAATTCTTGTAATCCAGATATCTTGTTCAGTACTTACAATCCCGGGCTATGGGATCTCTTGTATCATCTCTAGTCTAGTTTTCCATACCTATGGGTCTCGGGTTGTGGGACATCTTGTATCAGCTACGTCTTCTTGTATCGTTTTCCCTATGTGGATGTTCTTGTAATCATAAGTGTATTTCCAAAATCTTGTCTAGTGAAGTCAGAGAGCATAATCTAGTGCTCCCCTGACATTTTGGGAAGACTGATTATGAATGTGGACAAGCCCTCCTTATATAGTTTTTCAAGAGCGGCTACCAAAGGTGGTTACGACCTGATGAAGAAGACTACATGGTTAATCAGTTTTGAAGTGGCCTCAATCCTGAAGTCAAATACCTCTTGCTATCCATGTCTCAAGCAAATACCTTGGAGGATGTTATCAAACAAGCAGTTCAATGTGAGAATCATTTGTTGAAAGAAACCCAAGTCCAAAAGTGAGAAATCTTGAATAATGAAAACACTATTCCTCACGAATCTGAATCAAGAATCTTTGAGGCCCAAAAATTCATTACAAATGATATGGAGTATACATATTATGAAGATATCAAGAAGGTAAAGGATAAGGAGGAGTTCATGTTCAATCATGGAGGTGTGCTTACTCAACACTCTTCATCAAAGATCTTGGAAATAGCACAACATTCCACTAGAAGCTCAAAGGATCTGTTGCATGAAGAACCCAAGGAAGCTCAAGAGAGACCCAGTCCTTCACCATCGATCAAGATTGAGGATCATGAAGAATTCGAGGTTGTGCATGGATTAGATTCAAGGATCTCTCGAGGATGATTGGAATGCCTTATTCATTGGAAAGCGTATGACATCATTGATCATATTTGGAAACTTACGGAAAATATTCTTAGAAAAAAATTCAAGGTTCATGAGTTCCATAGGAAGAATCCAATGAAACCCAAGCTAGAGAACATGGCCACTCCTTGTGGAGCTCGTCGCTTGAGGGGAAGGTGATGTCATGGATACAACGAAAACCATCTTAAACCTTAGATTCCATGTCAATTTCCTATATCACATGTTTGGTTAGGATTTCGGAGAAGCTAATTCTACCATTGTGTCTAGAATGTGCAAAAACCCCAAGATCGACTACCTATTCGCTCAATTTTCACACTCGGAGGTCTTGTTTCCAATTGATGATGTCATTGATGACATCATCAAATCGTAACCGCCCTTAAAAACCTATTAAAGAAGGGGTTGGCCACATTCATAATTAGTCTTATGGATACCAGTCTTGGGAGCTCAAGGAGTCATGACCGCCAAGTAAGTACTCTTCAAGTTCCAATTCCAGTTCTTGTCTTGTTCCTTGTTCTAGTCTTGTCTAGTCTAGTTCTTGGACATTCTGTATTGTCCTCTTGTAATCTCGTAGTACAAGATCTTGTCATGCTCTTTCTTGTATCTAATTCATCTCCGAGAAGGGATTTCTTGTAATCTAGATATCTTGTTCCATACTTACGATCCCGGTGTGGAGGTGATCGCAATCTGGGTGGATCGGGTCCGGTCGTGGCACACACAGGGTGTATGAAGCTAATGAATGTTGGAGGGTTTAAGGACATGAAAGTGAAATTAATGTTGCGTATGGAGAAGAGAGAGATGTTGAAATGATTATGGGAATGGGAATGTAGGAGTGCAAGTTAGATTGATAAACATGAATGATAAGAATGAAAGAGAACCATACATACGAATCAAATTTGGAAGGAAGAATGATCCATTGAAGGAGCTTCTTAAACACTTCCTAATTCTAATCCATATGCATAGTCTTCTTTGGATGATATGTATGCATGACGAGAATAGATGGAATCCTTACACATAAATAAGTTTTGAAAGGAAGAATGGTCCAATATTGGAGCTTCTTATACACTTTCAGAAACTAATCAATATGTATGGGTATTTATGGATTATATGCATGCAAGTGATCTATGAAGATAGATTTTACTCACAAGCTCAATGAAACATCCTCACTGGTTCGCAATACTGCGGAGCCTTCTCACACATAGAAGAAAATAGAAGACATGTAAAAATACTTAAGAGACTGAGAGACGAGACAAGAGACAAGTGATAAGCGACATGAATTAAAAGGATTTGAATTAAGATACATATATAAGACCGTCGTGATACGTCAAGCTAAGCAGTCTACTGATTAAAGGCGGTTCCGACCTTCAAACCATGACAGTTCAACCGAATGTCACACGTAAGGAGGCGAGTTCCACTTCGTTGATCCTATGTATGTCTAGGCTTGTAACATCTAACTAAAGAAGTCTAAGACTCATTAAAACCAGCTCTAACTCACTCACACACTCCACCGACGATGAGTCAAGATAGAGATGCTGGTTTCAAGAGCCTATCCTAGATTGGAGTTCTAACTTAAATTTGAAACTAGGTACTATACTCATACTAGCTCACCTTGGATCCTCACTCGCTCAACCGAGGGTGATCGTCTCAAGAAAACCGTAAGCTAGCAAGAGCCCTATGGATGCCTAAAAATGATGCTCTAGGAGTTTGGAGGGGGGTTTATATAGTTTTTTAAATGAATTTGGGCCGTTAGATCTAGAGAAATCAACTCTCAACTCTAGGATCACTACTTTTGATTAGAACCATTTGATTAATCAAATCAATGGCTTGGAATTGTTCTTTCTATCAAATCTAGTGTAAAGGAGTGAAATTTAGGTGCCTTCATTCTCCACCATTGGATCTGGGGATGATATGGACCGTCGGATCAGTGCTGACATCAATTTGGATAAGATAAGCCACTATTTTTGGAGAAAAGCTCCATTATTGATCTTTGATTGTCAAAAAATTCTTCTTTTATGGAAAAACTCGTGGATCCTCCTTGCTTTAAGCATAAGTGCATCTCCACCCTTCAATATGAGCTCATCTTCACCATACAACATGGCTCAATTAGCTTTCGCCATGTGTTAGCCCTTCAACACTTCTATTTGCTTAAACTAGAAAACTGCTGTGATCCTGAAAACTAGACTTTGTGCTCTTTGACCCTCCAAATAGGCTTTGATGAAGATGAAACTTCGTAGGACTATGTTTCCAGAGAACTC
Organism: Ceratopteris richardii; assembly: GCA_020310875.1. Taxonomy (NCBI): domain Eukaryota; kingdom Viridiplantae; phylum Streptophyta; class Polypodiopsida; order Polypodiales; family Pteridaceae; genus Ceratopteris; species Ceratopteris richardii. The sequence goes on along the minus strand of CM035414.1, from coordinate 199,006,458 downwards.
TTCAGGAATATGCAAAAAAAACTTCCATATGAATCTTCCTTGTACAAGTTTGTCTAGATTTGGAAGCTTGCAAGGTAGCATTAAGGTCTCTAGGAAGCTCTGATAGCCTTGAAACTTTGTACAAATATGTAGCCACATATGTTCTTTATACATGCCAAACCATATGTATGGTCAAACTAGAAAAATTACATTTTTACAAAATGAACATAGCATATCATTGTACTACAAAATCCATTTTCTGCTGAAATTTGGGCTATAGACTGCCTTTGACAATCGTTACAAGTATATGAATTTTCATCTAATTTGGTGACAATGAAATTTTTGCCCTAATTTCCCAACTTTGACCAGCTTTGACCGCTACCATGGACTTTCTTGATTTCTTTGAAACTTTGTATGTGAGCTTCCTTTGACATCCTTGATGCATCCTGGACTTCTCGGGGAATTCTGGCTACCTTCACCAAATATGTTTTTTGTAGGCCTTCACAAGTGAGAGAGGAGAGAAAACTCGACGACATTCGCCCCCATTAAACCTGCGGTTCCTCCGGAAGCGCCACTCTAGTGTTCCTAAAAAACATAAGTTTCAAGCATCATATTCTTTTAAAGGAAAATAGGCAAAAGGAACGAGAGATTGATGAGATGCATGAATGAGAAGGCAACATGATATCAAGCAACATATTTATGAAAGGAAAAATTAAAACAGGCAACATGAATATGCATAAAGAAATAGGTAACATATATGAAAATGAACAAGAAACATTGACAACAATGACAACAAGAAAGAAAACAAACAAGCATCAATATGAAGTGGAAGTGGATGTATTGAGTCATTTTAAGCATCAGTTCCTCTCATCTTGAAGAAAAATTTGTACCTTTTTCATAAAGCAATCTACCTTAAATACGATTATAAACAAAGATTTAGGATTTTCAAGAGACATCTCTCATCTTTAGCTTATTTTAGATCAACTCCTTTCCTACATAAATATGAATATGCTCTTTCTCTAATAACATTCAAGGAAATCTAACTAAACTCCACTAATGCATAAATCTGCCTATATAGCCCGTGATTTATTCTACTATGCCTCTTTATTTCCTTTGGCTTGCTCTTTTTTTTTTCGATGATGATGATTCGGCAACTTTATGGTTACAGTCACTTCTTTGGGGTGGAAGAAAGCGTAAACTTCCTGGTAACATGTAGCAACTTTTTTTTTATGACAGGAAAAAATTAAACCCCGATACAAGGTACAACCATTTTTGATAACGGAGAACAGTCGTTTAAACTCCGATACAAGTGCTGTGAGATGGACTAAGGATGTAGAAACATGTAGTAGCAGGAGCTAGGATTTTAGCAATTATGCTTGCGATACAGGATACATATGCATGTTTATATATGAAAGTCATGTCACCAAAATAAACCTCCAAATCTACATGCCCTATCTTTTCACAATCCTAGATTATAATCAATTTCTTAGTAGATAAGTTACTACTTAAGATACAAATTTACATAAGTAGGGAAATCATCATTTGCCCTCTTTTTGGACTCAAGTGATGTGGATATGCAATGCAATGCAAAGATGGAAATCAAACATGCATGAAACAAGAATGGAAAGAAAACAAAGCAACATGAACTTGAAAAATTAATGATATTTTTATATATATATTTTTTATTATTATTTTTTAATTTTTTAATTTATTTTTTTATAGCATGGATACTCCTGTTTATGAATCGGCCTCATTGTTGTCATTGTTGGGGATGTAAGGGTCATGTGACCTTACCCCCATATTCATATATATACATCAGTTATAGAGCATTGCCTCGACGGAGATCATTATGTGGGTTTCGAGGCTCCCACGCATATCCGCGCGTCTCTCCTCTCTTCTCTCTCGTTCCATCTCCTCCTTCCTCTTCTTCTGCACTCCAAACCCCTTCATTGGTATCAGAGCATGTTGAAGGCTGGTGTGCAAGAAGCTTCAATGGAAGCTTAGGTGAGAAGAGGTAGAAGTGCAGGTCGGCATCTCTTGATAGCTGTTCAGTATTTCGGTCATAACTCGAGCTAGGAAGCTCGGATTGACGCGTTTTAATGTTCTGTGCGTAGCTAACACAGAGAGCTACAACTTCACAGAAGGGCGCAAAACCTGGTTCGGACTTCTGAAGTGCCGAAAATTCGAAAAACGCAGAGAATTGTAGAAGGCGAATCTACATTGAGTAGGACAGCAGGTCGGTTTTTTTGTCATAACTTGAGTTCTACAGCTCGAAATACGATGATTCAACTTGCTGCTCGTAGCTTGAAAAGTTAGCTACAACTTTGTGGAAGAACTCAGATTCAGATTCCCAATGCAAGGTCACCGAAATTGCAGAATACAGAGCAGTACTGTTGCAAGTGAAAGTGAAATTGACAGCAGGTGCTTGTCTTAAGCATATCTTGAGCTACACACCTCCGATTGAGGTGTTCTTTATGTCGTTACGTAGCCAAGAAGCAGATCTTCAAGTTTGCTGAAGACTAAAAGTTCAGATTCAGAGGTTATCACCTCTGAAACAGCAAAACACAGAGCAGTACAGTTTTGCCCAAACAACCCTAATTGCACTTGGAGGTTGAATTTGCTTTGGAACTTCTTCGAGAGAGAATTTATGGTGTGCAAGCTCTTATTTTCAGAGCTTCAAGACATTGTACATGTATGATCATTGTGTTAGCTCCTCCATATGAGAGTAGAGCATGATCTTGTTACATGTTTGGCATGTAAGATGACATTGTGGTATACTCTTTTTTGAGGTTTATGTCATCATGAGTTCGATCATGGATGTATAGTGGCATTGTGGTCTATATCTTGCTTATGCCACTTGGTTATGGATTTAGTTACCAGTTGCACACAATTTTGTGAGAGTTGATTTTGGATCTTGTTTGGTACTTGTATCTTTGTTTTCTTTGCAGGTACGTGATCCAGATTGGAGCCTCAATTACACATTCGTTTGTCACTATTATTAGCATTTGGTCATTGACTGATATATATTTGCCAGTGTGATTCTTGGCATATGTGGATGGTGATTCCCACATGGTTATTTTGGTTCTAGAGTCCATTTTACAGAGGAGATGCTGCCGAAATTTTATCGGCTTTTATGCTAGAAGAGAGCTCTAGTGGATCTTGAAGCTTGTGCGATAGCTTTGGATCATTGACTATCTCCATTCATTTGGACTTGGTCACAGGTTATTTGTGACAAGTTGGACCATCTTGTAGGATTTATTCTTGAGTGGGAGTTGTATTGCCATTGTATTGGCATATATTGCTATCACTTTTTGGCATATGTAGTTGCCATTATCTTTGGTTGGATCAGTGACAGGTGGTGGTAGGTTACTTATTGTTCTTTGGTTATTGGTTATCTTGTTTGATTGCTCAGTTTACAGGGGATACTCTGCCGAAATTTTCCCAGGATTCTTTCATATCTACTTGGTCACTTTGGAGATTTGGTGAGCAAGCTCATGCTCATGGTTTTACATGCATGCTAGATGCATGGTTATGTGACAGGTGGTTCACATAGTTCCTTCTCCATCGAGACATTTGTGATATGACTTATGCATATGGATATGCAGGTGTGATCCTATTGAGGATAGAGTATTATTTCTAGTCTCTTGTTACATTGCTAGTCTCTTGGATTGCCAGCATGATGTCTTCTCGATTTGATGGCACTGACTTTCCGAGATGGAAAGCTCAGATGTGGCATACATTGGTTCGTGCAGGGTTACACATGTATGTGCATAGAGATGCACAGAGGCCTCGTGACATGCCCGATCATGTATGGATGGATATGGATGCATTGGCCAGCTCCACTATCCGGTTACAGCTTGTGGATTCTATATATGAGTCTGTTATGTATGAGGAGACGAGTAGTGCATTATGGCAGAGACTACATGATATGTATGCGAGTCCATTGACTCATGTGAGACATAGATCACATCGACGACTTCGATGTTGGCACTGTGGTCATGAGGGCCATATTCGACGATGTTGCTTCAGGCGGATGCGACGACGATGTCAGAGATATGCACGTGATGCAGATCAGGTAGTGGTTTCAGGAGATTCTATGGCAGTTGATTATGCTAGTGATGGAGATATCACTTTCTCCTATGGTTCATCTCATGATTCCTCTTGCTCATTAGATAGCACACATATGGCTTGGTTGCTTGATGCATTAGCCACTTTTCATGTTACTCCATATCGTGAGTGGTTTTGTCGATTCTCAAGTGAGAGTCGTGGATGTGTGCACATGCCTGATGGTACGACATATGATATTGAGGGTGCAGGAGATGTATGCATTATGCTACCTAGTGGAGCATCACTTATGCTTAGACATGTACGTTATGTGCCTTCATTCCCTATGAGCTTGATTTCAGTTAGCCAATTACAGGAGAGCAGATGCTATGCATTCCTTGGTGAGCATCATTTTCAGTTGCAGTTGGGACAGCTTATGCTTGTTAGAGGTGCCAGGGTTGGGCACATGTATCCACTGCAGGTACTTCATGTGAGAGACAGTCTCGTCTCAGTGGGAGTTCAGCCTTATGTGCGATGTGAGACTCGTCATGTCTCATTTTTTCTACCTACACATATGTCTATTGACATTCATGATGCACATGTATGGCAGGATTCAGATGCTCAGATGGATGCACATGTAGAGCATGTTTTGGATGCTCATGATGCTTATATAGAGCATGATTTTGTTGATCATGTGGATGCTCATTTGGAGCACACTTTGGATGATCAGTTGGATGCTTTAGAGCATGATGTGGATTCTCATGTAGAGCATTGTGATGATACTCACTTAGAGTTAGATCATCAGATGGATCTTGGTGTTGATGTTGTGCAATCAGCTCATGTGGAGCATGATGATACACTTGGTGTGGTAGAGCACGATAGCTCTTATGATACACAGTGTATGCCAGAGCATACTAGCTCTCAGGATGCACAGCTAGATACATCCTTGGTTGTGAGCATGGCTGATTTAGATGCTGAGGAGTCAGCAGTTATGCAGTCATTCTTGGATTCGCTCATGCCAGATGTTGACATAGATATGTCAGGACATGTTGGTCTTGACGATGGTGCTTTGGATGCCTTGGATAGAGGCATGGCTGACATGCTTAGGTTAGCCAGGATAGCATATGTTTCGTCAGCATTCGGGAGTTTGATGTACGAGTTGTTATGCTCGAGACCAGACATTGCAGTTGCTATTGGAGCATTTGCACTTGGAGTTGTCAGTCGTTCGATGATTGACATAGGCATGGAGCGAGTGGGAGCTTTGCAGGAACTTCATCAGTTCTTGCATCAGTCAGATATGAGCTCGACTCTTGTCGATATGAGTCTAGAGCAGTTTGAGGTGCATGGATACACCTTGTTCGAGGCAGTTGGTGTAGGCTGATCTGGTATGGGTAGAGATCTAGACTCTTCCTGTACATTATTGTATAGTCCTACATCATTCTTTGTATATTTTTCCACTTATGGTCACATTGACCCTTAAGTGGGAGATTGTTGGGGATGTAAGGGTCATGTGACCTTACCCCCATATTCATATATATACATCAGTTATAGAGCATTGCCTCGACGGAGATCATTATGTGGGTTTCGAGGCTCCCACGCATATCCGCGCGTCTCTCCTCTCTTCTCTCTCGTTCCATCTCCTCCTTCCTCTTCTTCTGCACTCCAAACCCCTTCAGTCATCTTCTTCAATGTCCTCATCCAAAATGTACTCCTCATTATCACGTTTCTTGAATAACTTTATCCTTTTACCTGCAATCAAAGTTTTTAGTGCAACACCATTTAATTCACAAAGAGCATGCGTACCATTGTTGTTGGCTTTTGATACAATGTATGGCCCAAACCACCATTGAGTGAGCTTTTTGCGTGCATCATATTGAGAGTCAAATGTACTATCATAAATGAGCAGCCAATCTCCTACTTCAATTGGCTTGGGACGCAATCGATGAGTTTTATCAAAATCAATAATTCTCTTAATTTTTCAACGGCATCATCAAGTCTTAATTTAACTTGTTCTAATTGTTTAATGCGCAAACTCAAAAAATCATCAGTAGACATGTTTTCAGACCAAAGCAAATTTGACCATGCAAAAATATGAGTGAATTGGAAACAATGGTTTTTGACAGTGTGAAGAGATGGATAAGTATGTGTTTGAAGATGAAGAGGTGTTGCAAAATCCTTGATCTACACCAGCCAAATGAACTCCAGGAGTAGATGGTGGGCCCTTTTAGCTTGCCAATGGATGTATTAGACACCCTATGTACCTTGGAAGATCACTCTCAAAAAGATAGATCAAAACAGATAAGTTGGAGTTAGCTCAGAGGTGAAAACTTGTTATTCTTGGTTCATACACCTGTCCAGTGTTTTACATAATTCTCTGAGCACAGCAGCAATTAGCTTAATTCCTCTAAGAGAAGTCTAATTAGCTTAAAGAGCTAACTTTGAAGAGTAATCTCATAAAAAATAATGAACCACACACTGAGAATGAGTTTTAACAAGTGATGACATCATCCCGATTTTCACGGGCTACTATAGAAGTAGACCAGTGAGCAGAAAAATCAACATAACTCAAAATGTAGTAATCCAATGATTATGAAAATTTGTATGGTTATACTAGACAGTAATATGAATTCAAGAAGCTTTAAATCACTGAATTTAGATAAGTAAGCACTGAGAAATGGCCCTGACAAGATGCGTGAAAAAGTCGGGTACCTGACAGAGAAGTGAAGATGAACAAACCATGTTGACTTCAAATGAACATAACTGAAGATTGCAACATCCAAATGACATGAAAATTTATGAGCATATAGTAGACTTGTAGAGCTAACTTTACCAAGTTAAATCTTGAAAATTATGCACCAAGCTCAGAGAAAACATCTCTGCAAGCTGACTGAGAAAACTGAGAGTAATGGTAGTGAGTAGTACACTTCACAAGAACATGGAAAGATGAAACCAAATAATCATGAAAATGAAAGTATATTTCTTGTACAATACAATGACTTACTGATACATATGTGTGCCTTGTAATCACACCTTGATATGGCATAAAGCTCAGCTCTTGGAGGTCTTCACATAGGTCTCTCTAACCACGACTAAAACTGCCATCTATTTATAGTTGAGTTTGGGAGGCTGACTTCCCTCAATCACTCTCCAATCAATCAATGATTTATTTGATTCTCTACCTACCACAAATCACGAATTTGTGGCTCCTCTTTCCATTCTTGATCAAGTGGACTCAACCACTTAAGATTCTCTTACTTTTACATTAAGTAAACTCTTCAAAAGTTACAAGAGGTAGTTCACAAGTGAACTTTACATAGTCTTCTTTTTAAAGCTTCTTCTAAGACTTTGTGAGACTCAAGCCAATACTTAGGCTTGTCATAGACTTGCTCCAACAGCTCCCCCTCAAGCCAAGTATGCTTGAGGTCTTCAATCTTCCAAGATTACCTGCAAACCAATCATAGCCTTGAATTTGCAAAGCTTTGTACCATCCAATGCTTTGGTTATAATATCTGCACATTGTTGATAAGTGGACACATATGATATTTAAATCTCTCTGCTTAGAACCTTCTCTTGTACATAGTGATAATGAAGTTCAATATGTTTATTCCTTGCATGAAAAATAGGATTAGCAGCCAAGTGAATAGAACTCATATTGTCACCAAAAATAGTTGGAGTTCCAAACTCCAATCCAAGATCTTTGAACAATGTCTTCATCCACATAGCTTCTTGAGTAGCTATGGCAAGACCTCTATATTTAGCTTTAGTAGAAGAGAGAGCAACTGTGGGTTGCTTCTTGGATGACCATGAAATAAGCTTTGAACCTGCAAAGGTAAGATAACCTGAAGTGCTCCTTCTATCTTCCTTGGAACCAGCCCAATCTGCATCACAAAATAACTTCAAACCTAAATCAGATACATAAGGATAATAAAGTCCTTCATTTATGGTTCCTTTGAGATACTTGAGAATCCTTTTGGCAACATCCATATGTGGTTTCCTTGGTGTGTGCATAAATTGGCTTAGCACACTCACAGTGTAACATATATCTACTCTTGTCAATGTGGCATAGTTGAGACTACCCACTAGACTTTGATATGATGTGATGTCCTCTATGAGTTCACCTTCATGTGAGCTCAATTTGTGATTGACCTCCATTGGAGTAACTGCAATCTTACAATCTTGCATCTTGAATTTTGCCAACATGTCCTTAATGTACTTCCTTTGAGTGAGAAACAAACCATGATCTTTGTAGACAACTTCCAAACCTAGGAAGTAGGTAAGTGAACCCAAATCACTTATCTTGAACTCTTCTCTCATCTGATCTTTGATCTTCTTCATACCATCTGCATCATTTCCTGTCAATATAATATCATCTACATATACACATAGGTAGATGACCTCAGAATTACTCTTTTTAATAAAGAGTGAAGGATCTGCCTTGCTTGGTTGAAAGCCTTTGTCCTGCAAGAATGAAACAAGCCTGAAATTCCAAGCTCTTGGAGCTTGCTTGAGACCATACAATGCTTTGTTAAGTTTACACACATAATCAGGATAAACTTGATTCTCAAAACCAGGTGGTTGTGCCATATATACCTCTTCTGTTATCCAACCATTCAAGAAATGCATTCTTTACATCTAGTTGAAGTATCTTCCAATTCTTGGAAGAGGCAATACTAAGCAAAACCCTAATAGTAGGCATCTTTGCCACAGGAGAGAAAGTCTCCTCATAATCAATTCCCTGAGTTTGTGCAAAGCCTTTTGCCACAAGCCTTGCCTTATACCTGTTAATTGAACCATCATAATTCTTCTTGAGTTTATAGACCCATCTTGAGCCTATTACCTTCATGGATGAAGTCTTGGGCACCAAATCCCAAGTGTTGTTTTCCTCAAGTGCTTCAATCTCTTCCTTCATTGCATGCTTTTATTCTGTTTTTGCTTTGGCCTCTTCAAATGATGATGGCTCCTCTTGGTTTATGTCCTGTGCTATGTAGATAGAATGTTTAGTTACTAATGAGGTGTTAAACCCATACCTTTCTGGTTTTTTCTTTTCCCTCATAGATCTTCTTAGGCCATGATGTGATGATTCTGCTTCATGTCCACGTTCCTGCAATTTTGCTTTACCTTTAGACTTCCATGCTTTGATCTTTTCCATGTGAGATTCTTCATCATCCTCTGAGGTGTCTTTTTCTTCAATCTTTGATTGTTCTCTACCAAGCTTTGGAAAATCCTCTTCAAGATCATATGGTAAATTGATCTTCCTGCATGAATCTTCATACCATGAATTGTTCTCATCAAAAACTACATCTCTGCTTACCTAGAATCCTTTGTTGGTAGGGTTGTATAACCTGTAGCCCTTTTGATTGTTGTCATATCCAATAAATACACACCTTTCTGCCTTTGGATCCATCTTGCCTCTAACCTGTGAAGGAACATGAGCAAAAGCAATACATCCAAAAATTTTACAATGATCTAAGCTTGGTCTTCTTCCATTCCAAGCCTCATATGGAGTCATCCCATCAAGGGATTTTGAAGGCAACCTGTTAATCAAGTAAGTGGCTGTAGATACAGCCTCAGCCCATAAGTAATTAGGTAAATGCTTTTCATTTAACATAGACCTTGTAGCTTCAACAATTGTCCTATTCCTCCTTTCTGCCACTCCATTTTGCTCAGGAGTGTACCTTGTAGTTACCTCTCTTTTGATTCCTCTTTCTTGAAGAAAAGAATCAAACTCATGGGAGAAATATTCTCCCCCTCCATCTGACCTTAGCCTTTTTAGTGATTTACCTGTTTGATTCTCCACAAGAGCCAAATATCTTTTGAAACATGAAAAAACTTCATCTTTGTGTTTCATAAAGAATAGGATAGTCCATCTGCTGCAATCATCAATAAAGGAAACATAATACCTTGATCCAGATATTGAAGCTTCCTTGCTAGGTCCCCATACATCTGTATGAACCAACTCTAAGAGATCTCCATGCATATAACCTTTCTTCATGAATGGTAACCTGTGAGACTTTCCAAATTGACATGCACTGCACTTATATATCATATGTTGTTTTGACAAATTAGGAAGTCCAAGTACATTTTGGTCCCTGCAGATTTGCTTTAATGACCTTTCACCAATATGTGCTAACCTTTTGTGCCATACTTCCAATTCTGTGAGTGTCTGACTACCATAATTAAAGAGAGCAATGTTTCTAGTGTCCTGTAATTCAAATGCGAACAATCTACCTATCTTTTCACCTTTTGCAATTCTTCTGAATCCTTGACTTGGATCTTCAACAAATGCTCCTGCTTTTGTGAACCTGACTTGCAACCCTTTCTCTACTATCTGCCCAACACTTATCAAATTCTTTGTAATGGTAGGGACATAGAGTACCTTACTGAGTAGGTTGATGTTTCCATCAGGTGCTTTGACATTGCCTATTTTCTCCACAGGATGTTTTGTATCATCTCCTGTTTGTACCTCATGCTTATTCCTTGGATCTTCTAAATCTGATAGGAGTGCCACATTTCCTGCCACATGATTTGAACAACCTGAATCTATGTAGAAAACATGCTCATCAGATTTACCTTGTGGCATAGCCATGTTCATGATCAATAATGAATCCTCTTTGTTTGAGTCTTCTGTGTAGTTATTGTAGTCTCTCCTTCCTTTGTAGCCTCCTTGATAGTTTGAATGATTGTAGTTGTTGTAGTTGCCATGGTAGTTGTTGAACCTTCCTCTTGAGTAGCCATAACTTCCTCTATTGTATCCTCTGCCTCTTTGATTCCTGGAATTCCTAAAGCAATTTTCGGTTGTATGATTAGTTAATCCACAAATAGAACATGAGTTGGAGTCTTGGGATCTCCCCCTGCCTTGTCTACCTCCTCTTCCTCTACCTCTACCATGTCTTCCTCTACCTGCATAGTTAGCTTGATATGTACCTGCTTCATCATCCACTTTCTTTGCCTTTCCTTTGTTATCTTTAGACTTGCTTTTATCTGTGTATAAAGCTGAAGATTGATTACCTTTAGAGCTTTCTCCATTTTTTATAAGCTTTGCCTCTTGAGTAAGTAGTTGTCCAATGAGTGTGTTGAAATCAGGTACATGCATGTCCATGTACAAATCCATAGCTGTGGTGAATGCTTCTCACTTATCATCTGCCTTCAAGCCATTGATGACCTGCCTTACAATTTGCTCTTCATCTATTACCTCTCCAATGCTTCCCAACTGATCCGCTATGTCCTTGAGCTTTGTGACAAAATGAGACAAATTTTGTTTGGGAGCCTTCTTGAGAGTTGTGAAATCCAACCATAGTTGATGCTTCCTAGCTTTGGTACTTGAAGAAAAGAAAGCTTCAAGTGCATCCCACACTTCCTGAGATGTCTTACAACTTCTAATGTGAGGCAACAAAAAATCTGAGATAGAGTTGAGGAGATAAGACCTTGCAAGTGCATCCTTGGAGCACCATGTGCTCAATCTTTCTTGCTCTTCTTGTGTTGGTTGACTTTTGTTCCTGAAACTTGGCATAACTTCATCTCCAGCCACATAACCATATAAACTTCTACCTTGCAGATAGGCTTCCATTCTTAATGACCAAGTTGAGTAGTTACCTCTGTCTAATTTGTCAATTGATGAAGGAAATCCATCTGCCATGTTGTCCAACCTTGCTCTGATACCACTGTGAAGAGATGGATAAGTATGTGTTTGAAGATGAAGAGGTGTTGCAAAATCCTTGATCTACACCAGCCAAATGAACTCCAGGAGTAGATGGTGGTCCCTTTTAGCTTGCCAATGGATGTATTAGACACCCTATGTACCTTGGAAGATCACTCTCAAAAAGATAGATCAAAACAGATAAGTTGGAGTTAGCTTAGAGGTGAAAACTTGATATTCTTGGTTCATACACCTGTCTAGTGTTTTACATAATTCTCTGAGCACAGCAGCAATTAGCTTAATTCCTCTTGGGGAAGTCTAATTCGCTTAAAGAGCTAACTTTCAAGAGTAATCTCATAAAAAATAATGAACCACACACTAAGAATGAGTTTTAACAAGTGATGACATCATCCCGATTTTCACGGGCTGCTACAGAAATAGACCAGTGAGCAGAAAAATCAACATAACTCAAAATGTAGAAATCCAATGATTATGAAAATTTGTATGGTTATACTAAACAGTAATATGAATTCAACAAGCTTTAAGTCACTAAATTTAGATACGTAACCACTGAGAAATGGCTCTGACAAGATGAGTGAAAAAGTCGGGTACCTGACAGAGAAGTGAAGATGAACAAACCCTATTGACTTCAAATGAACATAACTGAAGATTGCAACATCCAAATGACATGAAAATTTGTGAGCATATAGTAGACTTATAGATCTAACTTTACCAAGTTAAATTACTGAAAATTATGCACCAAGATCAGAGAAAACATCTCTGCAAGCTGACTGAGAAAACTGAGAGTAATGGTAGTGAGTAGTACACTTCACAAGAACATGGAAAGATGAAACCAAATAATCATGAAAATGAAAGTATATTTCTTGTACAATACAATGACTTACTGATACATATGTGTGCCTTGTAATCACACCTTGATATGGCATAAAGCTCAGCTCTTGGAGGTCTTCACATAGGTCTCTCTAACCACGACTAAAACTGCCATCTATTTATAGTTGAGTTTGGGAGGCTAACTTCCCTCAATCACTCTCCAATCATTCAATGATTGATTTGATTCTCTACCTACCACAAATCACGAATTCGTGGCTCCTCTTTCCATTCTTGATCAAGTGGACTCAACCACTTAAGATTCTCTTACTTTACATTAAGTAAACTCTTCAAAAGTTATAAGAGGTAGTTCACAAGTGAACTTTACATAGTCTTCTTTTTAAAGCTTCTTCTAAGACTTTGTGAGACTCAAGCCAATACTTAGGCTTGTCATAGACTTGCTCCAACAAACAGTACATGAGTTCAGCATGCATATATCCAGTAGTACATGTGCATGTCATTCTATCTGCCCAAAGTGCAAAAGGTAAGAATCTAGGCCATTGTTTGATGTCATCGTTACATGCTTTAGATATGGCTTTCACAATAGGTGGATGCCCTCTCTCTATTTTAGCATTGGCCTCCCAATTATATGCAGTAGTGAGAGATAAACGAATACCGTGACGCTCAAAGAACTCTTTAGATTCTCTCGCATTTAACTGTCCACGATCGGCACCTACTTTCTCTATGTACCCAAAGCGACTTATGACATCTTCAAGCAAGAATTTGCAAACATTGTAAGTGTTCTTAGATCGTAGTGCACCTCCCTCTACATGATTAGTTAATTCTTCTCTTGCAAGTACAATGTAACGCATTTTGTCAATACCGTTAGGCATAGTTACAAGATCTACTACCCACTTGTAATGAATACAAGGTGGATAAGTAGGATGCAACGGATCTCTATGTTTGACTGATGAATGAAGTTGACAAGTAGAAACTATAGAAACATAGCTACTAATGTCAACATACATCCTAGGCCAATAATAGGTACTTCTAATTTTTTCATATGTTCCAAAAAATCCTTTATGACCTGCCCATAATGTCTCATGCATTTCCTTCATTACTTGCAATTGAAGACCTCTCTTTCCTAGGACTCGTTGTGGATTCTTAACCTTACCCTTAGCATGTCTCCAAAGATAACCATTACATAGGAAAAAGTTATAAGCTCGTTTCCTAATGTTACGGAATCTATTCGTAGTCCAGCTAGGTAATGGTTGTAGTGTACTCAGATACTTTCTTATGTCTCTCCATTCATCTTCGTACTCAGACTCATGAAATTTCTCATACTCATATATATGTGGAACATAGTCAACTAAATTCACATTCTTTATTAGATCACTTTCAAGATCATCATAAAATCTAGCTCTCGATAACATATCAGCAATTGAGTTTGACTTACATGAAATATGAACTAACTCAGGATGTATGAACTTAATATATGAGATCCATCTAAGCATGGCTATATCAAGAGATGAACAATTGGCTATCATTCCAATGAGAGGCAAACAGTCAGTCTCAACTTTCACATTTGCACCAATGAAATATTCTTTGTCTGTTTTCAAAGCTGTTACCATACCCCATAGTTCTCGTTTGATCTGTGGATATTTTCATTGTGTTTCATGTAGAATTTTGGCACCAAATTTAATTGCATATCTATTCCCTTCACTATCATCTTGACTTATGACCCAACCTATACCAATAGGACTAGTATCAAAAGTCAATATAATAGGTTTGTTAGCTGAATAGTCTACGCGCTTATGGATGAGAGCTTCAAGAAATAATTTCTTTAATTTATGCATAGCTTGAGTGTGTTTGTCAGTTTAAATAAATTTTTGTTTCTTCCTCAACAAGTCATAGAGACAATCAGCAACATGAGCAAAGTGTGGGATCCAAATAACATAAAAGATGCAAGCACCAAGAAATCTACGTACCTCACTCACGTTGTTACATGTTTCACAAATCTTGCTAATAGCATCAACTTCTTGTGGGTATGGCTTTCGACCATAATGGCCACATAAATGTCCAACAATAAGAACCTTGTTGACACCAAAAACAGATTTTTCTATGGAAAATGTGAGACCTACCTCTTCAAATTATTGAAATATTCTTTCACAATCAGAGATATGGTCAAGAACCAATTTACGACATCCAGATGAATCTAAAGTAATGTCCTTTACACGTTCCTCACTCCCATTAATTGGAATATCATCAATGAATGGAATAATTATATGAGGGATAAAATCATGTAAGACCATATTCATAGCACTCATCATATGAGCCACAGAATTAGTCGCTCCTTGAGGTAAAGTACACATTTGCACTAAGCCTAAAGGAGTTTTCATTGTGGTTATGTCACGACTATCAATTGCTAATTGGAATTGGTCATATCCAGAATATAAATCACCCATTGAATAGATAGAATGTCCTGAAAATGATTCAGCAAACTCATCTACAATGGGTCTTGTTCCTACATTCCTTATGGTGACTTTATTGACGGGTTGGAGATCTTGAATAAAACGTAGTTTCCAATTCTTTTTAGGCACAGTGAACCATCAATTTGAGTAAGGTGCAAAAGATGGCTCCAAAATTCTTATGTCTATCTTCTCCTTAAGTAGTTTCATTAGCTTAGGTAAGTGAGCCTTTGGAATTGGTATAGGGCGAAGATTCCGTGGAATATGTGGAATAGTAAAGATTATCATGGGTGCAACTAGCTTAGGATCTACACAACCAATCTCATGAGCATACATAGTAAAGGCTTTTCCATGGCTATGTATGACTCCATCAAATTTATCTCTCTCTACTGGCAAAAGAAAGTCATCATCTCTACCAATTTTCACCTGTTTGATTGTCTCATCCGTGAATGTATGTCCTATGTTTTTCTTATCCTGAAGAATTGGATCATTTTTCACATCAATAATTTTTTCATTACTTCCTTGAGGTAATGGTTGACCTATGGGTTTGATTTTTTTGTCTACAGTTTTGTACTTTGTTTCAACTAAGGCATCATATGTTTGGTTAAATTTTGAGCACTTGTCAACATTGAGAACATATTCTTGGATTAGAGCATACTCATCAAGGGAAGAAAGAAGAATAATATGGGAATTAGAATTTTGTTGAAGACATAACTCTAACTCCTCAAGAGTAGAGAAACAATGAGATGTCTCAATCACATGCTCAATGTTCTCATCATGTTCCATGATTTTGTTGTTTCTATAATTTCTTTGGGTTTTTTGGATAAAAGACTTGGACAATTGACTCTTATGAAGAAAATCTAATCTAGAATGTGGAAAACAAAGTGACAAACTATTGTACATGTTGGTTGGATGCGAGATGTCAAACCAATATCCACTGTTGTCCCGCTCAACAATGGATTCTATCCAAAAGTTTGATCATATGTATCTCCAAACATGAATGGAGGTGCACAATCACTACAAGCATGCTCATGACTCTGAGTAATAATAGGTTTCTTTCTAATTGACAATCGATTCCTAGGATGATTCACTCCTACTGTCATGAGTTGAAGTGATTGCATTCCATCCTTAGACTTAGATCTAGCATAGGTAGACCCATCATCCATGGCTTTAGTTTCCATACAACTCTCACAAATAAAGGGTTGACCTAAGAGAACTTCATAGGAGCAATTGTCTTGAATAAAAAAGTGAAACTCTTCTGTGATTCCTCCTATGGATATGAGCACACTAGCACAAGCTCCATACAGGGTACCTACACCATTATTTGCAATTCTCATACGCCATCCACAATCTTTATCTATGGGCCATCGAAACTTATCATAGACTTCTCTGGAAATCACATTGATTTCAGAGCCGGAATCTACTAATGCATTTATAGTGATAGTGTTCTTATCATTTCCTATTTTAAAATGCATCTCTGATGTACCTCTAAACCAAAATGTTCTTTTAAAGTGACTTTCAGGATTGTTTTCATGATTTTCATGGTCAGGTTGAATAGTTCCTTAGAAAATTTTATTAACATTTACTTCATCATCATCAAAGTCCTCTTCATCAGATTCATCAAAGTTTAAGGCTTCATTCATAGCTTGATCTTGATCTAGAGAATCCTGCAACTCAGTATCTAGATTAAGCGGAAACCTCTTCCTTTTAATTAGGCCGATAAAGTTATCTTTAAAAATAGACTTTGCAATAGAGAAAACTTGTTCTAAAGATAGTCACTTGACTCTTAACAAAATGTCATCTAAAATCTCCATAGGATCTATTTTTCTCTCAATTTCTGAAATCAAGATGGCTTTAGGTTTTCTCTTTGGTTTCTTTTGTTTTTGCTCAGGGTCTTGTTTTTGTTCATGTTCTCGTGTTCGGTCTTCAGTTTGTTTTGATTATTCTTGTTTATCTAAAGGCTTTGGTTCTGTTTTTCGTTGCTTTGTCTTCTTCCCTTTTTGTTTCTCCTCTTGTTTTTGTTCATTGGGTTGTGATTCTTGTTTTTTATCTTTGGATTGTGATGTTTCTCCGAGCTCTATGATTGTTTCTATTCCCTCTGAGGTTTGTTTTTGCGTTACTCTTCTTTCACTAGGCTCAACTTCATCTTTTTTTTGTTTTTCTTCTACATTGGATATGTGAGAAATAAGAGATTGATCTTCTATTGGTGATTCCCAAGCCGTTATTCTCCTAATTTCATCTCGTGCTGTTACTAAAGCCTCTATGGAAAAGTCACCTTCCTTTGTGGGTTTACTTGATTCTACTTGTTGTTCATCAAGAGCTTCTAGTTTTAGTCCTCTAGTTCCTACATCCGTTACGGTTATATTTTCATAATGTTTTTTCATTCCTCCCTTACTATAATTTCCTTGCAAAGGTAGCCTAGATCGATAGTCACATATTTTCTTGTCTATGTCTATTACTAGTCGTTGCTCCTTAGCAGCCTTCAATAGTTCACAATCTCTCAAAAAGTGCTCTAAGGAATCACACCAAGGACACCTACGAGGGCCATGCACAAAACCATTTTGATTTTGAGGATTTTTATTAACTTGTGGTGGGAAATTGTGAAATTGAGGATTTTGTTGATAAGGTATTGCTTGAACAGGATAATTAGGATTTTGATAAGGCAATTGATGTATTTGAGGAGCTTGGGGAGCAACATGTGGTACTTGAGGTGCAAGAGGAGCTTCCATATTATATAGTTGATGATTTTGAAAATTTGGATTTTGAGGATTTTGAAAAGCTATTTGAGAAGCTTGAGGATACATGTTTTGATACATTTAAGGATTTTGCACATGAGAACGAGGATTTTGCATTGAAGGATTATGCATTGGAGGAACTTGATATGCTTGAGGAGGAGCTACTTGTGGATTTTGATTGGTAGCTATAACATACTGATTAGCCTCTTGAAAAGTCATTGGGCTCATTTGATTTTGGAAAGTTTTGGTGTAATTAGATTGTAAAGCATCTATAGTCTTGGCCAAATTGGATTGTGTAGCAATAAGACTTTCCATTTGCTTAGTGAGAATTTCCACTTGAGATTGTTCAACTATAGTTTTATTTGGCTCTACTTTAAAACCTTGAGTAGGCTCCATCATTTGAGGAATAGGAGTAGAGTCAAAAAGCATAGCATGCGATTGTTCTCTAACTTGCTCCTTAGTTTGTGGAAGGCTAGCTTGAGGAAGACTACTTTGCTCATAAAGCATGGATTGTCTTTGATATCTATGGGCTACAGCCTCTACTACTTTACGCACTTTTTGCCAATTGTCAGTAAGACCATAGCGCTTATCCGGCTCTTCTAATCGCCGTTCAACTTCCCTACGAGTTTCAGGATGAAGAAGCTTAAGAAAATTGATCACAAGATCAAGTTCCAAAGTTATCTTATCCTCATCAGGAAGTTGTTCATAGCGTCTAATATACTCATTTTGTAAGTGAGTAATAGAGCTACTAGGCTTTGGAGAATTGACCCATCGTAAGAATCCATCTCGATTATGTAGGCTATAATCTTCAAGATAGAATTCTTTGAGCATCTCCTTTCTAAAATCACTCCAAGGAAGACTATCATATTGAGTGACATGGTTTATGATAGAGCTATCAACAATTCGTTCAAAGAATGATATCAAAAGGTCTTCGGGAAGACCAAAAATCATAGCTTGCTCTTCAAACAAATCTACGTAGCTTGTGATGTTGATGCCATTGAATTTTCCCTTCTCTCTCAACATAGAAGAGACTATTCTTTGGCCTTGTTTCTCAACAATAAGGGATTTGAATCCTTCCTCAGTCTTATGTCAATAAGCAAGTGATGGACGATGCTCTAGATATCTCACAAATGCGTTTACTTCAGGACGAAGATGTGCACGATACTGTGAGAAATCCGGTGCAACACTTAAGACTGATGATGATGATATGAGGAGGATGAAACAAAGGATATGGATCACAACCTCCCAACAAGATCAGAAGCAAATGCCACGAAGCGTTTCACGTCAGGTTCAAATGTGGAGGTGATCGCAATCCGGGTGGATCGGGTCCGGTCATGGCACACACAGGGTGTATGAAGCTAATGAATGTTAGAAGGTTTAAGGACATGAAAGTGAAATTAATGTTGAGTATGGAGAAGAGAGAGATGTTGAAATGATTATGGGAATGGGAATGTAGGAGTGCAAGTTAGATTGATGAACATGAATGATAAGAATGAAAGAGAACCATACACACGAATCAAATTTGGAAGGAAGGATGGTCCATTGAAGGAGCTTTTTAAACACTTCCTAATTCTAATCCATATACATAGTCTTCTTTGGATGATATGTATGCATGACGAGAATAGATGGAATCCTTACACATAAATGAGTTTTGAAAGGAAGAATGGTCCAATATTGGAGCTTCTTATACACTTTCAGAAACTAATCAATATGTATGGGTATATATGGATTATATGCATGCAAGTGAATTATGAAGATAGAGTTTACTCACAAGCTCAATGAAACATCCTCACTGGTTCAACGCAATACTCCGGAGCCTTCTCACACATAGAAGAAAATAGAAGACATGTAAAAATACTTAAGAGACTGAGTAAGGAGACAAGAGACAAGTGATAAGTGACATGAATTAAAAGGATTTGAATTAAGATACATGTATAAGATTGTCCTGATATGTCAAGCTAAGCAGTCTACTGATCAAAGGCGGTTCCGACCTTCAAACCATGACAGTTCAACCGAATGTCACATGTAAGAAGGCGAGTTCCACTTCGTTGACCCTATGTATATCTAGGCTCGTAACGTCTAACTAAAGAAGTCTAAGACTCATTAAAACCAGCTCTAACTCACTCACATGCTCCAGCGAGGGTGAGTCAAGATAGAGATGCTGGTTTCAAGAGCCTATCCTGGATTGGAATTCTAACTTAAATTTGAAACTAGGTACTATACTCATACTAGCTCACCTTGGATCCTCACTCGCTCAACCGAGGGTGATCGTCTCAAGGAAACCGTAAGCTAGCAAGAGCCCTATGGATGCCTAAGAATGATGCTTTAGGAATTTGGAGGGGGGTTTATGTAGTTTTTTGAATGAATTTGGGCCCCTAGATCTAGAGAAATCAACTCTCAACTCTAGGATCACTACTTTCGATTACAACCATTTGATTAATCAAATCAATGGCTTGGAATTGTTCTTTCTATCAAATCTAGTGTAAAGGAGTGAAATTTAGGCACCTTCATTCTCCACCATTGGATCTAGGGATGATGTGGACGGTCGGATCAGTGCTGACATCATTTTGGATAAGATAAGCCACTATTTTTGGAGAAAAGCTGCATTATTGATCTTTGATTGTCAAAAAAGTCTTCTTTTATGGAAAAACTCGTGGATCCTCCTTGCTTTAAGCATAAGTGCATCTCCACCCTTGAATATGAGCTCATCTTGACCATACAACATGGCTCAATCAGCTTTCGCCATGTGGTAGCCCTTCAACCCTTCAATTTGCTTGAACTAGAAAACTGCGATGATCCTGAAAACCGGACTTTGTGCTCTTTGACCCTCCAAATAGGCTTTGATGAAGATGAAACTTTGTAGGACTATGTTTCCAAAGAACTCCTTCAGGAATATGCAAAAAAAACTTCCATCTGAATCTTCCTTGTACAAGTTTATCTACATTTGGAAGCTCTGCTAGCCTTGAAACTTTGTACAAATATGTAGCCACATATGGTCTTTATACATGCCAAACCATATGGCTAACATAAAGTTATCTTTAGGAAGCTCTGATAGCCTTGAAACTTTGTACAAATATGTATCCACATATGGTCTTTATACATGCCAAACCATATGGCGAACATAAATTTCTATACAAGAATTAGTAGGGTCAAACTAGAAAAATTACATTTTTACAAAATGAACATAGCATATCAATGTGCTTCAAAATCCATTTTTTGCTGAAATTTGGGCTATAGACTACCTTTGACAAGCTTTACAAGTATATGAATTTTCATCTAATTTGGTGACAATGAGAGTTTTGCCCTAATTTCCCAACTTTGACCAGCTTTGACCTCTACCATGGACTTTCTTGATTTCTTTGAAACTTTGTATGTGAGCTTCCTTTGACATCCTTGATGCATCCTGGACTTCTTGGGGAATTCCGGCTACCTTCACCAAATATGTTTTTTGTAGGCCTTCACAAGTGGGAGAGGAGAGAAAATCTCGACGACACCGGGTTGTGGGATCTCCTGTATCATCTCTATTCTAGTTTTCCATACGTATGGGTTCCAGGTTCTGGGACATCTTGTATCAGCTACGTCTTCTTGTATCGTTTTCCCTATGTTGGTGTTCTTGTAATCATAAGTGTGTTTTCAAGATCTTGTCTAGTGAAGTCAGAGAGCACAATCTAGTGCTCCCCTGACACTATGAATGTTTGTGGATGAAAATAATGCCTTGATTCAAAATGAGGTGGGAGGTATCTCTAATATTTGTTCATGCACATGCATCTTCTGGTCTACCTCAATATTCGAAATGTTTCATCTAAATTTACCTCATGAACCACATCTTAATCGCCTCTCTAGTTTATCCATGAACAAGGTTACCAAGACTTGGTTTCCTTTGAAGTGGTCACGTGGTAGGGTAATTTGAACTCTTTGAGATAGAAGTGGGACAAAGTTCTCAATAAATTGGACTTGAAACTTCAATACGAGAAAATTTTGCCATTAAATATTGTGGATAGAACGACGGTGATCAATACATTGTTAATGTTCTCCATCATCTATTTTCTTGATTATTTGAAACCAACCAATGTTGAAATAATTAAATGAATAGAATTAATATAAATTTCAATGGATGGGTAACCCCAACTTGAGAGGAATTCCTATAATCAAATGGGATGGCTGCACGCCTAAGGAAGTGTGTGAAATTGGAATTATGGATGTGGAAGGTATGACTAAGAAGATCACACGCATATAAAAGCTCGGATAAACCATAGGGAATTATGTCCAAATTTTATTTTGCAAGAAGATATATAACCACATGTTGTTAATTGCAGCAAGGTGGCAAGGTCCGAAATTCCTCATTTGTCTATTTTCATCCATCCCAATCTACCCTAAGGGATCTTCCTTAGTGGTATCCCTTCAGTGAGCTTGGAATCAGATGGGAAAACACTATGTGGTTAGTAACCATTACAAGTGGGCAGCAAAAGTAGATAAAATGGTTACATTTGGTTCCCGATCTCTCAAAGTTTTCTAGCAAAAAAGGAGAGCCTCCAAAAACGATTGTCTAGAAATTTTGCGAAAGAAGCTCGGTACGATTTGAGTCAGAGAGCACAATCCTGTCTAGTGAAGTCAGAGAGCACAATCTAGTGCTCCCCTGACACTGTGAATGTTTGTGGATGAAAATAATGCCTTGATTCAAAATGAGGCAGGAGGTATCTCTAATATTTGTTCATGCACATGCATCTTCTGGTCTACCTTAATATTCGAAATGTTTCATCTAAATCTACCTCATGAACCACATCTTAATCGCGTCTCTAGTTTATCCATGAGCAAGGTTACCAAGACTTGTTTTCCTTAGAAGTGGTCACGTGGTAGGGTAATTTGAACTCTTTGAGATAGAAGTGGGACAAAGTTCTCAATAAATTGGACTTGAAACTTCAATACGAGAAAATTTTGCCATTAAATATCGTGGATAGAACGACGGTGATCAATACATTCTTAATTTTCTCCATCATCTATTTTCTTGATTATTTGAAACCAACCAATGTTGAGATAATTAAATGAATAGAATTAATATAAATTTCTATGGATGGGTAACCCCAACTTGTGAGGAATTCCTATAATCAAATGGGATAGCTGCACGCCTAAGGAGGTGTGTGAAATTGGAATTTTGGATGTGGAAGGTATGACTAAGAAGATCACACGCATATTAAAGCTCGGATAAACCATAGGGAATTGTGTCCAAATTTTATTTGCAAGAAGATATGTAACCACATGTTGTAAAGTGCAACATGGCAAGGTTCGAAATTCCTCATTTGTCTATTTTCATCCATCCCAATCTACCCTAAGGGATCTTCCTTAGTGGTATCCCTTCAGTGAGCTTGGAATCAGATGGGAAAACACTATGTCGTTAGTAACCATTACAAGTGGGCAGCAAAAGTAGACAAAATGGTTACATTTGGTTCCCGATCTCTCAAAGTTTTCTAGCAAAAAAGGAGAGCCTCCAAAGGGCTTAAAACGATTGTCTAGAAATTTTACGAAGGCAAGGACCTATAGTACCAATGCGAAAGAAGCTCGGTACGATTTGAGATCATACCCCAAAGCTATAGAGTCAAGAATAAGTGTTAGTCCCTTTTAAGGAAAAGCACAAATGGAAGAAGGAGTGCCCTATCGGAAGGGTACTAAAAGGAACAATGGTAATAGGGTTGACGAAATCCTTGGGATTAAGATACCACAAGAATTTTCTTAATTTCTAAATATAAAGTGGTGCTTGAACTGTCTCCACACAAGAATTCATATTTTTTACTTTTGCTACATCATTCCTTTTTTGTGTGTACCTGCATGTGAGTTGTTTTTCGATGACATTTGAGTCGAAGAAAACAGAGAAATCATGAGAGAAGTATCCCCCCCATCATACCTTAGAAATTTTATGTATACATCACGCTCCTTCTCTACAATATCTTTGATCTTTTTGAAGTAATAGAATACATATGATTTATGATTCATGCTATAAAGCGAAGTCAACCTTGTGCAATCATCAATGAGGGTTACAAAGTACCTATTTAGTCCAATGGATCTCTCCTTTGTTGGCCCCCAAACATCTCTCTTATAAGGTAGCCTTGTTTGCTTACTCAATTGAAAAGCTTCACACACGTTCTTGAGACTTTGATTATAATGTTTTGGTAATATAAGTAGTAATACCTTCTTCTCCATATTTTTCAACCTCTCGATATCCATTTGTCCATAGCATTTATGCGAAAGTTCCAATTTTGCCACCTTCCTTCTTCCATAGGTGAAGTGGGTAGTTTGGTTGAAGTTTGGATTGACATCTAGTGTGAATAGCCTTCCCTCCTTTTGTGTTGTTAACCAATCTCCACCCTTATTTAGGGTCTCCTTCAAAGCATCCCTTGTGGTTGAATTTTACTTGCAGTCCTCTTTGAATCCTATGTTCCACAAAAACAAGGCTCTTTGTTTGCGAGAACATGAAGAGCATCCTTGAAACACTTAGCATAATGAGAACCATCCACCCTTACATAACGTATATTTGTTATAGCATGGCAACTACCGTCATCTATCTTCACATGCCCATTTGTTGAAGGTATATGCATATTTGAGAAGAATTCCATGTTGCATCTCATGTTACTACTACATCCACTATCATTGTCTCTTATGATTGACCCTTGTGTTTTGTAATTACTTTTCTACATAATAACTTGCATATTGTCATCCTTATTTGAAGTAGATGCATAATTACCTTGCGCTTTTATGATAAATTATTGATAACAATCCTTTGCATAGTCTCAATACTTGGCACAAATGTAGCATCCTTCTGAGTTGTTGTTGTTGTCTCGAGTTTGGGATTCCTTCCTACTCTTCCTTTAAACTTTCCTCTTTCTCGTGATGAAGAGACATTGTTCCCTTGGCCTTGATCAAAGTCTCCATTTGAACCTCTTCCATGAACTCCTACGCCTCTGACTAAGTTTCTTCCTGTACCTCTTCTATTACCTGCAAAACATCTTCGGGCATCCATGCCCCTTTGCATTTCATCCTCAAATACTCATCTCGTCACTTACTTTTTTAATCTTTGGAATTTAATCATTTATGATGCTACTAGGAGTCTTCCTCAAAATTTTTTTTCATTCTTCAATTGAAGTTTTCTCTCTTTGGTTGAAGTAGAGTATAGTCACTACAACATATGAGGGGTATTGGAGCCCCTATACTGATTCAAATACACAGGTATATTATTGACTTGGCATCAATATAGGTGCAGGTATGCATGCTAGTACAAAACATTAGTAAAGACATCATTATGTGCATTGATATACGCATAGGTAATTCCCTAGTGGCATCCGTATACTCCATGGTATGCACATCGGTATTCATTCACCACTATAAGCATTCATAAGTCCCTGGGAAAAACCATCAATATAGGCATTGGTATATGCTTGGACATACCGAGGCTCATACCATCACCTATACTGACGACCATATCTAACAAAAATATTTTTTGGGCAGAGTGTGTTGTCTCTTGCCAAATTAGAATTTCCATGCTATTGTGTAGCAAAAGACAATACACTATGCCCAAGAAGAAATTGAGTACATATAACATGTAATCTAGTGCTTGCCAATTTTGGGTTTACATGATTTGCAACCAAAACATGATTTGATAAAAACAAAACACATGAACATAAAAGAGATGAGAAAAATTAGCCATGAACCATATACAAAAGAGAGGCTCCATAAATGAGCCATGTATAAAAGAGATATATATTTCATCAATGAGCCCTCTACAAAAGGGTGGCAAACCACTACCATATATGAGCCAACTACAAAATGTGGCAACAGCTCTCATATAGGAAACAAATACAAAATTTTAATGGACCACTGCCATATACGAGCCAAATACAAAATTGTGGCACACCACTAACATACACATTCCATGAGGGATCAAACCATTTCGGAAGTCGCAAAACAAATCACATTCATAAAATGAAACAAATCCCATGAAATGATTATATCACATCCCTCCAAGTCGGACAATGCAACTAATCCAGGAAGATATATATACGCCTCCTCTACTCATATCTGTTAATTCCTTTCATTTTTTGTTAAGGAGTGGTGATTCTGTGGATTATGTTAACAGAAAATATCAAGTGGATCTTAGCAATCAAAAGGATTTTGCCAAAGTTGTAGTAGAGGATCTACCTTTAAAATTATATAGGCTTGAGTATGGGGTTGACAAAATGACTTTCCTTGTTCTCCTTTGAGGTGGAACATGCACACTTGTACATGCTGATCTTGTTAAAGATGTGCTTCAGTGTGCTAACTTCCTTTTTGAAGGTATGATATCCTTCATAACAACTGTGAGGGTCTCGTGATCTATAGTAAAACACGACTCGTCATGAACCAAATACAGGGCAGTAGGAATGGGCAAGTTAATGCCCTTCGTTCTTTGTGAAGGAGTGATGATTTTGTGGATTATGTTTGTAGCACATATCAATTGGATCTTAGCAATTGAAAGGATGTTGTCAAAGTTGCACTTAAGGATCTACCTATCAAATTGGGGTGTTCATCCTCATCAGCCTTTGTGTGAAGCTTGTCCAATATCATCAATCTCCTGCTCAACCATATCATCAAGGAAGTTATCTTTAATAAGAACATGTTTTAATATAGATATCATCACTAAAGTTATCTTAGTAATAATATTAGTGAATGCTTTATATAGAGAGTGAATATAAATATATAAGAGCATCTGGATATATGATGCACGTGGGTTTATATGAATGGCAATGGTAGAAACTACATGATTTGAAACATTTGTAGTTACCATTAAGATTAATCAAATATTGTTTGAGAATGATTAGTAAGACTGTTAAGGATCTTGACATCATATTAAGGAATCTTATATATGATGTGTGTGTTGCCAATCTAGTTCTATGAGTATTGTTGACATCATCCTCGTTTGATGCTAGGCATACATAAGGATGTCTACACAATTCTTGGTTTTAGCATCTACCTTTTCTAGTTAGAGGATCATTTTTATTTGAAACATAAAAGTGCTTCCTTTTTATAGTGAATTATGTTAACATATCGAATTCATTATGCAACCACAATCATTAAGTACTTGGGTGACTCTATATAAAACTCGATACATGATGCTAGACCTACTCAAAAGTGATCACATGTGTACAATAAGAAAAATGAGATGAGGATACTATCAGGTTTGACTTGAACCACTACAACAGATCGATGGTATACCGAGGTTTTTACCGAGGAAAATGAACGCGACGCCGATGTAAAAATCGGTGTGCGCGTCGGTACCAAAGCCTCGGTATAAATGTCGGTATAGGCGTCGGTATATGCATAAGAAATACCGACACTTGTACCGACGCTTCTGCTGGAGGTACCGTCGCCTATACCGAAGCCTGCTGGGTGTATCGACGATTATTCCGATGACACTTCTGGGAGTACAGTCGCGTATATCGACGACCATACCTGCAAATTTTTTTTTGGGCAGAATGTTTTCTCTATTGCTACAGCAACATTACCATGATATTGCTTAACAAAAGACAATACACTCTGCCGAAAAAAAACTGAGTACATGTGATGTGTACTCTAATGACAACCGAAATATGATTTCATGAAACAGAGTATTATTGGAAACAAAAGAGATAATTAGAATGAACAATGAACCATTTACAAAAGAAGTTCTATATTTCAATAATGAAGCATGTACAAGAGTGTGGCAAACCACTGTCATATATGATGCTTTTACAAAATGTGGCAAAGCAATGTATTGCCATATGGAAATCAAATACAAAATATTGGTCGTCCACTACCATACACATGCAAAGAAGGTTCCATATCAATAGTCCTGCAACAAAGAACATTACTGGAATGAGATAAATTCACATGAAAATTACAAACA
Source organism: Ceratopteris richardii (assembly GCA_020310875.1). NCBI lineage: Eukaryota > Viridiplantae > Streptophyta > Polypodiopsida > Polypodiales > Pteridaceae > Ceratopteris > Ceratopteris richardii. The sequence continues at coordinate 198,978,858 of CM035414.1, read as the reverse complement.
ACAAGTAAAAACCAAGTTTATAAATAAATTACCTCATCGCAAATGCTCCCATGAAACTACCACACCGCTGTCGGGAAGAAGGAGGTCGTGGCGGGAAGCCGGCGCGTGGGGTTGGATCAGGCCCCGCTCTGGTGCGCCGTCCCCGCTGTCCTGCGAGCGGCGTCTGCGCGCTGGGCGCCTCGCCTGTGCTCTCTGGAGCGTGCGCGATCCTCGTACGCGTGGGACCCTCGCCCCTCGGAAGTGTCGAGATGTGCGTGCGTACACGACCGTAGGCGTCGAGAAAGAGACAAATCAGATACAGCACTGATTCTCGAAATCACTGGGTCGGTGTGTATACAAACTCGATGATACAATAATACAGTGATGCCCGCTACAGTGCGGGTCCGCGATACAAAAACCCGCTACAGTGCGGGACAGATAAATACAAATAAATGCCGCCGCTACAGTGCGGGTCTCCGATACGAAAGTCCGCTACAGTGCGGATAGATAAATAAAAATAAATGCCGCCGCTACAGTGCGGATCGGCTGGATATGATGTAGGCTTCCCTCTACAGTGCAGGAAGTCACCCTCGATCTCTGTCTTCTGGTCTTTGCGATTTAATCTTTTCTTCACTTTTCTTCGGTCCAAGCTTTTCTTCAAATCCTCACTTTGCAGCTCTTTACTTCAAAATCCACAGTAATCTCTGATCACGCAGTAACCTGGAGGTGACAATCCACGAGCAAGATCCACGGGGTAGGGTTCAAAACATATTAGTACATCTTGAAAAGCATAAATCATACTTGAAAAGTCATTAGCACATAAAAACATATTTGAATTTTAATTTGTTTCTTTTTCTCTTTCAAATTGTATGACATTCATGCACATAGACACATGGGGAAAAAACATATGCATGGTCATAAACACTTCTTTCCTTCTCCTCTTATTTCTTCTTTTCTTTCTTTCTCTCTCTCTTTCTGGAGTTCTTGGCAAAGCCTACACTTCCAATTCTCTTTGGGATCTATAATCATCTCTCTTATTATGAATCCAACTCCCACGTGTACTTAACCAATGGACTAAAGTCGATTTATTAAGCTAACCAAGGTCAAAATATTAAATCAATTCTTTCTCTTTTGTTTGAGTTAAAACAATAGACTTGCGACCTTTATCATACCTTGTGATAAAATCACTCAACACATATCTTCTTGTAACGGATGTTATTGGTATAGCGAATAACTTGATTTTGTTTTAGTCAATTTTCCCGCTAAAGTGAATCAAGACTACGACGTTGTTGTTCCACATTCATTAAAATAGCAGTCTCCAATTTTTCGGCACGATCTGTTCGTCCAGAGTGATGTACAAATGTCATTCGCAACATCATAATGCACAACAAGATCAGCATCTGAAATGTCTAAGCCATGAGCTGCGACATTTGTTGCCCTCAAAACACTATGCCCATCTATCTCTCCCTCTCCCTCTCTCTCTCTCTCTTCTATTAGCCGCCACACAGCGCGTGCGCATCAACAGCCGACGTCCCCGTCTCTCTCCTTCATGCTTTGCATATCTACTATCAAGGAGTCACCGCCATAATCTCCGCAGGAACCTTACCCCTCACGTGAATTCGCCTGCGCACCGACGAACCGACCAACTCTCTCATCTCTCTCTTGTGTCCCTGTCCGCACGTTCGCCGTTAACCCATACTTGATACTTCTTTCTCTCCATGAATTCTCTGTGCGTGAGCGGCCAAACATCGAGCGCCACATCTCTCTTCTAAGTCGATGCATCATCCGAATCCAGACACCATCTACTCTCTCTCTACATCAACAGCCGGAGCAACAACAAACCATCTCGATTTTCTATCTCTCTACTCTTTTCCACAGCATGCAAGAAGATCTCTCGGTGTCGGTGCGTACAACTCATCTGCACTCTCTCCACGCATCTCTCTCAGCGCACAGAAGAGGCGCCGCCAGAGCCCGTAATTCTCTCCGTTGGTGCGGTCAATGATCCCCTTCGCATCTCTCCTGCACCGTCAGTCACCACCGACATCACTTATCTGCTGCCAACTTCTTCGTATGTCTCGCTCTCTCTGCACAGGGCGTGCGCAGCCAATCGTCCAATCTCTCTCTTCTTCTCGTGATTTCTCTATGCGGCCGACTCTCTGTGTACGTCAGATGCCACCAATCTCTGTCTATGCGAGTCAGTCACCGAAGTACTTCTTTTATGTATGTGAATCGAATCTGAATTATCTTCCTATTCAGACTCTTGGATCTCTCTCTCTCTCTCTCTCGATGCGCATCTATGAGTCTCTCTCTACAGGAAACACTTCCGCTAATCTCTGTCGGCGCCCACTTCTCTCTCTTCGCATGCTCATGAGCGACGACTAATCATTCTCGTTCTCTCTCTATAGAAGCGGCAAACTCGGATTCCATCGACGTTAATCTCCCTTAACTCTCTCTCTCAAATCTAGCTCCCGGCTTCTGAGAGCTATACACAGCGCCATCTTACCTCTGTTGCCGCCCTTTCCTCTCTCTCCAGACTCTCTATTTTCCTCTCTCTATCAAGATCCGAGTGTTTCTCTCTCCTGCTATGCGCAACCTATTGAGTCCTCGTCTATGCACGCCATCAACAATTGTCTCTCTTCCTCTTTCTTGTGTTGCGTACCATGGTAAAAGAACTAATGGCTCGAGGCGTTTATGCAATTCAATTCAGGCAACGCAAAAAAAATGAATTCATCTGATAACTACGAACATTCCATTGAAAACAAAACTCATAAGCTGAATGGCCACACGATTAATGAGAAGATGCACTCCATCTGTATCATGGAAGAATGAAAAAGGAAGTGAAACATAAATGAAGAAGTAGGGTCAAGGAGCATACCTGGAGGAGACAATCCACAAGGAGATCCACAGGGTGGGGAAGAAACAAATGAGTATGGACTTATTTATAGGCCCCTCCCTAGGACTTCCTTCTAGAACGTTCTAACCTCCTCAATGAACTTTCTATTTTTGGCAGTCTTTTAATTTTTCCCTAGACTATGGTTTTGGTTTCACACTGGATATTTACAATTTAATTGGTTTTTAGGGTTCGACCTACAAAAACCGCCATTTCCAAGGGTCCGACCTCTGGTTTTTGGTCGGAAAAATTAGGCGTTTGCTCACAGTTATCTCAAGCTCGTCAATTCAAGGGTTTATTTACAGTTCGAACCTAAACTCCAAGGGTTTCCAAGGGTTCAAGTCCGGTTTTCATGGGGTAAGCTCATGTTTCCAGTCAGTTTCAAGGATCAAGCCTAAGGTTTTCATGGGTCTAACGTCAGTTATTTACACGCACAGTCTAACACACATCTCTAATATGGTTTCTTATTACACAGGCAATCAAATCAGTCAAATCATGCATGAAATGTACCCTCTTTAGATCAAAACATCACACGAAAACTCATAAAACAATGAACTTTTGAAAAAAATCATGCACACTCCCTGCGGGATTTCATCCCGACACCGCGTCCCTACAAACTCCCTGTTCGTGTTGGAGGACGACCCATTGCAAGCTCTTGAAACAAATATAAAAAGATTAGAGAAACATATATGAGAAATTTAACACAAATAAATGCAATAAATGAAATGGTACTTACAAACTCATGATGCATCGTGTCATATCCGCCGCTGCCCAAATGTGACGGTCCAAATGTGTCTAGACGTGTGGTGTGGCATTTTGCTGCTGGCGATATCGATCAGGAGTCTGCTACTGCTCATCACGAATCATGTCCCACTCCTCAGCATCTAATCATACAGGCTTTGCTAAGCCTTCTCTGAATGCATCACGAGCCTCGGATCGTCGATGCGACATGACCTCACGTGCGGTGTGCAGAATCCACTGTGAACTGACAATCGACTGTCCATCGGCTGGTTGGAACTCTTGGTAAATCGTCTGTGTGATATAATTCTTCCGATCTTTATCCTGTTCACTCCATTTCAGCATGATGGAGTGTCCAAACTGGATGGAGCAAAGCTGTCCTATGCGTGCACGCATTGCTTTGCGAGCCGCATCCATCACTGGAGCTCCATCTTGGATATTATACACCTTGGAGTCATCATGGTCATGAGCACCCCAAGGTATATGTGGTGTACTACGTGGTGTACTGCGTGGTGTACTGCGTGGTGTACCTACATCTAAGGTACTCGTCCTAGGAGTAGAAGCGGGTGACACAACATCCGTTGTATTGCCTCCACAACAACCGCCTCCTCCGCCTCCAGACCCACTTGTAGATCCACTCCTAGAACCTCCTGCTCCAGAGCGTGACCTCGATCTACGTGACGGGCCAGACCCTGTATCACGCTGAGGTGTCGAACGCACACGTCTACTAGTAGACCCAATAGGAGATGGCTGCAAAGATGGTCGTGGTGGAGTCACAAAGCTAGGAGACATACCTCCTACGGGAGTAGCACCACCCACAGGAGTGACACCGGCAGAAGTGACACCGGCGGGAGTGACACCGGCGGCAGTGAGGCCAGTGGGAGTGAAGTCGGCAGGAGTAAGGCCGCCAGGTGTGAGGCCGGGAGGAGTGATACCACGAGCGATCCAATACTGTGATGCAGCGGCCATATACGTAGGAGGGACGTGAGAGATGAACTCCAAAAACTGCTCCTCTGTCATAGAATGTGGAGTGACTGGAGGACTGTCTCCCATTGTGCTCTGTAATAAAAGAACTAAAATAATTAGCATGCGATAAGAAAAATAATATAGGGAATAAACAAAAAAAAACCAAAAATTGGTACGTACAAGTGTTTTATTCAAAAGTCCTCTATTCTAGCATCCTCTTGAAGATCCGATGCATCGAGAATATCAATCTCTATATTGATGGCTTCTAAATCACTTGCTATGCTCGTTTCCTCCCGATCATCATCTATTGCTTCGTCTTGTCGAACAATGACCTCTTCTTCGATGACCTCTTCTTCTCGAACAATGATCTCTTCCTCCTCACCTATCGAATGAGTCTCTGAGTCCACTAGAGATGGACTTTCTTCTACATCTATGTTTTCAAAAATTTGTCTACTACGTGGAGAGGCTTGTAAAACAAATAGCCACTCTGGGTCTTTTGAATCTGGTATAAAAACAACCTGCTCACAGTGTTCGGGAAGTACAAATGTATCCCTTTCATTTGTCCATAATCTTGTGGAGTCGACTTGAAGCAAACCGCTCTTATCCCGTCTCACTGTTGCGTTTCTTCCAGAGGTGACTACTTTGAACCATTTCACGTCAAAAATAAAGTAATCAAGCTTCCTAAAAGATAGTTTCAAGATGTCTTGAATCACACCACAATAATCTAACTTGCCTTCTAGAGCATTATCATCTCTTGCACTCGCTCTACTTTTTTGCAAAAAATTCACCATCACTCCACTATCAAAAATAGCCCTATTTTGATCGATTCGTGCAATTTGAAAGTGCCGTCCATGAGACCATAGTGCACCATATTTAATATACTCCCAATTACATCCTTTTGCGAGTTCTTCTTCTTCTTCAGAGATATCTTCACCCGCTACCTTTGCTTGTGAAGCCGCTGCATCTAGCCATCTGCTCGTTGGAAAAGGTGGGAGAGGTCGAAGATTTTCTGGAAGAGGCAAAAATCGAGTGGAATGATTTCTTCGAAACTGAGCTCTTTCCTTTGCGTTAGTTTCCTTGGCAAGTTCATACCTTTCTAACCACTTTTGCATAGGCTCATAGTTAACTATGCAAAACTTCATTGCCTTCTCTCTGAAAGCTGCATCCATTTTTCTTTGCAATCCTTTACCTTGTGGTTCATCGCCTACGAGACAAACATCTTCATCATCGCTCCATAAGCGAGGCATTTCGGGATCCGATATACATAGAAACTCAGTTATGAATACTAGAGATTCTTGTACAAGCCATCCCTCTGCCATGCTACCCTTTGGACTTGCTCTCTGTCGAACAAACCCTTTTAATGTCTTCATAAAGCGCTCTAAGAAGAACATCCATCGACTATGGACAGTTCGTGCTATTGCAACTTCATCTACTACATGAACCAGTAAATGAAGTTGAATAGTGAGAATACTTGTAGGAAAGTATTTCTCTACCATACAAACAGCTTCGATAGCATTGAGTTTCGCACTCTCTATGCTATCTCTATTTATCTCTTTAGAAGATATCCACCGTACTAAAGAACTAATTTTATAAAAGGTTTTTTGTACATCCGCTGAAAGACAATCTTTTAGAGCTACAGGGAGCACAAACTGTAAAGACTTGTGCCAGTCATGAGACTTGAGTCCTACAAGATCGTCGTTTCATGTGAAAGCAGTCTTTAGAAATCTCATGCATTCAGTAGGTGTACGAAACTCTGAAATTGTTTTCTTCACTTGTTGCTCTTCCATCCTGCGAAGCACCCAAGGAGCTTTTGGTAATGATACTGTTCCGTTGGGCTTAGTAATTGCCCAGAACTCTCGCATACGACCTCGCTCTTCTAAGTCGTCCCTTTGTGCTTTGCTTTCTTTCTTTCCGATCAAAGTTTTCCAAAGAATCTCTCCCACATTCTTGAAAATATGCATCGGGTCTACCAAATGATTGATCACCAATTCACTCCAATAAGGGAGTTCATGAAAAATGGACAACTGTTTCATGCCAGCAACTGGATTTTCTGAATCCCATAGTTGTTTCCAGTCGCTAGCTTTCATTTGGTGTTGCGCTTGTCGACTAATTTGTCCTTCACGTAAAACATGCCCATCAGGCAAATATCTATGATGTCCTTCATAGACAGTTTTATGAAGTGCTTTGGAATAGCGTGCTTCGAGCCGTGGTCCGCATAAAGGACAAGCATGGTAACGTCTTCTCTAAATCTATTTGCTCCACACTTTGGACATACATGGAGATGCTCATACTCATTCCAAAAGAGAATGCAATCATTCAGACAAGCATGAATTTTAGTATAATCCATTCCAATGGACTATAAAAGTTTTTTCGCATCTCCACGTGTTGGAGGCATGTCATTGCCCTCTGGCAAAAATTGATCTTTAAGAAGCCTGCAATAAGCAATTAAAATGATATTATTAAATGAAGTTATTATGATACAACAATGAAAGCCAATTTGTTCTCCACTTACCTGAACAATTCAGTGACACTACTATCTGACCATCCATAAATGGATTGCAGATTGAGCATCGTGAGTGAAGCACGTAGTACAAATATCTTTGCTCCATTGTAAAGTGGTAACGAGCTAATCTTCGCATGTTTTCATATTCTTCATCAACTTCTAATCGTGGGATTTCTGTTGTGTCCATGAAACTCTCGACACCTTCTTCAACATCATGATCTTCCTCCATCTCATAAAATGCTTCAAGCATCTCTTCCATATGTTCATTCTGTGTAATATTATTAGTGCTTGCTTGTACGTCTAAGTCCTTTTTTGCTCTCTTTTGTCCACGAGAGGTTACCGGTGCAATGTCGTTTGGGTCCATCTGCTCACCTGGGGGACCATGCGAATGATATCGTAGGTTTTCTAGTCGACTCCTATCAAAGGATCCATACTCTCTAACATGTGCAGTACAAATTCGTCGTTTCCGATAAATTTGATACTTGCACTTTGTGCAAGGACATGCCATTCTCTCTTCAGGATCCAAAGAAGCCATCTGCTACAATATGGACATTTTAGAACATTTGTTTTTTTATTAAACCTAAAAATCTAACTCTTAAAGACTTAAATCTGAAATACTAAACCTAAATACTTAAATACCTAAAAAAGCTTAAAACCCTAATTTTAAAACCCTAATCCATATAGCTATCCTATTTTATCTATATATTCGGATTTTTTCTTGATTGATCCTCTTAATTAAGTTATATGTATGCCTAAACCCTAAAACCCTAATTTTAAAGATCTATACCTAAATTATGTATATTTCTATACACATGTGTATATACATGTATATATGTATTATATGTGTATGTGTATGTGTGTATATATGTTATGTAGGTGTTAAAACCCTAAAACCCTAAACCAAATGACCTAGAACTAAAACATCTATATATATGTATGCATGTGTATATATATGTGTATATGTATATATATGTGAATATAGATAGGTATATAAGTATGTGTGTTTGTGTATTGTATATATATTCACTCTATTTAAAATGATTAAATTTAAACCTATTTTTATATATTTAATCATATATATTTCATTTCTTTATTTAAATGACTAGTTCTTATCATATTTTATTATCTATATAATTATCCTACCTTATATATATATTTATTTATATATTCAATTTTTTTTCTTACTTAATCCTATTTGAATATATTTAATTATAAATATTTAATTAAATTATTTAAAACGCTAGTTCTTTTTATATTTATTTATGTATATAATTATCTTATTTTTTATATATATTTATTTATATATTCAGATTTCTTCCATACGTGAACCTATTTTTATATATTTAATTTTATATATTTCATTATATATATTGAATTAAATTATTTAAAACACTAGTTCTTTTTATATTTATTTATGTATATAATTAGCTTATTTTATATATATATTTATTTATATATTCAGATTTTTTTTCCTTATGTAATCCTATTTTTACATAATTAATTTTATATATTTAATTATATATATTTAATTAAATTTTTTAAAACACTAGTTCATTTTATATTTATTTATGTATAAAAGTATCTTATTTTATATATATATTTATTTATATATTCAGATTTCTTTATTTTTATATATTTCATTTCATATATTTAATTATATATATTTAATTAAAACCCTAATCTTAAAATTCTAGATGTGAAATACTAAACCCTAAAACCCTAATCTTAAATATCTAGACCTAAAATATGTATATTTCTGTATACATGTGTATATACATGTATATATGTATTACATGTGCATGTGTATGTGTGCATATATGTTATGTAGGTGTTATAACCCTAAAACGCTAATCTTAAAGATTTAAATCTAAAATATGTATATTTTTGTATGCATGTGTATCTACATGTATGTATGTATTATGTATATGTGCGTTTGTGTATATATGTTATCTACGTATTAAAATCCTAAAACCCTAATCAGAAAGACTTACACTTAAATCGGAATACTAAACCCTAAAACCCTAATCTTAAATATCTAGACCTAAAATATGTATATTTCTGTATACATGTGTATATACATGTATATATGTATTATATGTGCATGTGTATGTGTGCATATATGTTATGTAGGTGTTATAACCCTAAAACCGTAATCTTAAAGATTTAAATCTAAAATATGTATACTTCTGTATGCATATGTATCTACATGTATGTATGCATTATATGTATATGTGTGCTTGTGTATATATATTATCTACGTATTAAAATCCTAAAACCCTAATCAGAAAGACTTAGACTTAAATCTGAAATACTAAACCCTAAAACCCTAAATTATTTAAAACACTAGTATATAATTATCTTATTTTATATATATATTTATTTATATATTCATTTTTTTTCCTTACATAATCCGATTTTTATATATTTAATTTTATATATTTAATTATATATATTTAATTAAATTATTTATAACACTAGTTCTTTTTATATTTATTTATGTATATCAGTATCTTATTATATATATATATTTATTTATATATTCAGATTTTTTTATTTTTATATATTTCATTTTATATATTTAGTTATATATATTTAATTAAAACCCTAATCTTAAAGATTTAAATCTAAAATATGTATATTTTTGTATGCATGTGTATCTGCATGTATGTATGTATATGTGTGCTTGTGTATATATGTTATATACATATTAAAATCCTAAAACCCTAATCAGAAAGACTTAGACTTAAATCTGAAATACTAAACCCTAAAACCCTAATCTATGTATTATATGTATATGTGTGTTTGTGTATATATGTTATCTACGTATTAAAATCCTAAAACCCTAATCAGAGAGACTTAGACTTAAATCTGAAATACTAAACCCTAAAACCTTAATCTTAAATATCTAGACCTAAAATATGTATATTTCTGTATACATGTATATATACATCTATATATGTATTATATGTTCATGTGTATGTGTGCATATATGTTAGGTAGGTGTTAAAACCCTAAAAACCCTAATCTTAAAGATTTAACCCTAAAACCCTAATCCTATTTTTATATATTTGATGTAAAAATAAAACTTCAAAACAAAAATAGGATTATATGTGTGTATGTATGCATGTGTGTATATATGTGTGTGTATGTATGCATGTGTACATGTGTGTGTGTGTGTGTGTATACATGTGTATACATGTGTGTGTATGTGTATGTGTGTGTATGTAGGCATGCATGTGTGTGCATGTGTGTGTACGTGTGTGTATGTATGCATGCATGTATGTGTATGTGTGTGTATGTGTATGCATGTGTATACATGTGTGTGTATGTATACATGCATGTGTGTATATGTGTGTATGTATGCATGTGTGTATATATGTGTGTATACATGCATGTGTGTATATGTCTATGTATGTATGCATGCATGTGTGTATATGTGTGTATATATGCGTGTATGTATGTATGTGTGTATATGTGTGTGTGTATGTGTATGTATGCATATGTGTATATATGTGTGTGTATGTATGTGTGTATGCATGTGTGTAAATTTATGTGTGTGTGTATGCATGCATGTGTGTATATGTGTGTGTGTATGTAAACATGCATGTGTGTATAGGTGTGTGTATGTAAGCATGCATGTGTGTACATGTATGTGTGTATGTATGCATGTGTAAATTAATGTGTATCTTCCTTTCTCTTCTCTCTCTCTTTCTTTCTCTCTCTCTCTCTCTCTCTCTCTCTCTCTCTCTCTCTCTCTCTCTCTCTCTCTCTCTCTCTCTCTCTCTCTCTCTCTCTCTCTCTCTCTCTATCAATAGCAAATAAAAGAATCACTTACCGGTAGTTCCCTCTTTGAATCGTTGTCAACAAAGTGTAATGTAGGTCCTCTCTCGTCCAATTCCAAACAATTGACGACTTCTGCAAAATCAACGAAAAGAGAAATTAGAAACCCTAAAGCATAGAGAAACACAAATGCTAACAGTACGCGCAGCACTTACCAAGTTGTGATATCTAAGCCGAGAGAGAATGTGTGTGTATAGAGAGGGAGATCCGTGTGTGTGTGTGCACAAGGCAATGCAGGTTCGCGCACGCAAGTTCGACAGTAGCCAACAGTACTCAAACACGCGCAAAAATGTGAAGTTTTGCTCTCGGGTTCGCGGTATGATTAAAACTCGTCGCCGGTATAGGCGCCGGTATGCACGTCGGTATATGCATCGGTAGTTCCCATTAAATTACCAGCGCTTATACTTACGCTCATACCGACGCTCATATTGACGCATATACCGACGCTTATACCGGCGGCTGCGGGCCACACCGACAATCCGTTTAAAATGGTCATACCGACGATCACTTGACCGACGGTATCTTTTAGTGAGATTTTCCGAGGACTATACCGACTCCAACTATGACCGTCGGTATATGCAGCGTCGGTATGCCCCTCATATGTTGTAGTGAACGCACTCCCTTTCTTTCTATTTTGAATGTTTCTACTTGCAAATAGAAATGTATGAATCTTACAGCCCGCATGAATGAGGGTAAGTGAAGGAAAGCTTTCTTGCGCTGTTGTATAAGAGAGAATGGAATTATATACTTTTGTGCGCTTACAGATTGCTAGGAGAGTTGCAATTTGTTCAAATTGTTATGTATTTTGCTTTGGATGGAGAACAATTCTTAATATCACCATCATGATAGCTTTGTTTGAAACGTTAATGGGAGTTTTCATCAATCTTATGATGTTAGTCTTATGTACAGTCTTCCCATCTCGATTTTATTATGTGTCTAATGTGAATCGTTCTATAGTACTCATATATATATATATATATATATACATATATATATATATATATATATATATATATATATATATATATATATATATATATATATATATATATATATATACATATCATAAAATGTACCTCCTGGAAATGGGTTTTAGTATACAGGAAGCATAATGAAAATGTAAATGGACGTTCTTTGCACTTTGTATAGAGACCGGAGACGTATTTTAAACAAAATTGTGCACGTTATGAGGATATGATGGTATAAAGGCATCACCGCAGAGAGTAATGGAAACAAAACTTCATTAAGATACTTGTTGCCATTGTGCACAAATACAACTTGTTTTTTCCTCTTAATTGTGTGCCTCCATAGACTCACAAATCTAACTCTACATCTTACTGCCTACCTCCTTTCAAGGAACTCAGGACATACCTAGTGAACGCGATGTGAAAGAAGGGGCAAATAAACTATAGAGCTAGCATTTTGATCAATCTAGTTGATGACTAAACATTAATGAATTTAGCACATCGAACATGGATGACATTTTAGCTCAGTTCTTACGCTTTCAGCAACAGGATAGATGACAAAGAGCTATCTAGTCGCTTAATGAGCGATTATCAAAGCGATGAAAACTTTTTAATGGGGAAAATATATCCAAGTTTTGTAAAGAGAGTGAACTCGAGGAAAAGTACGTAGGTGTTTATTTGACCTACATGATCCCAGCTCATGACACTAAAACAAACCACATGGTCCCGATATAGAGGAATAGTCCTCAAGCAGTTCATGCTAGAGGACATAAATAAAGTGCCTCAAAGATCTTTCTTGAGGTAGATTCATATGCTCAAGGACCAAAAAATTCTAGAAATTAAACAAGAGTTCCAGAAACAATTTGAAGATATGTCTGAGCATGATAGACAATGTTTGATGCATGAAAGAGTGTTCTTTTTTCTACAAGCATTAGATGTTAAAGCCTGAGAGGAAATAAGTCCACTCTTGCAAGACATGGATTCCAAATCGGGACTCACATAGGATTGGATACAGATTCATGATGTTGTAAGAAGATACGTTAAGAAACAAGAAGCAATTGACAAATTTCTAAATGATTGGAGAGCCGATCTTCAAACAAATGGAAATGATACTCAGATGCCAAGCATATCATCAATCATGGATAATGTTCAATTTCATAATTTTTTATAGTCCCCATTCGAGAATAAAGCCAAAACACACGGGCTATACATACATAACAATGATGAGTGCTATTAAGAAAATCCTACAAGTGTAGTTGATGTAATCTCTAAGGATTCGGGTTGCCATGATTGAGTAGATGCCTTGACAATTGTTAGATTCTTTATGAATACACAAACTCCAAAGAAGGAGGATCAATGGATCTAGAGAAAGCTAAGCAAGCTTAAACAAAACAATCAACAAACATAAAACAAAACAAAATTTAGCAAACCCAAAGAAAAAAACGAGATGAGGCTTCCCCTACTTCGATAAACTCTTTGCATATAAAAGAGGGAAATCAAGCAAATGAAGAAGCAATGCATGATTCTAGCTAGGATTTAAAGATATCTACCAAGTCTCAAGTGATGAAATAGAGGTTGAGAATGAACTATACAAAGGAAATCTACTGATTCTGGATGAAGATCCAGTAGAACATGTTTCTTCAATTGATGATATCAGAGAAAATTTGAAGAATTATTTGATGCCCATTGATAATGATACATATTTTAGAAACTAGGATCCACATACTTGGGTGACTTTAAATAAAACTCTACTGTATGCATGTCAGTATTCAATAGTCGGTATAAGCATTCGTAAGTCCCTGGGAAAAACCAAGAGTATAGGCATTGGAATATCCTTGGACATACCAATGCTCATACCATCGCATATACTGACGACCATATCTAAAAAAATATTTTTTGGACAGAGTGTGTTGTCTCTTTCCACATTAGAATTACGATGTTATTGTGTAGCGAAAGACAATACACTATGCCCAAGAAGAAATCGAGTAAATATGACATGTAATCTAGTGGTTGCCAATTTCGGGTTTACATGATTTGCAACCAGAACATGATTTGATAAAACAAAACACATGAACATAAAAGAGATGAGAAAAATGAACCATGAACCATATATAAAAGAGATACTCCATAGATGAACCATGTATAAAAGATATATATATTCCATAAATGAACCCTGTACAAAAGTGTGGCAAACCACTGCCATATATGAGCCAAATACAAAATGTGGCAAACAAATGCCATATAGAAAACAAATACAAAATTTTAATGGACCACATCCATATACAAGCCAAAGACAAAATTGTGGCACACCACTACCGTACACATTCCCTTAGGGATCAAACCATATCGAAAGTTTCACAACAAACCACATTTATGAAATGAGACAAATTGACATGATTATTATAAAAAAAAACTAAAAAGCACCAAACAAATTCTTTATCTCACCTCATCGTAGATGCTCCTATGAAATGATTGAATCGCATCCCTCTAAGTCCAACAATGCAACTAATCCATGAAGATATCCATAATCCAACGATGACCCACTGTCAACTTCTGTAACAAATATGCAAAACATTAGATGAACACACATGATGTGCTTAACACAAGCACATTCAATCATCAAAGTGCTACTTATCAAAACATGTCCTTATTAAAGATAACTTCAATGATGATATCGTTGAGGAGGAGGTTGATGATACTAGACAAGCTTCACACAAAGGTTGATGAGGATGACCGACCCAATTTGATATCTAGATCCTCTACTCCAACTTTGACAACATCCTTTCGATTGCTAAGATCCACTTGATATTTGTTGCGAATGTAATCCACAGAATCGCCACTCCTTAATAGAGAATGAAGGGCATTAACTTGCCTAGTACTGCCGCCCTCTATTTGGTTCATCACAACAAGTCCCGTTTTAGAGTAGATCGCAAAATCCTCAGAGTATTTATGAAGGAGATTGTACCTTCCAAAGCCACTTAAACACATCTTCAACACTGAAGCACATCTTAAATAGTAAAGCCCATCTTCAACAGGATCAGCCTATACAAGTGTGCATGTTCCACATTGAAGGTGAACAAAGAAAGTCATTTTGTCAAGACGATACTCAAACCTATATAATTTCCCTCAATTAAGAAACGAGTCAAGATCTGAGACCCTGACACCATTATTTTTGTCTGCATTTAGGCCGCATCCGAAACAACAGAAGGAGTCTTATGGGACACAACTACAAAGAAGTTTGTTTGAAGTTGTTGTTGTCTCTATCTCACTACCCCCTTGTGCAGTGAAATGTATTACTTTATTGTTACCAATGTAGATTCCTGCCAAAAAGAGTCCCAAACAGAGAGAATAGTTCAATAAGGCTAAATGATTAACTCAAATCAATTAGACATTGAAGAACAAATGATTGAAAAGAGATATTAGTTCAATGAAGGGCAAACGATTGAAAAAAGAGATTAGTTCAATAAGCCTTAATCTAAAAATCCCTTTAAACCTTTGAGGCCAAAACTAAAAGGATCATTTTCATCCCTTGTAAGCTACTCGGTAACGTTCTAGAGGAATCTAATTTTGCCTCAGGCTTCACAGCATCCTAGAACTACATGTATTTTTCTAAACTACATTATGCATATGAGTCTTCTATCCTAATGCTTCTACATGCAATGTAAGGATGGCTTCTCTAATGATGCAATAAATAGTGACTGAAGATGAAGGTGGTGGCTTCGGACAATCATGTGTCCTTAACCATTGACGATTAGTGGTTAATGATATTTTTATTTAACATAAATAATTTTTTGTCGCATAAAATCTTTCATCATCTGAATTTTATGCGTTTACTACACCTTATCGAGATCTTAATTGGTGTCCTCTCTGTCCAAACTCGAAGCTCCTTCTAAACATGTTTCTTAAGGCTGTATTTTGGGCAAAATTTAGTGTTGCTCCTTCCCAAAAGATAGTTCAGTTAGAGATGCTCATAGATTGTAGTTTTTCCATGGTGATGTTTGTGGTCCTATGGAGACAACCTCATTTGGAAACTACCTTGAATTCTTTACTACCACTTCATTTTAATCATTGTATTCTTTTATTGATAATCTACACGTTCTTATGTATTTTTCTTCATGATGCTTTCATATTTGGCTTTAATCATTTCATTTTAGCATGGATTTAGAGTTTCATTACAATCCTCTTTAATCGCATCCATGGAGCACATATTGGGTAACCTTCTTGACCAATCTCATTTTGCCTCGGGCTTCATAGCCTAAATGATTAGTTCAATAAGCCTAAATTCAAATCATTAAGATAGTGAAGAACAAATGATTGACAAGAGAGATTAGTTAAATAAGCCTAAATAATTTAGACACTGAAGAGCAAATGATTGACAACAGAGATTATTTCAATAAGCCTAAATCTGAAAGTCCGTTTAAACCTTTCAGGCCAAAATCAGAATGACCACTTTTATTCCTTGTAAGCTATGTTCATCTTTGTTTCGTGCATGGCTATACATACATGCGAAGGTTGATTTCCAATCGATGAAGTTGAGATTGAGGATATCCAAGAATGAAGCTATGGATTGTCAATGAAAGCATCGGCAAATGCAGAAGAAGAAGCATACCATGGAGAGTGTAGCTGTAACAAACCATAGTGTTGAATTCTTTGTATATCACAACTTAGAATTCACAGTCTTATTTGAAATCTTGATCATTGCTTGTCCTCAAACAAAGGGATTGTGAAGCAATGCAATGGAATGTGAAGCAATGCAAGGTTAAATGTCAATAGAGGACGCTGAGATGGAGGAGATCCTCAACGCAAGCATCAACTAATGCAAACATAAGAAATAGTGATGGAAATGTAATAGAATCTCCAGGTGTAAATGTGATCTCCTGCCTGCAGTTGCTCTTTGCTGATCTTGTTCGATAAGAATCCCATACCGTATTTGCTCGGTTATTGGGTCTCTCTCTCTCTCTCTTTTGGGTTCCTAATGCATCCTTTTGAAAAGGGGTCCTGCCGATTGAGGTATATATTGCACCTTCAAACCGATGTCGCATTTTGACACTGTCAATGTCGATACAGACCCGACTCTAGCTAGACTTGACTCCCGCTAGACCGGACTCTAGCTAGACTTGACGATACTGTGCTTGCTATTGGCCTCTTGCTAGACTGGACTCTAGGTACACATTTTTTATGGGAAGTAATCACTAGCTTACCCCTTGCGCACTTCGAGGTCTCTTGCATTAAGTAAATTATCTTGGCTTTCTCAAAATCTATGATGTGCGTCACTTTTCTGCAAAAGTAAATGCCATGTCGTCTCCTGTGATCTCATTTGAAGGTCTCCCATAATGGGATTATGGGACTACGTGACCGGGGAGGAACTACGAACAGGAGACGACATTTACTCCTGGAACCCAATTAGTGGTTGCTAACTTGCCCACCCAACAAGTGCATGTTAAGTAACGTTCGTTAGTGCCCACCAAACAAATGCATGTGCCTACAAATACAATTAATGTTCGTTGATGATGATCGATCACATTTAGTCCTGAAGGGCCATCTACAAGATGGAGTCAACGTGTACATAGACCAGAGGACGTATCTTTGGGATCGTCAAAGAGAGAGATTAGTGTTATGTGCATCGTCAAAGTGCGGGATTAGTTTGAAACTGAACTTTCCAGTCGAGCTGGTTTCATGATAATGGGGAAAATGAATCTCAAAAAAAGATGGAGATGAAGACTTTTCGGATAGATTAGAAGAGGAGACAGATTTATAATTTTTGGTACTCAAAGAAAAAAGAATCATGGCACATCGGATGACAAAAACCATTGTGCATTGTTGTCGCAGTACAATGAACACTTCCATTTGAAATGTCACTCTAATGAATCTATTTAAAAACAGAGGATATAATAGTGGATCGAACACAAAGGATGGGAAGTATTTATCACTTGAACATATTTAACTTAACGAACGATTTTTTTCATTTTTTGTTATTTTCAAGTAGTAGCGCTCTAATAAGCAAACCGATAATTTATGAAGACTTTTCGAGCACATGAAAAGAATGCTCTTTCATTGACGAATAATGCATTCTTATTCACAAAATATATTCATGTGGACAAAAATATGTATAACCCAATAATCAACTTTTTATTGCACCACAACAGAACCTATCGCTACATCGGATGTAGTAACTTAGGATGGTAGATTGATATCCATGGTTGAAGTTAAAGCTCTGCAAATAATGGAAGATTGGAGAAGTTGAACCCACTTTTTCATTTCATTCTTTTCATTACATGGCAAGTGCATAGGACATCATGGGTTAATCATGTAGCTCCATTCACCATGCTAAATAGAAACTAAGTGAGCAGAGGAGAAACATAAAAGACGGTAGCCAAGATATTATCTGTGGAGTCTAAAACTAAAGAATACTCTCATACAAGTTTAAGTCATTCACATGGTTAAATACCTTACCCTACAAGTGTAAGTTAGTCATATGGTTTGATGTCAACAACTAACTAGAATACGCAGATTCTAAAACCGAGAATTGCGTAGACATCTGTAAGTATGCCTAGCATCCAATGAGGATGATGTCAAAAATACGCATAGCACCAAAGATTGGCAACACATACATCATACGTAAGAGTCCTTAATATGATATCAAGATCCTAAAGAGTCTATATTAAAAAAGATAAGGATGACCAACCCAATTTGATAGGTAGATCCTCTACTGCAACGTTTGACAACATCCACTTGATATTTGCTGCGGACGTGATCCACAGAATCACCACTCCTTAACAGAGAAAGAACGGCATTAACTTGCCCACTCCTACCGCCCTGTATTTGGTTCATCACAACGAGTCCAGTTCTACAGTAGATCAGGAAATCCTCACAGTTGTTATGAAGGAGATCATACCTTCCAAAGCCATTTTCACAAAGAACTTTAGCCCGGTGAACTTTTAGTTATGATATCAAGATCCTAAGGAGTCTCACAAATCATTCTCAAACAAGATTCGATTACTCTTAATGGTAACTACAAATGTTTGAAATCATGCAGATTCTATCATTGCTCGGAGGTTGAAGTACAAATAGACTCGGAGGTTGAAATAGGAGTAGCTACTCTCATTTGATTGTGGACGTGATGAATAACACCCTTGTACATTAGACATCGAACATACTTTATTACTTAAAAGTCCCAAACACATCTACCAAATGTAATTTGTACATATCCAAGCCAACCTATCCCTCAATCCTGTTTAAAGATAACTTCAGTGATGATATGGTTGAGGAGGAGATTGATGTTTAGGACAAGCTTCACACAAAGGCTCATGAGGATGAGCAACCCAATTTGATAGGTAGATCCTCTACTGCAACTTTGACAACATCCTTTCGATTGCTAAGATCCGCTTGATATTTGCTGCTACCACCCTCTCTTTGATTCATCAACAGTCCCGTTTTGCAGTAGATTGCGGAATATCCACAATTGTTATGAACCACATCTTCAACAGGATCAGCCTGTACAAGTGTGCATGTTCCACCTCAAAGGTGAACAAAGAAAGTCATTTTATCAACCCCATACTCAAAGCTATAAATCTTCCCTCCATTTAGACCCTCACACCATTGTTGTTCTCCACGTTTAGGCTGCATCCTCAACAACGGAAGGATTCTTGTGGGCCTAAGCTACTGAGAAGTTTGTTTGGAATTGTTGTTGTTTCGATTACTCTTAATGGTAACTACAAATGTTTGAAATCATGCAGATTCTATCATTGCTCGGAGGTTGAAGTACGAATAGACTCGGAGGTTGAAATAGGAGTAGCTACTCTCATTTGATTGTGGACGTGATGAATAACACCCTTGTACATTAGACATCGAACATACTTTATTACTTAAAAGTCCCAAACACATCTACCAAATGTAATTTGTACATATCCAAGCCAACCTATCCCTCAATCCTGTTTAAAGATAACTTCAGTGATGATATGGTTGAGGAGGAGATTGATGTTTAGGACAAGCTTCACACAAAGGCTCATGAGGATGAGCAACCCAAATTGATAGGTAGATCCTCTACTGCAACTTTGACAACATCCTTTCGATTGCTAAGATCCGCTTGATATTTGCTGCTACCACCCTCTCTTTGATTCATCAACAGTCCCGTTTTGCAGTAGATTGCGGAATATCCACAATTGTTATGAACCACATCTTCAACAGGATCAGCCTGTACAAGTGTGCATGTTCCACCTCAAAGGTGAACAAAGAAAGTCATTTTATCAACCCCATACTCAAACCTATAAATCTTCCCTCCATATAGACCCTGACACCATTGTTGTTCTCCACGTTTAGGCTGCATCCTCAACAACGGAAGGATTCTTGTGGGCCTAAGCTACTGAGAAGTTTGTTTGGAATTGTTGTTGTTTGTATTTGACTGCCCCCCTTGTGCAGCGAAATGTATTACTTTATTGTTGCCAATGTAGATTCCTACAAAAAAGAGTCCCAAACAAAGAATAGTTCAATAAGCCTAAATGATTAGCTCACATCATTTAGACATTCAAGAACAAATGATTGAAAAGAGAGACTAGTTCAATGAAGGGCAAATGATTGACAAGAGGGATTAGTTCTATAAGCCTTAATCTAAAAATCCGTTTAAACCTTTCAGGCCAAAATTAAAAGGACCATTTTCATCCCTTGTAAGCTATTGGGTAACCTTCTTGAGGAATCTCATTTTGCCTCAGGCTTCACAACATCCTAGGACTACATGTATTTTTCTAAACTACATTATGCATATGAATCTTCTATCGTAATTCTTCTACATGCAATGTAGGGGTCACTTCTCTAATGATGCAATAAATGGTGGGTGAAGATGAAGGTGGTGGCTTCGGACAATCTCGTGTCCTTAACCATTGACGATTAGTGGTTAATGATATTTTTATTTAACATAAACAATGTTTTGTCGCATAAAAATTTTTATCATCTAAATTTTGTGGGTTTACTACACCTTATCGATATCTGAATGATGTGCTCTCTGCCCAAACTTGAAGCTCCTTCTAAACATGTTTCTTAAGGCTGTATTTTGGGAAAAATGTAGTGTTGCTCCTTCCCAAAAGATCGTTCAGTTAGAGATGCTCATAAATTGTAGTCTTTCCATAGTGATGTCTGTGGTCCTATGGAGACAACCTCATTCCGAAACTACCTTTATTTCTTGACTACCATTTCATTTTAATCCTTGTATTCTTTTATTGATAATGTACACGTTCTTGTGTATTGATTTTGGCATGGATTTAGAATTTAATTTCAATCTTGCTTAATCGCATCCATCGAGCACATATTGGGTAACCTTCTTGACGAATCTCATTTTGTCTCGGGCTTCATAGCCTAAATGATTAGTTCAATAAGCCTAAATGATGAGTTCAATAAGCCTAAATGATTAGTTCAAATCATTTAGACACTTAAGACCAAATGATTGAGAACAAAGATTAGTTAAATAAGCCAAAATAATGTAGACACTTAAGAGCAAACGATTGACAAGATAGATTAGTTCAATAGCGTAAATCTGAAAATCCGTTTAATCCTTTCAGGCCAAAATGAAAAGGAACACTTTTATCCCTTGTAAGCTATGTTCTACTTTGTTTCGTGCATGACTATACATACATGCGAAAGTTGATTTCGAATCGATGAAGTGGAGGTTGAGGATATCGAAGAAAGAAGCTATGGATTATCGATGCAAGCATCGCAAATGCAGAAGAAGAAATTTACCATGGAGAGTGTAGCCGTAACAAACGATAGTGTTAGATTCTTTGCATATCATAACTTAGAATCCAGAGTCTTATTTGAATGTGAAGCAATGCAATAGAGGACGCTCAGATAGAAACAGTGATGGAAATCCAGGAACGTACTGTTACAGTGTGCGTAACTGTAACAGAATCTCCAGGTGTAAATGTGATCTGGTTCGATAAAAGTCCTCCACGCATAGAGGACGCTGAGATGGAGGAGATCCTCAACGCAAGCATCGACTAATGCAAACATAAGAAACAGTGATGGAAATCCAGGAACGTACCATGGTGTGCTTAAATGTAACAGAATCTCCAGGTGTAAATGTGATCTCCTGCCTGCAGTTGCTCTTTGCTGATCTTGTTCGACAAGAATCCCATACCGTATTTGCTCAGTTGCTCTTTGCTGATCTTGTTCGACAAGAATCCCATACCGTATTTGCTCGGTTATTGGATCTCTCTCTCTCTCTCTCTCTCTCTCTCTCTCTCTCTCTCTCTCTCTCTGGTTCCTAATGCGTCCTTCGGAAAAGGGGTCCTGCCGATTGAGGAATATATTGCATCTTCAAACCGATGTCGCATTTTGACAATGTCAATGTCGATGCCGCCCATCGTCGATCCGGAAAGTCAATTGGTCTCCCGCTAGACTTGACTTTAGCTAGACTTGACTATACTTTGCCTCTTGCTAGACTTGACTCTAGGTACACATTTTTGATGGGAACTCAAAATCCATGATGAGCGTCACAATGCCATGTCCTGTCCTGTGATTATGGGTCTGCGTGACCGGGGAGGAACTACGAACAGGAGACGACATTCACTCCTGGAAACCAATAAGTGGTTGCCAAGAGACCAATGGAGGACGTATCTTTGGGATCGTCTAAGAGAGAGATTAGTGTCATATGCATCGTGAAAGTGCGGGATTAGTTTGAAACTGCACTTTCCACTCGAGCTTGCGAGTCGAAGAGATCGAAGAACCTGCAAACAAAATCAGCAAAGAGGAACTGCAAAGGCGGAGAGCTACAGGACTCCTTTTGAATAGGGTCAGCAAAGAGGAATTGGAGCTAGGAGCTGACATTCACTCGTGGAGACCGTGCTACAGCTACGCTCATCATGGCACGTTTCTCATTCTTCATCGTTGTTCGTTATTTTTGCATTCATCGATGCTTGTGTAGTCCGTCGCTGCCTATTCACTGAGTCTCCTTAATCTCATAAAATTCAGCTTTCGCAACATTTGTGCCTATCAATGGTACCACTGACCATCGCGAAACTGCTGCTGCATACTCTTAACCACTGCGAGTGACACTACAACAAAATGAGGTTATTTTCAGCTCTTTTCAAATTTAAATCCCAGCGTTTAGGTGATTTCCTCAAAAAAAAAAGCATGCAAATACACGAATTTTTTTTTTACGTTACATAACGTTGGTATTTCCAATGAGGTGGTATGGGCTGAAAGTTTCTGCATTAAAAGCGTCAAAAGTTTCAACACACATGTATAACCGCAAAAAGTTCCAGCACTTTTGGCCGTCTTTTTTTTGCAACAAGTTTTAGCAGGCATGTCGCTGAAAGTTTCGGCAATTTCTACTTCCACTGAAAGTTGTAGCAATTTTTTGCACTGAATATCAATGCTTAGTGTTATAGTGGAAGCACTAGAATTTCAAGCTTTAAGGTTTAAAAAAATGTTCAAAATTTTATGCAGGTCGGTACTTTGACCAAAGTGCACACGAGCTATAGAGGACCTATGCTTGTAGAAAGGTATTTTTCTTCTCTATCTCTCCCCCTCTCTCTCTCTCTCTCGCTCTCTCCCTTCCCCTCCTATTTCTCCCCCTCTCTATCTCTCTCTCTCTCTCTCTCTCTCTCTCTCTCTCTCTATCTCTCTTTCCTTTCCCCTCACGTTTCTCTCTTCCTCTCCTCATGCATGCATGTTTAGTGTGTGTGTGTGTGCTCCCTTTCGTCATGCATGCATGCTTAGTGTGGGTGTGTGTGTGAAATGCAATCATGGTATTAGTAGCAAGTATGTGCTATAATGAGTGAGTGAATGAATGCATTTTTCTAGGTGTGTGTGTCTAGATGCATAGGTCCATGTGTGCATGGCAGGGTGTGTGTGAGAGAGAGAGAGATAGAGAGAGAGAGAGAGATATTAGATAGTTAGATAGTTAAAAGGAGATAAAGTTAGGATGATAAATGTGACAAATTATTTTTTTCCTAGTGGGCTATGTGGGGGGGGGGAGGGGGTACATGAATGTGCAAAAAAACTGATGGGGAGCTAAGTGGGAGAGGATATGGGAGCTTTTTATGCTTGTAACTTCTTTTTTATAGCTTTTCGTATCCCAACCAAAGGAGTTGAGAGGTACATGGAATGTGTAGAAAACTCTATGGTTAGGATGTCAATGGCAGAGGACATGGGAGGATGTATGGGGGCTTTTTATGCTTGTAAATCATCAATGATAGCTTTACATTTAGATTAGACAAACCATTCAACTATAAGAGGCGGAGTAGCTCCTCGTACAATCTATAGCTGTAGACAAACCATTCATCTACAAAGGTGGAGTGTCTCCTCGTACTTTCTAGAGATTCTTATTTCTTCGGCTTGATTTGAGTGGGGCCTAAGGCCATAGTGATGTAGATGGTTGATCCCTTGAATTGATGTCTTTGCTTTAGTTGCATAGTGGCTCAAACCCCCTTGGTATTGCAAGAGAAACAATTTTGAATAGTGAGGTCTCAAGCTTGATGGGTTGGACAGCCTTATTGAGCTTGTTGAGGGCTACATGAAGAAATTTTAAATCTCCCCCTATAGTGCAATCATGGCTTGTGGAGGGATCTTTGATTCAAGGGTAGCAAATTGTGAATGCAATCGTGGCTTATGGAGGGATCTTTGAACCAAGGATAGCAAATTGTGAATGCAATCGTGGCTTCTGGAGGGATCTTTGAACCAAGGATAGAAAACATGATAGTCTAAAATGCAAAGAGCATCCAATAGATATGGTGAAATATACTAGCTATTTACACATTGTTCATATAGGTTTTACATTATACCACTAGGAGTGGATCAAATGGGTTACTTCAACACGGAGAAAGAGTCCCAAACTTGAAGTATTGCATGTATGTTGCCCTTTTGGTTTTTTATAATGAGACTCACTCATTAGAATGTGATTAAACTAAATTTGTGTTATCACTCAATCTAGTTTATCTTACCAATTGTAACAAGTGGATGTTTAATGGATGTAATGCAAAAATGCATATACAAGATAGGAGAAATAGTGAGATAACTATATGTGCATACTTGAGTAAATGGCACATCAATCGTGTTTCTATAAGCAAGACAGGAGTTAACATAGGGACTTATGCGTGAACTTCCAGGTGGATATCTTGCAAGTAAATCAACCTAGCAACAGTTGTGTGTGCAATAGAAAAGGCCACCGAGAGAGTATGTCTATTGGAAGAGCATTTTCCTACAAGTATTCTTAACATTTAAGTCAACTTGCTTGTACATTTGGTGGTGAGGTGGAGATTGTAGGCACTATGCATGCTCGATGGATGTTTTTTCTACAAAGGTTTATGAAAACCTTGAAGGGTTTTCTGAGACAAAGAGCACAATCAAAGAGATCCATGGTAGAAGGATCGTAGGTACAAGAATCATGTGTATTCATATCTTAGTACCAATCACACTCTCAAAACAACGTTGTAGAATTGTGGAGCATAAAGGACAATGACTGAGTGGTGAATGATGCTCCGCAAGGCAATGGGGTTGTAAAGTGATTCAATGAGAAATCACAATCAAAAGTGAGTAATTATCGTATGATGAATAGTGATATCATGCAAAGGTGGTATAAAATGTACCATAAAATGAGGCAAGAATAGATTTTGGCTTGCGAAGAATGGAACCAAACAAATAGGCTTGTTCCCTATCCAAATGTGTTGAGTCTTGTTCCAAAGATTATGAGTGCATTGTGCCTTCAAGGAATGATTGCAAGTGCAAAAGAAAGTGATGAAATAGTGTAGCGTTTCCTCAATCACAATCTATCCCCAATCACAATCTTTCGATTACTCAAAAATAACAGTGGAGAGAAGAACGCAGAGATTGCACAAGGTAAATGAAAATCTGATGCGGAAGAGTAGAACAAATATGATGCAGAGAAGGAAGAATTCCGATATTATAGATGTGAATCAATGGTTACAGTAGCTTTGGACAATAGCTTCTTGACGAAGCGTCTACCTCCCGACCACCCCCGAGTTATCACAATCGCATTCTCACTCGCACTCTCAATCACACTCTCACTCTCACTCTCACTCTCAATCACAATCTCAATCACAAGGTAATTCTCAAATTTTTGTGTGTCCTCCGTGTTGCTGCGCATGCCTTCTTATCTTTTTCCGTTTGATCGCAGCCGTGCTCCCCAAAGAAGTGTGTGATCCACCAAATTTAGAAAAAGTTGAGTTTCTCCAAAACTTTCGCAAAAAGCCATGCGATCATAGTGTACTTCCTTTCTTTAGCATACCTGTCAAAAATAGTAGAAAAACACCAAGAAGACATATCCGAAAACATACATAATTAGACATGGTGACACGTGAGCATGAGAATCACGGAATTAGGTTAAGCTTGTGAGAGACACTTTTATTCAATTTTTTGATCTGCACAATAGTGTTAGAGACATCCGATGTCCAAATCCACCTCCAAATGCCACTTTTGAGCCCTACAAGGTTTAAAATTCTAGAGAGAGAGTAAAATCAAGGCATTTTCTTACAATGAACTAAACGTAGGACCCTGAACGAGGTACTTAGAACATGATTCACAAAAATCTCACACAGGCACTTTTATTCTCTTCTACTTGCTCTACCTTTCCCTCATACAGAGTTTTCCTTAATTCTTTCATCTTCACCTTCAAAATCCCACTGGAAAACATGATGCAATTAAGGTCTAGAGAGAGAATATCAAACTTGTCAACCCAAAATTTTTCCTACATGCATAAAATGACCTAATTATTCGTTCTAAGCATTATCCCCACAATGAAATTCAGAAAGTTCAAAATGAATTATTTCACTAGAAAAGAGGCCTATTACAATTAGTCTCCCTTGATGAGCAAGATTATGCATTTGGTCTAGACTCACATGTAAGTACTTTTCTTTGAGTGTCGTGCAATTGTACTGCTTTAGCCAATTTCCTTGTGATTGTCTTATGTACAATATTGCAAATATAATGCATTATAGTCACGAGGTAGTGGTTTTCGAGTGGAACAAATAGACAAGAATCGTTAGACATATGGTTGTGGAGTGATGGCTACAAGCAACAGTAGCAGTGATGAAGTGCATCTTGATTACTTTGGAGTGATAAAGGATATTATTGAGAGTGTCACTTCTTCCCCTCTTGACCACTTTAAACCATTTCAAGTCTAGAATGAAATGCAAGAATCCTCTATAGTTCCTTGAATCTATACTATTGACTCCAATGCCATTTGGAGAAACCAAAATGACATGTATGTTTTTCCCCATCAATGGGAGCAGGTACATAGTCTAAAGATATAAGTTCCATTGTTTCTTTTTTTGAGTATTGATATCATTCATGTAGATGTGCTTTTCACGATTGTATTCTATCCCACACCTCAAAATATGAGGTGCTTGAATGCTATTCAAACTACCCCTTCTTCATGATACATATTTGAAGTGGGGAGGTAGACAAAGTCTTCGGTGGAGAAGCTGTGGAAGAGGAACATCAACCGAATGATGTTACAAGTGGCCAACCATTGGTGCAATTATTCCAAGCCTATTTGCTTGATCATTTATCCTAAGGATCGTATGTACATTCATGTATTAAGACATGGATGATCTCTTGTAAGATTGATTTTTTACTACTGGTAAAAGTGCAATATGGAATCACTTCAATTGCAAGTTTTTAGGAGAATCATTTCCCAAATTATTGATGAGTTAGATGGAGATTGAATATTCTGAATTCTAGAGATACTTTTGGTAGACATTTGAATTCCAAAATTCAAAAACGAGCTCCAAGTTTGGCTATAAAAGAGGACTTCAAAAGTTGCATTGTAGAAGTCCGAATTGAGCAGATATTCAGAGGGATTTAATTTTGATATTGAGCTCACACCATATCTCTATCATTTCCCTCAAATTGTGCAATCATTCATTACCAATGTCAATGTAACCTATCTACATCAATACATACAATTTTCTCATATCTCATATCTTCTACTTTGTCACGTACCACTCAAAATAGTGAACTTCTCTCACTTGTTTCTTAGTTTATACTTAATCATTTGATGTGATTTAAGTTGATATATACTTGATGGACTGTCTATTTTGTTGGTATAAAGTTTCATAATTATTATCTCAGCCAATCTTGAGTTATGAGCTAAGTAGTGTTCACTACTCTGCATATTACTAGTATCGAAAAATGTCGAGATTTACCTCTAACTATCTAAGCATCATTCCCTCAGCATGATCCCTTACTACAAGTCACATTACTTGCAAACATTAGCTATCCAAGTTAGTCAGATATGCCTAAAAGTACTTTATTCAATTGTTAGCAGAGAGGGAGTACTATTCATTTCTTTGAGCAAGTGTAGTGACCAAAACAACAAGTTTTGGTTCATAGTTGAAACTCCCACTCATCTCTTTTGATCCAATGATTTTAGGATCATATTTCAAAGTAATCGGGTGATTATTTGTGCTTATTGGAAATCTCAAGAGATCAACTGTGCACTCAACTCAGTTTTGGCTGATGTGGTGTAGGAATTTGCAACACCGCCTCATCTCTAGAAGGTGTCTACCATCTCCTCCAACAGGGGTATCAAAGCAACATAAAGGTAAAATTGGAGATGGATTTCCATCATTCATTGAGAAATTGGATAGGGGAGACTATCTAGCTTGGTGCCTAAGGATGAAGGCTTACCTCCGAGGAAAAAGCATGTATGGATACATATCTAGAGATGAAGAAATTCCAACTCTTAGAAGCAAACATCAACCTACAAGAGAAGAGAAAGAGAGACTAGTTGCATGGTGTGCAAAGGATGCTCTAGGGAGGTCTTATATACTCAGATCAATATCTGATTCAATGTTACCTCATATTAGGAATCGCAAGACTTCCGAAGATACTTGGGAAGTACTATCTTCATACTTCTCATCAAGTACAAGGGCTAGGAAGAGCCATCTTTGGATGGAGTTCACAATCTTTGGATGTAGCTGATCAACAAGGGAGTATTGGAGAAGAAATAGAAGAGGGGTAGATAGTAAGGCATATCATAAATTGCATCAAGGCTGATTACAAATGGCAGTCCTTTACCAGTGTAAAGGACCTATATATGGACATGTAGATACCTCACCTGAATACATTCATGGGGCAACTCTTCACACATGAGACAAAGCTCAACAAGAAAGGAGATACTTTTGGAGGTAATCAATCTTTTGCCCTTTACATAGATAAAAATAAGAGTAAAGATAAAGGAACAAGTAAGAAGAATGAAGAAGAGGCAAGTATCTCTCAAGCGAACTTCATAGGTAGAGGAAGAGGTACTAGAGGAAGGGGCGGAGAAGCAAAATACGGCAGGGGGAGATCATACAACTCTTCACCTTGAAACATTTTTGGCTTGAAGAATCATACCATGAATGAGTGCTTGAGAAACACAAACAATCAGAGAGGAAAAGGCTTCCATAGAGGAGGCTATGGACAATCAAGAGGCATGTTCAATAATAGAGGAAACAACTACCATCACAATTACAACCAAGGATACAACAACAACTATCAAGGAGGCTACAGAGGAAGAAGATACTATCACAACTATAGAGATGATCAAGAGGTTTCTCCATTACTCATGAATATGACAAGCAATCAAGGTAAAGATGATGATTATCTATTCTATATTGATTCTGGTTGTTTGAATCATGTAGCAAACAATGTAGCATTTTTCTGATCTTAAAGAGCCCAAAGGAAAGCATGGAGTCTAGACAGGTGATGACACTAGGTACTCTATAAAAAAGGTCGGAAATGTTAAAGCATTTGATGTTATCATGAATCATTTAAATAGGGTATTGTGTATGCCAATAATAACCAAAAACCTAATTAGCGTTGTATAGATTGTTGAGAAGGGTTTAGAGGTTAGATTCACAATGCATGGAGCATATATGGAGGACCTTTTGCAAGGCTTTAAGAGGATTGCAAAATGTGAGAAATCTAGTAGAGTTTTTATATTTGATGTTGAAGATACTAGGAATACTGCTCTCTTCAACTACAAAGACCAAACTTTATTTGAATTGGAGATATGGCATAAGAGACTAGATCATATAGGTGAAAGGAGATTGAAGCAAATATGAAGGGATCAGGTGTGCTTGGCATTCCAAATGTGTCCAAGAAAAACATGATTTACAAATGTGGAGCACGCCAATTTGGCAAATCACATAGGCAACCATTCAACAAAAGAGGATACATGTATGAAGACTACTTGGAGCTTGTGCACATAGATGTGTGGGTTCCTTGAAGACAACCATTATTCTCACGGTCCAAGTATTATGTTTCATTGATAGATGACTATAGTAGATGGACAATATTTTACTTTATGAAGCATAACGATGAATTCTTCACTTGATTCAAGAAGTATTTGGCATTTGTTGAGAATCGAATAGGTAGAAGCTTGGAGAGGCTCAGATCTAATGGAGGTGATGAGTATTTCTCATATGATTTTGACTTCTTCTTATAGAACATAGGCATAAAGAGAGAGATTACAACAAGATACACTCCTTAACAGAATGGAGTTGTAGAGAGAAGAAATAGAATAATAGTAGAGGCTGAAAGATTGATGTTGAATGAAAAAAAAGCTCCCAAATTACTTTTGGGAAGAGGTTTTTTCTACAGCCATTTGCCTAATCAATAGGCTTCCATCCATGTCTTTGGATGGAATGACCCCTTATGAGGTATGGAATGGTAGGAAATCTTCTTTGGATCATTGTAAGATCTTTGAGTGCATTTCTTATGCACACATACCCTCAGAGAAATCTTGATCCAAAAGTTGAAAGATGCATCTTCATTGGCTATGAACAAAATTATAATCCCAGGAACAAACAAATTATAGTTAGTAGGGATGTGGTATTTGATGAAAATAACTCTTGCTTTAAGGATGATTACAGGAAATTAAAGCTACCCTATGATTTGGAAAATGATTTTCCTAATCTCACCAAAGAAGAATCACATACATGAGAGGATGTCAACTCAAAAGTAGAGAAGCTATGGAGGAAGAAATTGAATCACTTCAAGAGAATAGCACTTGGGATTTGGTTCCCAAAAAACCATTCATGAAGGTAAAAGAATCCAAGTGGATTTACAAAGTGAAAAAGAAATAAAATAGGACAATCAACAATTATAAAGCAAAGCTACTAGCAAAGGGCTTTGCTCAAACCCATGGAGTAGATTATGAGGAGACCTTCTCACCTGTGGCCAAGATGCCAACTACCAGAGTTTTAGTAAGTATTGCTACTTCAAAGAATTGGAATTTTTACCAATCAGATGTTAAAAATGCATTCCATTATGGATGGATCATAGAAGAACTCTACATGGCTCAACCACGAGGATATGATGCAAAGTTGGTTTAAAGCAAGCTCCTAGAGCTTGGTACCATAGGCATTTCACATACTTGCAAGACCAAGGTTTTGTTGCAAGCAAGGTAGATTCTTCATTGTTCATTAAGACGACTAATTCAAAAGTTATTTATCTATGTGTTCATATGGAGGATATCACACTACAACAGATCGATGGTATACAGAGATCTTTACCGAGGAAAATGAACGCGGCTTTATTTGCTTCGACGCCGGTGTAAAAGTCCGTGTGTGCATCTGTACCAAAGCCTCGGTATACGCGTCATTATATGCGTCAGTATATGCGTCCGTAATATAGACGCTCATACCAAGGCTTCTGCTGGAGGTACCGTCGCCTATACCGTGGCCTGCTGGGTGTACCGACGGTTATTCCTGACACTGCTGGAAGTACCGTCGGGTATACCGACGACCATACTTGCAAAATTTTTTTGGGGAGAATGTTTTGTCTTTTGCTACAGCAACATTACCATGATGTTGCTTAACAAAAGACAATACACTCTGCCCAAAAAAACTGAGTACATGTGATGTGTACTCTAATGACAACCAAAATATGATTTCATGAAACAAAGTATTATCGGACACAAAATAGATAATCAGAATGAATAATGAACGATGTACAAAAGAAGTTATATACTTCAATAATGAAGCATGTACAAGAGTGTGGCAAACCACTGTCATATATGACGCTTTTACAAAATGTGGCAAAGCAATGTATTGCCATATGGAAATCAAATACAAAATATTGGTCTTCCACTGCCATACACATGCAAAGAAGGTTCCATATCAACAGTCCTACAACAGAGAACATTAATGGAATGAGATAAATTTACATGAAAATTACAAACAACAAGTAAAAACCAAGTTTATAAATTAATTACCTCATCGCAAACGCTCCCATAAAACTACCGCACCGCATCCCTCCAAGTCCTGCAATAGTGCAGTGAACCCATGACTATATCCGTAAGACTCCTCCGTTCGTGTTGGAGGACGACCCATTGCCAGCTCCTGAAACAAATATAAAAAGATTAGAGAAACATATATGAGAAATTTAACACAAATAAAGTCAATAAATGAAATGGTACTGACAAACTCATGATGCATCGTGTCATATCCACCCCTGCCCAAATGTGACGGTCCAATCGTGTCTAGACGTGTGGCTGCGGCATTTCGATGCTGGTGATATCGATCAGGAGTCTGATGTTGCTGTCCCGAATCATGTCCCACTCCTCAGCATCTAACCATAAGGCTTTGCTAACCCTTCTCTAAATGCATCATGAGCCTCGGATTGTCGATGCAACATGACCTCACGTGCGGTGTGCAGAATCCACTCTGAACTGATAATCGACTATCCATCGGCTGGACGGAACTCCTTGTAAATCGTCTGTGTGATATAATTCTTCCGATCTTTATCCTGTTCACTCCATTTCAGCATGATGGAGTGTCCAAACTGGATGGAGCAAAGCTGTCATATGCGTGCACGCATTGCTTTGCCAACCGCATCCATCATCGGAGCTCCATCTCGGATATTATACACCTTGGAGTCATCATGGTCATGAGCACCCCAAGGTGTACGTGGTGTACTGCGTGGTGTACTCCGTGGCATACCTACATGTGAGGTACTCGTCCTAGGAGTAGAAGCGGGCGACACAAGGTTCGTCGCACTGCCTCCACAACAACTGCCTCATCTGCCTCCAGACCTACCTGTAGATCCAATCCTAGAATCTCCTGCTCTAGAGCGTGACCTCGATCTACGTGACGGGCCAGACCCTGTATTGCACTGAGGTGTCGAATGCACACGTCAACTAGTAGACCCAGTAGGAGATGGCTGCAAAGATGGTCGTGGTGGAGTCACAAAGCTAGGAGACATACCTCCTACGGGAGTAGCACCAGCCGTAGGAGTGACATCGGCGGGAGTGACACCGGCACGAGTGACACCGGTGGGAGTGAGGCCAGCGGGAGTGAGGCCGCCAGGAGTAAGGTCGCCAAGAGTGAGGCCGGGAGGAGTGCTACCACGAGCGATCCAATACTGTGATGCAGCGGCCATATACGTAGGAGGGACGTGAGAGATGAACTCCAAAAACAGCTCCTCTGTCATGGAATGTGGAGTGACTGGAGGACTGTCTCCCATTGTGCTCTGTAATAAAAGAACTCAAATAATTAGCATGCGATAAGAAAAATAATATAGGGAATAAACAAAAAAAAACCAAAAATTAGTACGTACAAGTGTTTTATTCAAACGTCCTCTATTGTCACATCCTCTTGAAGATCCGATGCACCGAGAATATCTATCTCTATATTGATGGCTTCTAAATCACTTGCTATGCTGGTTTCCTCCTGATCATCGTCTATTGCTTCGTCTTCTCGAACAATGACCTCTTCTTCTCAAACAATGATCTCTTCCTCCTCAGCTATCTAATGAATCTCTGAGTCCACTAGAGATGGACTTTCTTCTACATCTATGTTTTCAAAAATTTGTCTACTACGTGGAGCGACCTATAAAACAAATAGCCACTCTGGGTCTTTTGAATTCGATATAAAAACAACCTGCTCATAGTGTTCGGGACGTACAAATGTGTCCCTTTCATCTGTCCATAATCTTGTGGAATCTACTTGAAGCAAACCCCTCTTATCCCGTATCACTGTTGCGTTTCTTCCAGAGGTGACTACTTTGAACCATTTCGCGTAAAAAACAAAGTAATCAAACTATCTGAAAGATAGTTTCAAAATGTCTTGAATCACACCACTATCAAAAGTAGACCTATTTTGATCGATTCGTGCAACTCGAAAGTGCCGTCCATGAGACCATAGTGCACCGTATTTAATATACTCCCAATCATATCCTTTTGCGAGTTCTTCTTCTTCTTCAGAGATATCTTCACCCGCTGCCTTTGCTTGTGAAACCGCTGCATCTAGCCATCTGCTCGTTGGAAAAGGTGTGAGATGTCGAAGATTTTCTGGAAGAGGTGAAAATCGAGTGGAACGATTTCTTCGAAACTGAGCTCTTTCCTTTGCGTTAGTTTCCTTGGCAAGTTAATACCTTTCTAACCACTTTTGCATAGGCTCAAAGTTAACTATTCAAAACTTCATTGCCTTCTCTTTGAAAGCTGCATCCATTTTTCTTTGCAATCCTTTACCTTGTGGTTCATCACCTACGAGACGAACATCTTCATCATCGCTCCATAAGCGAGGCATTTTGGGATCCGATATATGTAGAAACTCAGTTATGAATACAAGAGATTCTTGTACAAGCCATCCCTCTACCATGCTACCCTCTGGACGTGCTCTTTGTCGAACAAACCCTTTTAATGCCTTCATAAAGCGCTCTAAGAAGAACATCCATCAACTATGGACACTTCCTGCTATTGCAACTTCATCTACTACATGAACCAGTAAATGAAGTTGAATAGTGAGAATACTTGTGGGAAAGTAGTTCTCTACCATACAAAAAGCGGAGATTGCTTCGCCTATAACATCTTCTCTAAATCTATTTGCTCCACACTTTGGACATACGTGGAGATGCTCATACTCATTCCGAAAGAGAATGCAATCATTTGGAGAAGCATGAATTTTATTATAATCCATTCCAATGGACTGTAAAAGTTTTTTCGCATCTCCACGAGTTGGAGGCATGTCATTGCCCTCTGGCAAAAATTGATCTTTAAGAAGCCTGCAATAAGCAATTAAAATGATATTAGTAAATGAAGTTATTATGATACAACAATGAAAGCCAATTTGTTCTCCACTTACCTGAACAATTCACTCACACTACTATCTGACCATCCATAAATGGATTGCAGATTGAGCATCGCGAGTGAAGCACGTAGTACAGATATCTTTGCTGTATCGTAAAGTGGTAAATGAGCTAATCTTCGCATGTTTTCATATTCTTCATCAACTTGTGATCGTGGAATTTCTGTGGTGTCCATGAAACTCTCGACACCTTCTTCACCATCATGATCTTCGTCCATCTCATAAAATGCTTCAAGCATCTCTTCCATATGTTCATTCTATGTAATATTATTAGTGCTTGCTTGTACATCTAAGTCCTTTTTTACTCTCTTTTGTCCACGAGAGGTTACCGGTGCAATATCGTTTGGGTCCATCTGCTCACCTGGGGGACCATGGGAACGATAGCGTAGGTTTTCCAGTCGACTCCTATCAAATGATCCATACTCTCTAACATGTGCAGTACAAATCCGTCGTTTTGGATAAATTTGATACTTGCACTGTGTGCAAGGACATGCCATTCTCTCTTCAGGATCCAAAGAAGCCATCTGCTACAATATGGACATTTTAAAACATTTGTTTTTTTATTAAACCTAAAAATCTAACTCTTAAAGACTTAAATCTGAAATACTAAACCTAAATACTTAAATACCTAAAAAAACTTAAAACCCTAATTTTAAAACCCTAATCTATATAGCTATCCTATTTTATCTATATATTCGGATTTTTTCTTGATTGATCCTCTTAATTAAGTTATATGTATGCCTAAACCCTAAAACCCTAATTTTAAAGATCTAAACCTAAATTATGTATATTTCTATACACATGTGTATATACATGTATATATGTATTATATGTATATGTGTATGTGTGTATATATGTTATGTAGGTGTTAAAACCCTAAAACCCTAATCCAAATGACCTAGAACTAAAACATGTATATATATATATATATATATATATATATATATATATATATATATAATATATATATATATATATATATATATATATATATATATATATATATATATATATATATATATATATATATATATATATATATATATATATATATATATATGCATGTTATATATGTGTATATGTATATATATGTGAATATAGATAGGTATATTGTTAGTATATGATCAATGTCTACCCCTCATGATTGTATGCACATTTTGTAAGGCCCCCGTTATGAGGAGAAGCCAAGCGTGCATTACCCAATTGATGGGAATCCCAACTTGCATGTTGGATGAAGGTCATATTGGATCATCCTTGATGCATCCTTTGACATCCTTTGATGCATCCTGGACTTCTCGGGGAATTCCGGCTACCTTCACCAAATATGTTTTTTGTAGGCCTTCAGAAGTGGGAGAGGAGAGAAAATCTCGATGACACCGGGCTGTGGGATCTCCTGTATCATCTCTGTTCTAGTTTTCCATACGTATGGGTTCCAGGTTCTGGGACATCTTGTATTAGCTACATCTTCTTGTATCGTTTTCCCTACGTTGGTGTTCTTGTAATCATAAGTGTGTTTTTGAAATCTTGTCTAGTGAAGTCAGAGAGCACAATCTAGTGCTCCCCTGACACTATGAATGTTTGTGGATGAAAATAATGCCTTGATTCAAAATGAGGCGGGAGGTATCTCTAATATTTGTTCATGCACATGCATCTTCTGGTCTACCTCAATATTCGAAATGTTTCATCTAAATCTACCTCATGAACCACATCTTAATCCCCTCTCTAGTTTATCCATGAACAAGGTTACCAAGACTTGGTTTCCTTAGAAGTGGTCACGTGGTAGGGTAATTTGAACTCTTTGAGATAGAAGTGGGACAAAGTTCTCAATAAATTGGACTTGAAACTTCAATACGAGAAAATTTTTCCATTAAATATTGTGGATAAAACGACGGTGATCAATACATTCTTAATTTTCTCCATCATCTATTTTCTTGATTATTTGAAACCAACCAATGTTGAAATAATTAAATGAATAGAATTAATATAAATTTCAATGGATGGGTAACCCCAAC
This sequence comes from Ceratopteris richardii, assembly GCA_020310875.1. Taxonomy (NCBI): domain Eukaryota; kingdom Viridiplantae; phylum Streptophyta; class Polypodiopsida; order Polypodiales; family Pteridaceae; genus Ceratopteris; species Ceratopteris richardii. The sequence continues at coordinate 198,941,884 of CM035414.1, read as the reverse complement.
TTTAGAGGAATTCCTATAATCAAATGGGATAGTTGCACGCCTAAGGAAGTGTGTGAAATTGGAATTTTGGATGTGGAAGGTATGACTAAGAAGATCACACGCATATTAAAGCTCGGATAAACCATAGGGAATTGTGTCCAAATTTTATTTGCAAGAAGATATGTAACCACATGTTGTTAAGTGCAGCAAGGTGGCAAAAATCGAGTGGAACGATTTCGTCGAAACTGAGCTCTTTCCTTTGCGTTAGTTTCCTTGGCATAGGCTCAGAGTTAACTATGCAAAACTTCATTGCCTTCTCTCTGAAAGCTGCATCCATTTTTCTTTGCAATCCTTTACCTTGTGGTTCATCGCCTAGGAGACGAACGTCTTCATCATGGCTCCATAAGCGAGGCAGTTCGGGATCCGATATAGGTAGAAAATTAGTTATGAATACTAGAGATTCTTGTACAAGCCATCCCTCTGCCATGCTACCCTCTGGACGTGCTCTGTGTCGAACAAACCCTTTTAATGTCTTCTTAAAGCGCTCTAAGAAGAACATCCATCGACTATGGATAGTTCCTGCTATTGCAACTTCATCTACTACATGAACCAATAAATGAAGTTGAATAGTGAGAATACTTGTGGGAAAGTATTTCTCTACCATACAAACAGCTTCGATAGCATTGAGTTTCACACTCTCTATGCTATCTCTATTTATCTCTTTAGAAGATATCCACCGTACTAAAGAACTAATTTTATAAATGGTTTTTCATACATCCTCTGAAAGACAATCTTTTAGAGCTACACGGAGCACAAGCTGTAAAAACTTGTGCCAATCATGAGACTTGAGTCCTGCAAGATCGTGGTTTCGTGTGAAAGCAGTCTTCAGACATCTCATGCATTCAGTAGGTGTACGAAACTCTGAAATTGTTTTCTTCACTTGTTGCTCTTCCATCCTACGAACCACCCAAGGAGCTCTTGGTAACGATACTGTTCCGTTAGGCTTAGTAATTGCCCACAACTCTCGCATACGACCTCGCTCTTCTAAGTCATCCCTTTGTGCTTTGCTTTCTTTCTTTCCGATCAAAGTTTTCCAAAGAATCTCTCCCACATTCTTGAAAATATGCATCGGGTCTACCAAATGATTGATCACCAATTCACTCCAATAAGGGAGTTCATGAAAAATGGACAACCGTTTCATGCCAGCAACTGGATTTTCTGAATCCCACAGTTGTTTCCAATCGCTAGCTTTCATTTGGTGTTGCGCTTGTCGACCAATTTGTCCTTCACGTAAAACATGCCCATCAGGCAAATATCTATGATGTCCTTCATAGACAGTTTTACGTAGTGCTTTGGAATAGCGTGCTTCGAGCCGTGGTCCGCATAAAGGACAAGCGTGGTAACCCGAAATCGATAAACCTCAACATTCACCATAGCCAGGCAATCATGCATTGTCCACATAAGTATGCCTTGCCTAAAAATCTAACTCTTAAAGACTTAAAACTGAAATACTAAACCTAAATACTTAAATACCTAAAAAAACTTAAAACCCTAATTTTAAAACCCTAATCTATATAGCTATCCTATTTTATCTATATATTCAGATTTTTTCTTGATTGATCCTCTTAATTAAGTTATATGTATGCCTAAACCCTAAAACCCTAATTTTAAAGATCTATACCTAAATTATGTATATTTCTATACACATATGTATATACATGTATATATGTATTATATGTGTATGTGTATGTGTGTATATATGTTATGTAGGTGTTAAAACCCTAAAACCCTAATCCAAATGACCTAGAACTAAAACATCTATATATATGTATGCATGTGTATATATATGTGTATATGTATATATATGTGAATATAGATAGGTATATAAGTATTTGTGTTTGTGTATTGTACATATATTCACTCTATTTAAAATGATTAAATTTAAACCTATTTTTATATATTTAATCATATATATTTCATTTATTTATTTAAATGACTAGTTCTTATCATATTCTATTATCTATATAATTATCCTACCTTATATATATATTTATTTATATATTCACATTTTTTTCTTACTTAATCCTATTTTTATATATTTAATAATAAATATTTAATTAAATTATTTAAAACGCTAGTTTTTTTAATATTTCTTTATGTATATAATTATCTTATTTTATATATATATTTATTTATATATTCAGATTTTTTCCGTACGTGAACCTTATATATATTTAATTAAATTATTTAAACCACTAGTTCTTTTTATATTTATTTATGTATATAATTATCTTATTTTATATATATATTTATTTATATATTCAGATTTTTTTCCTTACGTAATCCTATTTTTATATAATTAGTTATATGTATTTAATTATACATCTTTAATTAAATTATTTAAAACACTAGTTCATTTTATATTTATTTATGTATATAAGTATCTTATTTTATATATATATTTATTTATATATTCAGATTTTTTTATTTTTATATATTTCATTTTATATATTTAATTATATATATTTAATAAAAACCCTAATCTTAAAATTCTAGATCTGAAATACTAAACCCTAAAACCCTAATCTTAAATATCTAGACCGAAAATATGTACATTTCTGTATACATGTGTATATACATGTATATATGTATTACATGTGCATGTGTACGTGTGCATATATGTTATGTAGGTGTTATAACCTTAAAACGCTAATCTTAAAGATTTAAATCTAAAATATGTATATTTTTGTATGCATGTGTATCTACATGTATGTATGTATTATATGTATATGTGTGTTTGTGTATATATGTTATCTACGTATTAAAATCCTAAAACCCTAATCAGAAAGACTTACACTAAAATCTGAATACTAAATCCTAAAACTCTAATCTTAAATATCTAGACCTAAAATATGTATATTTCTATATACATGTGTATATACATGTATATATGTATTATATGTGCATGTGTATGTGTGCATATATGTTATGTAGGTGTTACAACCCTAAAACCCTAACCTTAAAGATTTAAATCAAAAATATGTATATTTTTGTATGCATGTGTATCTGCATGTATGTATGTATTATATGTATATGCGTGTTTGTGTATATATGTTATCTACGTATTAAAATCCTAAAACCCTAATCAGAAAGACTTACACTAAAATCTGAATATAAACCCTAAAACCCTAATCTTAAATATCTAGACCTAAAATATGTATATTTCTGTATACATGTGTATATACATGTATATATGTATTATATGTGCATGTGTATGTGTGCATATATGTTATGTAGGTGTTATAACCCTCAAACCCTAATCTTAAAGATTCAAATCTAAAATATGTATATTTTTTGTATGCATATATATCTACATGTATGTATGCATTATATGTATATGTGTGCTTGTGTATATATGTTATCTACGTATTAAAATCCTAAAACCCTAATCAGAAAGACTTAGACTTAAATATGAAATACTAAACCCTAAAACCCTAAATTATTTAAAACACTAGTATATAATTATCTTATTTTATATATATATTTATTTAAATATTCAAATATTTTTTCCTTACATAATCCTATTTTTATATATTTAATTTTATATATTTAATTATATATATTTAATTAAATTATTTAAAACACTAGTTCTTTTTATATTTATTTATGTATATAAGTATCTTATTATATATATATATATATATATATATATATATATATATATATATATATATATATATATATATATATATATATATATATATATATATATTTATATATTCAGATTTTTTAATTTTTATATATTTCATTTTATATATTTAGTTATATATATTTAATTAAAATCCTAATCTTAAAGATTTAAATCTAAAATATGTATATTTTTGTATGCATGTGTATCTACATGTATGTATGTATTATATGTATATGTGTGCTTGTGTATATATGTTATATACGTATTAAAGTCCTAAAACCCTAATCAGAAAGACTTAAACTTAAATCTGAAATACTAAACCCTAACACCCTAATCTTAAATATATAAACCTAAAATATGTATATTTCTATATACATGTGTATGTACATGTATATATGTATTATATGTGTATGTGTATGTGTGCATATATGTTATGTAGGTGTTATAACCCTAAAACCCTAATCTTAAAGATTTAAATCTAAAATATGTATATTTTTGTATGCATGTGTATCTACATGTATGTATGTATTATATGTATATGTGTGTTTGTGTATATATGTTATCTACGTATTAAAATCCTAAAACCCTAATCAAAGAGACTTAGACTTAAATATGAAATACTAAACCCTAAAACCTTAATCTTAAATATCTAAACCTAAAATATGTATATTTCTATATACATGTATATATACATGTATATATGTATTATATGTGCATGTTTAAAAACCCTAATCTTCCAGATTTAACCCTAAAACCCTAATCCTATTTTTATATATTTGATGTAAAAATAAAACTTCAAAATAAAAATAGGATTATATGTGTGTATGTATGCATGTGTGTATATATGTGTGTGTATGTATGCATGTGTACATGTGTGTGTGTGTGTGTGTATGTATACATGTGTATACATGTCTGTGTATGTGTATATGTGTGTATGTAGGCATGCATGTGTGTGTACGTGTGTGTATGTATGCATGCTTGTATGTGTATGTGTGTGTATGTGTATGCATGTGTATACATGTGTGTGCATGTATACATGCATGTGTGTATATGTGTGTATGTATGCATTTGTGTATATATGTGTGTATACATGCATGTGTGTATATGTCTGTGTATGTATGCATGCATGTGTGTATATGTGTGTATATATGCGTGTATGTATGTGTGTATATGTGTTTGTGTATGTGTATGTATGCGTATGTGTATATATGTTTGTGTATGTATGTGTGTATGCATGTGTGTGTGTATGCATGTGTGTAAAACTATGTGTGTGTGTATGCATGCATGTGTGTATATGTGTGTGTGTATGTAAACATGCATGTGTGTATAGGTGTGTGTATGTAAGCATGCATGTGTATACATGTATGTGTGTATGTATGCATGTGTAAATTAATGTGTATCTTCCTTTCTCTTCTCTCTCTCTTTCTTTCTCTCTCTCTCTCTCTCTCTCTATCAATAGCGAATAAAAGAGTCACTTACCGGTAGTTCCCTCTTTGAATCGTTGTCGAAAAAGCGTAATGTAGGTCCTCTCTCGTCCAATTCCAAACAATTGACGTGAAAGAACTTCTGCAAAATCAACGAAAAGAGAAATTAGAAACCCTTAAGCATAGAGAAACACAAATGCTAATAGTACGCGCAGCACTTACCAAGTTGTGATATCTAAGCCGAGAGAGAATGTGTGTGTGTAGAGAGAGAGATCCGTGTGTGTGTATGTGTGCACAAGACAATGCAGGTTCGCGCGCACAAGTTCGACAGCAGACCAACAGTACTCAAAAACGCGCAAAAATGTGAAGTTCTGCTCTTGGGTTCGAGGTATGTTTAAAACTCGTCGCCGGTATAGGAGCCGGTATGGATGTCGGTATACGCGTCAATAGTTCCCAGTAAATTACCGGCGCTTATACCGACGCTCATACCAACGCTCATACCGACGCATATAGTGACGCTTATACCGGCGGCTCCGGGCCACACCGACAATCCGTTTAAAACGGTCATACCGACGGTATCTTTTAGTGAGATTTTCCGAGGACTATACCGACGCCGGCTATGACCGTCGGTATATGCAGCGTCGGTATGCCCCTCATATGTTGTAGTGAACGCACTCCATTTTTTTCTATTTTGAATGTTTGTACTTGCAAATAGAAATGTATGAATCTTACAGCCCGCATGAATGAGGGGCTGTTGTATAAGAGAGAATGGAATTATATACTTTTGTGCGCTTACAGATTGCTAGCAGAGTTGCAATTTGTTCAAATTGTTATGTATTTTGCTTTGGATGGAGAACAATTCTTAATATCACCATCATGATAACTTTGTTTGAAACGTTAATGGGAGTTTTCATCAATCTTATGATGTTAGTCTTATGTACAGTCTTCCCATCTCGATTTTATTATGTGTCTAATGTGAATCGTTCTATAGTACTCATATATATATATATATATATATATATATATATATATATATATATATATATATATATATATATATATATATATATATATATATATATATATATATATCATAAAATGTACCTCCTGGAAATGGGTTTTAGTATACAGGAGGCATAATGAAAATGATCCATTTTGTATATAAATGTTTAAAAAAAAAATGTAAGTGAATATAATCTTATAATTTGGGACTGAAGTAGAGAGAATGAAAATGTTGAAAAGTCTTTGAAAACCCTTACGCCCGTTCATTCGAAGGAATTCCCTTTATGTCAAATGGCAACTTTCTAATGTGTTATTATTTTAACACAAATATATTTATGCTGTATGTTGCTCTTTAGGTATGGACAGATAAGAGCAATTGACAAACGAGATGCCGTTGGCTTAACACGAGGAAATGTTTTGTTATCTTAATTGGTGGCTTAACGATGCATTGGATAGCATCACATTTTCTGAAATGTAAATGGACGTTCTTTGCACTTTGTATAGAGACCGGAGACGTATTTTAAACAAAATTGTGCAGGTTATGAGGATATGATGGTAGAAAGGCATCAACGCAGAGAGTAATGGAAACAAAACTTCATTAAGATACTTGTTGCCATTGTGCACAAATACAACTTGTTTTTTCCTCTTAATTGTGTGCCTCCATAGACTCACAAATCTAACTCTACATCTTATTGCCTACCTCCTTTCAAGGAACTCAGGACATACCTAGTGAACGCGATGTGAAAGAAGGGGCAAATAAACTATAGAGCTAGCATTTTGATCAATCTAGTTGATGACTAAACATTGATGAATTTAGCACATCGAACATGGATGACATTTTAGCTCAGTTCTTACGCTTTTAACAACAGGATAGATGACAAAGAGCTATCTAGTCACTTAATGAGCGATTATCAAAGCGATGAAAACTTTTTAATGGGGAAAATATATCCAAGTTTTGTAAAGAGAGTGAACTCGAGGAAAAGTACGTAGGTGTTGATTTGACCTACATCATCCCAGCTCATGACACTAAAACAAACCACATGGTCGCAATATAGAGGAATAGTCCTCAAGCAGTTCATGCTAGAGGACATAAATAAAGTGGCTCAAAGATCTTTCTTGAGGTAGATTCGTATGCTCAAGGACCAAAAAAACCTAGAAATTAAACGAGAGTTCGAGAAACAATTTGAAGATATGTCTGAGCATGATAGACAATGTTTGATGCATGAAAGAGTGTTCTTTTTTCTACAAGCATTAGATGTTAAAGCCTGAGAGGAAATAATTCCACTCTTGCAAGACATGGATTCCAAATCTTGACTCACATAGGATTGGATACACATTCATGATGTTGTAAGAAGATATGTTAAGAAGCAAGAAGCAATCGAAAAATTTCTAAAAGAGCCGATCTTCAAACAAATGGAAATGATACTCAGATGCCAAGCATATCATCAATCATGGATAATGTTCAATTTCATAATTTTTTATAGTCCCCATTCGAGAATAAAGCAAAAACACACGGGCTATACATACATAACAATGATGAGTGCTATTAAGAAAATCCTACAAGTGTAGTTGATGTAATCTCTAAGGATTCGGGTTGCCATGATTGAGTAGATGTCTTGACAATGGTTAGATCCTTTATGAATACACAAACCCCAAAGAAGGAGGATCAAAGGATCTAGAGGAAGCTAAGCAAGTTTAAACAAAACAATCAACAAACATAAAACAAAACAAAATTCAGCAAACCCAAAGAAAAAAACCAGATGAGGCTTCCCCTACTTCGATAAACTCTTTGCATAAAAAAAAGGGAAATCAAGCAAATGAAGAGGCAATGCATGATTCTAGTAATTATTTAAAGATATCTACCAGGTCTCAAGTGATGAAATAAAGGTTGAGAATGAAATATACAAAGGAAATCTAGTGATTCTAGATGAAGATCCAGTTGAACATGTTTCTTCAATTGATGATATCAGAGAAAATTTGAAGAATTATTTGAAGCCCATTGATAATGATACATATCTTAGAAACTAGGATCCACATACTTGGGTGACTTTAAATAAAACTCTATTGTATGCATGTCAGTATTCAATAATCGGTATAAGCATTCGTAAGTCCCTGGGAAAAACCATGAGTATAGGCATTGGAATATCCTTGGACATACCAAGGCTCATACCATCGCATATACTGATGACCATATCTAAAAAAATATTTTTTGGACAGAGTGTGTTGTCTCTTTCCATATTAGAATGACCATGTTATTGTGTAGCGAAAGACAATACACTATGCCCAAGAAGAAATCGAGTAAGTATGACATGTAATCTAGTGGTTGCCAATTTCGGGTTTACATGATTTGCAACCAGAACATGATTTGATAAAACAAAACACATGAGCATAAAAGAGATGAGAAAAATGAACCATGAACCATATATAAAAGAGATACTCCATAAATGAACCATGTATAAAAGATATATATATTCCATAAATGAACCCTGTACAAAGTGTGGCAAACCACTGCCATATATGAACCAAATACAAAATGTGGCAAACAACTGCCATATAGAAAACAAATACAAAATTTTAATGGACCACATCCATATACAAGCCAAAGACAAAATTGTGGCACACCACTACCGTACACATTCCCTTAGGGATCAAACCATATCGAAAGTTTCAAAACAAACCACATTCATGAAATGAGACAAATTGACATGACTATTATAAAAAACAACTAAAAAGCACCAAACAAATTCTTTATCTCACCTCATCGTAGATGCTCCTATGAAATGATTGTATTGCATCCCTCTAAGTCCAACAATGCAACTAATCCATGAAGATATCCATAATCCAATGATGACCCACTGTCAACTCCTATAACAAATATGCAAAACATTAGATGAACACACATGATGTGCTTAACACAAGCCCATCCAATCATCAAAGTGCTACTTATTAAAACACGTCCTTATTAAACATAACTTCAATGAGGATATCGTTGAGGAGGAGGTTGATGATATTGGACAAGCTTCACACAAAGGTTGATGAGGATGACCAACCCAATTTGATATCTAGATCCTCTACTCCAACTTTGACAACATCCTTTCGACTGCTAAGATCCACTTGATATTTTCTGCGAACGTAATCCACAGAATCGCCACTCCTTAACAGAGAACAAAGGGCATTAACTTGCCCAGTACTGCCGCCCTATATTTGGTTCATCACAACAAGTCCCATTTTACAGTAGATCGTGAAATCCTCATAGTATTTATGAAGGAGATCGTACCTTCCAAAGCTACTTAAACACATCTTCAACACTGAAGCACATCTTAAATAGTAAAGCCCATCTTCAACAGGATCAGCCTATACAAGTGTGCATGTTCCACATTGAAGGTGAACAAAGAAAGTCATTTTGTCAAGACGATACTCAAATCTATATAATTTCCCTCAATTAAGAAACGAGTCAAGATCTGAGACCCTGACACCATTATTTTTGTCTGCATTTAGGCCGCATCCTAAACAACAGAAGGAGTCTTATGGGACACAACTACAAAGAAGTTTGTTTGAAATTGTTGTTGTCTCTATCTCACTACCCCCTTGTGGAGTGAAATGTATTACTTTATTATCACCAATGTAGATTCCTTCCAAAAAGAGTCCCAAACAGAGAGAATAGTTCAATAAGGCTAAACGATTAGCTCAAATCAATTAGACATTGAAGAACAAATGATTAAAAAGAGATATAAGTTCAATGAAGGGCAAATGATTGAAAAAAAGAGATTAGTTCAATAAGCCTTAATCTAAAAATCCCTTTAAACCTTTGAGGCCAAAACTAAAAGGATCATTTTCATCCCCTGTAAGCTACTCGGTAACGTTCTAGAGGAATCTAATTTTGCCTCAGGCTTCACAGCATCCTAGGACTACATGTATTTTTCTAGACTACATTATGCATATGAGTCTTCTATCCTAATGCTTCTACATGCAATGTAAGGATGGATTCTCTAATGATGCAATAAATAGCAACTGAAGATGAAGGTGGTGGCTTCGGAGAATTATGTGTCCTTAACCATTGATGATTAGTGGTTAATGATATTTTTATTTAACAAAAATAATTTTTTGTCGCATAAAATCTTTCATCATCTTACTTTTATGCGTTTACTACACCTTATCGAGATCTTAACTGGTGTCCTCTCTGCCCAAACTCGAAGCTCCTTCTAAACATGTTTCTTAAGGCTGTATTTTGGGCAAAATTTAGTGTTGCTCCTTCCCAAAAGATAGTTCAGTTAGAGATGCTCATAAATTGTAGTTTCTCCATGGTGATGTTTGTGGTCCTATGGAGACAACCTCATTTGGAAACTACCTTTAATTCTTTACTACCACTTCATTTTAATCATTGTATTCTTTTATTGATAATCTACACGTTCTTATGTATTTTTCTTCATGATGCTTTCATATTTGGCTTTAATCATTTCATTTTAGCATGGATTTAGAGTTTCATTACAATCCTCCTTAATCGCATCCATGGAGCACATATTGGGTAACCTTCTTGACCAATCTCATTTTTCCTCGGGCTTCATAGCCTAAATGATTAGTTCAATAAGCCTAAATCATTAGTTCAAATCATTAAGACAGTGAAGAACAAATGATTGACAAGAGAGATTAGTTAAATAAGCCTAAATAATTTAGACATTGAAGAGCAAATGATTGACAACAGACATTATTTCAATAAGCCCAAATCTGAAAGTCCGTTTAAACCTTTCAGGCCAAAATCAAAATGACCACTTTTATTCCTTGTAAGCTATGTTCATCTTTGTTTCGTGCATGGCTATACATACATGCGAAGGTTGATTTCCAATCGATGAAGTTGAGATTGAGGATATCCAAGAATGAAGCTATGGATTGTCAATGAAAGCATCGGCAAATGCAGAAGAAGAAACATACCATGGAGAGTGTAGCTGTAACAAACCATAGTGTTGAATTCTTTGTATATCACAACTTAGAATTCACAGTCTTATTTGAAACCTTGATCATTGCTTGTGCTCACACAAAGGGATTGTGAAGCAATGCAATGGAATGTGAAGCAATGCAAGGTTAAATGTCAATAGAGGACGCTGAGATGGAGGAGATCCTCAACGCAAGCATCAACTAATGCAAACATAAGAAATAGGATGGAAATGTAATAGGATCTCCAGGTGTAAATGTGATCTCCTGCCTGCAGTTGCTCTTTGCTGATCTTGTTCGATAAGAATCCCATACCGTATTTGCTCGGTTATTGGGTCTCTCTCTCTCTCTCTCTCTCTCTCTCTCTCTCTTTTGGGTTCCTAATGCATCCTTTCGATTGAGGTATATACTGCACCTTCAAACCGATGTCGCATTTTGACACTGTCAATGTCGATACAGACCCGACTCTAGCTAGACTTGACTCCCGCTAGAACCGACTCTAGCTAGACTTGACGATACTGTGCTTGCTATTGGCCTCTTGCTAGACTTGACTCTAGGTACACATTTTTTATGGGAAGTAATCACCAGCTTACCCCTTGCGCACTTCGAGCTCTCTTACATTAAGTAAATTATCTTGGCTTTCTCAAAATCTATGATGTGCTTCACTTTTCTGCAAAAGTAAATGCTATGTCGTCTCCTGTGATCTCATTTGAAGGTCTCCCATAATGGGATTATGGGACTACGTGACCGGGGAGGAACTACGAACAGGAGACGACATTTACTCCTGGAACCCAATTAGTGGTTGCCAACTTGCCCACCCAACAAGTGCATGTTAAGTAACGTTCGTTAGTGCCCACCAAACAAATGCATGTGCCTACAAATACAAGTAATGTTCGTTGATGATGATCGATCACATTTAGTCGTGAAGGGCCATCTACAAGATGGAGTCAACGTGTACATAGACCAGAGGACGTATCTTTGGGATCGTCAAAGAGAGAGATTAGTGTTATGTGCATCGTCAAAGTGCGGGATTAGTTTGAAACTGAACTTTCCAGTCGAGCTGGTTTCATGATAATGGGGAAAATGAATCTCAAAAAAAGATGGAGATGAAGACTTTTCGGATAGATTAGAAGAGGAGACAGATTTATAATTTTTGGTACTCAAAGAAAAAAGAATCATGGCACATCCGATGACAAAAACCATTGTGCATTGTTGTCGCAGTACAATGAACACTTCCATTTGAAATGTCACTCTAATGAATCTATTTAAAAACAAAGGATATAATAGTGGATCGAACACAAAGGATAGGAAGTATTTATCACTTGAAAATATTTAACTTAACGAACGATTTTTTTCATTTTTTGTTATTTTCAAGTAGTAGCGCTCTAATAAGCAAACCGATAATTTATGAAGACTTTTCGAGCACATGAAAAGAATACTCTTTCATTGACGAATAATGCATTCTTATTCACAAAATATATTCATGTGGACAAAAATATGTATAACCCAATAATCAACTTTTTATTGCACCACAACAGAACCTATCGCTACATCGCATGTAGTAACTTATGATGGTAGATTGATATCCATGGTTGAAGTTAAAGCTCCGCAAATAATGGAAGATTGGAAAAGTTGAACCCACTTTTTCATTTCATTCTTTTCATTACATGGCAAGTGCATAGGACATCATGGGTTAATCATGTAGCTCCATTCACCATGCTAAATAGAAACTAAGTGAGCAGACGAGAAACATAAAAGACGGTAGCCAGGATATTATCTCTGGAGTCTAAAACTAAAGAATACTCTCATAGAAGTTTAAGTGATTCACATGGTTAAATACCTTACCCTACAAGTGTAAGTTAGTCATATGGTTTGATGTCAACAACTAACTAGAATACGCAGATTCTAAAACCGAGAATTGCGTAGAGATCTCTAAGTATGCCTAGCATCCAATGAGGATGATGTCCAAAATACGCATAGCACCAAAGATTGGCAACACATAAATCATACGTAAGAGTCCTTAATATGGTATCAAGATCCTAAAGAGTCTATATTAAAACATGTCCTCATTAAAGATAACTTCAGTGATGATATCGTTCAGCAGCAGGTTGATGATATTGGACAAGCTTCACACAAAGGTTGATAAGGATGACCAACCCAATTTGATAGGTAGATCCTCTACTGCAACGTTTGACAACATCCACTTGATATTTGATGCGGACGTGATCCACAGAATCACCACTCCTTAACAGAGAAAGAACGGCATTAACTTGCCCACTCCTACCGCCCTGTATTTGGTTCATCACAACGAGTACCGTTTTACAGTAGATCAGGAAATCCTCACAGTTGTTATGAAGGAGATCATACCTTCCAAAGCCATTTTCACAAAGAACTTTAGCACGGTGAACTTTTAGTTATGATATCAAGATCCTAAGGAGTCTCACAAATCATTCTCAAACAAGATTCGATTACTCTTAATGGTAACTACAAATGTTTGAAATTATGCAGATTCTATCATTGCTCGGAGCTTCAAGTACGAATAGACTCGGAGGTTGAAATAGGAGTAGCTACTCTCATTTGATTGTGGACGTGATGAATAACACCCTTGTACATTAGACAGCGAACATACTTTATTACTTAAAAGTCCCAAACACATCTACCAAATGTAATTTGTACATATCCAAGCCAACCGATCCCTCAATCCTCTTTAAAGATAACTTCAGTGATGATATGGTTGAGGAGGAGATTGATGTTTAGGACAAGCTTCACACAAAGGCTCATGAGGATGAGCAACCCAATTTGATAGGTAGATCCTTTACTGCAACTTTGACAACATCCTTTCGATTGCTAAGATCTGCTTGATATTTGCTGCTACCGCCCTCTCTTTGATTCATCAAGAGTCCCGTTTTGCAGTAGATTGCGGAATATTCACAGTTGTTATGAACCACATCTTCAACACGATCAGCCTGTACAAGTGTGCATGTTCCACCTCAAAGGTGACCAAAGAAAGTCATTTTATCAACCCCACTCAAACCTATAAATCTTCCCTTCATTTAGACCCTGACACCATTGTTGTTCTCCATGTTTAGGCCGCATCCTCAACAATGGAAGGATTCTTGTGGGCCTAAGCTACTGAGAAGTTCGTTTGGAATTATTGTTGTTTCTATCTGACTGCCCCCCTTGTGCAGCAAAATGTATTACTTTATTGTCGCCAATGTAGATTCCTACCAAAGAGAGTCCCAAATAGAGAATAGTTCAATAAGCCTAAATGATTAGCTCACATCATTTAGACATTCAAGAACAAATGATTGAAAAGAGAGACTAGTTCAATGAAGGGCAAATGATTGACCAGAGGGATTAGTTCTATAAGCCTTAATCTAAAATCCGTTTAAATCTTTCAGGCCAAAATTAAAAGGACCATTTTCATCCCTTGTAAGCTATTGGGTAACCTTCTTGAGGAATCTCATTTTGCTTCAAGCTTCACAGCATCCTAGGACTACATGTATTTTTCTAAACTACATTATGCATATGAATCTTCTATCGTAATGCTTCTACATGCAATGTAGGGGTCACTTCTCTAATGATGCAATAAATGGTGGGTGAAGATGAAGGTGGTGGCTTCGGACAATCTCATGTCCTTAACCATTGATGATTAGTGGTTAATGATATTTTTATTTAACACAAACAATGTTTTGTCGCATAAAAATTTTTATCATCTAAATTTTGTGGGTTTACTACACCTTATCGATATCTGAATGGTGTGCTCTCTGCCCAAACTCGAAGCTCCTTCTAAACATGTTTCTTAAGGCTGTATTTTGGGCAAAATGTAGTGTTGCTCCTTCCCAAAAGATCGTTCAGTTAGAGATGCTCATAAATTGTAGTCTTTCCATAGTGATGTCTGTGGTCCTATGGAGACAACCTCATTCGGAAACTACCTTTATTTCTTGACTACCATTTCATTTTAATCCTTGTATACTTTTATTGATAATGTACACGTTCTTGTGTATTTTTCTTCACGATGCTTTCATATTTGGCTTCAATCATTTGATTTTAGCATGGATTTTTCAATCTTGCTTAATCGCATCCATGGAGCACATATTGGGTAACCTTCTTGACGAATCTCATTTTGTCTCGGGCTTCATAGCCTAAATGATTAGTTCAATAAGCCTAAATGATTAGTTCAATAAGTCTAAATGATTAGTTCAAATCATTAGACACTTAAGACCAAATGATTGAGAAGAGAGATTAGTTAAATAAGCCAAAATCATGTAGACACTTAAGAGCAAACGATTGACAAGATAGATTAGTTCAATAGCCTAAATCTGAAAATCCGTTTAATCCTTTCAGGCCAAAATGAAAAGGACCACTTGTATCCCTTGTAAGCTATGTTTATCTTTGTTTCGTGCATGACTATACATACATGCGAAAGTTGATTTCGAATCGATGAAGTGGAGATTGAGGATATCGAAGAAAGAAGCTATGGATTGTCGATGCAAGCATCGCAACTGCAGAAGAAGAAATTTACCATGGAGAGTGTAGCCGTAACAAACGATAGTGTTAGATTCTTTGCATATCATAACTTAGAACCCAGAGTCTTATTTGAATGTGAAGCAATGCAATAGAGGACGCTGAGATGAAAACAGTGATGGAAATCCAGGAACGTACTGTTACAGTGTACGTAACTGTAACAGAATCTCCAGGTGTAAATGTGATCTGGTTCGATAAGAATCCTCAACGCATAGAGGACGCTGAGATGGAGGAGATCCTCAACGCAAGCATCGACTAATGCAAACATAAGAAACAGTGATGGAAATCCAGGAACGTACCATGGTGTGCTTAAATGTAACAGAATCTCCAGGTGTAAATGTGATCTCCTGCCTGCAGTTGCTCTTTGCTGATCTTGTTCGACAAGAATCCCATACCGTATTTGCTCAGTTGCTCTTTGCTGATCTTGTTCGACAAGAATCCCATACCGTATTTGCTCGGTTATTGGATCTCTCTCTCTCTCTCTCTCTCTCTCTCTCTCTCTCTCTCTCTCTCTGGTTCCTAATGCGTCCTTCGGAAAAGGGGTCCTGCCGATTGAGGAATATATTGCATCTTCAAACCGATGTCGCATTTTGACAGTGTCAATGTCGATACAGCCGCCCATCGTCGATCCGGAAAGTCAATTGGTCTCCCGCTAGACTTGACTGTAGCTAGACTTGACTATACTTTGCCTCTTGCTAGACTTGACTCTAGGTACACATTTTTGATGGGAACTCAAAATCCATGATGAGCGTCACAATGCCATGTCCTGTCCTGTGATTATGGGTCTGCGTGACCGGGGAGGAACTACGAACAGGAGACGACATTCACTCCTGGAAACCAATAAGTGGTTGCCAAGAGACCAATGGAGGACGTATCTTTGGGATCGTCTAAGAGAGAGATTAGTGTCATATGCATCGTGAAAGTGCGGGATTAGTTTGAAACTGCACTTTCCACTCGAGCTTGCGAGTCGAAGAGATCGAAGAACCTGCAAACAAAATCAGCAAAGAGGAACTGCAAAGGCGGAGAGCTACAGGACTCCTTTTGAATAGGGTCAGCAAAGAGGAATTGGAGCTAGGAGCTGACATTCACTCGTGGAGACCGTGCTACAGCTACGCTCATCATGGCACGTTTCTCATTCTTCATCGTTGTTCGTTATTTTTGCATTCATCGATGCTTGTGTAGTCCGTCGCTGCCTATTCACTGAGTCTCCTTAATCTCATAAAATTCAGCTTTCGCAACATTTGTGCCTATCAATGGTACCACTGACCATCGCGAAACTGCTGCTGCATACTCTTAACCACTGCGAGTGACACTAAAACAAAATGAGGTTATTTTCAGCTCTTTTCAAATTTAAATCCCAGCGTTTAGGTGATTTCCTAAAAAAAAAGCATGCAAATACAGATTTTTTTTTGTCTATCTCTCTTTCTCTCTTTCCCTTCCCCTCACGTTTCTCTCTTCCTCTCCTAATGCATGCATGTTTAGTGTGTGTGTGTGTGCTCCCTTTCGTCATGCATGCATGCTTAGTGTGGGTGTGTGTGTGAAATGCAATCATGGTATTAGTAGCAAGTATGTGCTATAATGAGTGAGTGAATGAATGCATTTTTCTAGATGTGTGTGTCTAGATGCATACGTCCATGTGTGCATGGCAGGGTGTGTGTGTGTGAGAGAGAGAGAGAGATAGAGAGAGAGAGAGATATTAGATAGTTAGATAGTTAAAAGGAGATAAAGTTAGGATGATAAATGTGACAAGTTATTTTTTTCCTAGTGGGCTATGTGGGGGGGAGGGGGTACATGAATGTGCAAAAAAACTGATGGGGAGGTAAGTGGGAGAGGATATGGGAGCTTTTTATGCTTGTAACTTCTTTTTTATAGCTTTTCGTATCCCAACCAAACGAGTTGAGGGGTACATGGAATGTGTAGAAAACTCTATGCTTAGGATGTAAATGGCAGAGGACATGGGAGGATGTATGGGGGCTTTTTATGCTTGTAAATCATCAATGATAGCTTTACATTTAGAGTAGACAAACCATTCAACTATAAGAGGCGAAGTGGCTCCTCGTACAATCTATAGCTGTAGACAAACCATTCACCTACAAAGGTGGAGTGTCTCCTTGTACTTTCTAGAGATTCTTATTTCTTTGGCTTGATTTGAGTGGGGCCTAAGGCCATAGTGATGTAGATGGTTGATCCCTTGACTTGATGTGTTTGCTTTAGTTGAATAGTGGCTCAAACCCCCTTGGTATTGCAAGAGAAAAAATTCTGAATAGTGAGGTCTCAAGCTTGATGGGTTGGATAGCCTTATTGAGCTTGTTAAGGGCTACATGAAGAAATTTTAAATCTCCCCCTATAGTGCAATCATGGCTTGTGTAGGGATCTTTGATTCAAGGGTAGCAAATTGTGAATGCAATCGTGGCTTATGGAGGGATCTTTGAACCAAGGATAGCAAATTGTGAATGCAATCGTGGCTTCTAGAGGGATCTTTGAACCAAGGATAGAAAACATGATAGTCTCAAATGCAAAGATCATCCAATAGATATGGTGAAATATACTAGCTATTTACACATTGTTCATATACGTTTTACATTATACCACTAGGACTAGATCAAATGGGTTACCTCCCTTCAACACGGAGAGAGAGTCCCAAAACTTGAAGTATTGAAGGTATGATGCCCTTTTGGTTTTTTATAATGAGACTGACTCATTAGGATGTGATTAAACTAAATTTGTGTTATCACTCAATCTAGTTTATCTTACCAATTGTAACAAGTGGATGTTTAATGGATGTAATGCAAAAATGCATTTACAAGATAGGAGAAATAGTGAGATAACTATATGTGCATACTTGAGTAAATGGCACATCAATCGTGTTTCTATAAGCAAGACAGGAGTTAACATAGGGACTTATGCGTGAACTTCCAGGTGGATATCTTACAAGTAAATCAACCTAGCAACAGTTGTATGTGCAATAGAAAAGGCCAGGGAGAGAGTATGTCTATTGGAAGAGCGATTTCCTACAAGTATTCTTAACATTTAAGTCCACTTGCTTGTACATTTGGTGGTGAGGTGGAGATTGTAGGCACTCTGCATGCTCGATGGATGTTTTTTTACAAAGGTTTATGGGTGTAGAGGCCAGAGCTCTTGGCATTCTGATGTGGAGGAAAGCTCTCAGATGCAGTTTCAGATGCGGATTGTTGCTTCCATTTCAGTTGATTTGTTTTTCGGCCTCTCACTTTCTCATCTATTTCTCTTTCTCCCTCTCTATTTCTCTCACTTTCTATTTCTCTCTCTCTCCCTCTCTATCTCTTTCCCTCTCTCTTTCTTCTCTCTCTCTCTCTCTCTCTCTCTCTCTCTCTCTCTCTCTCTCTCTCTCTCTCTCTCTCTCTCTCTCTCTCTCTATTCCCCTCTCTCTTTCACGCCCCCCCTCTCTCTTCTTTCTCGTTCTCTCTCTCTCTCTCTTTCTATCTCCCTCTCTCTTCCCCTCTCTCTCCCCGCTCCCTTCTCACTCTCCTCACCCGCCATCCCGCACCCCTCCGCCCCGCCATCCTCTCCTCCTCCGCCCCCCGCCCCTCATTGCCCCGCCTCCGCACCCCGCCCGCTTCCCCCGCACCCCCTCCCACCTGCACCCGCCATTCCCACCCGCTTAGTCCCGCCAAGCCCCCGCCACCTAGCCTCTCCGCCCCACTCAACCCACCCACCTAGCTCCTCTACCCATCCGCCTCCGCCTCCTCCTCCTCTACCCACCCGCCTCCGCCTCCTCCTCCTCTACCCACCCGCCTCCGCCTCCTCCTCCTCTACCCACCCGCCTCCGCCTCCTCCTCCTCTACCCACCCGCCTCCGCCTCCTCCTCCTCTACCCACCCACCTCCGCCTCCTCCTCCTCTACCCACCCGCTTCCGCCTTCTCCTCCTCTACCCACCCGCCTCCGCCTCCTCCTCCTCTTCCCACCCGCCTCCGCCTCCTCCTCCTCTTCCCACCTGCCTCCGCCTCCTCCTCCTCTACCCACCCGCCTCCGCCTCCTCCTCCTCTACCCACCCTCCTCCCCTCCTCTCCTCTACCTGCCCACACACCCACACTTACACAAACACACTTTCACCCACCCCCATACACACACACAAATACACACACACTTTCACACATATACACCCACCCCCATACACACACACAACTCACACACTCACACACACACACCCTTCCACACACACCCTCAAACACTCTCACACACACACACCCTTCCACTCACACACCGGCTCACTCACACACCCATATACACACACATGCACTCTCACGCATATACTTCCACACACGCTCTCCCATACACACACGCACCCACATACACACACACCCATACACTCACGCACCCACGCATATCTCGGTGATGATGGGAGGATATCAATAAGGAAATTGTTGGGGCTAAGCATTTGATTTACATGACTGGATGGTCAGTATACACACGAATTGAGTTGATTCGGGACTCAGAAAGGCCAATCAAAGGTTCCAAGGGGGATCGGGTGAACCTCCTTGTGTGGAGTAACATAACTCTTGTTGGCATCTTCAAGAAGGATGATCTTCTGACCGACACAATATTGAAGACGTGTTAGTGATATAACAGGAGAAGTTGACTGGAAAGACCAAGGGCGTGAACTTCCACCATGCGGGAGGAGACTATGGTAAATGAAGAAGTACATGGGCTTACTAGTAGTGATGCTACCCCACCTGTCATCCCAATCTCCCGAACTGCATAATTAAAGGGGCTCAGATGGCAAGTGAAAAGATAAAAAGGTAATTGTTAAAATTGAAAGTGGAATTGCCTGCAACCATTCACGGACTACCTATTTTTGTGGATCTAATTCAAATCAAGTGGAATATTTGACCTACCCCCCAATTTTGGGTGATTATCCGGCGCGTGATCAGTGGACGTGAAGATTCGGGAAGGCTCTCTTGGCCTATTGAGGCCTATATAAACAAGGGATTTGTGCTCATTAGGGTACACACTTTTTGGTACATTTTTCTGGAGTCACTTTGCCGGGTATATACGTGCCGAAGTTCTCTCTTGCACTTGGTGGTTTCAAGTCTACTGTGGGAGCTACCCTATAGTGTGTTTATAGAGGGGAGGCCTCTCAGTGAAGGGCTATGAGCACTATAGTGCAAAAGAGTAGCTTGGATTTTTCCTCTTTTCCGTGAGTCAGTGTGGTGGATTGTGTTCTATTCTCTTGAGAAGATCTTACCCTTTGTATTGTTTTGAGTTAGTCTGCATATCAGTGGTCCTTATGCTGATAGGAAGAAACTGTTGTATTGGAGTTAATACTTTTAGGGTGGCTTGTTAGCCCTAAGTTTACACATTTGAGCATCTTTCATCATTTGCCTAACTTTGTAGTCATCTGATTTGAATCAAGCAGTGTACGGTCTTTCTTGGTCATATGTTTTCCATATTTCCGAAGTATTAACCACTCTGTGCAATCCATGTTATATACCTGCTCAAAGAAATGTTAAAGGGTATACTTCCCTAAAGAGAACCCCCCTTGAGTAGGCGACGTACTGGATGGTTAAACTTTAATCTCTACTTTTGTTAAAAGCAGACACCCCAGTACCTCCTCTACAGTTTGGCACGCCCAGTGGGACCTTTGCATTTCTGTGAGAGGTATTTTCGCCCTATTACATTTGCAAGTAGGTACACGACCCATACACGGGCAGATAAGGAGTCTCTTCGTGTTCGGAGGAGCCTTAACAAGTTAGCCATAACCACGACTAGTGAGTCTACCTCTCCTTTGCCCTCCCTAAATTTATCTATGGATTTGGGTGCGACACCATTATCAAAAGAGAGGTATAGGAGAACTCTAGACTTCTCCTCAAATACGTCCGAAGAAACGCCAGTACAAATGGAGGACCTCTCTCATTTGCTCTCCAGATTAAACATCAAATTCCCTACCTTCAAGGGACAAGCTTATGAGGATGCTGATGATCATGTGAGGAGATTCATCTCTTTATGTCGTGGACGAGGTCTGCAGAATAGAGAGGACGCAATGTTGGCGCTCTTTCCATCCACATTGGAGGGCCTTGCAGATAAATGGTATAGTCAATATGCAGATGGCCATTTCACTACATGGGAGGCTCTGAAGGCGGCATTCTCACAGACATTCCGACCAAGTGATTCCTCAAAAAGAGCTCTAGATCAGCTAGAGAATTTGAAGCTAAGATCAGGTGAATCTTTTCATGAACTTCACACTAGAACAAAAGCACTTGTTGCACGTCTGCCACATGCTCCAGGTGACTTTTTGGTTAAAAAGTGGATAGAAAAGGCTCTGCCCAGGTCATCTCAGCAGAAGCTTCGTGAGTCTCTTAGATTGGATGCGACTCTCAATGATTTTGTTGCAGCGGCATCACGCATTGAAGAAGCAAGGCAACATTTTGAAGGAGATACACACTCAAAGTATACTGCAGATCTGGATCATATTGAGCAACTAAGGAGGGAACTAGAAGCATTGAAAATGCAACAAAATCAACAAGAAGAGAAGGTCTTGCCACCACTGCGACGCACGGATGATGAAGTAGCCCAACTTCGTCGAGACTTAGAAGATTTGAAGACCACTCAGGATATAAGGAGACAAATTTGGTGTACAATTTGTAACAACAATGGACATTCCAATGCTAATTGCCCTATTAAGGTAAGCTGTCAATTTTGTGGAAAAGATGGTCATGAAGCCAGAGATTGTTATTACCTCAAGGGTACACAGCAGAGAGGTAACCCTCAAACTTTGGATTCATACTATGCTAGTACTTCAAATACACCTAATAGAGAGGAGAATAGGCCTGCAAAGCCTAGATATAATAGACCCTTGATGTGCTATCGTTGTGTTGAATATGGCCACAAGCAAAATAGGTGTTCCCTCCTAGAAGATGCACCTCCTTGTCAACATTGTCCAGAGGCCAAGGATCATTATACCAAAGATTGCCCAAGAGGTCGTCCTGCTCCAATTCATATGATTGCCGTCTCTCCACATGAAGAAGGAAAAACCACTCAGACTTATGTTGTTTCATCCTCTGCAATGCCGATGATGACTAGAGCTAGGCAAGCAGCTACAACCTAGAGAGATGAACAACAAGGATTTCAGGATAAAGAGGAAGAAAAGGAGTCTGGATGGAAGGACCAAGCACAAATTGAAGGAGCTTATAATAAGATGACTACTTCTCTAAAGGGCCAACCAACAAGTCTGCAAGAAAACACTTAGGAGGTAAACATTGAATAGATCTTGAAAGGTATTCCTCACAAGGTTAGTCTATATGAACTTATAAGGATGGATTCAAAAATAAGAAGTGACTTACTGAAGATTATACACTCTGCTCACTTGGTCCAATCACCTAGTATAGATGGTTTCATGGTTGATTTTCCCCCTGCACCCTTAGCAGACTACCAAAGCTCAAGATTATCTGTTTGTATAAAGGATGAAGCTCTCACAGGTGTGATCATAGATGGAGGCTCTGGTATCAATTTAATGCCAGATTTTACAATGAAGAAGCTGAAATTGAACCCCACCAAGTTGGCACCATTCACGGTTACATTGGCAGATCAAGATCGGGTTGCGCCACTGGGCATTATTGAGAAGGTACTGATAGTAGTACAGGGCTGCCATTTTGCTCTAGATTTTGTTGTTATTGCACTTCCACAGGAAACTTCTTACCCTCTACTCCTGGGGAGACCTTGGCTGAGACAAGCAAAAGCTTTGCAAGATTGGGGAAAAAATAAACTATGGATTTCAACAAATACCAATAGCCAACTGTAACTACATTTGGAAAAAGGATTCGACTTAGGAAAAACTACTGGATATACTGTGGATACTCAAGTAATGCCCTCTCTACCCCAAGAAGATGATACATTGTTAAATTGGATGATGGGAAGTGCAGAGTGTTGCACAGTGGAGATCAATGAAATTGAGGAAGAAGTTGCAGATAAGGAAATTACAGAAAAGGGCAATGAAGACCACAAGGTGTTGGAGAATGAGCAACTGAAGGAAAATACAATCTTTGAAGAGGATACCATTATAAAAGTATCAGAGAGGGAAAATTATGAACCTAAGAGCAGAGAAGATCTCCCTTTTGCAGATATACCTCAAGGTTGGATGAAAGAACATGTTGCAGAATATAAATTAAAATCCACTCCTGCATATAGTGGAGATGATTTTTCAAGCAAGACCAATTCTGAAACATTGGTTCAAGAAGTAAATTTAGGGGATGAAGAGAACCCTCAAGTAGTCCATTTGGCATCCTGGTTGTGGCATTATCCTAATTTACTACAGAAGGTAACTTCTTTGCTTTTTACTTACAAAAGTGTCTTCGCATGGTCCTACAAAGATTTAACAGGAATACCAGAAGAGCTTGGGTTACATCGGATACCCTTAGTTGAGAGAGCCGCGCCAGTAAGAAGTAGGCCATATCGACTCAATCCGAAGTATGCAGAGGCGGTAAAGGCAGAGATTACAAAACTAGAGGAAGCAGGTATAATTGTGCCAGTAGAACATTCCAGGTGGCTCTCCTCTATGGTTATTGTGCCCAAGAAAAATAGCAAAAAAATAAGAGTATGTGTTGATTTTCATGCTTTGAATAAAGTGACTATTCAAGATGGATTTCCTCAGCCCTTCACAGAGCAAGTACTTGAAGAAGTAGCTGGTCACACTTTGTATAGTTTCTTGGATGGTTTTAGTGGCTACAATCAGATAGTGATCCATCCTGATGATAGGGACAAAACAGCCTTTGTCACTCCCTGGGGCACTTATGTCTATACTCGAATGGCTTTTGGTTTGAAGAATGCACCGGCTTCATTTAATAGAACGATGTATCTGATATTGGGCAAATGGTTAACAACCTTTCTACGCATTTTCATGGATGACTTTTCAGTATTTTCAGGTACAGATAGAAGGGCAGTAGTTCAAGATCTCCATGACCATTTGGAAAATCTAAAAGAAATTTTTGAGCAATGTCTCAAAATAGGTTTGAAATTGAATCCTGATAAATGTCACTTTTTGGTCACTAAGGGCACTCTTCTTGGTCACATAGTATCTGCGGAAGGTATAACTGTTGACCCTGCAAAGGTTACAGCTATTCTTTCCATGCCAATTCCACAAAGCCCAAAGGAAGTGCAAAGTTTCTTCGGCCATGCAGGGTATCACAGAAGATTCATTAGGATGTATTCGGAAATTGCTAAGCCCTTGTCAAGGCTTACCAGCAAAAAGATCCCTTTCTCATGGAGTGCTGAAGCTGACAAAGCATTTTGTGAACTAAAGTTGAGGCTATGTACTGCTCCACTTTTAAGTGTTCCTAATTGGTCATTGGAATTTCATGTGCATACAGATGCTAGTCTTCATACCGTTGGTGCAGTTCTAGCTCAACCATCATCTCACAAAGTGGATAGACCTATCTCTTATGCAAGCAGACTACTCAATCAAGCTAAAAGAAATTACAGTACAACGGAAAGAGAAGGTTTGGCTATCGTATTTGCTCTTCAGAAGTTTAGACATTATCTCCTTGGTGTACATTTCATTGTTATTTCTGATCATCAGCCCTTGAAGTATTTGATAAACAAGCCTAGAGTAGCTGGAAGGATTTGGAGATGGTTACTCCT
This sequence comes from Ceratopteris richardii, assembly GCA_020310875.1. Lineage (NCBI taxonomy): Eukaryota > Viridiplantae > Streptophyta > Polypodiopsida > Polypodiales > Pteridaceae > Ceratopteris > Ceratopteris richardii. The sequence continues at coordinate 198,916,720 of CM035414.1, read as the reverse complement.
ATTTCAAGAATTTAATTTTGATATTCATATTAAGCCAGGAAAAGAGCACTACATGGCAGATCAAGTGTCCAGGACGGCAATGAGCAAAAAGGCAACAGGTATTAATGATGAATTGGTGGATAGCAATCTTTTTCTAGTAGCAATCTGCACGGGTTGGTACGATGAAATTCTTCATGTTCTCACTACTGGAAAGATCCCAGAACACTTGACACCTGTAGAAAAGAGAAGATTGCTCCTAAAAACCAAAGCATATTCTCTTACAAATGGAAATTTATATAAATACTGTCAGGATGATATATTGAGAAGGTGTGTCTATCCAGAGGAGGTAAATCTTTTGCTGGAGGCTGCACACAATGAAGGACACCTAAAGGGGGAAGAATTGGCTCATAGAATCATCCACAAAGGATTATGGTGGCCTCACATTTTCAAGGATGCAATCAAGTTTTCTAAAGAATGCCACAACTGCCAGAGGTGTGCTCCCGCGCCAACCAGATTGAATTTCCAACCATTGGTCATATCTACAGCATGGCTCCCATTTGAACGATGGGGTCTTGATTTCATAGGGCCAATTAGCCCAACTGGGCAACCAGGAGGTAAAAAGTATATTTTGATGGCCACATGCTATGCCACTAAATGGATAGAGGCTAAAGCTACTGTAGACTGCACGGCTTTAACAGTAGCTAAATTTATGTATAAACGTATTTTCTCAAGATTTGGTTGCCCACTGGAAATTACTAGTGATAGGGGCACACATTTTGTAAATCAATTGCTCCAGTTTATGTTTGACAAGTACAAAATCTTCCATAAAAATCTTGTGCCTACTACCCCAGGGCAAATGGCCAAGCAGAGAGTTCCAATAAGATTTTGATTGGATTGCTTCGCAAATTATCTTTCGATCATCAAAGCTCTTTGCCGCTAGCACTGATTGGTGCAATTTGGGCTTTCAGAACCACGAAGAGGGGAACCACAGGCGAGACTCCATTCCATTTAGTATATGGAAAAGAGGCATTGGCACCATTTGAGTTTATTATCAGAAAGGAAATAGGAATCAAAACCATTGGCATTCAACCCCCCATTCAGAGATTGGTGGCATTAGAAGAGTACAGAGAAGGGGCAATGCAAAAACTTCTGGTGACATAAGAAGAGCGCAAGAGATTGCATGACAGGTTTCTGAGATCTAATGAAGTTCAGGAAAGGTCCATGGTTTTAGTGCATCAAGTTCCGGCAATTCCAACCAAGTTGGCACCTAAATGGATAGGGCCTTATAAGGTAATAACGGTACTCCCTCATGGTGCAGTGCAACTGGAGGATCTGCAAGGAAAAAGGATTCCCCTTGTCAACATCTCCCGGGTGAAGAAGTATCTGAACTAGGTCAAAATGGAAGCATTCCACCCTTGTACATACCATGTTTCTTTTTAGTGATTACAGAATAACTAGATCTCATTGAAACGAGTAGAATAAGGAAGAAATTGCACCAGGGACGGTGCAAAAGCTTGATGTGGGGGTCTGTAGAGGCCAGAGCTCTTCGCATTCTGATGTGGAGGAAAGCTCTCAGATGCAGTTTCAGATGCGGATTGTTGCTTCCATTTCAATTGATTTGTTTTTCGGCCTCTCACTTTCTCATCTATTTCTCTTTCTCCCTCTCTATTTCTCTCACTTTCTATTTCTCTCTCTCTCCCTCTCTATCTCTTTCCCTCTCTCTTTCTTCTCTCTCTCTCTCTCTCTCTCTATTCCCCTCTCTCTTTCAACCCCCCCCTCTCTCTTCTTTCTCGTTCTCTCTCTCTCTCTCTTTCTATCTCCCTCTCTCTTCCCCTCTCTCTCCCCCTCCCTTCTCACTCTCCTCACCCGCCATCCTGCACCCCTCCGCCCCGCCATCCTCTCCTCCTCCGCCCCCCGCCCCTCATTGCCCCGCCTCCGCACCCCGCCCGCTTCCCCCGCACCCCCTCCCACTTGCACCCGCCATTCCCACCCGCTTAGTCCCGCCAAGCCCCCCCCCCCCACCTAGCCTCTCCGCCCCACTCAACCCACCCACCTAGCTCCTCTACCCACCCGCCTCCGCCTCCTCCTCCTCTACCCACCCGCCTCCGCCTCCTCCTCCTCTACCCACCTGCCTCCGCCTCCTCCTCCTCTACCCACCCGCCTCTGCCTCCTCCTCCTCTACCCACCCACCTCCGCCTCCTCCTCCTCTACCCACCCGCCTCCGCCTCCTCCTCCTCTACCCACCCGCCTCCGCCTCCTCCTCCTCTACCCACCCGCCTCCGCCTCCTCCTCCTCTACCCACCCGCCTCCGCCTCCTCCTCCTCTACCCACCTGCCTCCGCCTCCTCCTCCTCTACCCACCCGCCTCCGCCTTCTCCTCCTCTACCCACCCGCCTCCGCCTCCTCCTCCTCTTCCCACCCGCCTCCTCCTCCTCCTCCTCTTCCCACCCGCCTCCGCCTCCTCCTCCTCTACCCACCCTCCTCCCCTCCTCTCCTCTACCTGCCCACACACCCACACTTACACAAACACACTTTCACCCACCCCCATACACACACACAAATACACACACACTTTCACACATATACACCCACCCCCATACACACACACAACTCACACACTCACACACACACACCCTTCCACACACACCCTCAAACACTCTCACACACACACACCCTTCCACTCACACACCGGCTCACTCACACACCCATATACACACACATGCACTCTCACGCATATACTTCCACACACCCTCTCCCATACACACACGCACCCACATACACACACACCCATACACTCACGCACCCACGCATATCTCGGTGATGATGGGAGGATATCAATAAGGAAATTGTTGGGGCTAAGCATTTGATTTACATGACTGGATGGTCAGTATACACACGAATTGAGTTGATTCGGGACTCAGAAAAGCCAATCAAAGGTTCCAAGGGGGATCGGGTGAACCTCCTTGTGTGGAGTAACATAACTCTTGTTGGCATCTTCAAGAAGGATGATCTTCTGACCGACACAATATTGAAGACGTGTTAGTGATATAACAGGAGAAGTTGACTGGAAAGACCAAGGACGTGAACTTCCACCATGCTGCAGGAGACTATGGTAAATGAAGAAGTACATGGGCTTACTAGTAGTGATGCTACCCCACCTGTCATCCCAATCTCCCGAACTGCATAATTAAAGGGGCTCAGATGGCAAGTGAAAAGATAAAAAGGTAATTGTTAAAATTGAAAGTGGAATTGCCTGCAACCATTCACGGACTACCTATTTTTGTGGATCTAATTCAAATCAAGTGGAATATTTGACCTACCCCCCAATTTTGGGTGATTATCCGGCGCGTGATCAGTGGACGTGAAGATTCGGCAAGGCTCTCTTGGCCTATTGAGGCCTATATAAACAAGGGATTTGTGCTCATTAGGGTACACACTTTTTGGTACATTTTTTTGGAGTCACTTTGCCGGGTATATACGTGCCGAAGTTCTCTCTTGCACTTGGTGGTTTCAAGTCTACTGTGGGAGCTACCCTGTAGTGTGTTTACAGAGGGGAGGCCTCTCAGTGAAGGGCTATGAGCACTATAGTGCAAAAGAGTAGCTTGGATTTTTCCTCTTTTCCGTGAGTCAGTGTGGTGGATTGTGTTCTATTCTCTTGAGAAGATCTTACCCTTTGTATTGTTTTGAGTTAGTCTACATATCAGTGGTGCTTATGCTGATAGGGAGAAACTGTTGTATTGGAGTTAATACTTTTAGGGTGGCTTGTTAGCCCTAAGTTTACACATTTGAGCATCTTTCATCATTTGCCTAACTTTGTAGTCATCTGATTTGAATCAAGCAGTATACGGTCTTTCTTGGTCATATGTTTTCCATATTTCCGAAGTATTAACCACTCTGTGCAATCCATGTTATATACCTGCTCACAGAAATGTTAAAGGGTATACTTCCCTAAAGAGAACCCCCCTTGAGTAGGCGACGTACTGGATGGTTAAACTTTAATCTCTACTTTTGTTAAAAGCAGACACCCCAGTACCTCCTCTACAATGGGTTTTGTGAGACAAAGAGCACAATCAAAGAGATCCATGGTAGAAGGATGGTAGGTACAAGAATCATGTGTATTCATATCTTAGTACCAATCACACTCTCAGAACAACATTGTAGAATTGTGGAGCATAAATGACAATGACTGAGTGGTGAATGATGCTCCACAAGGCAATGGCGTCCTAAAGTGATTCAATGAGAAATCACAAACCAAAGTGAGTAATTATCGTATGATGAATAGTGATATCATGCAAAGGTGGTATAAAATGTACAATAAAATCAGGCAAGAATAGATTTTGTCTTGCGAGGAATGGAACCAAACAAATAGGCTCGTTCCCTATCCAGATTTGTTGAGTCTTGTTCCAAAGATTATGAGTGCATTGTGCCTTCAAGGAATGATTGTAAGTGCAAAAGAAAGTGATGAATTAGTCTCCCTTGATGAGCAAGATTATGCATTTGGTCCAGACTCACATGTAAGTACTTTTCTTTGAGTGTTGTGCAATTGTACTGCTTTAGCCAATTTCCTTGTGATTGTCTTATGTACAATATTGCAAATATAATGAATTATGGTCACGAGGTAGTGGTTTTCGAGTGAAACAAATAGACAAGAATCGCTAAACATATGGTTGTGGAGTGATGGCTACAAGCAACACTAGCAGTGATGAAGTGCATCTTGATTACTCTGGAGTGATAAAGGATATGATTGAGAGTGTCACTTCTTCCCCTCTTGACCACTTTAAACCATTTCAAGTCTAGAATGAAATGCAAGAATCCTCTATAGTTCCTTGAATCTATACTATTGACTCCAATGCCATTTGGAGAAACCAAAATGACATGTATGTTTTTCCCCATCAATGCGAGCAGGTACATAGGCTAAAGATATAAGTTCCATTGTTTCTTTTTTTTGAGTATTGATATCATTCATGTAGATGTGCTTTGCACGATTGTATTCTATCCCATACCTCAAAATATGAGGTGTTGGAATGCTATTCAAAATACCCCTTCTTCATGATACATATTTGAAGTGGGGGGGTAGACAAAGTCTTCGGTGGAGAAGTTGTGGAAGAGGAACATCAACCGAATGATGTTACAAGTGGCCAACCATTGGTGCAAATATTCCAAGCGTATTTGCTTGATCATTTATCCTAAGGATCGTATGTACATTCATGTATTAACACATGGATGATCTCTTGTAAGATTGATTTTTTACTACTGGTAAAAGTCCACATATGGAATCACTTCAATTGGAAGTTTTTAGGAGAATAATTTCCCAAATTATTGATGAGTTAGATGGAGATTGAATATTCTGAATTCTAGAGATACTTTTGGTAGACATCTGAATTCCAAAATTGAAAAACGAGCTCCAACTTTGGCTATAAAAGAGGACTTCAAAAGTTGCATTGTAGAAGTCCGAATTGAGCAGATATTCATAGGGATTTAATTTTGATATTGAGCTCACACCATATCTCTATCATTTCCCTCAAATTGTGCAATCATTCATTTCCAGTGTCAATGTAACCTATCCACATCAATACATACAATTTTCTCATATCTCATATCTTCTACTTTGTCACGTACCACTCAAAATAGTGAACTTCTCTCACTTGTTTCTTAGATTATAATTAATCATTTGATGTCATTTAAGTTGATATATACTTGATGGACTCTCTATTTTTTTGGTATAAAGTTTCATAATTATTATCTCAGCCAATCTTGAGTTATGAGCTAAGTAGTGTTCACTACTCTGCATATTATTAGTATTGAAAAATGTCGAGATTTACCTCTAACTATCGAAGCATCATTCCCTGAGCATGATCCCTTACTTCAAGTCACACTACTTGCAAACATTAGCTATCGAAGTTAGTCAGATATGCCAAAAAGTAATTTATTCAATTGTTAGCAGAGAGGGAGTACTATTCATTTCTTTGAGCAAGTGTAGTGACCAAAACAACAAGTTTTGGTTCATAGTTGAAACTCCCACTCATCTCTTTTGATCCAATGATTTGAGGATCATATTTCAATGTAATCGGGTGGTTATTTGTGCTTACTCGAAATCTCAAGAGATCAACTGTGCACTCAACTCAGTTTTGGCTGATGTGGTGTAGGAATTTGCAACATCATCTCATCTCTAGAAGGTGTCTACCATCTCCTCCAATAGGGGTATCAGAGCAACATAAAGGTAAAATGGGAGATGGATTTCCATCATTCATTGACAAATTGGATAGGGGAGACTATCTAGCTTGGTGCCTAAGAATGAAGGCTTACCTCCAAGGAAAAAGCATGTATGGATACATATCTAGAGATGAAGAAATTCCAACTCTTAGAAGCAAACATCAACCTACAAGAGAAGATAAAGAGAGACTAGCTGCATGGTGTGCAAAGGATGCTCTAGGGAGGTCTTATATACTCAGATCAATATCTGATTTCATGTTACCTCATATTAGGAATCGCAAGACTTCCGAAGATACTTGGGAAGTACTATCTTCATACTTCTCATCAAGTACAAGGGCTAGGAAGAGCCATCTTTGGATGGAGTTCACAATCTTTGGATGTAGCTGATCAACAAGGGAGTATTGGAGAAGAAATAGAAGAGGGGTAGATAGTAAGGCATATCATAAATTGCATCAAGGCTGATTACAAATGGCAATCCTTTACCAGTGTAATGGACCTATATATGGACATGTAGATACCTCACCTGAATACATTCATGGGGCAACTCTTCACACATGAGACAAAGCTCAACAAGAAAGGAGATACTTTTGGGGGTAATCAATCTTTTTCCCTTTACATAGATAAAAATAAGAGTAAAGATAAAGGCACAAGTAAGAAGAATGAAGAAGAGGCAAGTATCTCTCAAGCGAACTTCATAGGTAGAGGAAGAGGTACTAGAGGAAGGGGCGGAGAAGCAAAATACGACAGGGGGAGATCATACAACTCTTCACCTTGAAACATTTTTGGCTTGAAGAATCATACCATGGATGAGCGCTTGAGAAACACAAACAATCAGAGAGGAAAAGTCTTCCATAGAGGAGGCTATGGACAATCAAGAGGCAAGTTCAATAATAGAGGAAACAACTACCATCACAATTACAACCAAGGATACAACAACTATCAAGGAGGCTTCAGAGGAAGAAGATACTATCACAACTATAGAGATGATCAAGAGGTTTCTCCATTACTCATGAATATGACAACCAATCAAGGTAAAGATGATGATTATCTATTCTATATTGATTCTGGTTGTTTGAATCATGTAGCAGACAACGTAGCATTTTTCTGATCTTAAAGAGCTCAAAGGAAAGCATGGAGTCTAGACAGGTGATGACACTAGGTACTCTATAAAAAAGGTCCGAAATGTTAAAGCATTTGATGGTATCATGAATCATTTAAGTAGGGTATTGTGTATGCCAATAATAACCAAAAACCTAATTAGCATTGGATAGATTGTTGAGAAGGGTTTAGAGGTTAGAGTCACAAGGCATGGAGCATATATGGAGGACCTTTTGCAAGGCTTTAAGAGGATTGCAAAATGTGAGAAATCTGGTAGAGTTTTTATATTTGATGTTGAAGATACTAGGAATACTGCTCTCTTCAACTACAAAGAACAAACTTTATCTGAATTGGAGATATGGCATAAGAGACTAGATCATATAGGTGAAAGGAGATTGAAGCAAATATGAAGGGATCAGAGTGTGCTTGGCATTCCAAATGTGTCCAAGAAAAACATGATTTACAAATGTGGAGCACGCCAATTTGGCAAATCACATAGGCAACCATTCAACAAAAGAGGATACATGTATGAAGACTACTTCGAGCTTGTGCACATAGATGTGTGGGTTCCTTGAAGACAACCATTATTCTCACGGTCCAAGTATTATGTTTCATTGATAGATGACTATAGTAGATGGACAATATTTTACTTTATGAAGCATAAAGATGAAGTCTTCACTTGTTTCAAGAAGTATTTGGCATTTGTTGAGAATCGAATAGGTAGAAGCTTGGAGAGGCTCAGATCTAATGGAGGTGATGAGTATTTCTCACATGATTTTGACTTCTTCTTATAGAACATAGGCATAAAGAGAGAGATTACAACAAGATACACTCCTTACCAGAATGGAGTTGTAGAGAGAAGAAATAGAATAATAGTAGAGGCTAAAATATTGATGTTGAATGAAAAAAAAACTCCCAAATTACTTTTGGGAAGAGGTTTTTTCCACAGCCACTTGCCTAATCAATAGGCTTCCATCCATGTCTTTGGATGGAATGACCCCTTATGAGGTATGGAATGGTAGGAAATCTTTTTTGGATCATTGTAAGATCTTTGGGTGCATTTCTTATGCACACATACCCTCAAAGAAATCTTGATCCAAAAGTTGAAAGATGCATCTTCATTGGCTATGAACAAAATTATAATCCCAGGAACAAACAAATTATAGTTAGTAGGGATGTGGTATTTGATGAAAATAACTCTTGCTTTAAGGATGATTACAGGAAAGTAAAGCTACCCTATGATTTGGAAAATGATTTTCCAAATCTCACCAAAGAAGAATCACACACATGAGACGATGTCAACTCAAAAGTAGAGAAGCTATGGAGGAAGAAATTGAATCACTTCAAGAGAATAGCACTTGGGATTTGGTTCCCAAAAAACCATTCATGAAGGTAAAAGAATCCAAGTGGATTTACAAAGTGAAAAAGAAATAAAATAGGACAATCAACAATTATGAAGCAAAGCTACTAGCAAAGGGCTTTGCTCAAACCCATGGAGTAGATTATGAGGAGACCTTCTCACCTGTGGCCAAGATGCCAACTACCAGAGTTTTAGTAAGTATTGCTACTTCAAAGAATTGGAATTTGTACCAATTAGATGTTAAAAATGCATTCCATTATGGATGGATCATAGAAGAACTCTACATGGCTCAACCACGAGGATATGATGCAAAGTTGGTTTAAAGCAAGCTCCTAGAGCTTGGTACCATAGGCATTTCACATACTTGCAAGACCAAGGTTTTGTTGCAAGCAAGGTAGATTCTTCATTGTTCATTAAGACGACTAATTCAGAAGTTATCTATCTATGTGTTCATATGGAGGATATCACACTACAACAGATCGATGGTATACAGAGATTTTTACCGAGGAAAATGAATGCGGCTTTATTTGCTGCGAGGCCGGTGTAAAAGTTGGTGTGCATGTCGGTACCAAAGCCTCGATATACGCGTCCGTATATGCATCGGTATAAGCGTCGGTATATGCGTCTGTAATACCGACTCTCATACTGAGGCTTTTGCTGGAGGTACTGTCGCCTATACCGTCGCGTGCTGGGTGTACCGATGGTTATTTTGATGACACTACTGGAAGTACCGTCGGGTATACCCTTGACCATACTTGCAAAATTTTTTTTGGGCAGAATGTTTTGTCTTTTGCTACAGCAACATTACCATGATGTTGCTTAACAATAGACAATACACTCTGCCCAAAAAAACTGAGTACATGTGATGTGTACTCTAATGACAACCAAAATATGATTTCATGAAATAGAGTATTACCAGACACAAAATAGATAATCAGAATGAAGAATGAACCATGTACAAAAAAAGTTATATATTTCAATAATGAAGCATGTACAAGAGTGTGGCAAACCATTGTCATATATGACGCTTTTACAAAATGTGGCAAAGCAATGTATTGGCATATGGAAATCAAATACAAAATATTGGTCTTCCGCTGCCATACACATGCAAAGAAGGTTCCATATCAATAATCCTGCAACAAAGAACATTAATGGAATGAGATAAATTCACATGAAAATTACAAACAATAAGTAAAAACCAAGTTTATAAATTAATTACCTCATCGCAAATGCTCCCATGAAACTACCGCACCGCGTCCCTCGTAGTCCTGCAATAGTGCAGTGAACCCATGACTATATCCGTAAGACTCCTCCTTTCGTGTTGGAGGACGACCCATTGCCAGCTCCTGAAACAAATATAAAAAGATTAGAGAAACATATATGAGGAATTTAACACAAATAAAGTCAATAAATGAAATGGTACTTACAGACTCATGATGCATCGTGTCATATCTACCGCTGCCCAAATGTGACGGTCCAATCGTGTCTAGACGTGTGGCTGCGGCATTTCGCTGCTGGTGATATCGATCAGGAGTCTGCTGCTGCTCATCACGAATCATGTCCCACTCCTCAGCATCTAACCATACAGGCTTTGCTAACCCTTCTCTGAATGCATCACGAGCCTCGGATCGTCGATGCAACATGACCTCACGTGCGGTGTGCAGAATCCACTCTGAACTGACAATCATTTGTCCATCGGCTGGTCGGAACTCGTGGTAAATCGTCTGTGTGATATAATTCTTCCGATCTTTATCCTGTTCACTCCATTTCAGCATGATGGAGTGTCCAAACTGGATGGAGAAAAGTTGTCATATGCATGCACGCATTGCTTTGCCAGCCGCATCCATCACCGGAGCTCCATCTCGGATATTATACACCTTGGAGTCATCATGGTCATGAGCACCCCAAAGTGTACGTGGTGTACTGCGTGGTGTACTGTGTGGCGTACCTACATCTGAGGTACTCGTCCTAGGAGTAGAAGCGGGCGACACAATGTCCGTCGCACTGCCTCCACAACAACTACCTCCTCTGCCTCCACACCTACCTGTAGATCCACTCCTAGAATCTCCTGCTCCAAAGCGTGACCTCGATCTACGTGACGGGCCAGACCCTGTATCGCCCTGAGGTGTCGAACGCACACGTCTACTAGTAGACCGAGTAGGAGATGGCTACAAAGATGGTCGTGGTGGAGTCACAAAGCTAGGAGACATACCTCCTACGGGAGTAGCACCACCCGTAGGAGTGACACCGGCGGGAGTGACACCGGTGGGAGTGACACTGGCGGGAGTGACACCGGCGCGAGTGACACCGGTGCGAGTGAGGCCAGCGGGAGTGAGGCCGCCAGGAGTAAGGTCGCCAGGAGTGAGGCCGGGAGGAGTGCTACCACGAGCGATCCAATACTGTGATGCAGCGGCCATATACGTAGGAGGGACCTGAGAGATGAACTCCAAAAACTGCTCCTCTGTCATGGAATGTGGAGTGACTGGAGGACTGTCTCCCATCGTGCTTTGTAATAAAAGAACTCAAATAATTAGCATGCGATATGAAAAATAATATAGGGAATAAACAAAAAAAAAACCAAAAATTAGTATGTACAAGTGTTTTATTCAAACGTCCTCTATATCTAGCATCCTCTTGAAGATCCGATGCACCGAGAATATCTATCTCTATATTAATGGCTTCTAAATCGCTTGCTATGCTGGTTTCCTCATGATCATCTTCTATTGCTTCGTCTTCTCAAACAATGACCTCTTCTTCTCGAACAATGATCTCTTCCTCCTCAGCTATCCAATGAATCTCTGAGTCCACTAGAGATGGACTTTCTTCTACATCTATGTTTTCAAAAATTTGTCTACTACGTGGAGCGACTTGTAAAACAAATAGCCACTCTAGGTCTTTTGAATCTGGTATAAAAACAACTTGCTCACAGTGTTCGGGAAGTACAAATGTGTCCCTTTCATCTCTCCATAATCTTGTGGAGTCGACTTGAAGCAAACCACTCTTATCCCGTCTCACTGTTGCGTTTCTTCCAGAGGTGACTACTTTGAACCATTTCACGTCAAAAACAAAGTAATCAAACTTTCTGAAAGATAGTTTCAAAATGTCTTGAATCACACCACAATAATCTAACTCGCCTTCTAGAGCATTATCATCTCTTGCACTCGCTCTACTTTTTTGCAAAAAATTCACCATCACTCCACTATTAAAAGTAGACCTATTTTGATCGATTCGTGCGACTCGAAAGTGCCGTCCATGAGACCATAGTGCACCGTATTTAATATACTCCCAATCATATCCTTTTGCGAGTTCTTCTTCTTCTTTAGAGATATCTTCACCCCCTGTCTTTGCTTGTGAAGCCACTGCATTTAGCCATCTGCTCGTTGAAAAAGGTGTGAGAGGAAGATTTTCTCGAACAGGCAAAAATCGAGTGGAACGATTTCTTCGAAACTGAGCTCTTTCCTTTGCGTTAGTTTCCTTGGCAAGTTCATACCTTTCTAACCACTTTTGCATAGGCTCAGAGTTAACTATGCAAAACTTCATTGCCTTCTCTCTGAAAGTTGCATCCATTTTTCTTTGCAATCCTTTACCTTGTGGTTCATCGCCTACGAGATTAACACCTTCATCATCGCTCCATAAGCGAGGCATTTCGCTCCTCTGCCATGCTACCCTCTGGATGTGCTCTTTGTCGAACAAACCCTTTTAATGTCTTCATAAAGCGCTCTAAGAAGAACATCCATCGACTATGGACAGTTCCTGCTATTGCAGCTTCATCTACTACATGAACCAGTAATAAAAGTTGAATGGTGAGAATACTTGTGGGAAAGTATTTCTCTACCATACAAACAGCGAAGATTGCTTCGCCTATAACGTCTTCTCTAAATCTATTTGCTCCACACTTTGGACATACGTGCAGATGCTCATACTCATTTCGAAAGAGAATGCAATCATTCGGACAAGCATGAATTTTAGTATAATCCATTCCAATGGATTGTAAAAGTTTTTTCGCATCTCCACGTGTTGGAGGCATGTCATTGCCCTCTGGCAAAAGTTGATCTTTAAGAAGCTTGCAATAAGCAATTAAAATGATATTAGTAAATGAAGTTATTATGATACAACAATGAAAGCCAATTTGTTCTCCACTTACCTGAACAATTCAGTGACACTACTATCTGACCATCCATAAATGGATTGCAGATTGAGCATCACGAGTGAAGCACGTAGTACAGATATCTTTGCTCCATCGTAAATTCGTCCGTCTCATAAAATGCTTCATGTATCTCTTCAATATGTTCATTCTGTGTAATATTATTAGTGCTTGCTTGTACGTCTAAGTCCTTTTTTACTCTCTTTTGTCCATGAGAGGTTACCGGTGCAATGTCGTTTGGGTCCATCTGCTCACCTAGGGGACCATGGGAATGATAGCGTAGGTTTTCCAATCGACTCCTATCAAAGGATCCATACTCTCTAACTTATGCATTACAAATCCGTCGTTTCCGATAAATTTGATACTTGCACTGTGTGCAAGGACATGCCATTCTCTCTTCAGGATCCAAAGAAGCCATCTGCTACAATATGGACATTTTAGAACATTTGTTTTTTTATTAAACCTAAAAATCTAACTCTTAAAGACTTAAATCTAAAATACTAAACCTAAATACTTAAATACCTAAAAAAGCTTAAAAACCCTAATCTATATAGCTATCCTATTTTATCTATATATTCGGATTTTTTCTTGATTGATCCTCTTAATTAAGTTATATGTATGCCTAAACCCTAAAGCCCTAATTTTAAAGATCTATACCTAAATTATGTATATTTCTATACACATGTGTACATACATGTATATATGTATTATATGTATATGTGTATGTGTGTATATATGTTATGTAGGTTTTAAAACCCTAAAACCCTAATCCAAATGACCTAGAACTAAAACATGTATATATATATATATATATATATATATATATATATATATATATATATATATATATATATATATATATATATATATATATATATATATATATATATGCATGTGTATATATATGTGTATATGTATATATATATGAATATAAATAGGTATATTGTTAGTATATGATCAATGTCTACCCCTCATGATTGTATGCACATTTTGTAAGGCCCCCGTTATGAGGAGAAGCCAAGCGTGCATTACCCAATTGATGGGAATCCCAACTTGCATGTTGGATGAAGGTCATATTGGATCATGTAAGGTATTGTAAGGAAAGGGAGTTACCAGGGTCCCCAATTGGGGGGTCCGGGGCAGCGGGGAGCAGCCCCGGCTGGGGGGTTCAAGGGGGCTAGCGGGCCCCCTGGTTGGGGGGTCCTATGGGGTCAGCGGGCCCCCTGGTGGGGGTCCGGTGGCAGTGGCCCCGGCGCGACGGTAAAGGGAATATTCCATAGAATATTCCCGATTGGAGTCAAAAATCATTTATGTTTGTTAGGTCGGTTCAACCGGTCTAAGCGTGTATGGCAATTACGCAGGCGGTGGCCGCCCATGCTCTACCGCCCACGTTCTACCGCCCATGTATTGCCGTCCATGGAAGGCCACCCATGATCCTATATATACATGACTTCTGCACTACCTAAGACATCAAGTTGAGCTAGCATACCTCTACCTTGTATCTCCCTATCTAGAGTTGTCTAGATCACCATTTAAGCTCTACCTTGAGAGCGCATGGGTGGACAACGTCATCATCTTTGTACTTGCTATTAGTAGAAAATTGTTGTGATTCTCCTATATTTGATATCTTCTCTGCTAGTGCTCCTGTGTTATATTGCGTAACTATTGTCTTACATATATAAGTATGTGTGCTTGTGTATTGTATATATATTCACTCTATTTAAAATGATTAAATTTAAACCTTTTTTCATATATTTAATCATATATATTTCATTTATTTATTTACATGACTAGTTCTTATCATATTTTATATCTATATAATTATCCAACCTTATATATATATTTATTTATATATTCAGATTTTTTCCTTACTTAATTCTATTGTTTTATATTTAATTATAAATATTTAATTAAATTATTTAAAACACTAGTTCTTTTTATATTTATTTATGTATATAATTATCTTATTTTATATATATATTTGTTTATATATTTAGATTTTTTTTCGTACGTGAACCTATTTTTATATATTTAATTTTATATATTTAATTAAATTATTTAAAACTCTAGTTCTTTTTATATTTATTTATGTATATAAGTATCTTATTATATATATATTTATATATTTATATACTCAGATTTTTTTTCCTTACGTAATCCTGTTTTTATATATTTAATTAAATTACTTAAAACACTAGTTCTTTTTATATTTATTTATGTATATAAGTATCTTATTTTATATATATATATATTAATTTATATATTCAGATTTTCTATCCTTATGTAATCCTATTTTTATATATTTAATTTTATATATTTAAGTATATATATTTAATTAAAACCCTAATCTTAAAATTCTAGATCTGAAATACTAAACCCTAAAACTGGATTTTCTGAATCCCACAGTTGTTTCCAATTGCTA
This sequence comes from Ceratopteris richardii, assembly GCA_020310875.1. Taxonomy (NCBI): domain Eukaryota; kingdom Viridiplantae; phylum Streptophyta; class Polypodiopsida; order Polypodiales; family Pteridaceae; genus Ceratopteris; species Ceratopteris richardii. The sequence goes on along the minus strand of CM035414.1, from coordinate 198,901,505 downwards.
GCTTTCATTTGGTGTTGCGCTTGTCGACCAATTTGTCCTTCACGTAAAACATGCCCATCAGGCAAATATCTATGATGTCCTTCATAGACAGTTTTACGTAGTGCTTTGGAACAGCGTGCTTCGAGCCGTGGTCCGCATAAAGGACAAGCATGGTAACCCGAAATCGATAAACCTGAACATTCACCATAGCAAGGCCAATCATGCATTGTCCACATAAGTATGCCTTGCACTCGCACGTCTCGTCTTCTTAATGATTGAGACATGTCACGCACAGTAATCCCATTCCATAAAATGTGCACTTCTTCCACAAGTGGTGCAAGATATACATCCATGTTTTTCCCTTATACTTACCTGGTACAATAAGAGCTAATAATAAATGACCTTTCTTTATGGCCAACCATGGTGGGATATTATAATTGACCAAACATACAGCCCATGTGCTCCATGAAGAACTGCGTAATCCAAATGGATTCACTCCATCCATAGCTATGCCTAGACGTATGGACCGAGGCTCACTAGCAAACTCTGGCCACTTACTATCTATGTGCTTCCAAGCATCAGAGTCAGTGGGCACTGGCATTACATTATCTGTAGACCTGCTCTTTGTATGCCATGATATTAACTCAGTTATAGATTTGCATCTAAACATGTTCTTAATTCGTGGAATGATAGGAAAGTGGTGAAGAACCTTTGTGGGGATTGCTTCGCCTATAACGTCTTCTCTAAATCTGTTTGCTCCACACTTTGGACATACGTGGAGATGCTCATACTCATTCCGAAAGAGAATGCAATCATTCGGACAAGCATGAATTTTAGTATAATCCATTCCAATGAACTGTAAAAGTTTTTTCGCATCTCGACGTGTTGGAGGCATGTCATTTCCCTCTGGCAAAATTGATCTTTAAGAAGCCTGCAATAAGCAATTAAAATGATATTAGTAAATGAAGTTATTATGATACAACAATGAAAGCCAATTTGTTCTCCACTTACCTGAACAATTCAGTGACACTACTATCTGACCATCCATAAATGGATTGCACATTGAGCATCGCGAGTGAAGCACGTAGTACAGATATCTCTGCTCCATTATAAAGTGGTAAACGAGCTAATCTTCGCATGTTTTCATATTCTTCATCAACTTCTGATCGTGGGATTTCTGTTGTGTCCATGAAACTCTCGATACCTTCTTCACCATCATGATCTTCCTCCATCTCATAAAATGCTTCAAGCATCTCTTCCATATGTTCATTCTGTGTAATATTATTAGTGCTTGCTTGTACGTCTAAGTCCTTTTTTGCTCTCTTTTGTGCACGAGAGGTTACCGGTGCAATGTCGTTTGGGTCCATCTGCTCACCTGGGGGACCATGCGAATGATATCCTAGGTTTTCCAGTCGACTCCTATCAAAGGATCCATACTCTCTAACATGTGCAGTACAAATCCGTCGTTTCCGATAAATTTGATACTTGCACTGTGTGCAAGGACATGCCATTCTCTCTTCAGGATCCAAAGAAGCCATGTGCTACAATATGGACATTTTAGAACATTTTAGAACATTTGTTTTTTTAATAAACCTAAAAATCTAACTCTTAAAGACTTAAATTTGAAATACTAAACCTAAATACTTAAATACCTAAAAAAACTTAAAACCCTAATTTTAAAACCCTAATCTATATAGCTAACCTATTTTATCTATATATTCAGATTTTTTCTTGATTGATCCTGTTACTTAAGTTATATGTATGCCTAAACCCTAAAACCCTAATTTTAAAGATCTCTAGCTCAATTATGTATATTTCTATACACATATGTATATACATGTATATATGTATTATATGTGTATGTGTATGTGTGTATATATGTTATGTAGGTGTTAAAACCCTAAAACCCTAATCCAAATGACCTAGAACTAAAACATGTATATATATGTATGCATGTGTATATATATGTGTATATGTATATATATGTGAATATAGATAGGTATATAAGTATGTGTGTTTGTGTATTGTATATATATTCACTCTATTTAAAATGATTAAATTTAAACCTATTTTTATATATTTAATCATATATATTTCATTTATTTATTTAAATGACTAGTTCTTATCATATTTTATTATCTATATAATTATCCTACCTTATATATATATTTATTTATATTCAGATTTTTTTCTTACTTAATCCTATTTTTATATATTTAATAATAAATACTTAATTAAATTATTTAAAACGTTAGTTTTTTTTATATTTATTTATGTATATAATTATCTTATTATATATATATATTCATTTATATACTCAGATTTTTTTCCCTTACGTAATCCTGTTTTTATATATTTAACTAGATTATTTAAAACACTAGTTCTTTTTATATTTATTTATGTATATAAGTATCTTATTTTATATATATATATATATATATATATATATATATATATATATATATATATATATATATATATATATATATATATATATATATATATATATATATATATATATATATATATATATATATATTAATTTATATATTCAGATTTTCTTTCCTTACATAATCGTATTTTTATATATTTAATTTTATATATTTAATTATATATATTTAATTAAAACCCTAATCCTAAAATTCTAGATCTGAAATACTAAACCCTAAAACCATAATCTTAAATATCTAGACCTAACATATGTATATTTCTATATACATGTGTATATACATGTATATATGTATTATATGTGCATCTGTATGTGTGCATATATGTTATGTAGGTGTTATATGGCTGAAAACCCTAGTCTTAAAGATTTAAATCTAAAGTATGTATATTTTTGTATGCATGTGTATCTACATGTATGTATGTATTATATGTATATGTGTGTTTGTGTATATGTGTTATCTACGTATTAGATCCTAAAACCCTAATCACAAATACTTAGACTTAAATCTCAAATACTAAACCCTAAAGCCTAATCTTAAATATCTAGACCTAAAATATGTATATTTATGTATACATGTGTATATACATGTATATATGTATTATATGTGCATGTGTATGTGTGTATATATGTTATGCGGGTGTTAAAACCCAAAAACCCTAATCTTTAAGATTTAACCCTAAAACCCTTATCTTATTTTTATATATTTGATGTAAAAAATAACCTTTAAAATAAAAATAGGATTATATGTGTGTATGTATGCATGTGTGTATATATGTGTGTGTATGTATGCATGTGTACATGTGTGTGTGTATGTAAACATGTGTATACATGTGTGTGTATGTAGGCATGCATGTGTGTGCATGTGTGTGTACGTGTGTGTATGTATGCATGCATGTATGTGTATGTGTGTGTATGTGTATGCATGTGTATACATGTGTATGTATGTATACATGCATGTGTGTATATGTGTGTATGTATGCATGTGTGTATATATGTGTGTATGAATGCATGTGTGTATATGTGTGTGTATGTATGCATGCATGTGTGTATATGTGTGTATATATGCGTGTATGTATGTATGTGTGTATATGTGTGTCTGTATGTGTGTGTATGCATATGTGTATATATGTGTGTATGTATGTGTGTATGCATGTGTGTATGTATGCATGTGTGTAAATTTATGTGTGTGTGTATGCATGCATGTGTGTATATGTGCGTGTGTATGTAAACATGCATGTGTGTATAGGTGTGTGTATGTAAGCATGCATGTGTGTACATGTATGTGTGTATGCATGCATGTGTAAATTAATGTGTATCTTCCTTTCTCTTCTCTCTCTCTTTATTTCTCTCTCTCTCTCTCTCTCTCTCTCTCTCTCTCTCTCTCTGTCTCCTTCTCTCTCTCTCTCTCCTTCTCTCTCTATCAATAGCGAATAAAAGAATCACTTACAAGTATATCCCTCTTTGAATCCTTGTTGACAAAGCGTAATGTAGGTCGTCTCTCGTCCAATTCCAAACAATCGACGCCAAAGAACTTCTACAAAATCAACGAAAAGAGAAATTAGAAACCCGAAAGCATAGAGAAACACAAATGCTAACAGTACGCGCAGTACTTACAAAGATGTGAGATCTTAGCCGAGAGAGAGAGTGTGTGTGTGTAGAGAGAGAGATCCGTGTGTGTGTGTGTGCACAAGACAATGCAGGTTCGCGTGCGCAAGTTGGACAATAGACCAACAATACTCAAACACGCGCAAAAATGTGAAGTTTTGCTCTCGGGTTCGCGGTATGTTTAAAACTCGCCGCTAGTATAGATGTCGGTATGGACCTCGGTATAAGCGTCGATAATTCCCAGTAAATTACCGATGCTTATACCGACGCTTATACCGATGTCTATACCGACGCTTATACTGGCGGCAGTGTGCCACACCGACGACCCGTTTAAAACGGTCATACCAACGGTCACTTGACCGTCCGTATCTTTTAGTGAGATTTTCTGAGGCCTATACCGACACCGGCTATGACCGTCGGTATATGCAGCGTTGTTATGCCCCTCATATGTTGTAGTGTCATTATTATAGGGAATGATGCCAATATATGGCATCAAGAAGATCAAAGCTCAAATGAAGGAAGAGTTCAAGATCAATGTTCTTGTATTGCTTACACATTTTCTTGGCTTAGAGATAGTGATATAGATTCTTGTGTTTCCATTACTCAAAGGAAGTACACCCATGATATGCTAGCTACGTTCAAGATGGAAAATGCAGATTTTGTAGGTACAAAAAGTGAATAGTAAAGATTATCATGGGTGCAACTAGCTTAGGATCTACACAACCAATCTCATGAGCATACATAGTAAAGGCTTTTCCATGGCTATATATGACTCCCTCAAATTTATCTCTCTGCTCGCAAAAGAAAGTCATCATCTCTACCAATTTTTACCTGTTTGATTGTCTCATCCGTGAATGTATGTTCTATGTTTTTCTTATCCCAAAGAATTGGATCATTTTTCACATCAATATTTTTTTCATTACTTCCTTGAGGTAATGGTTGAGCTATGGGTTTGATTTTTTTGTCTATAGTTTTGTACTTTGTTTCAACTAAGGCATCATATGTTTGGTTAACTTTTGAGTACTTCTCAACATTGAGAGCATATTCCTGGATTAGAGCATACTCATCGAGGGAAGAAAGAAGAATAATATGCGAACTAGAATTTTATTGAAGACATAACTCTAACTCCTCAAGAGTAGAGAAACAATGAGATGTCTCAATCACATGCTCAATGTTCTCATCATGTTCCATGATTTTGTTGTTTCTATAATTTCTTTGGGTTTTTTGGATAAAAGACTTGGACAATTGACTCTTATGAAGAAAATCTAATCTAGAATGTGAAAAACAAAGTGACAAACTATTGTACATGTTGATTGGGTGCAAGATGTCAAACCAATATCCACTGTTGTCCCGCTCAACAATGGATTCTATTCGAAATTTTGATCATATGTAGCTCCAAACATGAATCGAGGTGCACAATCACTACAAGCATGCTCATGACTCTGAGTAATAATAGGTTTCTTTCTAATTGACAATCGATTCCTAGGATGATTCACTCCTACTGTCATGACTTGAAGTGATTGCATTCCATCCTTAGACTTAGATCTAGCATAGGTAGACCCATCATCCATGGCTTTAGTTTCCATACGACTCTCACAAATAAAGGTTTGACCTAAGAGAACTTCATAGGAGCAATTATCTTGAATTAAAAAGTGAAACTCTTCTGTGATTCCTCCTATGGATATGAGCACACTAGCACAAGCTCCATACAGGGTACCTACACCATTATTTGCAGTTCTCATACGCCATCCACAATCTTTATCTATGGGCCATCGAAACTTATCATAGACTTCTCCTGAAATCACATTGATTTCGGAGCTGGAATCTACTAATGCATTTATAGTTATAGTGTTCTTATCATTTCCTATTTTAACATGCATCTTTGATGTACCTCTAAACCAAAATGTTCTTTTAAAGTGACTTTCAGGATTGTTTTCATGATTTTCATGGTCAGGTTGAATAGGTCCTAAGAAATTTTTATTAACACTTACTTCATCATCATCAAACTCCTCTTCATCAGATTCATCAAAGTTTAAGGCTTCATTCATAGCTTGATCTTGATCTAGAGAATCCTGCATCTCAGTATCTCGATTAAGCGGAAACCTCTTCCTTTTAATTAGGCCGATAAAGTTATCTTTAAAAATAGGCTTTGCAATAGAGAAAAGATGTTCTAAAGATATAGTCACTTGACTCTTAAGAAAAATGTCATCTAAAATCTCCATAGGATCTATTTTTCTCTCAATTTCTGAAATCAAGATGGCTTTAGGTTATCTCTTTGGTTTCTTTTGTTTTTGCTCACGGTCTTGTTTTTGTTCATGTTCTCGTGTTTGGTCTTCAGTTTGTTTTGATTGTTCTTGTTTATCTAAAGGCTTTGGTTCTGTTGTTCTTTGCTTTGTCTTCTTCCCTTTTTGTTTCTCCTCTTGTTTTTGTTCATTGGGTTGTGATTCTTGTTTTTTATCTTTGGATTGTGATGTTTCTCCTAGCTCTATGATTGTTTCTATTCCCTCTGAGGTTTGTTTTTGCGTTACTCTTCTTTCACTAGGCTCAACTTCATCTTTTTTTCATTTTTCTTCTACATTGGATATGTGAGAAATAAGAGAGTGATCTTCTATTGGTGATTCCCAAGACGTTATTCTCCTAATTTCATCTCGTGCTCTTACTAAAGCCTCTATGGAAAAGTCACCTTCCTTTGTGGGTTTACTTGATTCTACTTGTTCATCAAGAGCTTCTAGTTTCACTCCTCTAGTTCCTACGTCCATTACGGTTATATTTTCATAATGTTTTTTCATTCCTCCCTTACCATAATTTCCTTGCAAAGGTAGCATAGATCGATAGTCACAGATTTTCTTGTCTATGTCTATTACTAGTCGTTGCTCCTTAGCAGCCTTCAATAGTTCACAATCTCTCAAAAAGTGCTCTGACGAATCACACCAAGGACACCTACGAGGGCCACGCACAAAACCATTTTGATTTTGAGGATTTTGATTAACTTATGGTGGGAAATTTTGAAATTGAGGATTTTGTTGATAAGGTATTTCTTGAACAGGATAATTAGGATTTTAATAAGGCAATTGATGTATTTGAGGAGTTTGGGGAGCAACATGTGGTACTTGAGGTGCAAGAGGAGCTTCCATATTATACGGTTGATGATTTTGAAAATTTTGATTTTGAGGATTTTGAAAAGCTATTTGAGAAGCTTGAGGATACATGTTTTGATACATTTGAGGATTTTGCACATGAGAATGAGGATTTTGCATTGAAGGATTATGCATTGGAGGAACTTGATATGCTTGAGTAGGAGCTACTTATGGATTTTGATTGGTAGCTATAACATGTTGATTAGCCTCTTGAAAAGTCATTGGGCTCATTTGATTTTGGAAAGTTTTGGTGTGATTAGATTGTAAAGCTTTATACACTTTCAGAAACTAATCAATATGTATGGGTATGTATGGATTATATGCATGCAAGTGAATTATGAAGATAGAGTTTACTCACAAGGTCAATGAAACATCCTCACTGGCTCAACGCAATACTGCGGAGCCTTTTCACACATAGAAGAAAATAGAAGACATGTAAAAATACTTAAGAGACTGAGAGAGGAGACAAGAGACAAGTGATAAGTGACATGAATTAAAAGGATTTGAATTAAGATACATGTATAAGATCGTCGTGATACGTCAAGCTAAGCAGTCTACTGATCAAAGGCGGTTCCGACCTTCAAACCATGACAGTTCAACTGAATGTCACACGTAAGAAGGCGAGTTCCACTTCGTAGACCCTATGTATATCTAGGCTCGTCACGTCTAACTAAAGAAGTCTAAGACTCATTAAAACCAGCTCTAACTCACTCACATCCTCCACCAAGGGTGAGTCAAGATAGAGATGCTGGTTTCAAGAGCCTATCCTAGATTGGAGTTCTAACTTAAATTTGAAACTAGGTACTATACTCATACTAGCTCACCTTGGATCCTCACTCGCTCAACCGAGGGTGATCGTCTCAAGGAAACCGTAAGCTAGCAAGAGCCCTATGGATGCCTAACAATGATGCTCTAGGAGTTTGGAGGGGGGTTTACATAGTTTTCTGAATGAATTTGGGCCCTTGGATCTAGAGAAATCAACTCTCAACTCTAGGATCACTGCTTTCGATTACAACCATTTGATTAATCAAATCAATGGCTTGGAATTGTTCTTTCTATCAAATCTAGTGTAAAGGAGTGAAATTTAGGCGCCTTCATTCTCCACCATTGGATCTAGGGATGATCTGGACCGTCGGATCAGTGCTGACATCAATTTGGATAAGATAAGCCACTATTTTTGGAGAAAAGCTGCATTATTGATCTTTGATTGTCAAAAAAGTCTTCTTTTATGGAAAAACTCGTGGATCCTCCTTGCTTTAAGCCTACGTGCATCTCCACCCTTGAATATGAGCTCATCTTGACCATACAACATGGCTCAATCAACTTTCGCCATGTGGTAGCCCTTCAACCCTTCAATTTTCTTGAACTAGAAAACTGCGGTGATCCTAAAAACCGGACTTTGTGCTTTTTGACCCTCCAAATAGGCTTTGATGAAGATGAAACTTTGTAGGACTATGTTTCCAAAGAACTCGTTCATGAATATGCAAAAAAAACTTCCATCTGAATCTTCCTTGTACAAGTTTATCTACATTTGGAAGCTTGCAAGGTGGCATTAAGGTCTCTAGGAAGCTCTGATAGCCTTGAAACTTTGTACAAATATGTAGCCACATATGGTCTTTATACATGCCAAACCATATGGCTAACATAAATTCCTATACAAGAATTTGTAGGGTCAAACTTGAAAAATTACATTTTTACAAAATGAACATAGTATATCAATGTGCTTCAAAATCCATTTTTTGCTGAAATTTGGGCTATAGACTGCCTTTGACAAGCTTTACAAGTATATGAATTTTCATCTAATTTGGTGACAATAAAAGTTTTGCCCTAATTTCCCAACTTTGACCAGCTTTGACCGCTACCATGGACTTTCTTGATTTCTTTGAAACTTTGTACGTGAGCTTCCTTTGACATCCTTGATGCATCCTGGACTTCTCGAGGAATTCCGGCTACCTTCACCAAATATGTTTTTTGTAGGCCTTCACAAGTGGGAGAGGAGAGAAAATCTCGACGACACCGGGCTGTGGAATCTCCTGTATCATCTCTATTCTAGTTTTCCATACGTAAGGGTTCTAGGTTCTGGGACATCTTGTATCAGCTACGTCTTCTTGTATCGTTTTCCCTACGTTGGTGTTCTTGTAATCATAAGTGTGTTTTCGAAATCTTGTCTAGTGAAGTCAGAAAGCACAATCTAGTGCTCCCCTGACACTATGAATGTTTGTGGATGAAAATAATGCCTTGATTCAAAATGAGGCGGAAGGTATCTCTAATATTTGTTCATGCACATGCATCTTCTGGTCTACCTCAATATTCGAAATGTTTCATCTAAATCTACCTCATGAACCACATCTTAATCGCCTCTCTAGTTTATCCATGAACAAGGTTACCAAGACTTGGTTTCCTTAGAAGTGGTCACGTGGTAGGGTAATTTGAACTCTTTGAGATAGAAGTGGGACAAAGTTCTCAATAAATTGGACTTGAAACTTTAATACGAGAAAATTTTGCCATTAAATATTGTGGATAGAACGACGGTGATCAATACATTCTTAATTTTCTCCATCATCTATTTTCTTGATTATTTGAAACCAACCAATGTTGAAATAATTAAATGAATAGAATTAATATAAATTTGTATGGATGGGTAACCCCAACTTGAGAGGAATTCCTATAATCAAATGGGATAGCTGCACGCCTAAGGAAGTGTGTGAAATTGGAATTTTGGATGTGGAAGGTATGACTAAGAAGATCACACGCATATTAAAGCTCGGATAAACCATAGGGAATTGTGTCCAAATTTTATTTGCAAGAAGATATGTAACCACATGTTGTTGAGTGCAGCAAGGTGGCAAGGTCCGAAATTCCTCATTTTTCTATTTTCATCCATCCCAATCTACCCTAAGGGATCTTCCTTAGTGGTATCCCTTCAGTGAGCTTGGAATCAGATGGGAAAACACTATGTGGTTAGTAACCATTATTAGTAGGCAGCAAAAGTAGATAAAATGGTTACATTTGGTTCCCGATCTCTCAAAGTTTTCTAGCAAAAAAGGAGAGCCTCCAAAGGGCTTAAAACGATTGTCTAGAAATTTTACGAATGCAAGGACCTATAGTACCAATGCGAAAGAAGCTCGGTACGATTTGAGATCATACCCCAAAGCTATAGAGTCAAGAATAAGTGTTAGTCCTTTTAGTGAAAAGCACAAATGGAAGAAGGAGTGCCCTATCGGAAGGGTACTAAAAGGAACAATGGTAATAGGGTTGACGAAATCCTTGGAATTAAGATACCACAAGAATTTTCTTAATTTCTAAATATAAAGTGGTGCTTGAACTGTCTCCACACAAGAATTCATATTTTTTACTTTTGCTACACCATTTCTTTTTTGTGTGTACCTGCATGTGAGTTGTTTTTCGATGACATTTGAGTCGAAGAAAACAGAGAAATCATGAGATAAGTATCCCCCCCCCCATCATATCTTAGAAATTTTATGTATACATCATGCTCCTTCTCTACAATATCTTTGATATTTTTGAAGTAATAGAATACATATGATTTATGATTCATGCTATAAAGCGAAGTCAACCTTGTGCAATCATCAATGAGGGTTACAAAGTACCTATTTAGTCCAATGGATCTCTCCTTTGTTGGACCCCAAACATCTCTCTTATATGGCAGCCTTGTTTGCTTACTCAATTGAAAAGCTTCACACACGTTCTTGAGACTTTGATGATAATGTTTTGGTAATATAAGTAGTAATACCTTCTTCTCCATATTTTTCAACCTCTCGATATCCATTTGTCCTTAGCATTTATGCGAAAGTTCCAATTTTGCCACCTTCCTTCTTCCATAGGTGAAGTGGGTAGTTTGGTTGAAGTTCGGATTTAAATCTAGTGTGAATAGCCTTCCCTCCTTTTGTGTTGTAAACCAATCTCCACCCTTATTTAGGGTCTCCTTCAAAGCATCCCTTGTGGTTGAATTTTACTTGCAGTCCTCTTTGAATCCTATGTTCCACAAAAACAAGGCTCTTTGTGATTGCGAGAACATGAAGAGCATCCTTCAAACACTTAGTATAATGAGAACCATCCACCATTACATAACGTATATTTGTTATAGCATGGCAACTACCGTCATCTATCTTCACATGCCCATTTGTTGAAGGTATATGCATATTTGAGAAGAATTCCTTGTTGCATCTCATGTAACTACTACATCCACTATCATTGTCTCTTATGATTGACCCTTGTGTTTTGTAATTACTTTTCTACATAATAACTTGCATATTGTCATCCTTATTTGAAGTAGATGCATAATTACCTTGCGCTTTTATGATGAATTATTGATAACAATCCTTTGCATAGTCTCAATACTTGGCACAAATGTAGCATCCTTCTGAGTTGTTGTTGTTGTCTCGAGTTTGGGATTCCTTCCTACTCTTCCTTTAAACTTTCCTCTTTCTCGTGATGAAGAGACATTGTTCCCTTGGCCTTGATCAAAGTCTCCATTTGAACCTCTTCCATGAACTCCTATGCCTCTGAGTAAGTTTCTTCGTGTACCTCTTCTATTACCTGCAAAACATCTTCGGGCATCCATGCCCCTTTGCATTCCATCCTCAAATACTCATCTCGTCACTTACTTTTTTAGTCTTTGGAATTTAATCATTTATGATGCTACTAGGAGTCTTGCTCAAAATTTTTTTTCATTCTTCAATTGAAGTTTTCTCTCTTTGGTTGAAGTAGAGTATAGTCACTACAACATATGAGGGGTATTGGAGCCCCTATACTGATTCAAATACACGGGTATATTTTTGACTCGGCATCAATATAGGTGCAGGTATGCATGCCAGTACAAAACATTAGTATAGACATCATTATGTGCATTGATATACGCAAAGGTAATTCCCTAGTGGCATTCGTATACTCCATGGTATGCACATCGGTATTCATTCACCAGTATAAGCATTCATAAGTCCCTGGGAAAAACCATCAATATAGGCATTGGCATATCCTTGGACATACCGAGGCTCATACCATCACCTATACTGACGACCATATCTAACAAAAATATTTTTTGGGCAGAGTGTGTTGTCTCTTGCCAAATTAGAATTTCCATGCTATTGTGTAGCAAAAGACAATACACTATGCCCAAGAAGAAATTGAGTACATATAACATGTAATCTAGTGCTTGCCAATTTTGGGTTTACATGATTTGCAACCAAAACATGATTTGATAAAAACAAAACACATGAACATAAAAGAGATGAGAAAAATTAGCCATGAACCATATAGAAAAGAGAGGCTCCATAAATGAGCCATGTATAAAAGAGATATATATTCCATCAATGAGCCCTGTACAAAAGGGTGGCAAACCACTACCATATATGAGCCAACTACAAAATGTGGCAACAGCTCTCATATAGGAAACAAATACAAAATTTTAATGGACCACTTCCATAAACGAGCCAAATACAAAATTGTGGCACACCACTAACATACACATTCCATGAGGGATCAAACCATTTTGGAAGTTGCAAAACAAATCACATTCATAAAATGAAACAAATCCCATGAAATGATTCTATCACATCCCTCAGAGTCGAACAATGCAACTAATCCATGAAGATATATATACGCCTCCTCTACTCATATCTATTAACTCCTTTCATTTTTTGTTAAGGAGTGGTGATTCTGTGGATTATGTTAACAGAAAATATCAAGTGGATCTTAGCAATCAAAAGGATTTTGCCAAAGTTGTAGTAGAGGATCTACCTTGAAAATTATATAGGTTTGAGTATGGGGTTGACAAAATGACTTTCCTTGTTCTCCTTCGAGGTGGAACATGCACACTTGTACATGCTGATCTTGTTGAAGATGTGCTTCAGTGTGCTAACTTCCTTTTTGAAAATGGCTTTGTAAGGTATGATATCCTTCATAACAACTGTGAGGGTCTCGTGATCTATAGTAAAACACGACTCGTGATGAACCAAATACAGGGCAGTAGGAATGGGCAAGTTAATGCCCTTCGTTCTTTGTTAAGGAGTGATGATTTTGTGGATTATGTTTGTAGCACATATCAACTAGATCCTAGCAATTGAAAGGATGTTGTCAAAGTTGCACTTAAGGATCTACCTATCAAATTGGGGTGTTCATCCTCATCAGCCTTTGTGTGAAGCTTGTCCAATATCATCAATCTCCTGCTCAACCATATCATCAAGGAAGTTATCTTTAATAAGAACATGTTTTAATATAGATATCATCACTAAAGTTATCTTAGTAATAATATTAGTGAATGCTTTATATAGAGAGTGAATATAAATATATAAGAGCATCTAGATATATGATGCACGTGGGTTTATATGAATGGCAATGGTAGAAACTACATGATTTGAAACATTTGTAGTTACCATTAAGATTAATCAAATATTTTTTGAGAATGATTAGTAAGACTGTTAAGGATCTTGACATCATATTAAGGAATCTTATATATGATGTGTGTGTTGCCAATCTAGTTCTATGAGTATTGTTGACATCATCCTCGTTTGATGCTAGAGATACTTAAGGATGTCTACACAATTCTTGGTTTTAGCATCTACCTTTTCTAGTTAGAGGATCATTTTTATTTGAAACATAAAAGTGCTTCCTTTTTATAGTGAATTCTGTTAATATATCGAATTCATTATGCAACCACAATCATTAAGTACTTGGGTGACTCTATATAAAACTCGATACATGATGCTAGACCTACTCAAAAGTGATCACATGTGTAGAATAAGAAAAATAAGATGACGATACTATCAGGTTTGACTTGAACCACTACAGCAGATCGATGGTATACCGAGGTTTTTACCGAGGAAAATGAACGCGGCTTTATTTGCCGCGACGCCGGTGTAGAAGTCAGTGTGCGCGTCGGTACCAAAGCCTCGGTATAAAGGTCGGTATATGCATCGGTATAGGCGTCGGTATATGCATCGAAAATACCGACGCTCGTACCGACGCTTCTCCTGGAGGTACCGTCGCCTATACCGAAGCCTGCTTCGTGTATCGACGATTATTCTGATGACACTACTGGGAGTACCGTCGCGTATACCGAGGACCATACCTACAAAATTTTTTTTGGGCAGAATGTTTTGTCTGTTGCTACAGCAACATTACCATGATATTGCTTAACAAAAGACAATACACTCTGCCCAAAAAAAACCAAGTACATGTGATGTGTACTCTAATGACAACCGAAATATGATTTCATGAAATAGAGTATTATTGGACACAAAAGAGATAATCAGAATGAACAATGAACGATGTACAAAAGAAGTTCTATATTTCAATAATGGAGCATGTACAAGAGTGTGGCAAACCACTATCATATATGACGCTTTTACAAAATGTGGCAAAGCAATGTATTGCCATATGGAAATCAAATACAAAATATTGGTCTTCCACTGCCATACACATGCAAAGAAGGTTCCATATCAATAGTCCTGCAACAAAGAACATTACTGGAATGAGATAAATTCACATGAAAATTACAAAGAACAAGTAAAAACCAAGTTTATAAATAAATTACCTCATCGCAAACGCTCCCATGAAACTTCCGCACCGTGTCCCTCCAAGTCCTGCAATAGTGCAGTTAACCCATGACTATATCCGTAAGACTCCTCCGTTCGTGGTGGAGGACGACCCATTGCCACCTCTTGAAACAAATATAAAAAGATTAGAGAAACATATATGAGAAATTTAACACAAAAATGCAATAAATGAAATGGTACTTACAAACTCATGACGCATCGTGTCATATCCGTCGTTGCCCAAATGTGACGGTCCAATTGTGTCTAGACGTGTGGCTGTGGCATTTTGCTGCTGGCGATATCGATCAGGAGTCTGCTACTGCTCGTCACGAATCATGTCCCACTCCTCAGCATCTAACCATATAGGCTTTGCTAAGCCTTCTCTGAATGCATCATGAGCCTCGGATCGTCGATGCGACATTACCTCACGTGCGGTGTGCAGAATCCACTCTGAACTGACAATCGACTGTCCATCGGCTAGCCGCATCCATCACTGGAGCTCCATCTCGGATATTATACACCTTGGAGTCATCATGGTCATGAGCACCCCAAGGTGTATGTGGTGTACTGCGTGGTGTACCTACATCTGAGGTACTCGTCCTAGGAGTAGAAGCGGGCGACACAACGTCTGTCGCACTGCCTCCACAACAACCGCCTCCTCCGCCTCCAGACCTAGTTATAGATCCACTCCTAGAACCTCCTGCTCCAGAGCATGACCTCGATCTATGTGACGGGAGAGACCTTGTATCGTGCTGAGGTGTCGAACGCACACATCTACTAGTAGACCCAGTAGGAGATGGCTGCAAAGATGGTCGTGCTAGAGTCACAAAGCTAGGAGACATACCTCCTACGGGAGTAGCACCACCCACAGGAGTGACACCGGCAGGAGTGACACCGGCGGGAGTGAGGCCAGTGGGAGTGAAGTCGAAAGGAGTAAGGCCGCCAGGAGTGAGGCCGGGAGGAGTGCTACCACGAGCGATCCAATACTGTGATGCAGCGGCCATATATGTAGGAGGGACCTGAGAGATGAACTCCAAAAACTGCTCCTCTGTCATGGAATGTGGAGTGACTGGAGGACTGTCTCCCATTGTGCTCTGTAATAAAAGAACTAAAATAATTAGCATGCAATAAGAAAAATAATATAGGGAATAAACCAAAAAAACCAAAAATTAGTACGTACAATTTTATTCAAAAGTCCTCTATTCTAGCATCCTCTTGAAGATCCGATGCACCGAGAATATCAATCTCTATATTGATGGCTTCTAAATCGCTTGCTATGTTGGTTTCCTCCTGATCATCATCTATTGCTTCGTCTTCTCGAACAATGACCTCTTCTTCAATGACCTCTTCTTCTCGAACAATGATCTCTTCCTCCTCAGCTATCGAATGAATCTCTGAGTCCACTAGAGATGGACTTTCTTCTACATCTATGTTTTCAAAAATTTGTCTACTACGTGAAGAGACTTGTAAAACAAATTGCCACTCTGGGTCTTTTGAATCTGCTATAAAAACAACCTGCTCACAGTGTTCGGGAAGTACAAATGTATCCCTTTCATCTGTCCATAATCTTGTGGAGTCGACTTGAAGCAAACCGCTCTTATTCCGTCTCACTGTTGCGTTTCTTCCAGAGGTGACTACTTTGAACCATTTCACGTCAAAAATAAAGTAATCAAACTTTCTAAAAGATAGTTTCAAGATATCTTGAATCACACCATAATAATCTAACTCGCCTTCTAGAGCATTATCATCTCTTGCACTCGCTCTACTTTTTTGCAAAAAAATCACCATCACTCCACTATCAAAAGTACCCCTATTTTGATCGATTCGTGCGATTCGAAAGTGCCGTCTATGAGACCATAGTGCACCGTATTTAATATACTCCCAATCACATCCTTTTGCGAGTTCTTCTTCTTCTTCAGAGATATCTTCGCCCGCTGCCTTTGCTTGTGAAGCCACTGCATCTAGCCATCTGCTCGTTGGAAAAGGTGGGAGAGGTCGAAGATTTTCTGGAAGAGGCAAAAATCGAGTGGAACGATTTCTTTGAAACTGAGCTCTTTCCTTTGCGTTAGTTTCCTTGGCAAGTTCATACCTTTCTAACCACTTTTGCATAGGCTCATAGTTAACTATGCAAAACTTCATTGCCTTCTCTCTGAAAGCTGCATCCATTTTTCTTTGCAATCCTTTACCTTGTGGTCCATCGCCTACGAGACGAACATCTTCATCATTGCTCCATAAGCGAGGCATTTCGGGATCCGATATACGTAGAAACTCAGTTATGAATACTAGAGATTCTTGTACAAGCCATCCCTCTACCATGCTACCCTCTAGACGTGCTCTCTGTCGAACAAACCCTTTTAATGTCTTCATAAAGCGCTCTAAGAAGAACATCCATCGACTATGAACAGTTCGTGCTATTGCAACTTCATCTACTACATGAACCAGTAAATGAAGTTGAATAGTGAGAATACTTGTGGGAAAGTATTTCTCTACCATACAAACAGCTTTGATAGCATTGAGTTTCGCACTCTCCATGCTATCTCTATTTATCTCTTTAGAAGATATCCACCGTACTAAAGAGCTAATTTTATAAATGGTTTTTTGTACATCCTCTGAAAGACAATCTTTTAGAGCTACAGGGAGCACAAACTGTAAAAACTTGTGCCAATCATGAGACTTGAGTCCTATAAGATCGTCGTTTCGTGTGAAAGCAGTCTTTAGACATCTCATGCATCCAGTAGGTGTACGAAACTCTGAAATTGTTTTCTTCACTTGTAACTTTTCCATCATGCGAAGCACCCAAGGAGCTCTTGGTAACGATACTGTTCCGTTGGGATTAGTAATTGCCCACAACTCCAGCATATGACCTCGCTCTTCTAAGTCGTCCCTTTGTGCTTTGCTTTCTTTCTTTCCGATCAAAGTTTTCCAAAGAATCTCTCCCACATTCTTGAAAATATGCATCGGGTCTACCAAATAATTGTTCATCAATTCACTCCAATAAGGGAGTTCATGAAAAATGGACAACTGTTTCATGCCAGCAACTAGATTTTCTGAATCCCATAGTTGTTTCCAATCGCTAGCTTTCATTTGGCGTTGTGCTTGTCGACCAATTTTTCCTTCACGTAAAACATGCCCGTCAGGCAAATATCTATGATGTCCTTCATAGACAGTTTTACGTAGTGCTTTGGAATAGCGTGCTTCGAGCCGTGGTCCGCATAAAGGACACGCATGGTAACGTCTTCTCTAAATCTATTTGCTCCACACTTTGGATATACGTGGAGATGCTCATACTCATTCCGAAAGAGAATGCAATCATTCGGACAAGCATGAATTTTAGTATAATCCATTCCAATGGACTGTAAAAGTTTTTTCGCATCTGCACGTGTTGGAGGCATGTCATTGCCCTCTGGCAAAAATTGATCTTTAAGAAGCCTACAATAAGCAATTAAAATGATATTAGTAAATGAACTTATTATGATACAACAATGAAAGCCAATTTGTTCTCCACTTACCTGAACAATTCAGTGACAGTACTATCTGACCATCCATAAATGAATTGCAGATTGAGCATCTCGAGTGAAGCACGTAGTACAAATATCTTTGCTCCATTGTAAAGTGGTAAACGAGCTAATCTTCGCATGTTTTCATATTCTTCATCAACTTCTGATCGTGGGATTTCTGTTGTGTCCATGAAACTCTCGACACCTTCTTCAACATCATGATTACCTAAAAAAACTTAAAACCCTAATCTATATAGCTATCCTATTTTATCTATATCTTTGGATTTTTTCTTTATTGATCCTCTTAATTAAGTTATATGTATGCCTAAACCCTAAAACACTAATTTTAAAGATCTATACCTAAATTATGTATATTTCTATACACATGTGTATATACATGTATATATGTATTATATGTGTATGTGTATGTGTGTATATATGTTATGTAGGTGTTAAAGCCCTAAAACCCTAATCCAAATGACCCAGAACTAAAACATGTATATATATGTATGCATGTGTATATATATGTGTATATGTATATATAGGTGAATATAGATAGGTATATAAGTATGTGTGTTTGTGTATTCTATATATATTCACTCTATGTAAAATGATTAAATTTGAACATATTTTTATATATTTAATCATATATATTTCATTTATTTATTTAAATGACTAGTTCTTATCATAATTTATTATCTATATAATTATCCTACCTTATATATATATATATATATATATATATATATATATATATATATATATATATATATATATATATATATATATATATATATATATATATATATATATATTCAGATTTTTTCTTACTTAATCCTATTTTTGTATATTTAATTATAAATATTTAATTAAATTATTTAAAACGCTAGTGCTTTTATATTTATTTATGTATATAATTATCTTATTTTATATATATATTTATTTATATATTCAGATTTTTTCCGTACGTGAACCTATTTTTATATATTTCATTATATATATTTAATTAAATTATTTAAAACACTAGTTCTTTTTTATATTTATTTATGTATATAATTATCTTATTTTATATATATATTTATTTATATATTTAGATTTTTTTTCCTTACGTAATCCTATTTTTATATAATTAATTTTATATATTTAATTATATATATTTAATTAAATTATTTAAAACACTAGTTCATTTTATAATTATTTATGTATAAAAGTATCTTATTTTATATATATATCTATTTATATATTCAGATTTTTTTATTTGTATATATTTTATTTTATATATTTAATTATATATATTTAATTCAAACCCTAATCTTAAATATCTAGACCTAAAATATGTATATTTTTGTATACATGTGTATATACATGTATATATGTATTATATGTGCATGTGTATGTGTGGATATATGTTATGTAGGTGTTATAACACTAAAACCCTAATCTTAAAGATTTAAATCTAAAATATGTATATTTTTGTATGCATATGTATCTACATGTATGTATGTTATATGTATATGTGTGCTTGTGCATATATGTTATCTACGTATTAAAATCCTAAAACCCTAATAAAAAAGACTTAGACTTAAATCTGAAATACTAAACCCTAAAACCCTAAATTATTTAAAACACTAGTATATAATTATCGTATTTTATATATATATTTATTTATATATTCAAATTTTTTTTCCTTACGTAATCCTATTTTTATATATTTAATTATATACATTTAATTAAATTATTTAAAACACTAGTTCATTTTATATTTATTTATGTATATAAGTATCTTATTTTATATATATATTTATTTACATATTCAGATTTTTTTATTTTTATATATTTCATTTTATATATTTAGTTATATATATTTAATTAAAACCCTAATCTTAAAGATTTAAATCTAAAATATGTATATTTTTGTATGCATGTGTATCTACATGTATGTATATATGTTATATACGTATTTAAATCCTAAAACCCTAATCAGAAAGAATTAGGTTTAAATATGTATATATGTGTGTATACATGCATGTGTGTATATGTCTGTGTATGTATGCATGCATGTGTGTATATGTGTGTATATATGCATGTATGTATGTATGTGTGTATATGTGTGTGTGTATGTGTATGTATGCATATGTGTATATATGTGTGTGTATGTATGTGTGTATGCATGTGTGTGTGGATGCATGTGTGTAAATTTATGTGTGTGTGTATGCATGCATGTGTGTATATGTGTGTGTGTATGTAAACATGCATGTGTGTATAGGTGTGTGTATGTAAGCATGCATGTGTGTACATGTATGTGTGTATGTATGCATGTGTAAATTAATGTGTATCTTCCTTTCTCTTCTCTCTCTCTTTCTCTTTCTCTCTCTCTCTCTCTCTCTCCCTCCCTCTCTCTCTCTCTCTCTCTCTCTCTCTCTCTCTCTCTCTCTCTTTCTCTCTCTCTCTCTCTATCAATAGCGAATAAAAGAATCACTTACCGGTAGTTCCCTCTTTGAATCGTTGTGGACAAAGCGTAATGTAGGTCCTCTCTCGTCCAATTCCAAACAATTGACGCGAAAGAACTTCTGCAAAATCAACGAAAAGAGAAATTATAAACCCTAAAGCATAGAGAAACACAAATGCTAACAGTACACGCAGCACTTACCAAATTGTGATATCTAAGCCGAGAGAGAATGTGTGTGTGTAGAGAGAGAGATCCGTGTGTGTGTGTGTGTGTCTGCACAAGACAATGCAGGTTCATGCGCGCAAGTTTGACAGTAGACCAACAGTACTCAAACACGCGCAAAAATGTGAAGTTTTGCTCTCGGGTTCGCGGTATGTTTAAAACTCGTCGCCGGTATAGGCGCCGGTATGGACGTTTGTATACGCGTCGGTAGTTCCCAGTAAATTACCGGCGCTTATACCGACGCTCATAACGACGCTCATACCGAGGCATATACCAACGCTTATACCGGCGGCTGCGGGCCACAGGGACGATCCGTTTAAAACGGTCATACTGACGATCACTTGAACGATGGTATTTTTTAGTGAGATTTTCCGAGGACTATACTGACACCGGCTATGACCGTCGGTATATGCAGCGTCGGTATGCCCCTCATATGTTGTAGTGAACGCACTCCCTTTCTTTCTATTTTCAATGTTTGTACTTGCAAATAGAAATGTATGAATCTTACAGCCCGCATGAATGAGGGTAAGTGAAGGAAAGCTTTCTTGCGCTGTTGTATAAGAGAGAATGGAATTATATACTTTTGTGCGCTTACAGATTGCTAGCAGAGTTGCAATTTGTTCAAATTGTTATGTATTTTGCTTTGGATGGAGAACAATTCTTAATGTCACCATCATGATAACTTTGTTTGAAACGTTAATGCGAGTTTTCATCAATCTTATGATGTTAGTCTTATGTACAGTCTTCCCATCTCGTTTTGATTATGTGTCTAATGTGAATCGTTCTATAGTACTCATATATATATATATATATATATATATATATATATATATATATATATATATATATATATATATATATATATATATCATAAAATGTACCTCCTGGAAATGGGTTTTAGTATACAGGAGGCATAATGAAAATGATCCATTTTGTATATAAATGTTTTTAAAAAAAAATGTAAGTGAATATAATCTGATGAATATAATCTGAAGGCATAATGAATATAATCTGATGCTTTGGGACTGAAGTAGAGAGAATGAAAATGTTGAAAAGTCTTTGAAAACCCTTACGCCCGTTCATTCGAAGGAATCCCCTTTATGTCAAATGGCAACTTTCGAATGTGTTATTAATTTACCACAAATATATTTATGCTGTATGATGCTCTTTAGGTATGGACAGATAAGAGCAATTGACAAACGAGATGCCGTTGGCTTAACACAAGAGGAAATGTTTTGTTATCTTAATTGGTGGCTTAACGATGCATTGGATAGCATCACATTTTCTTAAACGTAAATGGAGGTTCTTTGCACTTTGTATAGAGACCGGAGACGTATTTTAAACAAAATTGTGCAGGTTATGAGGATATGATGGTAGAAAGGCATCAACGCAGAGAGTAATGGAAACAAAACTTCATTAAGATACTTGTTGCCATTGTGCACAAATACAACTTGTTTTTTCCTCTTAGTTGTGTGCCTCCATAGACTCACAAATCTAACTCTACATCTTACTGCCTACCTCCTTTCAAGAAACTTAGGAGATACCTAGTGAACACGATGTGAAAGAAGGGGCAAATAAACTATAGAGCTAGCATTTTGATCAATCTAGTTGATGACTAAACATTGATGAATTTAGCACATCGAACATGGATGACATTTTAGCTCAGTTCTTATGCTTTCAGCAACAGGATAGAGGACAAAGAGCTATCTAGTCACTTAATGAGCGATTATCAAAGCGATGAAAACATTTTAATGGGGAAAATATATCCAAGTTTTGTAAAGAGAGTGAACTCGAGGAAAAGTACGTAGGTGTTGATTTGACCTACATGGTCCCAACTCATGACACTAAAACAAACCACATGGTCGCGATATAGAGGAATAGTCCTCAAGCAGTTCATGCTAGAGGACATAAATAAAGTGGCTCAAAGATCTTTCTTGAGGTAGATTCATATGCTCAAGGACCAAAAAAGCCTAGAAATTAAACAAGAGTTCGAGAAACAATTTGAAGATATGTCTGAGCATGATAGACAATGTTTGATGCATGAAAGAGTGTTCTTTTTTCTACAAGCATTAGATGTTAAAGCCTGAGAGGAAATAATTCCACTCTTGCAAGACATGGATTCCAAATCGGGACTCACATAGGATTGGATACACATTCATGATGTTGTAAGAAGATATGTTAAGAAGCAAGAAGCAATTGACAAATGCCGATCTTCATCCATATACAAGCCAAAGACAAAATTGTGGCACACCACTACCGTACACATTCCCTTAGGGATCATACCATATCGAAAGTTTCACAACAAACCACATTCATGAAATGAGACAAATTGACATGATTATTATAAAAAACAACTAGAAAGCACCAAACAAATTCTTTATCTCACCTCATCGTAGATGCTCCCATGAAATGATTGTATCGCATCCCTCCAAGTCCAACAATGCAACTAATCCATGAAGATATCCATAATCCAACGATGACCCACTGTCAACTCCTGTAACGAATATGCAAAACATTAGATGAACACACATGATGTGCTTAACACAAGCACATTCCATCATCAAAGTGCTACTTATTAAAACATGTCCTTATTAAAGATAACTTCAATGATGATATCGTTGAGGAGGAGGTTGATGATATTGGACAAGCTTCACACAAAGGTTGATGAGGATGACCAACCCAATTTGATATCTAGATCCTCTACTCCAACTTTGACAACATCCTTTCGATTGCTAAGATCCACTTGATATTTGCTGCGAACGTAATCCACAGAATCGCCACTCCTTAAGAGATAACGAAGGGCATTAACTTGCCCAGTACTGCCGCCCTCTATTTGGTTCATCACAACAAGTCCCGTTTTACAGTAGATCGCGAAATCCTCAGAGTATTTATGAAGGAGATCGTACCTTCCAAAGCCACTTAAACACATCTTCAACACTGAAGCACATCTTAAATAGTAAAGCCCATCTTCAACAGGATCAGCCTATACAAGTGTGCTTGTTCCACATTGAAGGTGAACAAAGAAAGTCATTTTGTCAAGACGATACTCAAACCTATATAATTTCCCTCAATTAAGAAAGGAGTCAAGATCTGAGACCCTGACACCATTATTTTTGTCTGCATTTAGGCCGCATCCTAAACAACAGAAGGAGTCTTATGGGACACAGCTACAAAGAAGTTTGTTTGAAATTGTTGTTGTCTCTATCTCACTACCCCCTTGTGCAGTGAAATGTATTACTTTATTGTCACCAATGTAGATTCCTGCCAAAAATAGTCCCAAACAGAGAGAATAGTTCAATAAGGCTAAAGGATTAGCTCAAATCAATTAGACATTGAAGAACAAATGATTGAAAAGAGATATTAGTTCAATGAAGGGCAAATGATTGAAAAAAGAGATTAGTTCAATAAGCCTTAATCTAAAAATCCCTTTAAACCTTTGAGGCCAAAACTAAAAGGATCATTTTCATCCCCTATAAGCTACTCGGTAACGTTCTAGAGGAATCTAATTTTGCCTCAGGCTTCACAGCATCCTAGGACTACATGTATTTTTCTAAACTACATTATGCATATGAGTCTTCTATCCTAATGCTTCTACATGCAATGTAAGGATGGCTTCTCTAATGATGCAATAAATAGTGATTGAAGATAAAGGTGGTGGCTTCGGACAATCATGTGTCCTTAACCATTGACGATTAGTGGTTAATGATATTTTTATTTAACATAAATAATTTTTTGTCACATAAAATCTTTCATCATCTTAATTTTACGCGTTTACTACACCTTATCGAGATCTTAATTGGTGTCCTCTCTGCCCAAACTCGAAGCTCCTTCTAAACATGTTTCTTAAGGCTGTATTTTGGGCAAAACTTAGTGTTGCTCCTTCCCAAAAGATAGTTCAGTTAGAGATGCTCATAAATTGTAGTTTTTCCATGGTGATGTTTGTGGTCCTATGGAGACAACCTCATTTGTAAACTACCTTTAATTCTTTACTACCACTTCAGTTTAATTTAATCATTGTATTCTTTTATTGATAATCTACACGTTCTTATGTATTTTTCTTCATGATGCTTTCATATTTGGCTTTAATCATTTCATTTTAGCATGGATTTAGAGTTTCATTACAATCCTCCTTAATCGCATCCATGGAGCACATATTGGGTAACCTTCTTGACTAATCTCATTTTGCCTCGGGCTTCATAGCCTAAATGATTAGTTCAATAAGCCTAAATCATTAGTTCAAATCATTAAGACAGTGAAGAACAAATGATTGACAAGAGAGATTAGTTAAATAAGCCTAAATAATTTAGACACTGAAGAGCAAATGATTGACAACAGAGATTATTTCAATAAGCCTAAATCTGAAAGTCCGTTTAAACCTTTCAGGCCAAAATCAAAATGACCACTTTTATTCCTTGTAAGCTATGTTCATCTTTGTTTCGTGCATGGCTATACATACATGCGAAGGTTGATTTCCAATCGATGAAGTTGAGATTGAGGATATCCAAGAATGAAGCTATGGATTGTCAATGAAAGCATCGACAAATGCAGAAGAAGAAACATACCATGGAGAGTGTAGCTGTAACAAACCATAGTGTTGAATTCTTTGTATATCACAACTTAGAATCCACAGTCTTATTTGAAATCTTGATCATTGCTTGTCCTCAAACAAAGGGATTGTGAAGCAATGCAATGGAATGTGAAGCAATGCAAGGTTAACTGTCAATAGAGGACGCTGAGATGGAGGAGATCCTCAACGCAAGCATCAACTAATGCAAACATAAGAAATAGTGATGGAAATGTAATAGAATCTCCAGGTGTAAATGTGATCTCCTGCCTGCAGTTGCTCTTTGCTGATCTTGTTCGATAAGAATCCCATACCGTATTTGCTCGGTTATTGGGTCTCTCTCTCTCTCTCTCTCTCTCTCTCTCTCTCTCTCGCTTTTGGGTTCCTAATGCATCCTTTTGAAAAGGGGTCCTGCCGATTGAGGTATATATTGCACCTTCAAACCGATGTCGCATTTTGACACTGTCAATGTCGATACAGACCCGACTCTAGCTAGACTTGACTCCCGCTAGACCCGACTCTAGCTAGACTTGACGATACTGTGCTTGCTATTGGCCTCTTGCTAGACTTGACTCTAGGTACACATTTTTTATGGGAAGTAACCACCAGCTTACCCCTTGCGCACTTCGAGCTCTCTTACGTTAATTAAATTATCTTGGCTTTCTCAAAATCTATGATGTGCGTCACTTTTCTGCAAAAGTAAATGCCATGTCGTCTCCTGTGATCTCATTTGAAGGTCTCCCATAATGGGACTATGGGACTACGTGACGGGGGAGGAACTACGAACAGGAGACGACATTTACTCCTGGAACCCAATTAGTGGTTGCCAACTTGCCCACCCAACAAGTGCATGTTAAGTAACGTTCGTTAGTGCCCACAAAACAAATGCATGTGCCTACAAATACAAGTAATGTTCGTTGATGATGATCGATCACATTTAGTCCTGAAGGGCCATCTACAAGATGGAGTCAACGTGTACATAGACCAGAGGACGTATCTTTGGGATCGTCAACGAGAGAGATTAGTGTTATGTGCATCTTCAAAGTGCGGGATTAGTTTGAAACTGAACTTTCCAGTCGAGCTGGTTTCATGATAATGGGGAAAATGAATCTCAAAAAAAGATGGAGATGAAGACTTTTCGGATAGATTAGAAGAGGAGACAGATTTATAATTTTTGGTACTCAAAGAAAAAAGAATCATGGCACATCGGATGACAAAAACCATTGTGCATTGTTGTCGCAGTACAATGAACACTTCCATTTGAAATGTCACTCTAATGAATCTATTTAAAAACAAACGATATAATAGTGGATCGAACACAAAGGATGGGAAGTATTTATCACTTGAACATATTTAACTTAACGAACGATTTTTTTCATTTTTTGTTATTTTCAAGTAGTAGCGCTCTAATAAGCAAACCGATAATTTATGAAGACTTTTCGAGCACATGAGAAGAAATCTCTTTCATTGACGAATAATGCATTCTTATTCACAAAATATATTCATGTGGACAAAAATATGTATAACCCAATAATCAACTTTTTATTGCACCACAACAGAACCTATCGCTACATCGTATGTAGTAACTTAGGATGGTAGATTGATATCCATGGTTGAAGTTAAAGCTCCGCAAATAATGGAAGATTGGAGAAGTTGAACCCACTTTTTCATTTCATTCTTTTCATTACATGGCAAGTGCATAGGACATCATGGGTTAATCATGTAGCTCCATTGACCATGCTAAATAGAAACTAAGTGAGCAGAGGAGAAACATAAAAGACGGTAGCCAAGATATTATCTGTGGAGTCTAAAACTAAAGAATACTCTCATACAAGTTTAAGTCATTCACATGGTTAAATACCTTACCCTACAAGTGTAAGTTAGTCATATGGTTTGATGTCAACAACTAACTAGAAAACGTAGATTCTAAAACCGAGAATTGCGTAGACATCTCTAAGTATGCCTAGCATCCAATGAGGATGATGTCAAAAATACGCATAGCACCAAAGATTGGCAACACATCATACGTAAGAGTCCTTAATATGATATCAAGATCCTAAAGAGTCTATATTCAAACATGTCCTCATTAAAGATAACTTCAGTGATGATATCGTTGAGCAGCAGGTTGATGATATTGGACAAGATATTGGATGACCAACCCAATTTGATAGGTAGATCCTCTACTGCAACGTTTGACAACATCCACTTGATATTTGCTGCGGACGTGATCCACAGAATCACCACTCCTTAACAGAGAAAGAGCGGCATTAACTTGCCCACTCCTACCGCCCTGTATTTGGTTCATCACAACGAGTCCCGTTTCACAGTAGATCAGGAAATCCTCACAGTTGTTATGAAGGAGATCATACCTTCCAAAGCCATTTTCACAAAGAACTTTAGCACGGTGAACTTTTAGTTATGATATCAAGATCCTAAGGAGTCTCACAAATCATTCCCAAACGAAATTCGATTACTCTTAATGGTAACTACAAATGTTTGAAATCATGCAGATTCTATCATTGCTCGGAGGTTCAAGTACGAATAGACTCGGAGGTTGAAATAGGAGTAGCTACTCTCATTTGATTGTGGACGTGATGAATAACACCCTTGTACATTAGAAATCGAACATACTTTATTACTTAAAAGTCCCAAACACATCTACCAAATGTAATTTGTACATATCCAAGCCAACCTATCCCTCAATCCTGTTTAAAGATAACTTCAGTGATGATATGGTTCAGGAGGAGATTGATGTTTAGGACAAGCTTCACACAAAGGCTCATGAGGATGAGCAACCCAATTTGATAGGTAGATCCTCTACTGCAACTTTGACAAAATCCTTTCGATTGCTAAGATCCGCTTGATATTTGCTGCTACCGCCCTCTCTTTGATTCATCAAGAGTCCTGTTTTGCAGTAGATTGCGGAATATTCACAGTTGTTATGAACCACATCTTCAACAGGATCAGCCTGTACAAGTGCGCATGTTCCACCTCAAAGGTGAACAAAGAAAGTCATTTTATCAACCCCATACTCAAACGTATAAATCTTCCCTCCATTTAGACCCTGACACCATTGTTGTTCTCCATGTTTAGGCCGCATCCTCAACAACGGAAGGATTCTTGTGGGCCTAAGCTACTGAGAAGTTTGTTTGGAATTATTGTTGTTTCTATCTGACTGCCCCCCTAGTGCAGCGAAATGTATTACTTTATTGTAGCGAATGTAGATTCCTACCAAAAAGAGTCCCAAACAGAGAATAGTTCAATAAGCCTAAATGATTAGCTCACATCATTTAGACATTCAAGAACAAATGATTGAAAAGAGAGACTAGTTCAAAGAAGGGAAATGATTGACAAGAGGGATTAGTTCTATAAGCCTTAATCTAAAAATCTGTTTAAACCTTTTAGGCCAAAATTAAAAGGACCATTTTCATCCCTTGTAAGCTATTGGGCAACCTTCTTGAGGAATCTCATTTTGCCTCAGGCTTCACAACATCCTAGGACTACATGTATTTTTCTAAACTACATTATGCATATGAATGTTCTATCGTAATGCTTCTACATGCAATGTAGGGGTCACTTCTCTAATGATGCAATAAATGGTGGGTGAAGATGAAGGTGGTGGCTTCGGACAATCTCATGTCCTTAACCATTGACGATTAGTGGTTAATGATATTTTTATTTAACATAAACAATGTTTTGTCGCATAAAAGTTTTTATCATCTAAATTTTGTGGGCTTACTACACCTTATCGATATCTGAATGGTGTGCTCTCTGCCCAAACGCGAAGCTCATTCTAAACATGTTTCTTAAGGCTGTATTTTCGGCAAAATGTAGTGTTGCTCCTTCCCAAAAGATCGTTCAGTTAGAGATGCTCATAAATTGTAGTCTTTCCATAGTGATGTCTCTGGACCTATGGAGACAACCTCATTCGGAAACTACCTTTATTTCTTGACTACCATTTCATTTTAATCCGTGTATTCTTTTATTGATAATGTACACGTTCTTGTGTATTTTTCTTCACGATGCTTTCATATTTGGCTTCAATCATTTGATTTTAGCATGGATTTAGAATTTAATTTCAATCTTGCTTAATCGCATCCATGCAGCACATATTGGGTAACCTTCTTGACGAATCTTATTTTGTCTCGGGCTTCATAGCCTAAATGATTAGTTCAATAAGCCTAACTGATTAGTTCAATAAGCCTAAATGATTAGTTCAAATCATTTAGACACTAAAGACCAAATGATTGAGAACAGAGATTAGTTAAATAAGCCAAAATAATGTAGACAGTTAAAAGCAAACGATTGACAAGATAGATTAGTTCAATAGCCTAAATCTGAAAATCCGTTTAATCCTTTCAGGCCAAAATGAAAAGGACCACTTTTATCCCTTGAAAGCTATGTTCATCTTTGCTTCGTGCATGACTATACATACATGCGAAAGTTGATTTCGAATCGATGAAGTGGAGATTGAGGATATCGAAGAAAGAAGCTATCGATTGTCGATGCAAGCATCGCAAATGCAGAAGAAGAAATTTACCATGGAGAGTGTAGCCGTAACAAACGATAGTCTTAGATTCTTTGCATATCATAACTTAGAATCCAGAGTCTTATTTGAATGTGAAGCAATGCAATAGAGGACGCTGAGATGGAAACAGTGATGGAAATCCAGGAACGTACTGTTAGTGTGCGTAACTGTAACAGAATCTCCAGGTGTAAATGTGATCTGGTTCGATAAGAATCCTCAACGCATAGAGGACGCTGAGATGGAGGAGATCCTCAACGCAAGCATCGACTAATGCAAACATAAGAAACAGTGATAAAAATCCAGGAACGTACCATGGTGTGCTTAAATGTAACAGAATCTACAGGTGTAAATGTGATTTCCTGCCTGCAGTTGCTCTTTGCTGATCTTGTTCGACAAGAATCCCATACCGTATTTGCTCGGTTATTGGATCTCTCTCTCTCTCTCTCTCTCTCTCTCTCTCTCTCTCTCTCTCTCTCTCTCTCTCTCTCTCTGGTTCCTAATGCGCCCTTTTCCGCTCTATAAAAAAGGTCGGAAATGTTAAAGCATTTGATGGTATCATGAATCATTTAAGTAGGGTATTGTGTATGCCAATAATAACCAAAAACCTAATTAGCGTTGGATAGATTGTTGAGAAGGGTTTAGAGGTTAGATTCACAAGGCATGGAGCATATATGGAGGACCTTTTGCAAGGCTTTAAGAGGATTGCAAAATGTGAGAAATCTGGTAGAGTTTTTATATTTGATGTTGAAGATACTAGGAATACTACTCCCTTCAACTACAAAGACCAAACTTTATCTGAATTGGAGATATGGCATAAGAGACTAGATCATATAGGTGAAAGGAGATTGAAGCAAATATGAAGGGATCAGAGTGTGCTTGGCATTCCAAATGTGTCCAAGAAAAACATGATTTACAAATGTGGAGCACGCCAATTTCGCAAATCACATAGGCAACCATTCAACAAAAGAGGATACATGTATGAAGACTACTTGGAGCTTCTGCACATAGATGTGTGGGTTCCTTGAAGACAACCATTATTCTCACGGTCCAAGTATTATGTTTCATTGATAGATGACTATAGTAGATGGAAAATATTTTACTTTATGAAGCATAAAGATGAAGTCTTCACTTGTTTCAAGAAGTATTTGGCATTTGTTGAGAACCGAATAGGTAGAAGCTTGGAGAGGCTCAGATCTAATGGAGGTGATGAGTATTTCTCACATGATTTTGACTTCTTCTTATAGAACATAGGCATAAAGAGAGAGATTACAACAAGATACACTCCTTAACAGAATGGAGTTGTAGAGAGAAGAAATAGAATAATAGTAGAGGTGGAAAGATTGATGTTGAATGCAAAAAAAAACTCCCAAATTACTTTTGGGAAGAGGTTTTTTCCACAGCCACTTGCCTAATCAATAGGCTTCCATCCATGTCTTTGGATGGAATGACCCCTTATGAGGTATGGAATGGTAGGAAATCTTCTTTGGATCATTGTAAGATCTTTGGGTGCATTTCTTATTCACACATAACCTCAGAGAAATCTTGATCCAAAAGTTGAAAGATGCATCTTCATTGGCTATGAACAAAATTATAATCCCAGGAACAAACAAATTATAGTTAGTAGGGATGTGGTATTTGATGAAAATAACTCTTGCTTTAAGGATGATTACAGGAAAGTAAAGCTACCCTATGATTTGGAAAATGATTTTCCAAATCTCACCAAAGAAGAATCACATACATGAGAGGATGTCAACTCAAAAGTAGAGAAGCTATGGAGGAAGAAATTGAATCACTTCAAGAGAATAGCACTTGGGATTTGGTTCCCAAAAAACCATTCATGAAGGTTAAAGAATCCAAGTGGATGTACAAAGTGAAAAAGAAATAAAATAGGACAATCAACATTTATAAAGCAAAGCTACTAGCAAAGGGCTTTGCTCAAACCCATGGAGTAGATTATGAGGAGACCTTCTCACTTGTGGCCAAGATGCCAACTACCAGAGTTTTAGTAAGTATTGCTACTCCAAAGAATTGGAATTTGTACCAATTAGATGTTAAAAATGCATTCCATTATGGATGGATCATAGAAGAACTCTACATGGCTCAACCACGAGGATATGATGCAAAGTTGGTTTAAAGCAAGCTCCTAGAGCTTGGTACCATAGGCATTTCACATACTTGCAAGACCAAGGTTTTGTTGCAAGCAAGGTAGATTCTTCATTGTTCATTAAGACGACTAATTCAGAAGTTATTTATCTATATGTTCATATGGAGGATATCACACTACAACAGATCGCTGGTATACGGAGATTCTTACCGAGGAAAATGAATGCGGCTTTATTTGCTACAACGCCGATGTAAAAGTCGGTGTGCCTGTTGGTACCAAAGCCTCGGTATACGCGTCGGTATATGCGTCCGTATAAGCGTCCGTATATGCGTCCGTAATACCGACGCTCATACCGAGGCTTCTGTTGGAGGTACCGTCACCTATACCGTCGCCTGCTGGGTGTACCGACGGTTGTTCCGATGACACTAGTGGAAGTACCGTCGGGTATACCGACAACCATACTTGCAAAATTTTTTTTGGGCAGAATGTTTTGTCTTTTGCTACAGCAACATTACCATGATGTTGCTTAACAAAAAACAATACACTCTGCCCAAAAAAACCGAGTACATGTGATGTGTACTCTAAGGACAACCAAAATATGATTTCATGAAACAGAGTATTACCGGACACAAAATATATAATCAGAATGAACAATGAACCATGTACAAAAGAAGTTATATGTTTCAATAATGAAGCATGTACAAGAGTTTGGAAAACCACTGTCATATATGATGCTTTTACAAAATGTGGCAAAGCAATGTATTGCCATATGGAAATCAAATACAAAATATTGGTCTTCCACTGCCATACACATGCAAAGAAGGTTCCATATCAACAGTCCTGCAACAGAGAACATTAATGGAATGAGATAGATTCACATAAAAATTACAAACAACAAGTAAAAACCAAGTTTATAAATTAATTACCTCATCGCAAACGCTCCCATGAAACTACCGCACCGCGTCCCTCCAAGTCATGCAATAGTGTAGTGTTCCATGACTATATCCGTAAGACTCCTCCGTTCGTGTTGGAGGACGACCCATTGCCAGCTCCTAAAACAAATATAAAAAGATTAGAGAAACATATATGAGAAATTTAACACAAATAAAGTCAATAAATGAAAAGGTACTTACAAACCCATGATGCATCGTGTCATATCCGTCACTGCCCAAATGTGACGGTCCAATCGTGTCTAGACGTGTGGCTGCGGCATTTTGCTACTGGTGATATCGATCAGGAGTCTGCTGCTGCTCGTCACGAATCATGTCCCACTCCTCACCATCTAACCATACAGGCTTTGCTAACCCTTCTCTCAATGCATCACGAGCCTCGGATCGTCGATGCAACATGACCTCACGTGCAGTGTGCAGAATCCACTCCGAACTGACAATCGATTGTCCATCGGCTGGTCGGAACTCCTTGTAAATCGTCTGTGTGATATAATTCTTCCGATCTTTATCATGTTCACTCCATTTCAGCATGATGGAGTGTCCAAAATGGATGGAGCAAAGCTGTCATATGCATGCACGCATTGCTTTGCCAGCCGCATCCATCACCGGAGCTCCATCTCGGATATTATACACCTTTGAGTCATCATGGTCATGAGCACCCCAAGGTGTATGTGGTGTACTGCGTGGTGTACCTGCGTCTGAGGTACTCGTCCTAGGAGTAGAAGCGGGCGACACAATGTCTGTCGCACTGCCTCCACAACAACCGCCTCCTCCGCCTCCAGACCTACCTGTAGATCCAATCCTAGAGTCTCCTGCTACAGCAACATTACCATGATGTTGCTTAACAAAAGACAATATACTCTGCCCAAAAAAACCGAGTACATGTGATGTGTACTCTAATGACAACCAAAATATGATTTCATGAAACAGAGTATTATCGGACACAAAATAGATAATCAGAATGAACAATGAACCATGTACAAAAGAAGTTATATATTTCAATAATGAAGCATGTACAAGAGTGTGGCAAACCACTGTCATATATGATGCTTTTACAAAATGTGGCAAAGCAATGTATTGCCATATGTAAATCAAATACAAAATATTGGTCTTCCACTCCCATACACATGCAAAGAAGGTTCCATATCAAGAGTCTTGCAACAGAGAACATTAATGGAATGAGATAAATTCACATGAAAATTACAAACAACAAGTAAAAACCAAGTTTATAAATTAATTACCTCATCGCAAACGCTCCCATGAAACTACCGCACCGCGTCCCTCCAAGTTGTGCAATAGTGTAGTGAACCCATGACTATATCCGTAAGACTCCTCCGTTCGTGTTGGAGGACAACCCATTGCCAGCTCCTGAAACAAATATAAAAAGATTAGAGAAACATATATGAGAAATTTAACAAAAATAAAGTCAATAAATGAAATGGTACTTACAAACCCATGATGCATCGTGTCATATCCGGCGCTGCCCAAATGTGACGGTCCAATCGTGTCTAGACATGTGGCTGCGGCATTTCGCTACTAGTGATATCGATCAGGAGTCTGCTGCCTCGTCACGAATCATGTCCCACTCCTCACCATCTAACCATACAGGCTTTGCTAACACTTCTCTCAATGCATCACGAGCCTCGGATGGTCGATGCAACATGACCTCACGTGCGGTGTGCAGAATCCACTCTGAACTGACAATCGATTGTCCATCGGCTGGTCGGAACTCCTTGTAAATCGTCTGTGTGATATAATTCTTCCGATCTTTATCTTGTTCACTCCATTTCAGCATGAGGGAGTGTCCAAACTGGATGGAGCAAAGCTGTCATATGCGTGCATGCATTGCTTTGCCAGCCGCATCCATCACCGGAGCTCCATCTCGGATATTATACACCTTTGAGTCATCATGGTCATGAGCACCCCAAGGTGTATGTGGTGTACTGCGTGGTGTACTACGTGGCATACCTACATCTGAGGTACTCGTCCTAGGAGTAGAAGTGGGCGATACAATGTCCGTCGCACTGCCTCCACAACAACCGCCTCCTCCGCCTCCAGACCTACCTGTAGATCCAATCCTAGAATCTCCTCCTCCAGAGCGTGACCTTGATCTATGTGACGGGCCAGACCCTGTATCGCGCTGAGGTGTCGAACGCACAGGTCTACTAGTAGACCTAGTAGGAGATGGCTGCAAAGATGGTCGTGGTGGAGTCACAAAGCTAGGAGACATACCTCCTACGCGAGTAGCACCACCCGCAGGAGTGACACCGGCGGGAGTCACACCGACGGGAGTGACACCGGTGCGAGTGACACCGGCGGGAGTGAGGCCAGCGGGAGTGAGGCCGCCACGAGTAAGGTCGCCAGGAGTGAGGCCGGGAGGAGTGCTACCATGAGCGATCCAATACTGTGATGCAACGGCCATATACGCAGGAGGGACCTGAGAGATGAACTCCAAAAACTGCTCCTCTGTCTCCCATCATGCTCTGTAATAAAAGAACTTAAATAACTAGCATGCGATAAGAAAGATAATATAGGGAATAAACAAAAAAAAAACCAAAAATTAGTACGTACAAGTGTTTTATTCAAACGTCCTCTATTCTCGCATCCTCTTGAAGATCCGATGCACCGAGAATATCTATCTCTATATTGATGGCTTCTAAATCGCTTGCTATGCTGGTTTCCTCCTGATCATCGTCTATTGCTTCGTCTTCTCGAACAATGACCTCTTCTTCTCGAACAATGATCTCTTCCTCATCAGCTATCCAATAAATCTCTGAGTCCACTAGAGATGGACTTTCTTCTACATCTATGTTTTCCAAAATTTGTCTACTACGTGGAGCGACTTGTAAAACAAATAGCCACTCTGGGTCTTTTGAATCTAGTATAAAAATAACCCGCTCATAGTGTTCGGGAAGTACAAATGTGTCCCTTTCATCTGTCCATAATCTTGTGGAGTCGACTTGAAGCAAACCACTCTTATCCCGTCTCACTGTTGCGTTTCTTCTAGAGGTGACTACTTTGAACCATTTCACGTCAAAAACAAAGTAATCAAACCTTCAGATAGATAGTTTCAAAATGTCTTGAATCACACCACAATAATCTAACTCGCCTTCTAGAGCATTATCATCTCTTGCACTCGCTCTACTTTTTTGCAAAAAATTCACCATCACTCCACTATCAAAAGTAGACCTATTTTGATCGATTCGTGCGACTCGAAAGTACCGTCCATGAGACCATAGTGCACCATATTTAATATACTCCCAATCATATCCTTTTGCGAGTTCTTCTTCTTCTTCAGAGATATCTTCACCCGCTGCCTTTGCCTGTGAAACCGCTGCATCTAGCCATCTGCTCGTTGGAAAAGGTGTCAGAGGTCGAAGATTTTCTGGAAGAGGCAAAAATCGAGTGGAACGATTTCTTCGAAACTGAGCTCTTTCCTTTGCATTAGTTTCCTTGGCAAGTTCATACCTTTCTAACCACTTTTGCATAGGCTTAGAGTTAACTATGCAAAACTTCATTGCCTTCTCTCTGAAAGCTGCATCCATTTTTCTCTGCAATCCTTTACCTTGTGGTTCATCGCCTACGAAACGAACATCTTCATCATCGCTCCATAAGCGAGGCATTTCGGGATCCGATATAGGTAGAAACTCAGTTATGAATACAAGAGATTCTTGTACAAGCCATCCCTCTGCCATGCTACCCTCTGGACGTGCTCTTTGTTGAACAAACCCTTTTAATGTCTTCATAAAGCGCTCTAAGAAGAACATCCATCGACTATGGACACTTCCTGCTATTGCAACTTCATCTACTACATGAACCAGTAAATGAAGTTGAATAGTGAGAATACTTGTGGGAAAGTATTTCTCTACCATACAAAAAGCGGAGATTGCTTCGCCTATAACGTCTTCTCTAAATCTATTACCTCCACACTTTGGACATACGTGGAGATGCTCATACTCATTCCGAAAGAGAATGCAATCATTCGGACAAGCATGAATTTTAGTATAATCCATTTCAATGGACTGTAAAAGTTTTTTCGCATCTCCACGTGTTGGAGGCATGTCATTGCGCTCTGGCAAAAATTCATCTTTAAGAAGCCTGCAATAAGCAATTAAAATGATATTAGTGAATGAAGTTATTATGATACAACAATGAAAGCCAATTTGTTCTCCACTTACCTGAACAATTCAATGACACTACTATCTGACCATCCATAAATGGATTGCAGATTGAGCATCACGAGTGAAGCACGTAGTACAGATATCTTTGCTCCATCGTAAAGTGGTGAACGAGCTAATCTTCGCATGTTTTCATATTCTTCATCAACTTTTGGTCGTGGAATTTCTGTTGTGTCCATGAAACTCTCGACACCTTCTTCACCATCATGATCTTCGTCCATCTCATAAAATGCTTCAAGCATCTCTTCCATATGTTCATTCTGTGTAATATTATTAGTGCTTGCTTGTACGTCTAAGTCCTTTTTAACTCTCTTTTGTCCACGAGAGGTTATCGGTGCAATGTCGTTTGGGTCCATCTGCTCACCTGGGGGACCATGGGAATGATAGCGTAGGTTTTCCAGTCGACTCCTATCAAAGGATCCATACTCTCTAACATGTGCAGTACAAATCCGTCATTTCCGATAAATTTGATACTTGCACTGTGTGCAAGGACATGCCATTCTCTCTTCAAGATCCAAAGAAGCCATCTGCTACAATATGGACATTTTAGAACATTTGGTTTTTTATTAAACCTAAAAATCTAACTCTTAAAGACTTAAATTTGAAATACTAAACCTAAATACTTAAATACTTAAAAAAACTTAAACCCTAATTTTAAAACCCTAATCTATATAGCTATCCTATTTTATCTATGTATTCGGATTTTTTCTTGATTGATCCTCTTAATTAAGTTATATGTATGCCTAAACCCTAAAACCCTAATTTTAAAGATCTATACCTAAATTATGTATATTTCTATACACATGTGTATATACATGTTTATATGTATTACATGTGTATGTGTATGTGTGTATATATTTTATGTAGGTGTTAAAACCCTAAAACCCTAATCCAAATGACCTAGAACTAAAACATATATGTATATATATATATATATAATTATATATATATATATATATATATATATATATATATATATATGTATATATATATATATATATGCATGTGTATATATATGTGTATATGTATATATATGTGAATATAGATAGGTATATTGTTAGTATATGATCAATGTCTAACCCTCATGATTGTATGCACATTTTGTAAGGCCCCCGTTATGAGGG
Source organism: Ceratopteris richardii (assembly GCA_020310875.1). Lineage (NCBI taxonomy): Eukaryota > Viridiplantae > Streptophyta > Polypodiopsida > Polypodiales > Pteridaceae > Ceratopteris > Ceratopteris richardii. The sequence continues at coordinate 198,863,163 of CM035414.1, read as the reverse complement.
TAAGCCAAGCGTGCATTACCCAATTGATGGGAATCCCAACTTGCATGTTGGATGAAGGTCATATTGGATCATCCTTGATGCATCCTTGGACATCCTTTGATGCATCCTGGACTTCTCGGGGAATTCCAGCTACCTTCACCAAATATGTTTTTTGTAGGCCTTCACAAGTGGGAGAGGAGAGAAAATCTCGACGACACCGGGCTGTGGGATCTCCTGTATCATCTCTATTCTAGTTTTCCATACGTATGGGTTCCAGGTTCTGGGACATCTTGTATTAGCTACGTCTTCTTGTATTGTTTTCCCTATGTTGGTGTTCTTGTAATCATAAGTGTGTTTTTGAAATCTTCTCTAGTGAAGTAAGAGAGCACAATCTAGTGCTCCGCTGACACTATGAATGTTTGTGGATGAAAATAATGCCTTGATTCGAAATGAGGCGGGAGGTATCTCTAATATTTGTTCATGCACATGCATCTTCTGGTCTACCTCAATATTCGAAATGTTTCATCTAAATCTACCTCATGAACCACATCTTAATCGCCTCAATAAATTGGACTTGAAACTTCAATACGAGAAAATTTTGCCATTAAATATTGTGGATAGAACGACGGTGATCAATACATTCTTAATTTTCACCATCATCTATTTTCTTGATTATTTGAAACCAACAAATGTTGAAATAATTAAATGAATAGAATTAATATAAATTTCTATGGATGGGTAACCCCAACTTGAGAGGAATTCCTATTATCAAATGGGATAGCTGCACGCCTAAGGAAGTGTGTGAAATTGGAATTTTGGATGTGGAAGGTATGACTAAGAAGATCACACGCATATTAAAGCTCGGATAAACCATAGGGAATTGTGTCCAAATTTTATTTGCAAGAAGATATGTAACCACATGTTGTTAAGTGCAGCAAGGTGGCAAGGTCCGAAATTCCTCATTTGTCTATTTTCATCCATCCCAATCTACCCTAAGGGATCTTCCTTAGTGGTATTCCTTCAGTGAGCTTGGAATCAGATGGGAAAACACTATGTGGTTAGTAACCATTACAAGTGGGCAGCAAAAGTAGATAAAATGGTTACATTTGGTTCCCGATCTCTCAAAGTCTTCTAGCAAAAAAGGAGAGCCTCCAAAGGGCTTAAAACGATTGTCTAGAAATTTTACGAATGCAAGGACCTATAGTACCAATGCGAAAGAAGCTCGGTACGATTTGAGATCATACCCCAAAGCTATAGAGTCAAGAATAAGTGTTAGTCCCTTTTAAGGAAAAGCACAAATGGAAGAAGGAGTGCCCTATCGGAAGGGTACTAAAAGGAACAATGGTAATAGGGTTGACGAAATCCTTGGGATTAAGATACCACAAAAATTTTCTTAATTTCTAAATATAAAGTGGTGCTTGAATTGTCTCCACACAAGAATTCATATTTTTTACTTTTGCTACACCATTCCTTTTTTGTGTGTACCTGCATGTGAGTTGTTTTTCGATGACAGTTGAATCGAAGAAAAGAGAGAAATCATGAGAGAAGTATCCCCCCCCATCATACCTTAGAAATTTTATATATACATCACGCTCCTTCTCTACAATATCTTTGATCTTTTTGAAGTAATAGAATACATATGATTTATGATTCATGCTATAAAGCGAAGTCAACCTTGTGCAATCATCAATGAGGGTTACAAAGTACTATTTAGTCGAATGGATCTCTCCTTTGTTGGCCCCCAAACATCTCTCTTATAAGGCAGCCTTGTTTGCTTACTCAATTGAAAAGCTTCACACACGTTCTTGAGACTTTGATTATAATGTTTTGTTAATATAAGTAGTAATACCTTCTTCTCCATATTTTTCAACCTCTCGATATCCATTTGTCCATAGCATTTATGCGAAAGTTCCAATTTTGCCACCTTCCTTCTTCCATAGGTGAAGTGGGTAGTTTGGTTGAAGTTCGGATTTACATCTAGTGTGAATAGCCTTCCCTCCTTTTGTGTTGTTAACCAATCTCCTTCCTTATTTAGGGTCTCCTTCAAAGCATCCCTTGTGGTTGAATTTTACTTGCAATCCTCTTTGAATCCTATGTTCCACAAAAACAAGGCTCTTTGTGATTGTGAGAACATGAAGAGCATCCTTCAAACACTTAGCATAATGAGAACCATCCACCATTACGTAACGTATATTTGTTATAGCATGGCAACTACCGTCATTTATCTTCACATGCCCATTTGTTGAAGGTATATGCATATTTGAGAACAATTCCTTGTTGCATCTCATGTTACTACTACATCCAGTATCATTGTCTCTTATGATTGACCCTTGTGTTTTGTAATTACTTGTCTACATAATAACTTGCATATTGTCATCCTTATTTGAAGTAGATGCATAATTACCTTGCGCTTTTATGATGAATTATTGATAACAATCCTTTGCATAGTCTCAATACTTGGCACAAATGTAGCATCCTTCTGAGTTGTTGTTGTCTCGAGTTTGGGATTCCTTCCTACTCTTCCTTTAAACTTGCCTCTTTCTCGTGATGAAGAGACATTGTTCCCTTGGCCTTGATCAAAGTCTCCATTTGAACCTCTTCCATGAACTCCTACGCCTCTGACTAAGTTCCTTCCTGTACCTCTTCTATTACCTGCAAAACATCTTTGGGCATCCATACCCCTTTGCATTTCATCCTCAAATACTCATCTCGTCACTTACTTTTTTAATCTTTTGAATTTAATCATTTATGATGCTACTAGGAGTCTTCGTCAAAATTCTTTTTCATTCTTCAATTGAAGTTTTCTCTCTTTGGTTGAAGTAGAGTATAGTCACTACAACATATAAGGGGTATAGGAGCCCCTATACTGATTCAAATACACGGGTATATTTTTGACTCGACATCAATATAGGTGCATGCATGCATGCTAGTACAAAACATTAGTATAGACATCATTATGTGCATTGATATATGCATAGGTAATTCCCTAGTGGCATCCGTATACTCCATGGTATGCACATCGGTATTTATTCACCAGTATAAGCATTCATAAGTCCCTGGGAAAAACCATCAATATAGGCATTGGTATATCCTTGGACATACCGAGGCTCATACCATCACCTATACTGAGGACCATATATAACAAAAATATTTTTTGGGCAGAGTGTGTTGTCTCTTGCCAAATTAGAATTTCCATGCTATTGTGTAGCAAAAGACAATACACTATGCCCAAGAAGAAATTGAGTACATATGACATGTAATCTATTGCTTGCCAATTTTGGGTTTACATGATTTGCAACCAAAACATGATTTGATAAAAACAAAACACATGAACATAAAAGAGATGAGAAAAATTAGCCATGAACCATATATAAAAGAGAGGCTCCATAAATGAGCCATGTATAAAAGAGATATATATTCCATCAATGAGCCCTGTACAAAAGGGTGGCAAACCACTACCATATATGAGCCAACTACAAAATGTGGCAACACCTCTCATATAGGAAACAAATACAAAATTTTAATGGACCACTGCCATATACGAGCCAAATACAAAATTGTCGCACACCACTAACATACACATTCCATGAGGGATCAAACCATTTCGGAAGTTGCAAAACAAATCACATTCATAAAATGAAACAAATCCCATGAAATGATTCTATCACATCCCTCCAAGTCGGACAATGCAACTAGTCCATGAAGATATATATACGCCTCCTCTACTCATATCTGTTAATTCCTTTTATTTTTTGTTAAGGAGTGGTGATTCTGTGGATTATGTTAACAGAAAATATCAAGTGGATCTTAGCAATCAAAAGGATTTTGCCAAAGTTGTAGTAGAGGATCTACCTTTAAAATTATATAGGTTTGAGTATGGGGTTGACAAAATGACTTTCCTTGTTCTCCTTCGAGGTGGAACATGCACACTTGTACATGCTGATCTTGTTGAAGATGTGCTTTAGTGTGCTAACTTCCTTTTTGAAAATGGCTTTGTAAGGTATGATATCCTTCATAACAACTATGAGGGTCTCGTGATCTATAGTAAAACACGACTCGTGATGAACCAAATACAGGGCAGTAGGAATGGGCAAGCTAATGCCCTTCGTTCTTTGTTAAGGAGTGATGATTTTGTGGATTATGTTTGTAGCACATATCAACTGGATCTTAGCAATTCAAAGGATGTTGTCAAAGTTGCACTGAAGGATCTACCTATCAAATTGGGGTGTTCATCCTCATCAGCGTTTGTGTGAAGCTTGTCCAATATCATCAATCTCCTGCTCAACCATATCATCAAGGAAGTTATCTTTAATAAGAACATGTTTTAATATAGATTTCATCACTAAAGTTATCTTAGTAATAATATTAGTGAATGCTTTATATAGAGAGTGAATATAAATATATAAGAGCATCTGGATATATGATGCACGTGGGTTTATATGAATGGCAATGGTAGAAACTACATGATTTGAAACATTTGTAGTTACCATTAAGATTAATCAAATATTGTTTGAGAATGATTAGTAAGATTGTTCAGGATCTTGACATCATATTAAGGAATCTTATATATGATGTGTGTGTTGCCAATCTAGTTCTATGAGTATTGTTGACATCATCCTCGTTTGATGCTAGGCATACTTAAGGATGTCTACACAATTCTTGGTTTTAGCATCTACCTTTTCGAGTTAGAGGATCATTTTTATTTGAAACATAAAAGTGCTTCCTTTTTATAGTGAATTATGTTAACATATCGAATTCATTATGCAACCACAATCATTAAGTACTTGGGTGACTCTATATAAAACTTGATACATGATGCTAGACCTACTCAAAAGTGATCACATGTGTACAATAAGAAAAATGAGATGACGATACTATCAGCTTTGACTTGAACCACTACAACAGATCGATGGTATACCGAGGTTTTTATCGAGGAAAATGAACGCGGCTTTATTTGCCGCGACGCGAGTGTAGAAGTCGGTGTGCGCGTTGGTACCAAAGCCTCGGTATAAACGTTGGTATATGTGTCGGTATAAGCATCGATATATGCGTCAGAAATATTGACGCTCGTACCGACCCTTCTGCTAGAGGTACCGTCGCCTATACCGAAGCCTACTGGGTGTACTGACGATTATTCTGATGACACTACTGAGAGTACCGTCACGTATACCGACGACCATACCTGCAAAAATGTTTTTGGGTAGAATGTTTTGTCTGTTGCTACAGCAACATCAACATGATGATGCTAAACAAAAGACAATACACTCTCCCCAAAAAAAACCGAGTACATGTGATGTGTACTCTAATGACAACCGAAATATGATTTCATGAAACAAAGTATTATTGGAGACAAAAGAGATAATCAGAATCAACACTGAACCATGTACAAAAGAAGTTATATATTTCAATAATGAAGCATGTACAAGAGTGTGGCAAACCACTGTCATATATGACGCTTTTACAAAATGTGGCAAAGCAATGTATTGCCATATGGAAATCAAATACAAAATATTCGTCTTCCACTGCCATACACATGCAAAGAAGGTTCCATATCAACAGTCCTGCAACAAAGAACATTACTAGAATTAGATAAATTCACATGAAAATTACAAACAACAAGTAAAAACCAAGTTTATAAATAAATTACCTCATCGTAAATGCTCCCATGAAACTACCGCACCGCGTCCCTCCAAGCCCTGCAATAGTGCAGTCAATGCATGACTATATCCGTAAGACTCCTCCGTTCGTGTTGGAGGACGACCCATTGCCAGCTCCTGAAACAAATATAAAAAGATTAGAGAAACATATATGAGAAATTTAACACAAATAAATTCAATAAATGAAATGGTACTTACAAACTCATGACGCATCGTGTCATATCCGCCGCTGCCCAAATGTGACGGTCCAATTGTGTCTAGACGTGTGGCTGCGGCATTTTGCTGCTGGCGATATCGATCGGGAGTCTGCTGCTGCTCGTCACGAATCATGTCCCACTCCTCAGCATCTAACCATACAGACTTTGCTAAGCCTTCTCTGAATGCATCACGAGCCTCGGATCCTCGATGCGACATGACCTCACGTGCGGTGTGCAGAATCCACTCTGAACTGGCAATCGACTGTCCATCAGCTGGTCGGAACTCCTGGTAACTCGTCTGTGTGATATAATTCTTCCGATCTTTATCCTGTTCACTCCATTTCAGCATGATGGAGTGTCCAAACTGGATGGAGCAAAGCTGTCGTCTGCGTGCACGCATTGCTTTGCCAACCGCATCCATCACCGGAGCTCCATCTCGGATATTATACACCTTGGAGTCATCATGGTCATGAGCACCCCAAGGTGTACGTGGTGTACTACGTGGTGTACTGCATGGCGTACCTACATCTGAGGTACTCGTTCTAGGAGTAGAAGCGGGCGACACAACATCCATCGCACTGCCTCCACAACAATCGCCTCCTCCGCCTCCAGACCTACTTGTAGATCCACTCCTAGAACCTCCTGCTCTAGAGCGTGACTTTGATCTACGTGACGGGCCAGACCGTGTATCGTGCTGAGGTGTCGAATGCACACGTCTACTAGTAGACCGAGTAGGAGATGGCTGCAAAGATGATCGTGGTGGAGTGAAGCCGGTAGGAGTAAGGCCGCCAGGAGTGAGGCCGGGAGGAGTGCTACCACGAGCGACCCAATACTGTGACGCAGCGGCCATATACGGAGGAGGGACCTGAGAGATGAACTCCAAAAACTGCTCCTCTATCATGGAATGTGGAGTGACTAGAGGACTGTCTCCCATCGTGCTCTGTAATAAAAGAACTAAAATAATTAGCATGCGATAAGAAAAATAATATAGGGAATAAACAAAAAAAAAACCAAAAATTAGTACATACAAGTGTTTTATTCAAACGTCCTCTATTCTAGCATCCTCTTGAAGATCCGATGCACCAAGAATATCAATCTCTATATTGATGGCTTCTAAATCGCTTGCTATGCTAGTTTCCTCCTGATCATCGTCTATTGCTTCGTCTTCTCCAACAATGACCTCTTCTTCAATGACCTCTTCTTCTCGAACAATGATCTCTTCCTCCTCAGCTATCGAATGAATCTCTGAGTCCACTCTGGGTCTCTTGAATCTGGTATAAAAACAACCTGCTCACAGTGTTCGGGAAGTACAAATGTATCCCTTTCATATGTCCATAATCTTGTGGAGTCGACTTGAAGCAAACCACTCTTATCCCCTCTCACTATTGCATTTCTTCCAAAGGTGACTACTTTGAAGCATTTCACGTCAAAAATAAAGTAATCAAACTTTCTGAAAGATAGTTTCAAGATGTCTTGAATGACACCACAATAATCTAACTCGCCTTCTAGAGCATTATCATCTCTTGCACTCGCTCTACTTTTTTTCAAAAAATTCACCATCACTCCACTATTAAAAGTAACCCTATTTTGATCGATTTGTGCGATTCGAAAGTGCCGTCCATGAGACCATACTGCACCGTATTTAATATACTCCCAATCACATCCTTTTGGGAGTTCTTCTTCTTTGGAGATATCTTCACCCGCTGCCTTTGCTTGTGAAACCACTGCATCTAGCCATCTGCTCGTTGGAAAAGGTGGGAGAGGTCGAAGATTTTTTGGAAGAGGCAAAAATCGAGTGGAACGATTTCTTTGAAATTGAGCTCTTTCCTTTGCATTAGTTTCGTTGGGAAGTTCATACCTTTCTAACCACTTTTGCATAGGCTCAGAGTTAACTATGCAAAATTTCATTGCCTTCTCTCTGAAAGCTGCATCCATTTTTCTTTGCAATCCTTTACCTTGTGGTTCATCACCTACGAGACGAACATCTTTATCATCGCTTCATAAGCGAGGTTTTTCGGGATCCAATATACGTAGAAACTCAGTTATGAATACTAGAGATTCTTGTACAAGCCATCCCTCTGCCATGCTACCCTCTGGACGTGCTCTCTATCAAACAAACCCTGTTAATGTCTTCATAAAGCGCTCTAAGAAGCACATCCATCAACTATGGACAGTTCCTGCTATTGCAACTTCATCTACTACATGAACCTGTAAATGAAGTTGAATAGTGAGAATACTTGTGGGAAAGTATTTCTCTACCATACAAACAGCTTCGATAGCATTGAGTTTCGCACTCTCTATGCTATCTCTATTTATCTCTTTAGAAGATATCCATCGTACTAAAGAACTAATTTTATAAATGGTTTTTCATACATCCTCTGAAAGATAATCTTTTAGAGCTACAGGGAGCACAAACTGTAAGAACTTGTGCCAATCATGAGACTTGAGTCCTCCAAGATCGTCGTTTCGTGTGAAAGCAGTCTTCAGGCATCTCATCCATTCAGTAGGTGTACGAAACTCTGAAATTGTTTTCTTCACTTGTTGCTCTTCCATCCTGCAAAGCACCCAAGGAGCTCTTGGTAACGATACTGTTCCGTTGGGCTTAGTAATTGCCCACAACTCTTGCATACAACCTCGCTCTTCTAAGTCATCCCTTTGTGCTTTGCTTTCTTTCTTTCCGATCAAAGTTTTCCAAAGAACCTCTCCCACATTCTTGAAAATATGCATCGGGTCTACCAAATGATTGATCACCAATTCACTCCAATAAGGGAGTTCATGAAAAATGGACAACCGTTTCATGCCAACAACTGGATTTTCCGAATCCCATAGTTGTTTCCAATCGCTAGCTTTCATTTGGTGTTGCGCTTGTCGACCAATTTGTCCTTCATGTAAAACATGCCCATCAGGCAAATATCTATTATGTCCTTCATAGACAGTTTTACGTAGTGCTTTGGAATAGCGTGCTTCGAGCCGTGGTCCGCATAAAGGACAAGCATGGTAACCCGAAATCGATAAACCTGAACATTCACCATAACCAGGCCAATCATGCATTGTCCACATAAGTATGCCTTGCACTCGCACGTCTCGTCTTCTTATAGATTGAGACATGTCATGCACAGTAATCCCATCCCATAAAATGTGCAGTTTTTCCACAAGTGGTGCAAGATATACATCCATGTTTTTTACCTTATACTTACCTGGTACAATAAGAGCTAATAATAAATGACCTTTCTTTGTGGCCAACCATGGTGGGATATTATAATTGACCAAACATACAGGCCATGTGCTCCATGAAGAACTGCGTAATCCAAATGGATTCACTCCATCTGTAGCTAGGCCTAGACGTATGGACCGAGGCTCACTAGCAAACTCTGGCCACTTACTATCTATGTGCTTCCAAGCATCAGAGTCAGCTGGCACGCACATTACATTATCTATAGACCTGCTCTTTGTATGCCATGACATTAACTCAGCTATAGATTTGCATCTAAACATGTTCTTAATTCGTGGAATGATAGGAAAGTGGTGAAGAGAATTTGTGGAAATTGCTTCGCCTATAACGTCTTCTCTAAATCGATTTGCTCCACACTTTGGAAATATGTGGAGATGCTCATACTCATTCCGAAAGAGAATGCAATCATTCGGACAAGCATGAATTTTAGTATAATCCATTCCAATGGACTGTAAAAGTTTTTTCGCATCTCCACGTGTTGGAGGCATGTCATTGCCCTCTGGCAAAATTGATCTTTAAGAAGCTTGTAATAAGCAATTAAAATGATATTAGTAAATGAAGCTTATATGATACAACAATGAAAGCCAATTCGTTCTCCACTTACCTGAACAATTCAGTGACATTACTATCTGACCATCCATAAATGGATTGTAGATTGAGCATCGCGAGTGAAGCACGTAGTACAGATATCTTTGCTCCATTGTAAAGTGGTAAACGAGCTAATCTTCGCATTTTTTCATATTCTTCATCAACTTCTGATCGTGGGATTTCTGTTGTGTCCATGAAACTCTCGATACCTTCTTCACCATCATGATCTTCCTCCATCTCATAAAATGCTTCAAGCATCTTTCCATATGTTCATTCTGTGTAATATTATTAGTGCTTGCTTGTACGTCTAAGTCCTTTTTTGCTCTCTTTTGTCCACGAGAGGTTACCGGTGCAATGTCGTTTGGTTCCATCTGCTCACCTCGGGGACCATGGGAATGATATCGTAGGCTTTCGAGTCGACTCCTATCAAAGGATCCATACTCTCTAACATGTGCAGTACAAATCCGTCGTTTCTGATAAATTTGATACTTGCACTCTGTGCAAGGACATGCCATTCTCTCTTCAGGATCCAAAGAAGCCATCTGCTACAATATGGAAATTTTAGTATATTTTAGAACATTTGTTTTTTTATTAAACCTAAAAATCTAACTCTTAAAGACTTAAAGCTGAAATACTAAACCTAAATACTTAAATACCTAAAAAAACTTAAAACCCTAACTTTAAAACCCTAATCTATATAGCTATCCTATTTTATCTATATATTCGGATTTTTTCTTGATTGATCCTCTTAATTAAGTTATATGTATGCCTAAACCCTAAAACCCTAATTTTAAAGATCTATACCTAAATTATGTATATTTCTATGCACATGTGTATATACATGTATATATGTATTATATGTGTATGTGTATGTGTGTATATATGTTATGTAGGTGTTAAAACCCTAAAACCCTAATCCAAATGACCTAGAACTAAAACATGTATATATATGTATGCATGTGTATATATATATGTATATGTATCTATATGTGAATATAGATAGGTATATAAGTATGTGTGTTTGAGTATTATATATATATTCACTCTATTTAAAATGATTAAATTTAAACCTATTTTTATATATTTAATCATATATATTTCATTTATTTATTTAAATGACTAGTTCTTATCATATTTTATTATCTATATAATTATCCTACCTTATATATATATTTATTTATATATTCAGATTTTTTTCTTACTTAATCCTATTTTTATATATTTAATTATAAATATTTAATTAAATTATTTAAAACACTAGTTCTTTTTATATTTATTTATGTATATAATTATCTTATTTTATATATATATTTATTTATATATTCAGATTTTTTCCGTACGTGAACCTATTTTTATATATTTAATTTTATATATTTCATTATATATATTTAATTAAATTATTTAAAACACTAGTTCTTTTTATATTTATTTATGTATATAATTATCTTATTTTATATATATATTTATTTATATATTCAGATTTTTTTTCCTTACGTAATTCTATTTTTATATAATTAATTTTATATATTTAATTATATAGATTTAATTAAATTATTTAAAACACTAGTTCATTTTATATTTATTTATGTATATAAGTATCTTATTATATATATATATTTATTTATATATTCAGATTTTTTTTTATATTTCATTTTAAATATTTAATTATATATATTTAATTAAAACCCTAATCTTAAAATTCTAGATCTGAAATACTAAACCCTAAAACCCTAATCTTAAATATCTAGACCTAAAATATGTATATTTCTGTATACATGTGTATATACATGTATATATGTATTACATGTGCATCTGTATGTGTGCATATATGTTATGTAGGTGTTATAACCCTAAAATGCTAATCTTAAAGATTTAAATCTAATATATATATATTTTTGTATGCATGCGTATCTACATGTATGTATGTATTATATGTATATGTGTGTTTGTGTATATATGTTATCTACGTATTAAAATCCTAAAACCCTAATCAGAAAGACTTACACTGAAATCTGAATACTAAACCCTAAAACCCTAATCTTAAATATCTAGACCTAAAATATGTATATTTCTGTATACATGTGTATATACATGTATATATGTATTATATGTGCATGTGTATGTGTGCATATATGTTATGTAGGTGTTATAACCCTAAAACCTTAACCTTAAAGATTTAAATCTAAAATATGTATATTTTAGTATGCATGTGTATCTACATGTATGTATGTATTATATGTATATGTGTGTTTGTGTATATATGTTATCTACATATTAAAATCCTAAAACCCTAATCAGAAAGACTTACACTTAAATCTGAATACTAAACCCTAAAACCCTAATCTTAAATATCTAGACCTAAAATATGTATATTTCTGTATACATGTGTATATACATGTATATATGTATTATATGTGCATGTGTATGTGTGCATATATGTTATGTAGGTGTTATAACCCTAAAACCCTAATCTTAAAGATTTAACACTAAAATATGTATATTTCTGTATGCATATGTATCTACATGTATGTATGCATTATATGTATATGTGTGCTTGTGTATATATGTTATCTACGTATTAAAATCCTAAAACCCTAATCAGAAAGACTTAGACTTAAATCTGAATTACTAAACCCTAAAACCCTAAATTATTTAAAACACTAGTATATAATTATCTTATTTTATATATATATTTATTTATATATTCAAATTCTTTTCCTTACATAATCCTATTTTTATATATTTAATTATATATATTTAATTAAATTATTTAAAACACTAGTTCTTTTTATATTTATTTATGTATATAAGTATCTTATTTTATATATATATTTATCTATATATTGAGATTTTTTATTTTTATATATTTCATTTTATAGATTTAGTTATATATATTTAATTAAAACCTTAATCTTAAAGATTTAAATCTAAAATATGTTTATTTTTGTATGCATGTGTATCTACATGTATGTATGTATTATATGTATATGTGTGCTTGTGTATATATGTTATATACGTATTAAAATCCTAAAACCCTAATCAGAAAGACTTAGACTTAAATCTGAAATACTAAACCATAAAACCCTAATCTTAAATATCTACACCTAAAATATGTATATTTCTGTATACATGTGTATATACATGTATATATGTATTACATGTGTATGTGTATGTGTGCATATATGTTATGTAGGTGTTATAACCCTAAAACCCTAATCTTAAAGATTTAAATCTAAAATATGTATATTTTTGTATGCATGTGTATCTACATGTATGTATGTATTATATGTATATGTGTGTTTGTGTATATATGTTATCTACGTATTAGAATCCTAAAACCCTAATCAGAGAGACTTAGACTTAAATCTGAAATACTAAACCCTAAAACCTTAATCTTAAATATCTAGACCTAAAATGTGTATATTTCTGTATACATGTATATATACATGTATATATGTATTATATGTGCATGTGTATGTGTGCATATATATTATGTAGGTGTTAAAACCCTAAAAACCCTAATCTTATAGATTTAACCCTAAAACCCTAATCCTATTTTTATATATTTGATGTAAAAATAAAACTTCAAAATAAAAATAGGATTATATGTGTGTATGTATGCATGTGTGTATATATGTGTGTATATGTATGCATGTGTACATGTGTGTGTGTGTGTATGTATCCATGTGTATACATGTGTGTGTATGTGTATGTGTGTGTATGTAGGCATGCATGTGTGTGCATGTGTGTGTACGTGTGTATATGTATGCATGCATGTATGTGTATGTGTGTGTATGTGTATGCATGTGTATACATGTGTGTGTATGTATACATGCATGTGTGTATGTGTGTGTATGTATGCATGTGTGTATATATGTGTGGATACATGCATGTGTGTATATGTCTGTGTATGTATGCATGCATGTGTGTATGTGTGTATATATGCGTGTATGTATGTATGTGTGTATATGTGTGTGTGTATGTGTATGTATGCATATGTGTATATATGTGTGTGTATGTATGTGTGTATGCATGTGTGTGTATGCATGTGTGTGTGTATGCATGTGTGTAAATTTATGTGTGTGTGTATGCATGCATGTGTGTATATGTGTGTGTGTATGTAAACATGCATGTGTGTATAGGTGTGTGTATGTAAGAATGCATGTGTGTACATGTATGTGTGTATGTATGCATGTGTAAATTAATGTGTATCTTCCTTTCTCTTCTCTCTCTCTTTCTTTCTCTCTCTCTCTCTCTCTCTCTCTCTCTCTCTCTATCAATAGCGAATAAAAGAATCACTTACCGGTAGTTCCCTCTTTGAATCCTTGTCAACAAAGCGTAATGTAGGTCCTCTCTCCTCCAATTCCAAACAATTGACGCGAAAGAACTTCTGCAAAATCAACGAAAAGAGAAATTAGAAACCCTAAAGCATAGAGAAACACAAATGCTAACAGTACGCGCAGCACTTACCAAGTTGTGATATCTAAGCCGAGAGAGAATGTGTGTGTGTGTGTAGAGAGAGAGATCCCTGTGTGTGTGTGCACAAGACAATGCAGGTTCGCGCACGCAAGTTCGACAGTAGACCAACAGTACTCAAACACACACAAAAATGTGAAGTTTTGCTCTCGGGTTCGCCGTATGTTTAAAACTCGTCGTCGGTATAGGCGCCGGTATGGACGTCGGTATACGCGTCGCTAGTTCCCAGTAAATTACCGGCGCTTATACGGACGCTCATACCGACGCATATACCGACGCTTATACCGGCGGCTGCGAGCCACACCGACAATCCGTTTAAAACCGTCATACCGACGGTCACTTGACCGACGGTATCTTTTAGTGAGATTTTCCGAGGACTATACCGACACCGGCTATGACCGTCAGTATATGCAGCGTCGGTATGCCCCTCATATGTTGTAGTGAACGCACTCCCTTTCTTTTTATTTTGAATGTTTGTACTTGCAAATAGAAATGTATGAATCTTACAGCCCGCTTGAATGAGGGTAAGTGAAGGAACGCTTTCTTGCGCTGTTGTATAAGAGAGAATGGAATTATATACTTTTGTGCGCTTACAGATTGCTAGTAGAGTTGCAATTTGTTCAAATTGTTATGTATTTTGCTTTGGATAGAGAACAATTCTTAATATCACCATCATGATAACTTTGTTTGAAACGTTAATGGGAGTTTTCATCAATCTTATGATGCTATTCTTATGTACAGTCTTCCCATCTCGATTTTATTATGTGTCTAATGTGAATCGTTCTATAGTACTCACATATATATATATATATATATATATATATATATATATATATATATATATATATATATATATATATATATATATATATATATATATATAAAATGTACCTCCTGGAAATGGATTTTAGTATACAGGAGGCATGATGAAAATGATCCATTTTGTATATAAATGTTTTTTAAAAAAAATGTAAGTGAATATAATCTTATGCTTTGGGACTGAAGTAGAGAGAATGAAAATGTTGAAAAGTCTTTGAAAACCCTTACGCCCTGTAGTCGTCCTCCTTTTCTCTCTGGCTAGGCATGCAAGAGGACCGATGCAGGAGGACCGAAGAAGATAGAAGAGAAAGTCAAGCAATGGAAAGGCAATTATTTGTAACTTGTAGGCCTGTGATACCTCTTTAGATAAGTAAACGGTTGTTGAGATTGGGAGAAAAGCTCTCAGATGCCTTGGGCTGCAGCTTCAGGGAGTGCTCTGTTCCGTTACACGGTCATATTTGAGTACTACGGATCGTTGCTTTCACTTTCGGTGACACCTCGGTCGATTTGTTTTACTACTCTCTTTTCCTCTCTCTTTCGTCCTCCCTTTCTCTCTCTCTCACGGCCTAACCCCTCCCCTTCTCCCTTTCTCTCTTGATCTCTCTCTCCCTCGCTCTCTTTACCTCTCTCTCGGTCTCGCACTCTCTCCCCGCTGTCTTTCTCTCTCTCTTCCTTTTCTCCTCTCACTCTCTTTCCCTCTCTCTCGGTCCCTCTCTCCCTCTTTCTCTCTCTTCCTCTCCCTCTTCCTCTCTCTCTTCCTCTCTCTCTCTCTTTCTCTCTCCTTCTCTCTCTTTCTCTCTCTCTCTCCCCCTCTCTTCCCCCCTCTCTCTCTCTTTCCTCCTCCCTCTCTTCCTTTTCTCTCTCTCTCTCTCTCTCTCTCTCTCTCTCTCTCTCTCTCTCTCTCTCTCTCTCTCTCTCTCTCTCTCTCTCTCTCTCTCTCTCTCTCTCTCTCTCTCTCTCTCTCTCTCTCTCTCTCTCTCTCTCTCTCTCTCTCTCTCTCTCTCTCTCTCTCTCTCTCTCTCTCTCTCTCTCCTCCCCCTCCACTCCGCCCCCCTCCGCCTCCTCCCCCTCATCCACTCCGCACCCTCCTCCTCCCTCCCCCTCATCCACTCCGCCCCCCTCCGCCTCCTCCCCCTCATCCACTCCGCACCCCTCCTCCTCCCTCCCCCTCATCCACTCGGCCCCCCTCTGCCTCCTCCCCCTCATCCACTCCCCCCCCATCCGCCTCCTCCCCCTCATCCACTCTGCACCCCTCCTCCTCTCTCCCCCTCATCCACTCTGCCCCCCTCCGCCTCCTCCCCCTCATCCACTCCGCACCCCTCCGCCTCCCTCCCCCTCATCCACTCAGTCCCCCTTCGCCTCCTCCCCCTCATCCACTCCGCACCCCTCCGCCTCCCTCCCCCTCATCCACTCAGCCCCCCCCCCCCCCCCGCCTCCTCCCCCTCATCCACTCCGCACCCCTCCACCCCCTCCCCCTCATCCACTCCGCACTTCCGCACCCTCCCCCTCCGTACACTCCTGCCCCCTCCCTCTCTCTCTCTCTCTCTCTCTCTCTCTCTCTCTCTCTCTCTCTCTCTCTCTCTCTCTCTCTCTCTCTCTCTCTCTCTCTCTCTCTCTCTCTCTCTCTCCGCGTGACCAGCAGCCTTCCCCCTCCGCGCGGTCCCTCTCTCCTCTCTCCTTCTCTCTCTCTCTCTCTCTCTCTCTCTCTCTCTCTCTCTCTCTCTCTCTCTCTCTCTCTCTCTCTCTCTCTCTCTCTCTCTCTCTCTCTCTCTCTCTCTCTCTCTCTCTCTCTCTCTCTCTCTCTCTCTCTCTCTCTCTCTCTCTCTCTCTCTCTCCCGCGTTCCTTCCCTTCTCTCTCTCTCTCTCTCTCTCTCTCTCTCTCTCTCTCTCTCTCTCTCTCTCTCTCTCTCTCTCTCTCTCTCTCTCTCTCTCTCTCTCTCTCTCTCTCTCTCTCTCTCTCTCTCTCTCTCTCTCTCTCTCTCTCTCTCTCTCTCTCTCTCTCTCTCTCTCTCTCTCTCTCTCTCTCTCTCTCTCTCTCTCTCTCTCTCACTCTCTGTCTCTCCCCCTCTCTCCCCTCCCCGCCACCCCGCGTGCATCCTCCCCGCAGCTCCCCGCCACCCGCCCAGTTTCCCCCCCGCCACCCGCGCAGTATTCCCCCCGCCACCCGCCCAGTTTTCCCCCGCCACCTGCCCAGTTTCCCCCCGCAGCCCCCGCAGTAGCCCGCCTAGCCCCCCCCACCCGCTGCCCTCCACATCCCCCGCCCCCGCTCACTCCCCCCGCACCTCCTCTCCGCCTGCAGCTCCGCCCCCCTACCCTTCCCCGCCCGCAGCTTGTCCCCGCCCCTCCTCTCCGCCCGCCCGCAGCCTGCCCCTCCCCTCTCCACCCGCACCCGTCCCTCCTCTCTCCGCCCCCACTCCTCATCTCCGCCCGCCCGCAGCCCGCCCCTCCTCTCCGCCTGCCCGCAGCTCGCCCCTCCCCTCTCCGCCCGCACCCGCCCCTCCTCTCTCCACCCTCGCCCCTCCTCTCCGCCCGCCCGCAGCTTGCCCCTCCTCTATCCGCCCGCACCCACCCCCTCCTGCCCACACCCGCCCTCACCCCCCGAAGAGACCCGCCCCTCCCACCTACACTCGCCCTCAGCCCCCACCGACACCCGCCCCCCCCCCCACCCCTCCGCCCAACTCCGCCCCACTCCGCCGCTCTAACCCCTAACAAGTTCCGCACCCCGCCCCTCACAGTTCCCCCGCTGCCCTGCACACTCTCACACATACACTCACACACGCACACTAACACACACATGCACACATACACTCTCACACCCATGCATATCCACACACACACACACATACACACTCCCACACACACACACCCTCACATAAACATATATGACCACCCACATCCGCACACACATATATGACCACCCACATCTGCACACATATATGGCCACACACACCTGCACACACATATATGCCCACTCACCCACACACGCGTATGTCCACACACTGACGTTTATCATCAAGGGAGAATCAGAAACATGCTTCGGATATCCCAAGATGAGAGTCAAAAAGATCAACTCTCTGCGGATACAAGTAAATGTGGTCAATACTAGGATACATGATCTTGGTCAGGCTATGGCAATCACCTAGTATAGATGGATTCATGGTTGATTTTCCCCCTGCACCCTTAGCAGACTACCAAAGTTCAAGATTATCAATTTGTATAAAGGATGAAGCTCTTACAGGTGTGATCATAGATGGAGGCTCTGGTATCAATTTAATGCCAGATTTTACAATGAAGAAGCTGAAATTGAACCCCACCAAGTTGGCACCATTCATGGTTACATTGGCAGATCAACATCGGGTTGCGCCACTGGGCATTATTGAGAAGGTACTCATGGTAGTACAGGGCTTCCATTTTGTTCTAGATTTTGTTTTTTGTTGTTATTGCACTTCCACAGGAGACTTCTTACCCTCTACTCCTGGGGAGACCTTGGCTGAGACAAGCAAAAGCTTTGCAAGATTGGGGAAAAAATAAACTATGGATTTCAACAAATACCAATAACCAACTGCAACTACATTTGGAAGAAGGATTTGACTCAGGAAAAACTACTGGATATACTGTGGATACTCAGGTAATGCCCTCTCTACCCCAAGAAGATGATACATTGTTAAATTGGATGATGGGAAGTGCAGAGTGTTGCACAGTGGAGATCAATGAAATTGAGGAAGAAGTTGCAGATAAGGAAATTACCGAAAAGGGCAATGAAGACCACAAGGTGTTGGAGAATGAGCAACTGAAGGAAAATACAATCTTTGAAGAGGCTACCAATATAAAAGTATCAGAGAGGGAAAATTATGAACCTAAGAGCAGAGAAGATCTCCCTTTTGCAGATATACCTCAAGGTTGGATGAAAGAACATGTTGCAGAATATAAATTAAAATCCACTCCTGCATATAGTGGAGATGATTTCTCAAGCAAGACCAGTTCTGAAACATTGGTTCAAGAAGTAAATTTAGGGGACGAAGAGAACCCTCAAATAGTTCACTTGGCATCCTGGTTGTGGCATTATCCTCCTTTGCTACAAAAGGTAACTTCTTTGCTTTTTACTTACAAAAGTGTCTTCGCATGGTCCTACAAAGATTTAACAGGAATACCAGAAGAGCTTGGGTTACATCGGATACCCTTAGTTGAGAGAGCCGCGCCAGTAAGAAGTAGGCCATATCGACTCAATCCGAAGTATGCAGAGGCGGTAAAGGCAGAGATTACAAAACTAGAGGAAGCAGGTATAATTGTGCCAGTAGAACATTCCAGGTGGCTCTCCTCTATGGTTATTGTGCCCAAGAAAAATAGCGGAAAAATAAGAGTATGTGTTGATTTTCGTGCTTTGAATAAAGTGACTATTCAAGATGGATTTCCTCAGCCCTTCACAGAGCAAGTACTTGAAGAAGTAGCTGGTCACACTTTGTATAGTTTCTTGGATGGTTTTAGTGGCTACAATCAGATAGTGATCCATCCTGATGATAGGGACAAAACAGCCTTTGTCACTCCCTAGGGCACTTATGTCTATACTCGAATGGCAGAGAGTTTGAAGAATGCACCGGCTTCATTTAATAGAACGATGTATCTGATATTGGGCAAATGGTTAACAACCTTTCTACGCATTTTCATGGATGACTTTTCAGTATTTTCAGGTACAGATAGAAGGGCAGCAGTTCAAGATTTCCATGTCCATTTGGAAAATCTAAAAGAAATTTTTGAGCAATGTGTCAAAACAGGTTTGAAATTGGATCCTGATAAATGTCACTTTTTGGTCACTAAGGGCACTCTTCTTGGTCACATAGTATCTGCTGAAGGTATAACTGTTGACCCTGCAAAGGTTACAGCTATTCTTTCCATGCCAATTCCACAAAGCCCAAAGGAAGTGCAAAGTTTCTTCGGACATGCAGGGTATCACAGAAGATTCATTAGGATGTATTCGGAAATTGCTAAGCCCTTGTCAAGGCTTACCAGTAAAAAGATCCCTTTCTCATGGAGTGCTGAAGCCGACAAAGCATTTTGTGAACTAAAGTTGAGGCTATGTTCTGCTCCACTTTTAAGTGTTCCTAATTGGTCATTGGAATTTCATGTGCATACAGATGCTAGTCGTCATGCTGTTGGTGCAGTTCTAGCTCAACCATCATCTCACAAAGTGGATAGACCTATCTCTTATGCCAGCA
Source organism: Ceratopteris richardii (assembly GCA_020310875.1). NCBI lineage: Eukaryota > Viridiplantae > Streptophyta > Polypodiopsida > Polypodiales > Pteridaceae > Ceratopteris > Ceratopteris richardii. Next base: position 198,843,002 of record CM035414.1, on the reverse strand, counting down.
GATTACTCAACCAAGCTGAAAGAAATTACAGTACAACGGAAAGAGAAGGTTTGGCTATCGTATTTGCCCTTCAGAAATTCCGACATTATCTCCTTGGTGTACATTTCATTGTTATTTCTGATCATCAACCCTTGAAGTATTTGATAAACAAGCCTAGAGTAGCTGGAAGGATCTCGAGATGGTTACTCCTATTTCAAGAATTTAATTTTGGTATTCATATTAAGCTAGGAAAAGAGCACTACATGGCAGATCAAGTGTCCAGGACCGCAATGAGCGAAAAAGCAATAGGTATTAATGATGAATTGGTGGATAGAAACCTTTTTCTAGTAGCAATTCGGACTGGTTGGTATGATGAAATTCTCCATTTTCTTACTACTGGAAAGATCCCAGAACACTTGACACCTGTAGAAAAGAGAAGATTGCTCCTGAAAACCAAAGCATATTCTCTTATAAATGGAAATTTATATAAATACTGTCCGGATGATATATTGAGAAGGTGTGTCTATCCAGAGGAGGTAAATCTTCTGCTAGAGGCTGCACACAATGAAGGACATCTAAAGGGGGAAGAATTGGCTCATAGAATCATCCACAAAGGTTTATGGTGGCCTCATATTTTCAAGGATGCAATCAAGTTTTCTAAAGAATGCAACATCTGCCAGAGGTGTGCTCCCGCGCCAACCAGATTGAATTTCCAACCATTGGTCATATCTACAGGATGGCTTCCATTTGAACGATGGGGTCTTGATTTCATAGGGCCGATTAGCCCAACTGGGCAACCAGGAGGTAAAAAGTATATTTTGATGGCCACATGCTATGCCACTAAATGGATAGAGGCTAAAGCTACTGTGGACTGCACGGCTTTAACAGTAGCTAAATTTATGCATAAACGTATTTTCTCAGGATTTGGTTGCCCACTGGAAATTACTAGTGATAGGGGCACACATTTTGTAAATCAATTGCTCCAGTTTATATTTGACAGGTACAAAATCTTCCATAAAAAATCTTGTGCCTATTACCCAAGGGCAAATGGCCAAGCAAAGAGTTCCAATAAGATTTTGATTGGACTACTTCGCAAATTATCTTTTGATCATCAAAGCTCTTCGCCACTAGTACTAATTGGTGCAATTTGGGCTTTCAGAACCACGAAGAGGGGAACCACAGGCGAAACTCCATTTCGCTTAGTTTATGGAAAAGAGGCATTGGCACCATTTGAGTTCATTATCAGAAAGGAAATAGGAATCAAAACTATTGGAATTGAACCCCCCATTCAAAGATTGGTGGCATTAGAAGAATACAGAGAAGGGGCAATGCAAAAACTTCAAGTAACACAAGAAGAGCGCAAGAGATTGCATGACAGGTATCTGAGATCCAATGAAGTTCAGGAACGGTCTATGGTTTTAGTGCATAAGGTTCCAGCAATTTCAACTAAATTGGCACCCAAATGGGCAGGACCTTATAAGGTAATCAAAGTATTGCCACAGAGAACAGTGCATCTGGAAGATCTGCAGGGTAAGAGGATTCCCCTGGTCAATATCTCCAGGGTGAAGAAGTATCTGAATTAGGTCGAAATGGAAGCACTCCACCCCTTGTACATACCGTGTTTCTTTTCAGTAATTGCAGTATAACTAGATCTCTTTGAAATAAGTAGAATAAGGCAGAAATTGCACTAGGGACGGTGCAAAAGCTTGATGTGGGGGTCTGTAGTACCCCTCCTCCTTTTCTCTCTGGCTAGGCATGCAGGAGGACCGATGCAAGAGGACCGATGCAGGAGGACCGAAGAAGATAGAAGAGAAAGTCAAGCAATGGAAAGGCAATTATTTGTAACTTGTAGGCCTCTGATACCTCTTTAGATAAGTAAACGGTTGCTTAGATTGGGAGAAAAGCTCTCAGATGCCTTGGGCTGCAGCTTCAGGGACTGCTCTGTTTCGTTACACGGTCATATTTGAGTACTACAGATCGTTGCTTTCACTTTCGGTGACACCTCGGTCGATTTGTTTTACTACTCTCTTTTCCTCTCTCTTTCGTCCTCCCCTTCTCTCTCTCTCACGGCCTAACCCCTCCCCTTCTCCCTTTCTCTCTCGATCTCTCTCTCCCTCGCTCTCTTTACCTCTCTCTCGGTCTCGCACTCTCTCCCCGCTGTCTTTCTCTCTCTCTTCCTTTTCTCCTCTCACTCTCTTTCCCTCTCTCTCGGTCCCTCTCTCCCTCTCTCTCTCTCTTCCTCTCCCTCTTCCTCTCTCTCTTCCTCTCTCTCTCTCTTTCTCTCTCTTTCTCTCTATTTCTCTCTCTCTCTCCCCCTCTCTTCCCCCCTCTCTCTCTCTTTCCTCCTCCCTCTCTTCCTTTTTTTTCTCTTTCTCTCTCTCTCTCTCTCTCTCTCTCTCTCTCTCTCTCTCTCTCTCTCTCTCTCTCTCTCTCTCTCTCTCTCTCTCTCTCTCTCTCTCTCTCTCTCTCTCTCTCTCTCTCTCTCTCTCTCTCTCTCTCTCTCTCTCTCTCTCTCCTCCCCCTCCACTCTGCCCCCCTCCGCCTCCTCCCCCTCACCCACTCCGCACCCTCCTCCTCCCTCCCCCTCATCCACTCCGCCCCCCTCCGCCTCCTCCCCATCATCCACTCCGCACCCCTCATCCTCCCTGCCCCTCATCCACTCCACCCCCCTCCGCCTCCTCCCCCTCATCCACTCCGCCCCCCTCCGCCTCCTCCCCCTCATCCACTCCGCACCCCTCCTCCCTCCCCCTCATCCACTCTGCCCCCCTCCGCCTCCTCCCCCTCATCCACTCCGCACCCCTCCGCCTCCCTCCCCCTCATCCACTCAGTCCCCCTTCGCCTCCTCCCCCTCATCCACTCCGCACCCCTCCGCCTCCCTCCCCCTCATCCACTCAGCCCCCCCCCCCCCCCCCCCCCGGCTCCTCCCCCTCATCCACTCCGCACCCCTCCACCCCCCTCCCCCTCATCTGCTCCGCACTTCCGCACCCTCCCCCTCCGTACACTCCTGCCCCCTCCCTCTCTCTCTCTCTCTCTCTCTCTCTCTCTCTCTCTCTCTCTCTCTCTCTCTCTCTCTCTCTCTCTCTCTCTCTCTCTCTCCCTCTCCGCGTGACCAGCAGCCTTCCCCCTTCGCGCGGGTCCCTCTCTCTCCCTCTCTCCTTCTCTCTCTCTCTCTCTCTCTCTCCTCTCTCTCTCTCTCTCTCTCTCTCTCTCTCTCTCTCTCTCTCTCTCTCTCTCTCTCTCTCTCTCTCTCTCTCTCTCTCTCTCTCTCTCTCTCTCTCTCTCTCTCTCTCTCTCTCTCTCTCTCTCTCTCTCCCGCGTTCCTTCCCTTCTCTCTCTCTCTCTCTCTCTCTCTCTCTCTCTCTCTCTCTCTCTCTCTCTCTCTCTCTCTCTCTCTCTCTCTCTCTCTCTTCTCTCTCTCTCTCTCTCTCTCTCTCTCTCTCTCTCTCTCTCTCTCTCTCTCTCTCTCTCTCTCTCTCTCTCTCTCTCTCTCTCTCTCTCTCTCTCTCTCTCTCTCTCTCTCTCTCTCTCTCTCTCTCTCTCTCTCTCTCTCTCTCTCTCTCCTCTCTCTCTCTCTCTCTCTCTCTCTCTCTCTCTCTCTCTCTCTCTCTCTCTCCCCCTCTCGCGGTCCCTCCTCTCCCTCTCTCCTTCTCTCTCTCTCTCTCTCTCTCTCTCTCTCTCTCTCTCTCTCTCTCTCTCTCTCTCTCTCTCTCTCCTCTCTCTCTCTCTCTCTCTCTCTCTCTCTCTCTCTCTCTCTCTCTCTCTCTCTCTCTCTCTCTCTCTCTCTCTCTCTCTCTCTCTCTCTCTCTCTCTCTCTCTCTCTCTCTCTCCTCTCTCTCTCTCTCTCTCTCTCTCTCCCTCTCTCCCCTCCCCGCCATCCCGCGTGCATCCTCCCCGCAGCTCCCCGCCACCCGCCCAGTTTCCCCCCCCGCCACCCGCCCAGTTTTCCCCCCGCCACCCGCCCAGTTTCCCCCCGCCACCCACCCAGTTTCCCCCCGCAGCCCCCACAGTAGCCCGCCCAGCCCCCACCCGCCCGCTGCCCTCCACATCCCCCGCCCCCGCTCACTCCTCCTGCACCTCCTCTCCGCCTGCAGCTCCGCCCCCCTACCCTTCCCCGCCCGCAGCTCTGGCCCCGCCCCTCCTCTCCGCCCGCCCGCAGCCCGCCCCTCCCCTCTCCGCCCGCACCCGCCCCTCCTCTCTCTGCCCCCGCTCCTCCTCTCCGCCCGCCCGCAGCCCGCCCCTCCCCTCTCCGCCCGGACCAGCCCCTCCTCTCTCCGCCCCCGCCCCTCCTCTCCGCCTGCCCGCAGCTCGCCCCTCCCCTCTCCGCCTGCACCCGCCCCTCCTCTCTCCACCCATGCCCCTCCTCTCCGCCCGCCCGCAGCCTGCCCCTCCTCTCTCCGCCCGCACCCACCCCCTCCTGCCCACACCCGCCCTCACCCCCCGAAGAGACCCGCCCCTCCCACCTACACTCGCCCTCAGTCCCCACCGAGACCCGCCCCCCCCCCCCCCCCCCCCCCCCCCCCCCCCCCCCCCGCCCCTCCGCCCAACTCCGCCCCACTCCGCCCCTCTACCCCTCACAAGTTCCGCACCCCGCCCCTCACAGTTCCCCCGCTGCCCTGCACACTCTCACACACACACTCACACACGCACACTAACACACACATGCACACATACACTCTCACACCCATGCATATCCACACACACATACATACACACTCCCCCACACACACACCCTCATACACACACATGCCCATACAAATACACACACAACACACACACACACGCTCACATAAACATATATGACCACCCACATCCGCACACACATATATGACCACCCACATCCGCACACATATATGGCCACACACACCTGCACACACATATATGCCCACTCACCCACACACGCGTATGTCCACACACTGGCGTTTATCATCAAGGGAGAATCAGAAACATGCTTCGGATATCCCAAGATGAGAGTCAAAAAGATCAACTCTCTGCGGATACAAGTAAATGTTGTCAATACTAGGATACATGATCTTGGTCAGGCTATGGATAAATTTTCTTCAGCAACTATCTCGAAATCATATCTATATTGGCATCTCGGTAGCCGGTCTCATTTCACAGATCTTTTAGTAAAAGATGTTAACTCTTTCAGTGGCAACTTGTGCAGGATGGAAACATTGCCTCCTGTGGCATGATCATCGCATGGCAAAAGTGGATGGAGAAAGTCAAAAATTGGGAAACTAGATGCACGCTTGGTACAGGATGTTACAATTTTGATGGGATTGAGACATGCATATCAATAGGTCTTTTCTTTGAAGACTATGGTAAATAAAGAAGTACCAGGCCATTCACGGCGACTACCTATTTTTGTGGATCTAATTCAAATCAAGGGAATATTTGACCTACTCCTCCAATTTTTGGGTGATTAACCGGCGCGTGATCAATGGACGTGAAGATTCGGCAAAGCCTCTTGGCCTATTGGGGCCTATAAAAACAAGGGATTTGTGCTATTTGGGGGTACACTTAGAGTACACTGTACACACACTTTGGGTACATTTTTTGGGAGTTACATTGACGCGTGTTTACGTGCAGAAGTTCTCTCTTGCACTTGGTGGTTTCAAGCCTATTGTAGGAGCTACTCTGTAGTGTGGATACAGAGGGTAGGCTTCTCAGTGGAGGGCTATGAGCACTATAGTGTAAGAGAGTAGCTGGGATTTATTTTCTTGTCTATGAGTCAGTGTGTTGATTAATCTCCATTCTCTTAAAAAAAATAATTCTACCATTTGTATTGCTCTGAGTTAGCCTGCATGTCAGCGGCCCCTTATGTTGATCTGTTGTATTGGAGTTAATACTTTTAGGGTGGCTTGTCAGCCCTAAGCTTGCACTTTCTGAGCATCACTCTGCCCAACCTTGTAATCGTCTGATTCGAATCAAGAAGTGTATGGTCTTCCTTGATCATTGGTTGTCCATATATTCTGAAGTATTTACCATTCTGTGCAATCCGTGTTATTTACCTGCTTACAGAAATGTTAAAGGGTATACTTCCCTAAAGAGAACCCCCCTTGGGTAGGTGATGTACTCGACGTGTTTAGTTTTCATTCTCTACTTTTGTTAAAAGCGGATACCCCAGTACCTCCTCTACACGCCCGTTCATTCGAAGGAATCCCCTTTATGTCAAATGGCAACTTTCTAATGTGTTATTATTTTACCACAAATATATTGATGCTCTATGATGCTCTTTAGGTAAGGACAGATATGAGCAATTGACAAACGAGATTCCGTTGGCTTAACACAAGAGGAAATGTTTTGTAGTCTTAATTGGTGGCTTAACGATGCATTGGATAGCATCAAATTTTCTTAAATGTAAATGGACGTTCTTTGCACTTTGTATAGAGACCGGAGACGTATTTTAAAGAAAATTGTGCAGGTTATGAGGATATGATGATAGAAAGGCATCAAGGTAGAGAGTAATGGAAACAAAACTTCAGTAAGATACTTGTTGCCATTGTGCACAAATACAACTTGTGTTTTCCTCTTAATTGTGTGCCTCCATAGACTCACAAATCTAACTCTACATCTTACTGCCTACCTCCTTTCAAGGAACTCAGGACATACCTAGTGAATGCGATGTGAAAGAAGGGGCAAATAAACTATAGAGCTACCATTTTGATCAATCTAGTTGATGACTAAACATTGATGAATTTAGCACATCGAACATGGATGACATTTTAGCTCAGTTCTTACGCTTTCAGCAACAGGATAGATGACAAAGAGCTATCTAGTCGCTTAATGAGCGATTATCAAAGCGATGAAAACTTTTTAATGGGGAAAATATATCCAAGTTTTGTAAAGAGAGTGAACTCGAGGAAAAGTACGTAGGTGTTGATTTGACCTACATGATCCCAGCTCATGACACTAAAACAAACCACATGGTCGCGATATAGAGGAATAGTCCTCAAGCAGTTCATGCTAGAGGACATAAATAAAGTAGCTCAAAGATCTTTCTTGAGGTAGATTCATATGCTCAAGGACCAAAAAAACCTAGAAATTAAACGAGAGTTCGAGAAACAATTTGAAGATATGTCTGAGCATGATAGACAATGTTTGATGCATGAAAGAGTGTTCTTTTTTCTACAAGCATTAGATGTTAAAGCCTGAGAGGAAATAATTCCACTCTTGCAAGACATGGATTCCAAATAAGGACTCACATAGGATTGGATACACATTCATGATGTTGTAAGAAGATATGTTAAGAAGCAAGAAGCAATTGACAAATTTCTAAATGATTGGAGAGCCGATCTTCAAACAAATGGAAATGATACTTAGATGCCAAGCATATCATCAATCATGGATAATGTTCAATTTCATAATTTTTTATAGTCCCCATTCCAGAATAAAGCAAAAACACACGGGCTATACATACATAACAATGATGAGTGCTATTAAGAAAATCCTACAAGTGTAGTTGATGTAATCTCTAAGGATTCGGGTTGCCATGATTGAGTAGATGTCTTGACAATGGTTAGATCCTTTATGAATACACAAACCCCAAAGAAGGAGGATCAAAGGATCTAGAGGAAGCTAAGCAAGTTTAAACAAAACAATCAACAAACATAAAACAAAACAAAATTCAGCAAACCCAAAGAAAAAAACCAGATGAGGCTTCCCCTACTTCGATAAACTCTTTGCATATAAAAAAAGGGAAATCAAGCAAATGAAGAAGCAATGCATGATTCTAGCTAGGATTTAAAGATATCTACCAGGTCTCAAGTGATGAAATAGAGGTTGAGAATGAAATATACAAAGGAAATCTAGTGATTCTAGATGAAGATCTAGTTGAACATGCTTCTTCAATTGATGATATCAGAGAAAATTTGAAGAATTATTTGATGCCCATTGATAATGATACATATCTTAGAAACTAGGATCCATATACTTGGGTGACTTTAAATAAAACTCTATTGTATGCATGTCAATATTCAATAATCGGTATAAGCATTCGTAAGTCCCTGGGAAAAACCATGAGTATAGGCATTGGAATATCCTTGGACATACCAAGGCTCATACCATCGCATATACTAACGACCATATCTAAAAGAAATATTTTTTGGATAGAGTGTGTTGTCTCTTTCCACATTAGAATTACCATGTTATTGTGTAGCGAAAGACAATACACTATGCCCAAGAAGAAATTGAGTAAATATGACATGTAACTAGTGGTTGCCAATTTCGGGTTTACATGATTTGCAACCAGAACATGATTTGATAAAACAAAACACATGAGCATAAAAGAGATGAGAAAAATGAACCATGAACCATATATAAAAGAGATACTCCATAAATGAACCATGTATAAAAGATATATATATTCCATAAATGAACCCTGTACAAAAGTATGGCAAACCACTGCCATATATGAGCCAAATACAAAATGTGGCAAACAACTACCATATAGAAAACAAATACAAAATTTTAATGGACCACATCCATATACAAGCCAAAGACAAAATTGAGGCACACCACTACCGTAAACATTCCCTTAGGGATCAAACCATATCGAAAGTTTCACAACAAATCACATTCATGAAATGAGACAAATTGACATGATTATTATAAAAAACAACTAAAAAGCACCAAAAAAAGTATTTATCTCACCTCATCGTAGATGCTCCTATGAAATAATTGTATCGCATCCCTCTAAGTCCAACAATGCAACTAATCCATGAAGATATCCATAATCCAACGATGACCCACTGTCAACTCCTGTAATGAATATGCAAAACATTAGATGAACACACATGATGTGCTTAACACAAGAACATTCAATCATCAAAGTGCTACTGATTAAAACATGTCCTTATTAAAGATAACTTCAATGATGATATCGTTGAGGAGGAGGTTGATGATATTGGACAAGCTTCACACAAAGGTTGATGAGGATGACCAACCCAAATTGATATCTAGATCCTCTACTCCAACTTTGACAACATCCTTTCGATTGCTAAGATCCACTTGATATTTGCTGCGAACGTAATCCACAGAATCGCCACTCCTTAACAGAGAACGAAGGGCATTAACTTGCCCAGTACTGCCGCCCTGTATTTGGTTCATCACAACAAGTCCCGTTTTACATTAGATCGCGAAATCCTCAGAGTATTTATGAAGGAGATCGTACCTTCCAAAGCCACTTAAACACATCTTAAACACTGAAGCACATCTTAAATAGTAAAGCCCATCTTCAACAGGATCAGCCTATACAAAGGTGCATGTTCCACATTGAAGGTGAACAAAGAAAGTCATTTTGTCAAGACGATACTCAAACCTATATAATTTCCCTCAATTAAGAAACGAGTCAAGATCTGAGACCCTAACACCATTATCTTTGTCTGCATTTAGGCCGCATCCTAAACAACAAAAGGAGTCTTATGGGACACAACTACAAAGAAGTTTGTTTGAAATTGTTGTTGTCTCTATCTCACTACCCCCTTGTGCAGTGAAATGTCTTACTTTATTGTCATTAATGTAGATTCTGCCAAAAAGAGTCCCAAACAGAGAGAATAGTTCAATAAGGCTAAATGATTAGCTCAAATCAATTAGACATTGAAGAACAAATGATTGAAAAAAGATATTAGTTCAATGAAGGGCAAATGATTGAAAAAAGAGATTAGTTCAATAAGCCTTAATCTAAAAATCCCTTTAAACCTTTGAGGCCAAAACTAAAAGGATCATTTTCATCCCCTGTAAGCTACTCGGTAACGTTCTAGAGGAATCTAATTTTGCCTCAAGCTTCACAGCATCCTAGGACTACATGTATTTTTCTAAACTACATTATGCATATGAGTCTTCTATCCTAATGCTTCTACAGGCAATGTAAGGATGGCTTCTCTAATGATGCAATAAATAGTGACTAAAGATGAAGGTGGTGGCTTCGGACAATCATGTGTCCTTAACCATTGACGATTAGTGGTTAATGATATTTTTATTTAACATAAACAATTTTTTGTCGCATAAAATCTTTCATCATCTTAATTTTATGCGTTTACTACACCTTATCGAGATCTTAATTGGTGTCCCCTCTGCCCAAACTCGAAGCTCCTTCTAAACATGTTTCTTAAGGCTGTATTTTGGGCAAGATTTAGTGTTGCTCCTTCCCAAAAGATAGTTCAGTTAGAGATGCTCATAAATTGTAGTTTTTCCATGGTGATGTTTGTGGTCCTATGGAGACAACCTCATTTGGAAACTAGCTTTAATTCTTTACTACCACTGCATTTTAATCATTGTACTCTTTTATTGATAATCTACACGTTCTTATGTATTTTTCTTCATGATGCTTTCATATTTGTCTTTAATCATTTCATTTTAGCATGGATTTAGAGTTTCATTACAATCGTCCTTAATCGCATCCATGGAGCACATATTGGGTAACCTTGTTGACCAATCTCATTTTGCCTCGGGCTTCATAGCCTAAATGATTAGTTCAATAAGCCTAAATCATTAGTTCAAATCATTAAGACAGTGAAGAACAAATGATTGACAAGAGAGATTAGTTAAATAAGCCTAAATAATTTAGACACTGAAGAGCAAATGATTGACAACAGAGATTATTTCAATAGGCCTAAATCTGAAAGTCCGTTTAAACCTTTCAGGCCAAAATCAAAATGACCACTTTTATTCCTTGTAAGCTATGTTCATCTTTGTTTCGTGCATGGCTATACATACATGCGAAGGTTGATTTCCAATCGATGAAGTTGAGATTGAGGATATCCAAGAATGAAGCTATGGATTGTCAATGAAAGCATCGGCAAATGGAGAAGAAGAAACATACCATGGAGAGTGTAGCTGTAACAAACCATAGTGTTGAATTCTTTGTATATCACAACTTAGAATTCACAGTCTTATTTGAAATCTTGATCATTGCTTGTCCTCAAACAAAGGGATTGTGAAGCAATGCAATGGAATGTGAAGCAATGCAAGGTTAAATGTCAATAGAGGACGCTGAGATGGAGGAGATCCTCAACGCAAGCATCAACTAATCCAAACATAAGAAATAGTGATGGAAATGTAATAGAATCTCCAGGTGTAAATGTGATCTCCTGCCTGCAAATGCTCTTTGCTGATCTTGTTCGATAAGAATCCCATACCGTATTTGCTCGGTTATTGGGTCTCTCTCTCTCTCTCTCTCTCTCTCTCTCTTTTGGGTTCCTAATGCATCCTTTTGAAAAGGGGTCCTGCCGATTGAGGTATATATTGCACCTTCAAACCGATGTCGCATTTTGACACTGTCAATGTCGATACAGACCCGACTCTAGCTAGACTTGACTCCCGCTAGACCCGACTCTAGCTAGACTTGATGATACTGTGCTTGCTATTGGCCTCTTGCTAGACTTGACTCTAGGTACACATTTTTTATGGGAAGTAATCACCAGCTTACCCCTTGTATGCACATTTTGTAAGGCCCCCGTTATGAGGATGTGTATACATGTGTATATACATGTATATATGTATTATATGTGCATGTGTATGTGTGCATATATGTTATGTAGGTGTTATATGGCTGAAAACCCTAATCTTAAAGATTTAAATCTAAAATATGTATATTTTTGTATGCATGTGTATCTACATGTATGTATGTATTATATGTATATGTGTGCTTGTGTATATATGTTATCTACGTAATAAAATCCTAAAACCCTAATAAAAAAGACTTAAACTTAAATCTGAAATACTAAACCCTAAAACCCGAATCTTAAATATCTAGACCTCAAATATGTATATTTCTGTATACATGTGTATATACATGTATATATGTATTACATGTGTATGTGTATGTGTGCACATATGTTATGTAGGTGTTATATGGCTCAAAACCCTAATCTTAAAGATTTAAATCTAAAATATGTACACTTTTGTATGCATGTGTATCTACATGTATGTATGTATTATATGCATATGTGTGTTTGTGTATATATGTTATCTACGTATTAAAATCCTAAAACCCTAATCAGAAATACTTAGACTTAAATCTGAAATACTAAACCCTAAAACCCTAATCTTAAATATCTAGACCTAAAATATGTATATTTCTGTATACATGTGTATATACATGTATATATGTATTATATGTGCATGTGTATGTGTGTATATATGTTATGTAGGTGTTAAAACCCTAAAACCCTAATCTTAAAGATTTAACCCTAAAACCCTAATCTTATTTTTATATATTTGATGTAAAAAAAACTTTAAAATAAAAATAGGATTATATGTGTGTATGTATGCATGTGTGTACATATGTGTGTGTATGTATGCATGTGTACATGTGTGTGTGTATGTATACATGTGTATACATGTGTGTATGTAGGCATGCATGTGTGTGCATGTGTGTGTACGTGTGTGTATGTATGCATGCATGTATGTGTATGTGTGTGTATGTGTATGCATGTGTATACATGTGTGTGTATGTATACATGCATGTGTGTATATGTGTGTATGTATGCATGTGTGTATATATATGTGTATGCATGCATGTGTGTATATGTGTGTGTATGTATGCATGCATGTGTATATATGTGTGTATATATGCGTGTATGTATGTATGTGTGTATATGTATGTGTGTATGTGTATGTATGCATATGTGTATATATGTGTGTGTATGTATGTGTGTATGCATGTGTGTGTATGTATGCATGTGTGTAAATGCATGTGTGTACATGTATGTGCGTATGCATGCATGTGTAAATTAATGTGTATCTTCCTTTCTCTTCTCTCTCTCTTTCTCTCTCTCTCTCTCTCTCTCACTCTCTCTCTCTCTCTCCTTCTCTCTCTATCAATAGCGAATAAAAGAATCACTTATAAGTATATCCCTCTTTGAATCGTTGTTGACAAAGCGTAATGTAGGTCGTCTCTCGTCCAATTCCAAACAATCGACGCCAAAGAAATTATGCAAAATCAACGAAAAGAGAAATTAGAAACCCTAAAGCATAGAGAAACACAAATGCTAACAGTACGCGCAGCGCTTACAAAGATGTGAGATCTTAGCCGAGAGAGAATGTGTGTGTGTAGAGAGAGATCCGTGTGTGTGTGTGTGCACAAGACAATGCAGGTTCGCGTACGCAAGTTCGACAGTAGACCAACAATACCCAAACACGCGCAAAAATGTCAAGTTTTGCTCTCGGGTTCGCGGTATGTTTAAAACTCGCCGCCGGTATAGACGCGGGTATTGACGTCGGTATAAGCGTCGGTAGTTCCCAGTAAATTACGGATGCTTATACCGACGCTTATACCGACGCCTATACCGACGCTTATACCGGCAGCTGTGGGCCACACGGATGATCCGTTTAAAACGGTCATACCAACGGTCACTTGACCGTCAGTATCTTTTAGTGAGATTTTCTGAGGCCTATACCGACGCCGGCTATGACCATCGGTATATGCAGCATCGGTATGCCCCTCATATGTTGTAGTGTCATAATTATAGGGAATGATGCCAATATATGGCATCAAGAAGATCAAAGCTCAAATGAAGGAAGAGTTCAAGATCAATGTTCTTGTATTGCTTACACATTTTCTTGGCTTAGAGATAGTGATATAGATTATTGTGTTTCCATTACTCAAAGGAAGTACACCCATGATATGCTAGCTACGTTCAAGATGAAAAATGCAAATTTTGTAGGTACAAAAAGGGAATAGTAAAGATTATCATGGGTGCAACTAGCTTAGGATCTACACAACCAATCTCATGAGCATACATAGTAAAGGCTTTTCCATGGCTACGTATGACTCCCTCAAATTTATCTCTCTCTGCTGGCAAAAGAAAGTCATCATTTCTACCAATTTTCACCTGTTTGATTGTCTCATCCGTGAATGTATGTCCTATGTTTTTCTTATCCCGAAGAATTGGATCATTTTTCACATCAATAATTTTTTCATTACTTCCTTGAGGTAATGGTTGAGCTATGGGTTTGATTTTTTTGTCTACAGTTTTGTACTTTGTTTCAACTAAGGCATCATATGTTTGGTTAAATTTTGAGCACTTGTCAACATTGAGAGCATATTCCTGGATTAGAGCATACTCATCGAGGGAAGAAAGAAGAATAATATGGGAATTAGAATTTTGTTGAAGACATAACTCTAACTCCTCAAGAGTAGAGAAACAATGAGATGTCTCAATCACATGCACAATGTTCTCATCATGTTCCATGATTTTGTTGTTTCTATAATTTCTTTGGGTTTTTTGGATAAAAGACTTGGACAATTGACTCTTATGAAGAAAATCTAATCTAGAATGTGGAAAACAAAGTGATAAACTATTATACATGTTGGTTGGATGTGAGATGTCAAACCAATATCAACTGTTGTCCCGCTCAACAATGGATTCTATCCAAAATTTTGATTATATGTAGCTCCAAACATGAATCGAGGTGCACAATCACTACAAGCATGCTCATGACTCTCAGTAATAATAGGTTTCTTTCTAATTGACAATCGATTCCTAGCATGATTCACTCCTACGGTCATGACTTGAAGTGATTGCATTCCATCCTTAGACTTAGATCTAGCATAGGTAGACCCATCATCCATGGCTTTAGTTTCCATACGACTCTCACAAATAAAGGGTTGACCTAAGAGAACTTCATAGGAGCAATTATCTTTAATAAAAAAGTGAAACTCTTCTATGATTTCTCCTATGGATATGAGCACACTAGCACAAGCTCCATACAGTGTACCTACACCATTATTTGCAGTTCTCATATGCCATCCACAATCTTTATCTATGGGCCATCGAAACTTATCATAGACTTCTCTTGAAATCACATTGATTTCGGAGCTAGAATCTACTAATGGATTTATAGTGATAGTGTTCTTATCATTTCCTATTTTAACATGCATCTCTGATGTACCTCTAGACCAAAATGTTCTTTTAAAGTGACTTTCATGATTGTTTTCATGATTTTCATGGTCAGGTTGAATAGGTCCTAAGAAATTTTTATTAACATTTACTTCATCATCATCAAAGTCCTCTTCATCAGATTCATCAAAGTTTAAGGCTTCATTCATAGCTTGATCTTGATCTAGAGAATCCCGCATCTCAGTATCTAGATTAAGCGGAAACCTCTTCCTTTTAATTAGGCCGATAAAGTTATCTTTAAAAATAGGCTTTGCAATAGAGAAAACTTGTTCTAAAGACATAGTCACTTGACTCTTAAGCAAAATGTCATCTAAAATCTCCATAGGATCTATTTTTCTCTCAATTTCTGAAATCAAGATGGCTTTAGGTTTTCTCTTTGGTTTCTTTTGTTTTTGCTCAGGGTCTTGTTTTTGTTCATGTTCTCATGTTTGTTCTTCAGTTTGTTTTGATTGTTCTTGTTTATCTAAAGGCTTTGGTTTTGTTTTTCTTTGCTTTGTCTTCTTCCCTTTTTGTTTCTCCTCTTGTTTTTGTTCATTGGGTTGTGATTCTTGTTTTTTATCTTTGGATTGTGATGTTTCTCCCAGCTCTATGATTGTTTCTATTCCCTCTGAGGTTTGCTTTTGCGTTACTCTTCTTTCACTAGGCTCAACTTCATCTTTTTTTCGTTTTTCTTCTACATTGGATATGTGAGAAATAAGAGATTGATCTTCTATTGGTGATTCCCAAGCCGTTATTCTCCTAATTTCATCTCGTGCTCTTACTAAAGCCTCTATGGAAAAGTCACCTTCCTTTGTGGGTTTACTTGATTCTACTTGTTGTTCATCAAGAGCTTCTAGTTTCACTCCTCTAGTTCCCACATCCGTTATGGTTATATTTTCATAATGTTTTTTCATTCCTCCCTTACCATAATTTCCTTGCAAAGTTAGCCTAGATCGATAGTCACAGATTTTCTTTTCTATGTCTATTACTAGTCGTTGCTCCTTAGCAGCCTTCAATAGTTCACAATCTCTCAAAAAGTGCTCTAACGAATCACACCAAGGACACCTAGGAGGGCCACGCACAAAACCATTTTGATTTTGTGGATTTTGATTAACTTGTGGTGGGAAATTTTGAAATTGAGGATTTTGTTGATAAGGTATTGCTTAATGAACAGGATAATTAGGATTTTGATAAGGCAATTGATGTAGTTGAGAAGCTTGGGGAGCAACATGTGGTAGTTGAGGTGCAAGAGGAGCTTCCATATTATACGGTTGATGATTTTGAAAATTTTGATTTAGAGGATTTTGAAAAGCTATTTGAGAAGCTTGAGGATACATGTTTTGATACATTTGGGGATTTTGCACATGAGAATGAGGATTTTGCATTGAAGGATTATGCATTGGAGGAACTTGATATGCTTGAGTAGGAGCTACTTGTGGATTTTGATTGGTAGCTATAACATGTTGATTAGCCTCTTGAAAAGTCATTGGGCTCATTTGATTTTGGAAAGTTTTGGTGTAATTAGATTGTAAAGCATCTATAGTCTTGGCCAAATTGGATTGTGTAGCAATAAGACTTTCCATTTGCTTAGTGAGAATTTCCACTTGAGATTGTTCAACTACAGTTTTATTTGGCTCTACTTTAAAACCTTGAGTAGGCTCCATCATTTGAGGAATAGGAGTAGATTCAAAAAGCATAGCATGGGATTGTTCTCTAACTTGCTCCTTAGCTTGTGGAAGGCTAGCTTGAGGAAGACTACTTTGCTCATAAAGCATGGATTGTCTTTGATATCTATGGGCTACAGCCTCTACTACTTTACAAACTTTTTGCCAATTGTCAGTAAGACCATAGCGCTTATCGGGCTCTTCTAATCGCCGTTCAACTTCCCCACGAGTTTCAAGATGAAGAAGCTTAAGAAAATTGATCACAAGATCAAGTTCCAAAGTTATCTTATCCTCTAGCGTCTAATATACTCATTTTGTAAGTGAGTTATAGAGCTACTAGGCTTTGGAGAATTGACCCATCGTAAGAATCCATCTCGATTATGTTGGCTATAATCTTCAAGGTAGAATTCTTTGAGCATCTCATTTCTAAAATCACTCCAAGGAAGACTATCATATTGAGTGACATGGTTTATGATAGAGCTTTCAACAATTCGTTCAAAGAATGATATCAAAAGATCTTCGGGAAGACCAAAAATCATAGCTTGCTCTTCAAACAAATCTAAGTAGCTTGCGATGTTGATGCCATTGAATTTTCCCTTCTCTCTCAACATAGAAGAGACTATTCTTTAGCCTTGTTTCTCAACAATAAGGGATTTGAATCCTCCCTCAATCTTATGTCAATAAGCAAGTGATGCACGATGCTCTAGATCTCTCACAAATGCGTTTACTTCACGACGAAGATGTGCACGATACTGTGAGAAATCTAGTGCAACACTTAAGACTGAGGATGATGATATGAGGAGGATGAAACAAATGATATGGATCACAACCTCCCAACAAGATCAGAAGAAAATGCCACGAAGCGTTTCACGTGAGGTTCAAATGTGGAGGTGATTACAATCCGGGTGGATCGGGTCCGGTCGTGGCACACACAAGGTGTATGAAGCTAATGAATGTTGGAAGGTTTAAGGACATGAAAGTGAAATTAATGTTGAGTATGGAGAAGAGAGAGATGTTAAAATGATTATGGGAATGGGAATGTAGGAGTGCAAGTTAGATTGATGAACATGAATGATAAGAATGAAAGAGAACCATACACACGAATCAAATTTGGAAGGAAGAATGGTCCATTGAAGGAGCTTCTTAAACACTTCCTAATTCTAATCCATATGCATAGTCTTCTTTGGATGATATGTATGCATGACGAGAATAGATGGAATCCTTACACATAGATCAGTTTTGAAAGGAAGAATGGTCCAATATGTGAGCTTCTTATACACTTTCAGAAACTAATCAATATGTATGGGTATGTATGGATTATATGCATGCAAGTGAATTATGAAGATAGAGTTTACTCACAAGCTCAATGAAACATCCTCACTGGTTCAACGCAATACTGCGGAGCCTTCTCACACATAGAAGAAAATAGAAGACATGTAAAAATACTTAAGAGACTGAGAGAGGAGACAAGAGACAAGTGATAAGTGACATGAATTAAAAGGGTTTGAATTAAGATACATGTATAAGATCGCCGTGATACGTCAAGCTAAGAAGTCTACTGATCAAAGGCGGTTTTGACCTTCAAACCATGACAGTTGAACCAAATGTCACACGTAAGAAGGCGAGTTCCACTTCGTTTACCCTATGTATATCTAGGCTCGTAACGTCTAACTAAAGAAGTCTAAGACTCATTAAAACCAGCTCTAACTCACTCACACGCTTCACCGAGGGTGAGTCAAGATAGAGATGCTAGTTTCAAGAGCCTATCCTAGATTGGAGCTCTAACTTAAATTTGAAACTAGGTACTATACTCATACTAGCTCACCTTGGATCCTCACTCGCTCAACCGAGGGTGATCGTCTCAAGGAAACCGTAAGCTAGCAAGAGCCCTATGAATGCCTAACAATGATGCTCTAGGAGTTTGGAGAGGGGTTTACATAGTTTTTTGAATGAATTTGGGCCCTTGGATCTAGAGAAATCAACTCTCAACTCTAGGATCACTACTTTTGATTACAACCATTTGATTAATCAAATCAATGGCTTGGAATTGTTCTTTCTACCAAATCTAGTGTAAAGGAGTGAAATTTAGGCACCTTCATTCTCCACCATTGGATCTAGGGATGATCTGGACCGTCGGATCAGTGTTGACATCAATTTGGATAAGATAAGCCACTATTTTTGGAGAAAAGCTGCATTATTGATCTTTGATTGTCAAAAAAGTCTTCTTTTATGGAAAAACTCGTGGATCCTCCTTGCTTTAAGCATAAGTGCATCTCCACCCTTGAATATGACCTCATCTTGACCGTACAACATGGCTCAATCAACTTTCGCCATGTGGTAGCCCTTCAACCCTTCAATTTGCTTGAACTAGAAAACTTTAGAAATTTTATGTATACATCACGCTCCTTCTCTACAATATCTTTGATCTTTTTGAAGTAATAGAATACATATAATTTATGATTCATGCTATAAAGCAAAGTCAACCTTGTGCAATCATCAATGAGGGTGACAAAGTACCTATTTAGTCCAATGGATCTCTCCTTTTTTGGCCCCCAAACATCTCTCTTATAAGGCAACCTTATTTGCTTACTCAATTGAAAAGCTTCACACACGTTCTTGAGACTTTGATTATAATGTTTTGGTAATATAAGTAGTAATACCTTCTTCTCCATATTTTTCAACCTCTCGATATCCATTTGTCCATAGCATTTATGCGAAAGTTCCAATTTTGCCACCTTCCTTCTTCCATAGGTGAAGTGGGTAGTTTGGTTGAAGTTCCAATTTACATCTAGTGTGAATATCCTTCCCTCCTTTTGTGTTGTTAACCAATCTCCACCCTTATTTAGGGTCTCCTTCAAAGCATCCCTTGTGGTTGAATTTTACTTGCAATCCTCTTTGAATCCTATGTTCCACAAAAACAAGGCTCTTTGTGATTGCGAGAACATGAAGAGCATCCTTCAAACACTTAGCATAATGAGAACCATCCACCATTACATAACGTATATTTGTTATAGCATGGCAACTACCGTCATCTATCTTCACATGCCCATTTGTTGAAGGTATATGCATATTTGAGAAGAGTTCCTTGTTGCATCTCATGTTACTACTACATCCACTATCATTGTCTCTTATGATTGACCCTTGTGTTTTGTAATTACTTGTCTACATAATAACTTGCA
Organism: Ceratopteris richardii; assembly: GCA_020310875.1. NCBI lineage: Eukaryota > Viridiplantae > Streptophyta > Polypodiopsida > Polypodiales > Pteridaceae > Ceratopteris > Ceratopteris richardii. Next base: position 198,823,298 of record CM035414.1, on the reverse strand, counting down.
TATTGTCATCCTTATTTGAAGTAGATGCATAATTACCTTGCGCTTTTATGATGAATTATTGATAACAATCCTTTGCATAGTCTCAATACTTGGCACAAATGTAGCATCCTTCTGAGTTGTTGTTGTTGTCTCGAGTTTGGGATTCCCTCCTACTCTTCCTTTAAACTTGCCTCTTTCTCGTGATGAAGAGACATTGTTCCCTTGGCCTTGATCAAAGTCTCCATTTGAACCTCTTCCATGAACTCCTATGCCTCTGACTAAGTTTCTTCCTGTACCTCTTCTATTACCTGCAAAACATCTTTGGGCATCCATGCCCCTTTGCATTTCATCCTCAAATACTCATATTGTCACTTACTTTTTTAATCTTTGGAATTGAATCATTTATGATGCTACTAGGAGTCTTCCTCAAATTTTTTTTTCATTCTTCAATTGAAGTTTTCTCTCTTTGGTTGAAGTAGAGTATAGTCACTACAACATATGAGGGGTATAGGAGCCCCTATACTGATTCAAATACATGGGTATATTTTTGACTCGGCATCAATATAGGTGCAGGTATGCATGCTAGTACAAAACATTAGTATAGACTTAATGATCGATTATCAAAGCGATGAAAACTTTTTAATGGGGAAATTATATCCAAGTTTTGTAAAGAGAGTGAACTCGAGGAAAAGTACGTAGGTGTTGATTTGACCTACATGATCCCAGCTCATGACACTAAAACAAACCACATGGTCCCGATATAGAGGAATAGTCCTCAAGGAGTTCATGCTAGAGGACATAACTAAAGTGCCTCAAAGATCTTTCTTGAGGTAGATTCATATGCTCAAGGACCAAAAAATCCTAGAAATTAAACGAGAGTTCGAGAAACAATTTGAAGATATGTCTGAGCATGATAGACAATGTTTGATGCATGAAAGAGTGTTCTTTTTTCTACAAGCATTAGATGTTAAAGCCTAAGAGGAAATAAGTCCACTCTTGCAAGACATGGATTCCAAATCGGGACTCACATAGGATTGGATACAGATTCATGATGTTGTAAGAAGATACGTTAAGAAGCAAGAAGCAATTGACAAATTTCTAAATGATTGGAGAGCCGATCTTCAAACAAATGGAAATGATACTCACATGCCAAGCATATCATCAATCATGGATAATGTTCAATTTCATAATTTTTTATAGTCCCCATTCGAGAATAAAGCCAAAACACACTGGCTATACATACATAACAATGATGAGTGCTATTAAGAAAATCCTACAAGTGTACTTGATGTAATCTCTAAGGATTCCGGTTGCCATGATTGAGTAGATGTCTTGACAATGGTTAGATCCTTTATGAATACACAAACCCCAAAGAAGGAGGATCAAAGGATCTAGAGGAAGCTAAGCAAGCTTAAACAAAACAATCAACAAACATAAAACAAAACAAAATTTAGCAAACCCAAAGAAAAAAAGCTACGATGAGGCTTCCCCTACTTCGATAAACTCTTTGCATATAAAAAAGGGAAATCAAGAAAATGAAGAAGCAATGCATGATTCTAGCTAGGATTTAAAGATATCTACCAGGTCTCAAGTGATGAAATAGAGGTTGAGAATGAAATATACAAAGGAAATCTAGTGATTCTAGATGAAGATCCAGTTGAACATGTTTCTTCAATTGATGATATCAGAGAAAATTTGAAGAATTATTTGATGCCCATTGATAATGATACATATCTTAGAAACTAGGATCCATATACTTGGGTGACTTTAAATAAAACTCTATTAGTATGCATGTCAGTATTCAATAAGTCGGTATAAGCATTCGTAAGTCCCTGGGGAAAGACCATGAGTATAGGCATTGGAATATCCTTGGACATACCAAGGCTCATACCATCGCATATACTGACGACCATATCTAAAAAAAATATTTTTTGGACTAGAGTGTGTTGTCTCTTTCCACATTAGAATTACCATGTTATTGTGTAGCGAAAGACAATACACTTATGCCCAAGAAGAAATCGAGTAAATATGACATGTAATCTACTGGTTGCCAATTTCGGGTTTACATGACTTGCAACCAGAACATGATTTGATAAAACAAAACACATGAGCATAAAAGAGATGAGAAAAATGAACCATGAACCATATATAAAAGAGATACTCCATAAATGAACCATGTATAAAAGATATATATATTCCATAAATGAACCCTGTACAAAAGTATGGCAAACCACTGCCATATATGAGCCAAATACAAAATGTGGCAAACAACTACCATATAGAAAACAAATACAAAATTTTAATGGACCACATCCATATACAAGCCAAAGACAAAATTGAGGCACACCACTACCGTACACATTCCCTTAGGGATCAAATCCATATCGAAAGTTTCACAACAAATCACATTCATGAAATGAGACAAATTGACATGATTGTTATAAAAAACAACTAAAATGCACCAAATAAATTCTTTATCTCACCTCATTCGTAGATGCTCCTATGAAATGATTGTATCGCATCCCTCTAAGTCCAACAATGCAACTAATCCATGAAGATATCCATAATCCAACGATGACCCACTGTCAACTCCTTGTAATGAATATGCAAAACATTAGATGAACACACATGATGTGCTTAACACAAGAACATTCAATCATCAAAGTGCTACTTATTAAAACATGTCCTTATTAAAGATAACTTCAATGATAATATCGTTGAGGAGGAGGTTGATGATATTGGACAAGCTTCACACAAAGGTTGATGAGGATGACCAACCCAAATTGATATCTAGATCCTCTACTCCAACTTTGACAACATCCTTTCGATTGCTAAGATCCACTTGATATTTGCTGCGAACGTAATCCACAGAATCGCCACTCCTTAACAGAGAACGAAGGGCATTAACTTGCCCAGTACTGCCGCCCTGTATTTGGTTCATCACAACAAGTCCTGTTTTACATTAGATCGCGAAATCCTCAGAGTTTTTATGAAGGAGATCGTACCTTCCAAAGCCACTTAAACACATCTTAAACACTGAAGCACATCTTAAATAGTAAAGCCCATCTTCAACAGGATCAGCCTATACAAAGGTGCATGTTCCACATTGAAGGTGAACAAAGAAAGTCATTTTGTCAAGACGATACTCAAACCTATATAATTTCCCTCAATTAAGAAACGAGTCAAGATCTGAGACCCTGACACCATTATCTTTGTCTGCATTTAGGCCGCATCCTAAACAACAAAAGGAGTCTTATGGGACACAACTACAAAGAAGTTTGTTTGAAATTGTTGTTGTCTCTATCTCACTACCCCCTTGTGGAGTGAAATGTATTACTTTATTGTCATCAATGTAGATTCTACCAAAAAGAGTCCCAAACAGAGAGAATAGTTCAATAAGGCTAAATGATTAGCTCAAATCAATTAGACATTGAAGAACAAATGATTGAAAAAAGATATTAGTTCAATGAAGGGCAAATGATTGAAAAAAGAGATTAGTTCAATAAGCCTTAATCTAAAAATCCCTTTAAACCTTTGAGGCCAAAACTAAAAGGATCATTTTCATCCCCTGTAAGCTACTCCGTAACGTTCTAGAGGAATCTAATTTTGCCTCAAGCTTCACAGCATCCTAGGACTACATGTATTTTTCTAAACTACATTATGCATATGAGTCTTCTATCCTAATGCTTCTACAGGCAATGTAAGGATGGCTTCTCTAATGATGCAATAAATAGTGACTGAAGATGAAGGTGGTGGCTTCGGACAATCATGTGTCCTTAACCATTGACGATTAGTGGTTAATGATATTTTTATTTAACATAAACAATTTTTTGTTGCATAAAATCTTTCATCATCTTAATTTTATGCGTTTACTACACCTTATCGAGATCTTAATTGGTGTCCCCTCTGCCCAAACTCGAAGCTCCTTCTAAACATGTTTCTTAAGGCTGTATTTTGGGCAAGATTGAGTGTTGCTCCTTCCCAAAAGATAGTTCAGTTAGAGATGCTCATAAATTGTAGTTTTTCCATGGTGATGTTTGTGGTCCTATGGAGACAACCTCATTTGGAAACTAGCTTTAATTCTTTACTACCACTGCATTTTAATCATTGTATTCTTTTATTGATAATCTACACGTTCTTATGTATTTTTCTTCATGATGCTTTCATATTTGGCTTAAATCATTTCATTTTAGCATGGATTTAGAGTTTCATTACAATCCTCCTTAATCGCATCCATGGAGCACATATTGGGTAACCTTGTTGACCAATCTCATTTTGCCTCGGGCTTCATAGCCTAAATGATTAGTTCAATAAGCCTAAATCATTAGTTCAAAGCATTAAGACAGTGAAGAACAAATGATTGACAAGAGAGATTAGTTAAATAAGCCTAAATAATTTAGACACTGAAGAGCAAATGATTGACAACAGAGATTATTTCAATAGGCCTAAATCTGAAAGTCCGTTTAAACCTTTCAGGCCAAAATCAAAATGACCACTTTTATTCCTTGTAAGCTATGTTCATCTTTGTTTCGTGCATGGCTATACATACATGCGAAGGTTGATTTCCAATCGATGAAGTTGAGATTGAGGATATCCAAGAATGAAGCTATGGATTTTCAATGAAAGCATCGGCAAATGGAGAAGAAGAAACATACCATGGAGAGTGTAGCTGTAACAAACCATAGTGTTGAATTCTTTGTATATCACAACCTAGAATTCACAGTCTTATTTGAAATCTTGATCATTGCTTGTCCTCAAACAAAGGGATTGTGAAGCAATGCAATGGAATGTGAAGCAATGCAAGGTTAAATGTCAATAGAGGACGCTGAGATGGAGGAGATCCTCAACGCAAGCATCAACTAATCCAAACATAAGAAATAGTGATGGAAATGTAATAGAATCTCCAGGTGTAAATGTGATCTCCTGCCTGCAGTTGCTCTTTGCTGATCTTGTTCGATAAGAATCCCATACCGTATTTGCTCGGTTATTGGGTCTCTCTCTCTCTCTCTCTCTCTCTCTCTCTCTCTCTCTCTCTCTCTTTTGGGTTCCTAATGCATCCTTTTGAAAAGGGGTCCTGCCGATTGAGGTATATATTGCACCTTCAAACCGATGTCGCATTTTGACACTGTCAATGTCGATACAGACCCGACTCTAGCTAGACTTGACTCCCGCTAGACCCGACTCTAGCTAGACTTGACGATACTGTGCTTGCTATTGGCCTCTTGCTAGACTTGACTCTAGGTACACATTTTTTATGGGAAGTAATCACCAGCTTACCCCTTGCGCACTTCGAGCTCTCTTACATTAAGTAAATTATCTTGGCTTTCTCAAAATCTATGATGTGCGTCACTTTTCTGCAAAAGTAAATGCCATGTCGTCTCCTGTGATCTCATTTGAAGGTCTCCCATAATGGGATTATGGGACTACGTGACCGGGGAGGAACTACGAACAGGAGACGACATTTACTCCTGGAACCCAATTAGTGGTTGCCAACTTGCCCACCCAACAAGTGCATGTTCAGTAACGTTCGTTAGTGCCCACCAAACAAATGCATGTGCCTACAAATACACGTAATGTTCGTTGATGATGATCGATCACATTTAGTCCTGAAGGGCCATCTACAAGATGGAGTCAACGTGTACATAGACCAGAGGACGTATCTTTGGGATCGTCAAAGAGAGAGATTAGTGTTATGTGCATCGTCAAAGTGCGGGATTAGTTTGAAACTGAACTTTCCAGTCGAGCTGGTTCCATGATAATGGGGAAAATGAATCTCAAAAAAAGATGGAGATGAAGACTTTTCGGATAGATTAGAAGAGGAGACAGATTTATAATTTTTGGTACTCAAAGAAAAAAGAATCATGGCACATCGGATGACAAAAACCATTGTGCATTGTTGTCGCAGTACAATGAACACTTCCATTTGAAATGTCACTCTAATGAATCTATTTAAAAACAAAGGATATAATAGTGGATCGAACACAAAGGATGGGAAGTATTTATCACTTGAACATATTTAACTTAACGAACGATTTTTTTCATTTTTTGTTATTTTCAAGTAGTAGCGCTCTAATAAGCAAACCGATAATTTACGAAGACTTTTCGAGCACATGGAAAGAGTACTCTTTCATTGACGAATAATGCATTCTTATTCACAAAATATATTCATGTGGACAAAAATATGTATAACCCAATAATCAACTTTTTATTGCACCACAACAGAACCTATCGCTACATCGGATGTAGTAACTTAGGATGGTAGATTGATATCCATGGTTGAAGTTAAAGCTCCGCAAATAATGGAAGATTGGAGAAGTTTAACCCACTTTTTCATTTCATTATTTTCATTACATGGCAAGTGCATAGGACATCATGGGTTAATCATGTAGCTCCATTCACCATGCTAAATAGAAACTAAGTGAGCAGAGGAGAAACATAAAAGACGGTCGCCAAGATATTATCTGTGGAGTCTAAAACTAAAGAATACTCTCATACAAGTTTAAGTCATTCACATGGTTAAATACCTTACCCTACAAGTGTAAGTTAGTCATATGGTTTGATGTCAACAACTAACTAGAATACGCAGATTCTAAAACCGAGAATTGCGTAGACATCTCTAAGTATGCCTAGCATCCAATGAGGATGATGTAAAAAATACGCATAGCACCAAAGATTGGCAACACATACATCATACGTAAGAGTCCTTAATATGATATCAAGATCCTAAAGAGTCTATATTAAAACATGTCCTCATTAAAGATAACTTCAGTGATGATATCGTTGAGCAGCAGGTTGATGATATTGGATAAGCTTCACACAAAGGTTGATAAGGATGACCAACCCAATTTGATAGGTAGATCCTCTACTGCAACGTTTGACAACATCCACTTGATATTTGCTGCGGACGTGATCCACAGAATCACCACTCCTTAACAGAGAAAGAACGGCATTAACTTGCCCACTCCTACCGCCCTGTATTTGGTTCATCACAACGAGTCCCGTTTTACAGTAGATCAGGAAATCCTCACAGTTGTTATGAAGGAGATCATACCTTCCAAAGCCATTTTCACAAAGAACTTTAGCACGGTGAACTTTTAGTTATGATATCAAGATCCTAAGGAGTCTCACAAATCATTGTCAAACAAGATTCGATTACCCTTAATGGTAACTACAAATGTTTGAAATTATGCATATTCTATCATTGCTCGGAGGTTCAAGTACGAATAGACTCGGAGGTTGAAATAGGAGTAGCTACTCTCATTTGATTGTGGACGTGATGAATAACACCCTTGTACATTAGACATCGAACATACTTTATTACTTAAAAGTCCCAAACAAATCTACCAAATGTAATTTGTACATATCCAAGCCAACCGATCCCTCAATCCTGTTTAAAGATAACTTCAGTGATGATATGGTTGAGGAGGAGATTGATGTTTAGGACAAGCTTCACACAAAGGCTCATGAGGATGAGCAACCCAATTTGATAGGTAGATCCTCTACTGCAACTTTGACAACATCCTTTCGATTGCTAAGATCGGCTTGATATTTGCTGCTACTGCCCTCTCTTTGATTCATCAAGAGTCCCGTTTTGCAGTAGATTGCGGAATATTCACAGTTGTTATGAACCACATCTTCAACAGGATCAGCCTGTACAAGCATACTCAAACCTATAAATCTTCCCTCCATTTAGACCCTGACACTATTGTTGTTCTCCACGTTTAGGCCGCATCCTCAACAACGGAAGGATTCTTGTGGGCCTAAGCTACTCAGAAGTTTGTTTGGAATTATTGTTGTTTCTATCTGACTGCCCCCCTTGTGCAGCGAGATGTATTACTTTATTGTCGCCAATGTAGATTCCTACCAAAAAGAGTCCCAAACAGAGAATAGTTCAATAAGCCTAAATGACTAGCTCACATCATTTAGACATTCAAGAACAAATGATTGAAAAGAGAGACTAGTTCAATGAAGGGCAAATGATTGACAAGAGGGATTAGTTCTATAAGCCTCAATCTAAAAATCCGTTTAAACCTTTCAGGCCAAAATTAAAAGGACCATTTTCATCCCTTGTAAGCTATTGGGTAACCTTCTTGAGGAATCTCATTTTGCCTCAGGCTTCACAGCATCCTAGGACTACATGTATTTTTCTAAACTACATTATGCATATGAATCTTCTATCATAATGCTTCTACATGCAATGTAGGGGTCACTTCTCTAATGATGCAATAAATGGTGGGTGAAGATGAAGGTGGTGGCTTCGGAGAATCTCGTGTCCTTAACCATTGACGATTAGTGGTTAATGATATTTTTATTTAGCATAAACAATGTTTTGTCACATAAAAATTTTTATCATCTAAATTTTGTGGGTTTACTACACCTTATCGATATCTGAATGGTGTGCTCTCTGCCCAAACTCGAAGCTCCTTCTAAACATGTTTCTTAATGCTGTATTTTGGGCAAAATGTAGTGTTGCTCCTTCCCAAACGATTGTTCAGTTAGAGATGCTCATCAATTGTAGTCTTTCCATAGTGATGTCTGTGGTCCTATGGAGACAACCTCATTTGGAAACTACCTTTATTTCTTGACTACCATTTCATTTTAATCCTTGTATTCTTTTATTGATAATGTACACGTTCTTGTGTATTTTTCTTCACGATGCTTTCATATTTGGCTTCAATCATTTGATTTTAGCATGGATTTAGAATTTAATTTCAATCTTGCTTAATCGCATCCATGGAGCACATATTGGGTAACCTTCTTGACGAATCTCATTTTGTCTCGGGCTTCATAGCCTAAATGATTAGTTCAATAAGCCTAAATGATTAGGTCAATAAGCCTAAATGATTAGTTCAAATCATTTAGACACTTAAGACCAAATGATTGAGAACAGAGATTAGTTAAATAAGCCAAAATAATGTAGACACTTAAGAGCAAACGATTGACAAGATAGATTAGTTCAATAGCCTAAATCTGAAAATCCGTTTAATCCTTTCAGGCCAAAATTAACGGACCACTTTTATCCCTTGTAAGCTATGTTCATCTTTGTTTCGTGCATGACTATACATACATGCGAAAGTGTATTTCGAATCGATGAAGTGGAGATTGAGGATATCGAAGAAAGAAGCTATGGATTGTCGATGCAAGCATCGCAAATGCAGAAGAAGAAATTTACCATGGAGAGTGTAGCCGTAACAAACGATAGTGTTAGATTCTTTGCATATCATAACTTAGAATCCAGAGTCTTATTTGAATGTGAAGCAATGCAATAGAGGACGCTGAGATGGAAACAGTGATGGAAATCCAGGAACGTACTGTTACAGTGTGCGTAACTGTAACAGAATCTCCAGGTGTAAATGTGATCTGGTTCGATAAGAATCCTCAACGCATAGAGGACGCTGAGATGGAGGAGATCCTCAACGCAAGCATCGACTAATGCAAACATAAGAAACAGTGATGGAAATCCAGGAACGTACCATGGTTTGCTTAAATGTAACAGAATCTCCAGGTGTAAATGTGATCTCCTGCCTGCAGTTGCTCTTTGCTGATCTTGTTCGACAAGAATCCCATACCGTATTTGCTCAGTTGCTCTTTGCTGATCTTGCTCGACAAGAATCCCATACCGTATTTGCTCGGTTATTGGATCTCTCTCTCTCTCTCTCTCTCTCTCTCTCTTTCTCTCTCTCTCTCTCTCTCTCTCTCTCTCTCTCTCTCTCTCTCGTTCCTAATGCGTCCTTCGGAAAAGGGGTCCTGCCGATTGAGGAATATATTGCATCTTCAAACCGATGTCGCATTTTGACAATGTCAATGTCGATACAGCCGCCCATCGTCGATCCGGAAAGTCAATTGGTCTCCCGCTAGACTTGACTGTAGCTAGACTTGACTATACTTTGCCTCTTGCTAGACTTGACTCTAGGTACACATTTTTTATGGGAACTCAAAATGCATGATGAGCGTCACAATGCCATGTCCTGTCCTGTGATTATGGGTCTGCGTGACCGCGGAGGAACTACGAACAGGAGACGACATTCACTCCTGGAAACCAATAAGTGGTTGCCAAGAGACCAATGGAGGACGTATCTTTGGGATCGTCAAAGAGAGAGATTAGTGTCATATTCATCGTGAAAGTGCGGGATTAGTTTGAAACTGCACTTTCCACTCGAGCTTGCGAGTCGAAGAGATCGCAGAACCTGCAAACAAAATCAGCAAAGAGGAACTGCAAAGGCGGAGAGCTACAGGACTCCTTTTGAATAGGGTCAGCAAAGAGGAATTGGAGCTAGGAGCTGACATTCACTCGTGGAGACCGTGCTACAGCTACGCTCATCATGGCACGTTTCTCATTCTTCATCGTTGTTCGTGATTTTTGCATTCATCGATGCTTGTGTAGTCCGTCGCTGCCTATTCACTGAGTCTCCTTAATCTCATAAAATTCAGCTTTCGCAACATTTGTGCCTATCAATGGTACCACTGACCATCGCGAAACTGCTGCTGCATACTCTTAACCACTGCGAGTGACACTACAACAAAATGAGGTTATTTTCAGCTCTTTTCAAATTTAAATCCCAGCGTTTAGGGGATTTCCTCAAAAAAAAGCATGCAAATACACGATTTTTTTTTACGTTACATAACGTTGGTATTTCCAATGAGGTGGTATGGCTGAAAGTTTCTGCATCAAAAGCGTCAAAAGTTTCAACACACATGTATAACCGCAAAAAGTTCCAGCACTTTTGGCCGTCTTTTTTTTGCAACTAGTTTTAGCAGGCATGTCGCTGAAAGTTTCGGCAATTTCTACTTCCACTGAAAGTTGTAGCAATTTTTTGCACTGAATATCAATGCTTAGTGTTATAGTGGAAGCACTAGAATTTCAAGCTTTTAGGTTTAAAAAAATGTTCAAAATTTTTTGCAGGTCGGTCCTTTGACCAAAGTGCACACGAGCTATAGAGGACCTATGCCTGTGGAAAGGTATTTTTCTTCTCTATCTGTCCCCCTCTCTCTCTCTCTCGCTCTCTCCCTTCCCCTCCTGTTTCTCCCCCTCTCTATATCTCTCTCTCTCTCTATCTCTCTTTCCCTTCCCCTCACGTTTCTCTCTTCATCTCCTCATGCATGCATGTTTAGTGTGTGTGTGTGTGTGTGTGTGCTCCCTTTCGTCATGCATGCATGCTTAGTGTGGGTGTGTGTGTGTGAAATGCAATCATGGTATTAGTAGCAAGTATGTGCTATAATGAGTGAGTGAATGAATGCATTTTTCTAGGTGTGTGTGTCTAGATGCATAGGTCCATGTGTGCATGGAAGGGTGTGTGTGTGTGTGAGAGAGAGAGAGAGATAGAGAGAGAGAGAGAGATATTAGATAGTTAGATAGTTAAAGGGAGATAAAGTTAGGATGATAAATGTGACAACTTTTTTTTTTCCTAGTGGGCTATCTGGGGGGGGGGGGGGGGGGGGAGGGGGTACATGAATGTGCAAAAAAACTGATGGTGAGCTAAGTGGGAGAGGATATGGGAGCTTTTTATGCTTTTCGTATCCCAACCAAACGAGTTGAGGGGTACATGGAGTGTGTAGAAAACTCTATGCTTAGGATGTAAATGGCAGAGGACATGGGAGGATGTATGGGGGCTTTTTATGCTTGTAAATCATCAATGATAGCTTTACATTTAGAGTAGACAAACCATTCAACTATAAGAGGCGGAGTGGCTCCTCGTACAATCTATAGCTGTAGACAAACCATTCACCTACAAAAGTGGAGTGTCTCCTCCTACTTTCTAGAGATTCTTATTTCTTTCGCTTGATTTGAGTGGGGCCTAAGGCCATAGTGATGTAGATGGTTGATCTCTTGACTTGATGTGTTTGCTTTAGTTGCATAGTGGCTCAAACCCCCTTGGTATTGCAAGAGAAAAAATTCTGAATAGTGAGGTCTCAAGCTTGATGGGTTGGATAGCCTTATTGAGCTTGTTGAGGGCTACATGAAGAAATTTTAAATCGCCCCCTATAGTGCAATCATGGCTTGTGGAGGGATCTTTGATTCAAGGGTAGCAAATTGTGAATGCAATCGTGGCTTATGGAGGGATCTTTGAACCAAGGATAGCAAATTGTGAATGCAATCGTGGTTTCTGGAGGGATCTTTGAACCAAGGATAGAAAACATGATAGTCTCAAATGCAAAGAGCATCCAATAGATATGGTGAAATATACTAGCTATTTACACATTGTTGATATATGTTTTACATTATACCACTAGGAGTAGATCAAATGGGTTACTTCAACACGGAGAGAGAGTCCCAAAACTTGAAGTATTGCAGGTATGATGCCCTTTTGGTTTTTTATAATGAGACTGACTCATTAGGATGTGATTAAACTAAATTTGTGTTATCACTCAATCTAGTTTATCTTACCAATTGTAACAAGTGGATGTTTAATGGATGTAATGCAAAAATGCATATACAAGATAGGAGAAATAGTGAGATAACTATATGTCCATACTTGAGTAATTGGCACATCAATCGTGTTTCTATAAGCAAGACAGGAGTTAACATAGGGACTTATGCGTGAACTTCCATGTGGATATCTTGCAAGTAAATCAACCCAGCAACAGTTGTGTGTGCAATAGAAAAGGCCACCGAGAGAGTATGTCTATTGGAAGAGCATTTTCCTACAAGTATTCTTAACATTTAAGTCCACTTGCTTGTACATTTGGTGGTGCGGTGGAGATTGTAGGCACTATGCATGCTCGATGGATGTTTTCTCTACAAAGGTTTATGAAAACCTTGAAGGGTTTTGTGAGACAAAGAGCACAATCGAAGAGATCCATGGTAGAAGGATGGTAGGTACAAGAATCATGTGTATTCATATCTTAGTACCAATCACACTCTCAAAACAATGTTGTAGAATTGTGGAGCATAAAGGACAATGACTAAGTGGTCAATGATGCTCCGCAAGGCAATGGCGTCCTAAAGTGATTCAATGAGAAATCACAAACCAAAGTGAGTAATTATCGTATGATGAATAGTGATATCATGCAAAGGTGGTATAAAATGTACCATAAAATAAGGCAAGAATAGATTTTGGCTTGCGAAGAATGGAACCAAACAAATAGGCTCGTTCCCTATCCAGATTTGTTGAGTCTTGTTCCAAAGATTATGAGTGCATTGTGCCTTCAAGGAATGATTGCAAGTGCAAAAGAAAGTGATGAATTAGTCTCCCTTGATGAGCAAGATTATGCATTTGGTCCAGACTCACATGTAAGTACTTTTCTTTGAGTGTTGTGCAATTGTACTGCTTTAGCCAATTTCATTGTGATTATCTTATGTACAATATTGCAAATATAATGCATTCTGGTCACGAGGTAGTGGTTTTCGAGTGGAACAAATAGACAAGAATCGCTAAACATATGGTTGTGGAGTGATGGCTACAAGCAACACTAGCAGTGATGAAGTGCAACTTGATTACTTTGGAGTGATAAAGGATATTATTGAGAGTGTCACTTCTTCCCCTCTTGACCACTTTAAACCATTTCAAGTCTAGAATGAAATGCAAGAATCCTCTATAGCTCCTTGAATCTATACTATTGACTGCAATGCCATTTGGAGAAACCAAAATGACATGTATGTTTTTCCCCATCAATGCGAGCAGGTACATAGGCTAAAGATATAAGTTCCATTGTTTCTTTTTTTGAGTATTGATATCATTCATGTAGATGTGCTTTGCACGATTGTATTCTATCCCACACCTCAAAATATGAGGTGCTGGAATGCTATTCAAACTACCCCTTCTTCATGATACATATTTGAAGTGGGGAGGTAGACAAAGTCTTCGGTGGAGAAGCTGTGGAAGAGGAACATCAATCGAATGATGTTACAAGTGGCCAACCATTGGTGCAATTATTCCAAGCCGATTTGCTTGATCATTTATCCTAAGGATCGTATGTACATTCGTGTATTAACACATGGATGATCTCTTGTAAGATTGATTTTTTACTACTGGTAAAAGTGCACATATGGAATCACTTCAATTGCAAGTTTTTAGGAGAATCATTTCCCAAATTATTGATGAGTTAGATGGAGATTGAATATTCTGAATTCTAGAGATACTTTTCGTAGACATTTGAATTCCAAAATTCAGAAACGAGCTCCAACTTTGGCTATAAAAGAGGACTTCAAAAGTTGCATTGTAGAAGTCCGAATTGAGCAGATATTCAGAGGGATTTAATTTTGATATTGAGCTCACACCATCTCTCTATCATTTCCCTCAAATTGTGCAATCATTCATTACCAATGTCAATGTAACCTATCCACATCAATACATACAATTTTCTCATATCTCATATCTTCTACTTTGTCATGTACCACTCAAAATAGTGAACTTCTCTCACGTGTTTCTTAGTTTATACTTAATCATTTGATGTGATTTAAGTTGATATATACTTGATGGACTCTCTATTTTTTTGGTATAAAGTTTCATAATTATTATCTCAGCCAATCTTGAGTTATGAGCTAAGTAGTGTTCACTACTCTGCATATTACTAGTATCGAAAAATGTCGAGATTTACCTCTAACTATCTAAGCATCATTCCCTGAGCATGATCCCTTACTTCAAGTCACACTACTTGCAAACATTAGCTATCGAAGTTAGTCAGATATGCCAAAAAGTACCTTATTCAATTGTTAGCAGAGAGGGAGTACTATTCATTTCTTTGAGCAAGTGTAGTGACCAAAACAACAAGTTTTGCTTCATAGTTGAAACTCCCACTCATCTCTTTTGATCCAATGATTTGAGGATCATATTTCAAAGTAATCGGATGGTTATTTGTGCTTACTCAAAATGTCAAGAGATCAACTGTGCACTCAACTCAGTTTTGGCTGATGTGGTGTAGGAATTTGCAACATCGTCTCATCTCTAGAAGCTGTCTACCATCTCCTCCAACAGGGGTATCAGAGCAACATAAAGGTAAAATGGGAGATGGATTTCCATCATTCATTGACAAATTGGATAGGGGAGACTATCTAGCTTGGTGCCTAAGGATGAAGGCTTACCTCCAAGGAAAAAGCATGTATGGATACATATCTAGAGATGAAGAAATTCAAACTCTTAGAAGCAAACATCAACCTACAAGAGAAGAGAAATAGAGACTAGTTGCATGGTGTGCAAAGGATGCTCTAGGGAGGTCTTATATACTCAGATCAATATTTGATTTCATGTTACCTCATATTAGGAATCGCAAGACTTCCGAAGATACTTGGGAAGTACTATCTTCATACTTCTCATCAAGTACAAGGGCTAGGAAGAGCCATCTTTGGATGGAGTTCACAATCTTTGGATGTAGCTGATAAACAAGGGAGTATTGGAGAAGAAATATAAGAGGGGTAGATTGTAAGGCATATCATAAATTGCATCAAGGCTGATTACAAATGGCAGTCCTTTACCAGTGTAATGGACCTATATATGGACATGTAGATACCTCACCTGAATACATTCATGGGGCAACTCTTCACACATGAGACAAAGCTCAACAAGAAAGGAGATACTTTTGGGGGTAATCAATCTTTTTCCCTTTACATAGATAAAAATAAGAGTAAAGATAAAGGCACAAGTAAGAAGAATGAAGAAGAGGCAAGTATCTCTCAAGCGAACCTCATAGGTAGAGGAAGAGGTACTAGAGGAAGGGGCGGAGAAGCAAAATACGGCAGGGGGAGATCACACAACTCTTCACCTTGAAACATTTTTGGCTTGAAGAATCATACCATGGATGAGTGCTTGAGAAACACAAACAATCAGAGAGGAAAGGACTTCCATAGAAGAGGCTATGGACAATCAAGAGGCAGGTTCAATAAAAGAGGAAACAACTACCATCACAATTACAACCAAGGATACAACAACAACTATCAAGGAGGCTTCAGAGAAAGAAGATACTATCACAACTATAGAGATGATCAAGAGGTTTCTCCATTACTCATGAATATGACAACCAATCAAGGTAAAGATGATGATTATCTATTCTATATTGATTCTGGTTGTTTGAATCATGTAGGAGACAATGTAGCATTTTTCTGATCTTAAAGAGCCCAAAGGAAAGCATGGAGTCTAGACAGGTGATGACACTAGGTACTCTATAAAAAAAGTCGGAAATGTTAAAGCATTTGATGGTATCATGAATCATTTAAGTAGGGTATTGTGTATGCCAATAATAACCAAAAACCTAATTAGTGTTGGATAGATTGTTGAGAAGGGTTTAGAGGTTAGATTCACAAGGCATGGAGCATATATGGAGGACCTTTTGCAAGGCTTTAAGAGGATTGCAAAATGTGAGAAATCTGGTAGAGTTTTTATATTTGATGGTGAAGATACTAGGAATACTGCTCTCTTCAACTACAAAGACCAAACTTTATCTGAATTGGAGATATGGCATAAGAGACTAGATCATATAGGTGAAAGGAGATTGAAGCAAGTATGAAGGGATCAGAGTGTGCTTGGCATTCCAAATGTGTCCAAGAAAAACATGATTTACAAGTGTGGAGCACGCCAATTTGGCAAATCACATAGGCAACCATTCAACAAAAGAGGATACATGTATGAAGACTACTTGGAGCTTGTGCACATAGATGTGTGGGTTCCTTGAAGACAACCATTATTCTCACGGTCCAAGTATTATGTTTCATTGATAGATGACTATAGTAGATGGACAATATTTTACTTTATGAAGCATAAAGATGAAGTCTTCACTTGTTTCAAGAAGTATTTGGCATTTGTTGAGAATCGAATAGGTAGAAGCTTGGAGAGGCTCAGATCTAATGGAGGTGATGAGTATTTCTCACATGATTTTGACTTCTTCTTATAGAACATAGGCATAAAGAGAGAGATTACAATAAGATACACTCCTTAACAGAATGGAGTTGTAGAGAGAATAAATAGAATAATAGTAGAGGCTGAAAGATTGATGTTGAATGAAAAAGAAACTCCCAAATTACTTTTGGGAAGAGGTTTTTTCCACAGCCACTTGCCTAATCAATAGGCTTCCATCCATGTCTTTGGATGGAATGACCCCTTATGAGGTATGGAATGGTAGGAAATCTTCTTTGGATCATTGTAAGATCTTTGGGTGCATTTCTTATGCACACATACCCTCAGAGAAAACTTGATCCAAAAGTTGAAAGACGCATCTTCATTGGCTATGAACAAAATTATAATCCCAGGAACAAACAAGTTATAATTAGTAGGGATGTGGTATTTGATGAAAATAACTCTTGCTTTAAGGATGATTACAGGAAAGTAAAGCTACCCTATGATTTGGAAAATGATTTTCCAAATCTCACCAAAGAAGAATCACATACATGAGAGGATGTCAACTCAAAAGTAGAGAAGCTATGGAGGAAGAAATTGAATCACTTCAAGAGAATAGCACTTGGGATTTAGTTCCCAAAAAACCATTCATGAAGGTAAAAGAATCCAAGTGGATTTACAAAGTGAAAAAGAAATAAAATAGGACAATCGACAATTATAAAGCAAAGCTACTAGCAAAGGGCTTTGCTCAAACCCATGGAGTAGATTATGAGGAGACCTTCTCACCTGTGGCCAAGATGCCAACTACTAGAGTTTAAGTATTGCTACTTCAAAGAATTGGAATTTGTACCAATTAGATGTTAAAAATGCATTCCATTATGGATGGATCATAGAAGAACTCTACATGGCTCAAGCACGAGGATATGATGCAATGTTGGTTTAAAGCAAGCTCCTAGAGCTTGTTACCATAGGCATTTCACATACTTGCAAGACCAAGGTTTTGTTGCAAGCAAGGTATATTCTTCATTGTTCATTAAGACGACTAATTCAGAAGTTATTTATCTATGTGTTCATATGGAGGATATCACACTACAACAGATCGATGGTATACGGAGATTTTTACCGAGGAAAATGAACACGGCTTTATTTGCTGTGACGCCAGTGTAAAAGTCGGTGTGCGCGTCGGTACCAAAGCCTCGGTATACGCATCAGTATATGAGTCGGTATAAGCGTCGGTATATGTGTCCGTAATGCCGATGCTCATACCGAGGCTTCTGCTGGAGGTACTGTCGCCTATACCGTCGCCTGCTAGGTGTACCGACGGTTATTCCGATGACACTACTGGAAGCACCGTCGGGTAGACCGACGACCATACTTGCAAAATTTTTTTTGGGCAGAATGTTTTGTCTTTTGCTACAACAACATTATCATGATGTTGCTTAACAAATGACAATACACTCTGCCCAAAAAAACCGAGTACATGTGATGTGTACTCTAATGACAACCAAAATATGATTTCATGAAACAGAGTATTATCAGACACAAAATAGATAATCAGAATGAACAATGAATTATGTACAAAAGAAGTTAGATATTTCAATAATGAAGCATGTACAAGAGTGTGGCAAACCACTGTCATATATGACGCTTTTACAAAATGTGGCAATGCAATGTATTTCCATATGGAAATCAAATACAAAATATTGGTCTTCCACTGCCATACACATGCAAAGAAGGTTCCATATCAACAGTCCTGCAACATTAATGGAATGAGATAAATTCACATGAAAATTACAAACAATAAGTAAAAACCGAGTTTATAAATTAATTACCTCATCGCAAACGCTCCCATGAAACTACCGCACCGCGTCCCTCCAAGTCCTGCAATAGTGCAGTGAACCCATGACTATATCCGTAAGACTCCTCCGTTCGTGTTGGAGGACGACCCATTGCCAGCTCTTGAAACAAATATAAAAAGATTAGAGAAACATATATGAGAAATTTAACACAAATAAAGTCAATAAATGAAATGGTACTTACAAACTCATGATGCATCGTGTCATATCTGCCGCTGCCCAAATGTGACGGTCCAATCGTGTCTAGACGTGTGGCTGCGGTATTTTGCTGCTGGTGATATCGATCAGGACTCTGCTGCTGCTCGTCACGAATCATGTCCCACTCCTCAGCATCTAACCATACAGGCTTTTCTTACCCTTCTCTGAATGCATCACAAGCCTTGGATCGTCAATGGAACATGACCTCACGTGCGGTGTGCAGAATCCACTCTGAACTGACAATTAACTGTCCATCGGCTGGTCGAAACTCCTGGTAAATCGTCTGTGTGATATAATTCTTCCGATCTTTATCTTGTTCACTCCATTTCAGCATGATGGAGTATCCAAACTGGATGGAGCAAAGTTTTCATATGCGTGCACGCATTGCTTTGCCAGCCGCATCCATCACCAGAGCTCCATCTCAGATATTATACACCTTGGAGTCATCATGTTCATGAGCACCCCAAGGTGTATGTGGTGTACTGTGTGGTGTACTGCGTGGGGTACCTACATCTGAGGTACTCGTCCTAGGAGTAGAAGCGGGCGACACAATGTTCGTCGCATTGCCTCCACAACAACCGCCTCCTCCGCCTCCAGACCTACCTGTAGATCCACTCCTAGAATCTCCTACTCTAGAGCATGACCTCGATCTACGTGACGGGCCAGACCCTGTATCGCGCTGAGGTCTCGAACACACACGTCTACTAGTAGACCCAGTAGGAGATGGCTGCAAAGATGGTCGTGGTGGAGTCACAAAGCTAGGAGACATACCTCCTACGGGAGTAGCACCACCCGCAGGAGTGACACCGGCGAGAGTGACACCGGCGGGAGTGACACCGGCACGAGTGACACCGGTGGGAGTGAGGCCAGTGGGAGTGAGGCCACCAGGAGTAAGGTCGCCAGGAGTGAGGCCGGGAGGAGTGCTACCACGAGCGATCCAACACTGTGATGCAGCGGCCATATACGCAGGAGGGACCTCAGAGATGAACTCCAAAAACTGCTCCTCTATCATGGAATAAGGAGTGACTGGAGGACTGTCTCCCATCGTGCTCTGTAATAAAAGAACTCAAATAATTAGCATGCGATAAGAAAAATAATATAGGGAATAAACAAAAAAAAACAAAAATTAGTACGTACAAGTGTTTTATTCAAACGTCCTCTATTCTAGCATCCTCTTGAAGATCCGATGCACCGAGAATATCTATCTCTATATTGATGGCTTCTAAATCGCTTGCTATGCTGGTTTCCTCCTGATCATCGTCTATTGCTTCGTCTTCTCGAACAATGCCCTCTTCTTCAATGACCTCTTCTTCTCGAGCAATGATCTCTTCCTCCTCAGCTATCCAATGAATCTCTGAGTCCACTAGAGATGGACTTTCTTCTACATCTATGTTTTCAAAAATTTTTCTACTACGTGGAGTGACTTGTAAAACAAATAACCACTCTGGGTCTTTTGAATCTGGTATAAAAACAACCAACAACAATGTTCAGGAAGTACAAATGTGTCCCTTTCATCTGTCCATAATCTTGTGGAGTCGACTTGAAGCAAACCGCTCTTATCCCGTCTCACTGTTGTGTTTCTTCCAGAGGTGACTACTTTGAACCATTTCACGTCAAAAACAAAGTAATCAAAATTTCTGAAAGATAGTTTCAAAATGTCTTGAATCACACCACAATAATCTAACTCGCCTTCTAGAGCATTATCATCTCTTGCACTCGCTCTACTTTTTTGCAAAAAATGCACCATCACTCCACTATCAAAAGTAGACCTATTTTGATCGATTCGTGCGACTCAAAAGTGCCGTCCATGAGACCATAGTGCACCGTATTTAATATACTCCCAATCATATCCTTTTGTGAGTTCTTCTTCTTCTTCAGAGATATCTTCACCCGCTACCTTTGCTTGTGAAACCACTGCATCTAGCCATCTGTTCGTTGGAAAAGGTGTGAGAGGTCGAAGATTTTCTGGAAGAGGCAAAAATTGAGTGGAACGATTTCTTCGAAACTGAGCTGTTTCCTTTGCGTTAGTTTCCTTGGCAAGTTCATACCTTTCTAACCACTTTTGCATAGGCTCAGAGTTAACTATGCAAAACTTCATTGCCTTCTCTCTGAAAGCTGCATCCATTTTTCTTTGCAATCCTTTACCTTGTGGTTCATCCCCTATGAGACGAACATCTTCATCATCGCTCCATAAGCGAGGCATTTTGGGATCCGATATACGTAGAAACTCAGTTATGAGTACAAGAGATTCTTGTAGAAGCCATCCCTCTTCCATGCTACCCTCTGGACGTGCTCTTTGTCAAACAAACCCTTTTAATGTCTTCATAAAGCGCTCTAAGAAGAACATCCATCGACTATGGACAGTTCCTACTATTGCAACTTCATCTACTACATGAACTAGTAAATGAAGTTGAATAGTGAGAATACTTGTGGGAAAGTATTTCTCTACCCTACAAACAGCGGAGATTGCTTCGCCTATGACGTCTTCTCTAAATCTATTTGCTCCACACTTTGGACATACGTGGAGATGCTCATACTCATTCCAAAAGAGAATGCAATCATTTGGACAAGCATGAATTTTAGTATAATCCATTCCAATGGACTGTAAAAGTTTTTTCGCATCTCCACGTGTTGGAGGCATGTCATTACCCTCTGGCAAAAGTTGATCTTTAAGAAGCTTGCAATAAGCAATTAAAATGATATTAGTAAATGAAGTTATTATGATACAACAATGAAAGCCAATTTGTTCTCCACTTACCTGAACAGTTCAATGACACTACTATCTGACCATCCATAAATGGATTGCAGATTGAGCATCGCGAGTGAAGCACGTAGTACAGATATCTTTGCTCCATCGTAAAGTGGTAAACGAGCTAATCTTCGCATGTTTTCATATTCTTCATCAACTTCTGATCGTGGAATTTCTATTGTGTCCATGAAACTCTCGACACCTTCTTCACCATCATGATCTTTGTCCATCTCATAAAATGCTTCCAGCATCTCTTCCATATGTTCATTCTGTGTAATATTATTAGTGCTTGCTTGTACGTCTAAGTCCTTTTTTACTCTCTTTTGTCCACGAGAGGTTACCGGTGCAATGTCATTTGGGTCCATCTGCTCACCTGGGGGACCATGGCAATGATATCGTAGGTTTTCCAGTCGACTCCTATCAAAGGATCCATACTCTCTAACATATGTAGTACAAATCCGTCGTTTCCGATAAATTTGATACTTGAACTGTGTACAAGGACATGCCATTCTCTCTTCAGGATCCAAAGAAGCCATCTGCTACAATATGGACATTTAAGAACATTTGTTTTTTTATTAAACCTAAAAATCTAACTCTTAAAGACTTAAATATGAAATACTAAACCTAAATACTTAAATACCTAAAAAAACTTAAAACCCTAATTTTAAAACTATAATCTATATAGCTATCCTATTTTATCTATATATTCGGATTTTTTCTTGATTGATCCTCTTAATTAAGTTATATGTATGCCTAAACCCTAAAACCCTAATTTTAAAGATCTATACCTAAATTATGTATATTTCTATACACATGTGTATATACATGTATATATGTATTATATGTGTATGTGTATGTGTGTATATATGTTATGTAGGTGTTAAAACCCTAAAACCCAAATCCAAATGACCTAGAACTAAAACATGTATATATATATATATATATATATATATATATATATATATATATATATATATATATATATATATATATATATATATATATATATATATATATATATATATATATATATATATATATGCATGTGTATATATATGTGTATATGTACATATATGTGAATATAGATAGGTATATTGTTAGTATATGATCAATGTCTACCCCTCATGATTGTATGCACATTTTGTAAGGCCCCCGTTATGAGGATGTGTATACATGTGTATATACATGTATATATGTATTATATGTGCATGTGTATGTGTGCATATATGTTATGTAGGTGTTATATGGCTGAAAACCCTAATCTTAAAGATTTAAATCTAAAATATGTATATTTTTGTATGCATGTGTATCTACATGTATGTATGTATTATATGTATATGTGTGCTTGTGTATATATGTTATCTACGTAATAAAATCCTAAAACCCTAATAAAAAAGACTTAAACTTAAATCTGAAATACTAAACCCTAAAACCCGAATCTTAAATATCTAGACCTCAAATATGTATATTTCTGTATACATGTGTATATACATGTATATATGTATTACATGTGTATGTGTATGTGTGCACATATGTTATGTAGGTGTTATATGGCTGAAAACCCTAATCTTAAAGATTTAAATCTAAAATATGTACACTTTTGTATGCATGTGTATCTACATGTATGTATGTATTATATGCATATGTGTGTTTGTGTATATATGTTATCTACGTATTAAAATCCTAAAACCCTAATCAGAAATACTTAGACTTAAATCTGAAATACTAAACCCTAAAACCCTAATCTTAAATATCTAATCCTAAAATATGTATATTTCTATATACATGTGTATATACATGTATATATGTATTATATGTGCATGTGTATGTGTGTATATATGTTATGTAGGTGTTAAAACCCTAAAACCCTAATCTTAAAGATTTAACCCTAAAACCCTAATCTTATTTTTATATATTTGATGTAAAAAAAACTTTAAAATAAAAATAGGATTATATGTGTGTATGTATGCATGTGTGTACATATGTGTGTGTATGTATGCATGTGTACATGTGTGTGTGTATGTATACATGTGTATACATGTGTGTATGTAGGCATGCATGTGTGTGCATGTGTGTGTACGTGTGTGTATGTATGCATGCATGTATGTGTATGTGTGTGTATGTGTATGCATGTGTATACATGTGTGTGTATGTATACATGCATGTGTGTATATGTGTGTATGTATGCATGTGTGTATATATATGTGTATGCATGCATGTGTGTATATGTGTGTGTATGTATGCATGCATGTGTATATATGTGTGTATATATGCGTGTATGTATGTATGTGTGTATATGTATGTGTGTATGTGTATGTATGCATATGTGTATATATGTGTGTGTATGTATGTGTGTATGCATGTGTGTGTATGTATGCATGTGTGTAAATGCATGTGTGTACATGTATGTGCGTATGCATGCATGTGTAAATTAATGTGTATCTTCCTTTCTCTTCTCTCTCTCTTTCTCTCTCTCTCTCTCTCTCTCTCTCTCACTCTCTCTCTCTCTCCTTCTCTCTCTATCAATAGCGAATAAAAGAATCACTTATAAGTATATCCCTCTTTGAATCGTTGTTGACAAAGCGTAATGTAGGTCGTCTCTCGTCCAATTCCATACAATCGACGCCAAAGAAATTATGCAAAATCAACGAAAAGAGAAATTAGAAACCCTAAAGCATAGAGAAACACAAATGCTAACAGTACGCGCAGCGCTTACAAAGATGTGAGATCTTAGCCGAGAGAGAATGTGTGTGTGTATAGAGAGATCCGTGTGTGTGTGTGTGCACAAGACAATGCAGGTTCGCGTACGCAAGTTCGACAGTAGACCAACAATACCCAAACACGCGCAAAAATGTGAAGTTTTGCTCTCGGGTTCGCGGTATGTTTAAAACTCGCCGCCGGTATAGACGCCGGTATTGACGTCGGTATAAGCGTCGGTAGTTCCCAGTAAATTACGGATGCTTATACCGACGCTTATACCGACGCCTATACCGACGCTTATACCGGCAGCTGTGGGCCACACGGATGATCCGTTTAAAACGGTCATACCAACGGTCACTTGACCGTCAGTATCTTTTAGTGAGATTTTCTGAGGCCTATACCGACGCCGGCTATGACCATCGGTATATGCAGCATCGGTATGCCCCTCATATGTTGTAGTGTCATAATTATAGGGAATGATGCCAATATATGGCATCAAGAAGATCAAAGCTCAAATGAAGGAAGAGTTCAAGATCAATGTTCTTGTATTGCTTACACATTTTCTTGGCTTAGAGATAGTGATATAGATTATTGTGTTTCCATTACTCAAAGGAAGTACACCCATGATATGCTAGCTACGTTCAAGATGAAAAATGCAAATTTTGTAGGTACAAAAAGGGAATAGTAAAGATTATCATGGGTGCAACTAGCTTAGGATCTACACAACCAATCTCATGAGCATACATAGTAAAGGCTTTTCCATGGCTACGTATGACTCCCTCAAATTTATCTCTCTCTGCTGGCAAAAGAAAGTCATCATTTCTACCAATTTTCACCTGTTTGATTGTCTCATCCGTGAATGTATGTCCTATGTTTTTCTTATCCCGAAGAATTGGATCATTTTTCACATCAATAATTTTTTCATTACTTCCTTGAGGTAATGGTTGAGCTATGAGTTTGATTTTTTTGTCTACAGTTTTGTACTTTGTTTCAACTAAGGCATCATATGTTTGGTTAAATTTTGAGCACTTGTCAACATTGAGAGCATATTCCTGGATTAGAGCATACTCATCGAGGGAAGAAAGAAGAATAATATGGGAATTAGAATTTTGTTGAAGACATAACTCTAACTCCTCAAGAGTAGAGAAACAATGAGATGTCTCAATCACATGCACAATGTTCTCATCATGTTCCATGATTTTGTTGTTTCTATAATTTCTTTGGGTTTTTTGGATAAATGACTTGGACAATTGACTCTTATGAAGAAAATCTAATCTAGAATGTGGAAAACAAAGTGACAAACTATTATACATGTTGGTTGGATGTGAGATGTCAAACCAATATCAACTGTTGTCCCGCTCAACAATGGATTCTATCCAAAATTTTGATTATATGTAGCTCCAAACATGAATCGAGGTGCACAATCACTACAAGCATGCTCATGACTCTCAGTAATAATAGGTTTCTTTCTAATTGACAATCGATTCCTAGCATGATTCACTCCTACGGTCATGACTTGAAGTGATTGCATTCCATCCTTAGACTTAGATCTAGCATAGGTAGACCCATCATCCATGGCTTTAGTTTCCATACGACTCTCACAAATAAAGGGTTGACCTAAGAGAACTTCATAGGAGCAATTATCTTTAATAAAAAAGTGAAACTCTTCTATGATTTCTCCTATGGATATGAGCACACTAGCACAAGCTCCATACAGTGTACCTACACCATTATTTGCAGGTCTCATATGCCATCCACAATCTTTATCTATGGGCCATCGAAACTTATCATAGACTTCTCTTGAAATCACATTGATTTCGGAGCTGGAATCTACTAATGGATTTATAGTGATAGTGTTCTTATCATTTCCTATTTTAACATGCATCTCTGATGTACCTCTAGACCAAAATGTTCTTTTAAAGTGACTTTCAGGATTGTTTTCATGATTTTCATGGTCAGGTTGAATAGGTCCTAAGAAATTTTTATTAACATTTACTTCATCATCATCAAAGTCCTCTTCATCAGATTCATCAAAGTTTAAGGCTTCATTCATAGCTTGATCTTGATCTAGAGAATCCCGCATCTCAGTATCTAGATTAAGCGGAAACCTCTTCCTTTTAATTAGGCCGATAAAGTTATCTTTAAAAATAGGCTTTGCAATAGAGAAAACTTGTTCTAAAGAGATAGTCACTTGACTCTTAAGCAAAATGTCATCTAAAATCTCCATAGGATCTATTTTTCTCTCAATTTCTGAAATCAAGATGGCTTTAGGTTTTCTCTTTGGTTTCTTTTGTTTTTGCTCAGGGTCTTGTTTTTGTTCATGTTCTCATGTTTGTTCTTCAGTTTGTTTTGATTGTTCTTGTTTATCTAAAGGCTTTGGTTTTGTTTTTCTTTGCTTTGTCTTCTTCCCTTTTTGTTTCTCCTCTTGTTTTTGTTCATTGGGTTGTGATTCTTGTTTTTTATCTTTGGATTGTGATGTTTCTCCCAGCTCTATGATTGTTTCTATTCCCTCTGAGGTTTGTTTTTGCGTTACTCTTCTTTCACTAGGCTCAACTTCATCTTTTTTTCGTTTTTCTTCTACATTGGATATGTGAGAAATAAGAGATTGATCTTCTATTGGTGATTCCCAAGCCGTTATTCTCCTAATTTCATCTCGTGCTCTTACTAAAGCCTCTATGGAAAAGTCACCTTCCTTTGTGGGTTTACTTGATTCTACTTGTTGTTCATCAAGAGCTTCTAGTTTCACTCCTCTAGTTCCCACATCCGTTATGGTTATATTTTCATAATGTTTTTTCATTCCTCCCTTACCATAATTTCCTTGCAAAGTTAGCCTAGATCGATAGTCACAGATTTTCTGTTCTATGTCTATTACTAGTCGTTGCTCCTTAGCAGCCTTCAATAGTTCACAATCTCTCAAAAAGTGCTCTAACGAATCACACCAAGGACACCTACGAGGGCCACGCACAAAACCATTTTGATTTTGTGGATTTTGATTAACTTGTGGTGGGAAATTTTGAAATTGAGGATTTTGTTGATAAGGTATTGCTTAATGAACAGGATAATTAGGATTTTGATAAGGCAATTGATGTAGTTGAGGAGCTTGGGGAGCAACATGTGGTAGTTGAGGTGCAAGAGGAGCTTCCATATTATACGGTTGATGATTTTGAAAATTTTGATTTAGAGGATTTTGAAAAGCTATTTGAGAAGCTTGAGGATACATGTTTTGATACATTTGGGGATTTTGCACATGAGAATGAGGATTTTGCATTGAAGGATTATGCATTGGAGGAACTTGATTTGCTTGAGTAGGAGCTACTTGTGGATTTTGATTGGTAGCTATAACATGTTGATTAGCCTCTTGAAAAGTCATTGGGCTCATTTGATTTTGGAAAGTTTTGGTGTAATTAGATTGTAAAGCATCTATAGTCTTGGCCAAATTGGATTGTGTAGCAATAAGACTTTCCATTTGCTTAGTGAGAATTTCCACTTGAGATTGTTCAACTACAGTTTTATTTGGCTCTACTTTAAAACCTTGAGTAGGCTCCATCATTTGAGGAATAGGAGTAGATTCAAAAAGCATAGCATGGGATTGTTCTCTAACTTGCTCCTTAGCTTGTGGAAGGCTAGCTTGAGGAAGACTACTTTGCTCATAAAGCATGGATTGTCTTTGATATCTATGGGCTACAGCCTCTACTACTTTACAAACTTTTTGCCAATTGTCAGTAAGACCATAGCGCTTATCGGGCTCTTCTAATCGCCGTTCAACTTCCCCACGAGTTTCAAGATGAAGAAGCTTAAGAAAATTGATCACAAGATCAAGTTCCAAAGTTATCTTATCCTCATCACGAAGTTGTTCATAGCGTCTAATATACTCATTTTGTAAGTGAGTTATAGAGCTACTAGGCTTTGGAGAATTGACCCATCGTAAGAATCCATCTCGATTATGTTGGCTATAATCTTCAAGGTAGAATTCTTTGAGCATCTCATTTCTAAAATCACTCCAAGGAAGACTATCATATTGAGTGACATGGTTTATGATAGAGCTTTCAACAATTCGTTCAAAGAATGATATCAAAAGATCTTCGGGAAGACCAAAAATCATAGCTTGCTCTTCAAACAAATCTAAGTAGCTTGCGATGTTGATGCCATTCAATTTTCCCTTCTCTCTCAACATAGAAGAGACTATTCTTTAGCCTTGTTTCTCAACAATAAGGGATTTGAATCCTCCCTCAATCTTATGTCAATAAGCAAGTGATGCACGATGCTCTAGATCTCTCACAAATGCGTTTACTTCACGACGAAGATGTGCACGATACTGTGAGAAATCTAGTGCAACACTTAAGACTGATGATGATGATATGAGGAGGATGAAACAAATGATATGGATCACAACCTCCCAATAAGATCAGAAGAAAATGCCACGAAGCGTTTCACGTGAGGTTCAAATGTGGAGGTGATTACAATCCGGGTGGATCGGGTCCAGTCGTGGCACACACAAGGTGTATGAAGCTAATGAATGTTGGAAGGTTTAAGGACATGAAAGTGAAATTAATGTTGAGTATGGAGAAGAGAGAGATGTTAAAATGATTATGGGAATGGGAATGTAGGAGTGCAAGTTAGATTGATGAACATGAATGATAAGAATGAAAGAGAACCATACACACGAATCAAATTTGGAAGGAAGAATGGTCCATTGAAGGAGCTTCTTAAACACTTCCTAATTCTAATCCATATGCATAGTCTTCTTTGGATGATATGTATGCATGACGAGAATAGATGGAATCCTTACACATAGATCAGTTTTGAAAGGAAGAATGGTCCAATATGTGAGCTTCTTATACACTTTCAGAAACTAATCAATATGTATGGGTATGTATGGATTATATGCATGCAAGTGAATTATGAAGATAGAGTTTACTCACAAGCTCAATGAAACATCCTCACTGGTTCAACGCAATACTACGGAGCCTTCTCACACATAGAAGAAAATAGAAGACATGTAAAAATACTTAAGAGACTGAGAGAGGAGACAAGAGACAAGTGATAAGTGACATGAATTAAAAGGATTTGAATTAAGATACATGTATAAGATCGCCGTGATACGTCAAGCTAAGAAGTCTACTGATCAAAGGCGGTTTTGACCTTCAAACCATGACAGTTGAACCAAATGTCACATGTAAGAAGGCGAGTTCCACTTCGTTTACCCTATGTATATCTAGGCTCGTAACGTCTAACTAAAGAAGTCTAAGACTCATTAAAACCAGCTCTAACTCACTCACACGCTTCACCGAGGGTGAGTCAAGATAGAGATGCTAGTTTCAAGAGCCTATCCTAGATTGGAGCTCTAACTTAAATTTGAAACTAGGTACTATACTCATACTAGCTCACCTTGGATCCTCACTCGCTCAACCGAGGGTGATCGTCTCAAGGAAACCGTAAGCTAGCAAGAGCCCTATGAATGCCTAACAATGATGCTCTAGGAGTTTGGAGAGGGGTTTACATAGTTTTTTGAATGAATTTGGGCCCTTGGATCTAGAGAAATCAACTCTCAACTCTAGGATCACTACTTTTGATTACAACCATTTGATTAATCAAATCAATGGCTTGGAATTGTTCTTTCTACCAAATCTAGTGTAAAGGAGTGAAATTTAGGCACCTTCATTCTCCACCATTGGATCTAGGGATGATCTGGACCGTCGGATCAGTGTTGACATCAATTTGGATAAGATAAGCCACTATTTTTGGAGAAAAGCTGCATTATTGATCTTTGATTGTCAAAAAAGTCTTCTTTTATGGAAAAACTCGTGGATCCTCCTTGCTTTAAGCATAAGTGCATCTCCACCCTTGAATATGACCTCATCTTGACCGTACAACATGGCTCAATCAACTTTCGCCATGTGGTAGCCCTTCAACCCTTCAATTTGCTTGAACTAGAAAACTTTAGAAATTTTATGTATACATCACGCTCCTTCTCTACAATATCTTTGATCTTTTTGAAGTAATAGAATACATATAATTTATGATTCATGCTATAAAGCAAAGTCAACCTTGTGCAATCATCAATGAGGGTGACAAAGTACCTATTTAGTCCAATGGATCTCTCCTTTGTTGGCCCCCAAACATCTCTCTTATAAGGCAACCTTATTTGCTTACTCAATTGAAAAGCTTCACACACGTTCTTGAGACTTTGATTATAATGTTTTGGTAATATAAGTAGTAATACCTTCTTCTCCATATTTTTCAACCTCTCGATATCCATTTGTCCATAGCATTTATGCGAAAGTTCCAATTTTGCCACCTTCCTTCTTCCATAGGTGAAGTGGGTAGTTTGGTTGAAGTTCCAATTTACATCTAGTGTGAATATCCTTCCCTCCTTTTGTGTTGTTAACCAATCTCCACCCTTATTTAGGGTCTCCTTCAAAGCATCCCTTGTGGTTGAATTTTACTTGCAATCCTCTTTGAATCCTATGTTCCACAAAAACAAGGCTCTTTGTGATTGCGAGAACATGAAGAGCATCCTTCAAACACTTAGCATAATGAGAACCATCCACCATTACATAACGTATATTTGTTATAGCATGGCAACTACCGTCATCTATCTTCACATGCCCATTTGTTGAAGGTATATGCATATTTGAGAAGAGTTCCTTGTTGCATCTCATGTTACTACTACATCCACTATCATTGTCTCTTATGATTGACCCTTGTGTTTTGTAATTACTTGTCTACATAATAACTTGCATATTGTCATCCTTATTTGAAGTAGATGCATAATTACCTTGCGCTTTTATGATGAATTATTGATAACAATCCTTTGCATAGTCTCAATACTTGGCACAAATGTAGCATCCTTCTGAGTTGTTGTTGTTGTCTCGAGTTTGGGATTCCCTCCTACTCTTCCTTTAAACTTGCCTCTTTCTCGTGATGAAGAGACATTGTTCCCTTGGCCTTGATCAAAGTCTCCATTTGAACCTCTTCCATGAACTCCTATGCCTCTGACTAAGTTTCTTCCTGTACCTCTTCTATTACCTGCAAAACATCTTTGGGCATCCATGCCCCTTTGCATTTCATCCTCAAATACTCATATCGTCACTTACTTTTTTAATCTTTGGAATTGAATCATTTATGATGCTACTAGGAGTCTTCCTCAAATTTTTTTTTCATTCTTCAATTGAAGTTTTCTCTCTTTGGTTGAAGTAGAGTATAGTCACTACAACATATGAGGGGTATAGGAGCCCCTATACTGATTCAAATACATGGGTATATTTTTGACTCGGCATCAATATAGGTGCAGGTATGCATGCTAGTACAAAACATTAGTATAGACTTAATGATCGATTATCAAAGCGATGAAAACTTTTTAATGGGGAAATTATATCCAAGTTTTGTAAAGAGAGTGAACTCGAGGAAAAGTACGTAGGTGTTGATTTGACCTACATGATCCCAGCTCATGACACTAAAACAAACCACATGGTCCCGATATAGAGGAATAGTCCTCAAGGAGTTCATGCTAGAGGACATAACTAAAGTGCCTCAAAGATCTTTCTTGAGGTAGATTCATATGCTCAAGGACCAAAAAATCCTAGAAATTAAACGAGAGTTCGAGAAACAATTTGAAGATATGTCTGAGCATGATAGACAATGTTTGATGCATGAAAGAGTGTTCTTTTTTCTACAAGCATTAGATGTTAAAGCCTAAGAGGAAATAAGTCCACTCTTGCAAGACATGGATTCCAAATCGGGACTCACATAGGATTGGATACAGATTCATGATGTTGTAAGAAGATACGTTAAGAAGCAAGAAGCAATTGACAAATTTCTAAATGATTGGAGAGCCGATCTTCAAACAAATGGAAATGATACTCACATGCCAAGCATATCATCAATCATGGATAATGTTCAATTTCATAATTTTTTATAGTCCCCATTCGAGAATAAAGCCAAAACACACTGGCTATACATACATAACAATGATGAGTGCTATTAAGAAAATCCTACAAGTGTACTTGATGTAATCTCTAAGGATTCCGGTTGCCATGATTGAGTAGATGTCTTGACAATGGTTAGATCCTTTATGAATACACAAACCCCAAAGAAGGAGGATCAAAGGATCTAGAGGAAGCTAAGCAAGCTTAAACAAAACAATCAACAAACATAAAACAAAACAAAATTTAGCAAACCCAAAGAAAAAAACACGATGAGGCTTCCCCTACTTCGATAAACTCTTTGCATATAAAAAAGGGAAATCAAGAAAATGAAGAAGCAATGCATGATTCTAGCTAGGATTTAAAGATATCTACCAGGTCTCAAGTGATGAAATAGAGGTTGAGAATGAAATATACAAAGGAAATCTAGTGATTCTAGATGAAGATCCACTAGAGCATGTTTCTTTAATTGATGATATCAGAGAAAATTTGAAGAATTATTTGATGCCCCATTGATAATGATACATATCTTAGAAACTAGGATCCAAATACTTGGGTGACTTTAAATAAAACTCTATTATATGCATGTGAGTATTCAATAGTTGGTATAAGCATTCGTAAGTCCCTGGGAAAGACCATGAGTATAGGCATTGGAATATCCTTGGACATACCAATGCTCATACCATCGCATATACTGACGACCATATCTAAAAAAAATATTTTTTGGACAGAGTGTGTTGTCTCTTTCCACATTAGAATTACCATGTTATTGTGTAGCGAAAGACAATACCTTATGCCCAAGAAGAAATCGAGTACATATGACATGTAATCTAGTGGTTGCCAATTTCGGGTTTACATGATTTGCAACCAGAACATGATTTGATAAAACAAAACACATGAACATAAAAGAGATGAGAAAAATGAACCATGAACCATATATAAAAGAGATACTCCATAGATGAACCATGTATAAAAGATATATATATTCCATAAATGAACACTGTACAAAAGTGTGGCAAACCACTGCCATATATGAGCCAAATACAAAATGTGGCAAACAACTGCCATATAGAAAACAAATACAAAATTTTAATGGACCACATCGATATACAAGCCAAAGACAAAATTGTGGCACACCACTACCGTACACATTCCCTTAGGGATCAAATCATATCGAAAGTTTCACAACAAACCACATTCATGAAATGAGACAAATTGACATGATTATTATAAAAAACAACTAAAATGCAACAAACAAATTCTTTATCTCACCTCATCGTAGATGCTCCTATGAAATGATTGTATCGCATCCCTCTAAGTCCAACAATGCAACTAATCCATGAAGATATCCATAATCCAACGATGACCCACTGTCAACTCTTGTAACGAATATGCAAAACATTAGATGAACACACATGATGTGCTTAACACAAGCACATTCAATCATCAAAGTGCTACTTATTAAAACATGTCCTTATTAAAGATAACTTCAATGATGATATCGTTGAGGAGGAGGTTGATGATACTAGACAAGCTTCACACAAAGGTTGATGAGGATGACCAACCCAATTTGATATCTAGATCCTCTACTCCAACTTTGACAACATCCTTTCGATTGCTAAGATCCACTTGATATTTGCTGCGAACGTAATCCACAGAATCGCCACTCGTTAATAGAGAATGAAGGGCATTAACTTGCCCAGTACTGCCGCCCTGTATTTGGTTCATCACAACAAGTCCCGTTTTACAGTAGATCGCAAAATCCTCAAAGTATTTATGAAGGAGATTGTACCTTCCAAAGCCACTTAAACACATCTTCAACACTGAAGCACATCTTAAATAGTAAAGCCCATCTTCAACAGGATCAGCCCATCTTCAACAGGATCATATGCTCAAGGACCAAAAAAACCTAGAAATTAAACGAGAGTTCGAGAAACAATTTGAAGATATGTTTGAGCATGATAGACAATGTTTGATGCATGAAAGAGTGTTCTTTTTTCTACAAGCATTAGATGTTAACGCCTGAGAGGAAATAATTCCACTCTTGCAAGACATGGATTCCAAATAAGGACTCACATAGGATTGGATACACATTCATGATGTTGTAAGAAGATATGTTAAGAAGCAAGAAGCAATTGACAAATTTCTAAATGATTGGAGAGCCGATCTTCAAACAAATGGAAATGATACTTAGATGCCAAGCATATCATCAATCATGGATAATGTTCAATTTCATAATTTTTTATAGTCCCCATTCCAGAATAAAGCAAAACCACACGGGCTATACATACATAACAATGATGATGGCTATTAAGAAAATCCTACAAGTGTAGTTGATGTAATCTCTAAGGATTCGGGTTGCCATGATTGAGTAGATGTCTTGACAATGGTTAGATCCTTTATGAATACACAAACCCCAAAGAAGGAGGATCAAAGGATCTAGAGGAAGCTAAGCAAGTTTAAACAACACAATCAACAAACATAAAACAAAACAAAATTCAGCAAACCCAAAGAAAAAAACTAGATGAGGCTTCCCCTACTTCGATAAACTCTTTGCATATAAAAAAAGGGAAATCAAGCAAATGAAGAAGCAATGCATGATTCTAGCTAGGATTTAAAGATATCTACCAGGTCTCAAGTGATGAAATAGAGGTTGAGAATGAAATATACAAAGGAAATCTAGTGATTCTAGATGAAGATCCAGTTGAACATGTTTCTTCAGTTGATGATATCAGAGAAAATTTGAAGAATTATTTGATGCCCATTGATAATGATACATATCTTAGAATCTAGGATCCATATACTTGGGTGACTTTAAATAAAACTCTATTGTATGCATGTCAGTATTCAATAATCGGTATAAGCATTCGTAAGTCCCTGGGGAAAACCATGAGTATAGGCATTGGAATATCCTTGGACATACCAAGGCTCATACCATCGCAAATACTGACGACCATATCTAAAAAAAATATTTTTTGGATAGAGTGTGTTGTCTCTTTCCACATTAGAATTACCATGTTATTGTGTAGCGAAAGACAATACACTATGCCCAAGAAGAAATTGAGTAAATATGACATGTAATCTAGTGGTTGCCAATTTCGGGTTTACATGATTTGCAACCAGAACATGATTTGATAAAACAAAACACATGAGCATAAAAGAGATGAGAAAAATGAACCATGAACCATATATAAAAGAGATACTCCATAAATGAACCATGTATAAAAGATAAATATATTCCATAAATGAACCCTGTACAAAAGTATGGCAAACCACTGCCATATATGAGCCAAATACAAAATGTGGCAAACAACTACCATATAGAAAACAAATACAAAATTTTAATGGACCACATCCATATACAAGCCAAAGACAAAATTGAGGCACACCACTACCGTACACATTCCCTTAGGGATCAAACCATATCGAAAGTTTCACAACAAATCACATTCATGAAATGAGACAAATTGACATGATTGTTATAAAAAACAACTAAAAAGCACCAAACAAATTCTTTATCTCACCTCATTGTAGATGATCCTATGAAATGATTGTATAGCATCCCTCTAAGTCCAACAATGCAACTAATCCATGAAGATATCCATAATCCAACGATGACCCACTGTCAACTCCTGTAATGAATATGCAAAACATTAGATGAACACACATGATGTGCTTAACACAAGAACATTCAATCATCAAAGTGCTACTTATTAAAACATGTCCTTATTAAAGATAACTTCAATGATAATATCGTTGAGGAGGAGGTTGATGATATTGGACAAGCT
Source organism: Ceratopteris richardii (assembly GCA_020310875.1). Classification (NCBI taxonomy): domain Eukaryota; kingdom Viridiplantae; phylum Streptophyta; class Polypodiopsida; order Polypodiales; family Pteridaceae; genus Ceratopteris; species Ceratopteris richardii. Next base: position 198,787,337 of record CM035414.1, on the reverse strand, counting down.
TCACACAAAGGTTGATGAGGATGACCAACCCAAATTGATATCTAGATCCTCTACTCCAACTTTGACAACATCCTTTCGATTGCTAAGATCCACTTGATATTTGCTGCGAACGTAATCCACAGAATCGCCACTCCTTAACAGAGAACGAAGGGCATTAACTTGCCCAGTACTGCCGCCCTGTATTTGGTTCATCACAACAAGTCCCGTTTTACATTAGATCGCGAAATCCTCAGAGTTTTTATGAAGGAGATCGTACCTTCCAAAGCCACTTAAACACATCTTAAACACTGAAGCACATCTTAAATAGTAAAGCCCATCTTCAACAGGATCAGCCTATACAAAGGTGCATGTTCCACATTGAAGGTGAACAAAGAAAGTCATTTTGTCAAGACGATACTCAAACCTATATAATTTCCCTCAATTAAGAAACGAGTCAAGATCTGAGACCCTGACACCATTATCTTTGTCTGCATTTAGGCCGCATCCTAAACAACAAAAGGAGTCTTATGGGACACAACTACAAAGAAGTTTGTTTGAAATTGTTGTTGTCTCTATCTCACTACCCCCTTGTGGAGTGAAATGTATTACTTTATTGTCATCAATGTAGATTCTACCAAAAAGAGTCCCAAACAGAGAGAATAGTTCAATAAGGCTAAATGATTAGCTCAAATCAATTAGACATTGAAGAACAAATGATTGAAAAAAGATATTAGTTCAATGAAGGGCAAATGATTGAAAAAAGAGATTAGTTCAATAAGCCTTAATCTAAAAATCCCTTTAAACATTTGAGGCCAAAACTAAAAGGATCATTTTCATCCCCTGTAAGCTACTCCGTAACGTTCTAGAGGAATCTAATTTTGCCTCAAGCTTCACAACATCCTAGGACTACATGTATTTTTCTAAACTACATTATGCATATGAGTCTTCTATCCTAATGCTTCTACAAGAAATGTAAGGATGGCTTCTCTAATGATGCAATAAATAGTGACTGAAGATGAAGGTGGTGGCTTCGGACAATCATGTGTCCTTAACCATTGACGATTAGTGGTTAATGATATTTTTATTTAACATAAACAATTTTTTGTCGCATAAAATCTTTCATCATCTTAATTTTATGCGTTTACTACACCTTATCGAGATCTTAATTGGTGTCCCCTCTGCCCAAACTCGAAGCTCCTTCTAAACATGTTTGTTAAGGCTGTATTTTGGGCAAGATTGAGTGTTGCTCCTTCCCAAAAGATAGTTCAGTTAGAGATGCTCATAAATTGTAGTTTTTCCATGGTGATGTTTGTGGTCCTATGGAGACAACCTCATTTGGAAACTAGCTTTAATTCTTTACTACCACTGCATTTTAATCATTGTATTCTTTTATTGATAATCTACACGTTCTTATGTATTTTTCTTCATGATGCTTTCATATTTGGCTTAAATCATTTCATTTTAGCATGGATTTAGAGTTTCATTACAATCCTCCTTAATCGCATCCATGGAGCACATATTGGGTAACCTTGTTGACCAATCTCATTTTGCCTCGGGCTTCATAGCCTAAATGATTAGTTCAATAAGCCTAAACCATTAGTTCAAATCATTAAGACAGTGAAGAACAAATGATTGACAAGAGAGATTAGTTAAATAAGCCTAAATAATTTAGACACTGAAGAGCAAATGATTGACAACAGAGATTATTTCAATAGGCCTAAATCTGAAAGTCCGTTTAAACCTTTCAGGCCAAAATCAAAATGACCACTTTTATTCCTTGTAAGCTATGTTCATCTTTGTTTCGTGCATGGCTATACATACATGCGAAGGTTGATTTCCAATCGATGAAGTTGAGATTGAGGATATCCAAGAATGAAGCTATGGATTGTCAATGAAAGCATCGGCAAATGGAGAAGAAGAAACATACCATGCAGAGTGTAGCTGTAACAAACCATAGTGTTGAATTCTTTGTATATCACAACTTAGAATTCACAGTCTTATTTGAAATCTTGATCATTGCTTGTCCTCAAACAAAGGGATTGTGAAGCAATGCAATGGAATGTGAAGCAATGCAAGGTTAAATGTCAATAGAGGACGCTGAGATGGAGGAGATCCTCAACGCAAGCATCAACTAATCCAAACATAAGAAATAGTGATGGAAATGTAATAGAATCTCCAGGTGTAAATGTGATCTCCTGCCTGCAGTTGCTCTTTGCTGATCTTGTTCGATAAGAATCCCATACCGTATTTGCTCGGTTATTGGGTCTCTCTCTCTCTCTCTCTCTCTCTCTCTCTCTCTCTCTCTTTTGGGTTCCTAATGCATCCTTTTGAAAAGGGGTCCTGCCGATTGAGGTATATATTGCACCTTCGAACCGATGTCGCATTTTGACACTGTCAATGTCGATACAGACCCGACTCTAGCTAGACTTGACTCAAAGAAAAAAGAATCATGGCACATCGGATGACAAAAACCATTGTGCATTGTTGTCGCAGTACAATGAACACTTCCATTTGAAATGTCACTCTAATGAATCTATTTAAAAACAAAGGATATAATAGTGGATCGAACACAAAGGATGGGAAGTATTTATCACTTGAACATATTTAACTTAACGAACGATTTTTTTCATTTTTTGTTATTTTCAAGTAGTAGCGCTCTAATAAGCAAACCGATAATTTATGAAGACTTTTCGAGCACATGGAAAGAGTACTCTTTCATTGACGAATAATGCATTCTTATTCACAAAATATATTCATGTGGACAAAAATATGTATAACCCAATAATCAACTTTTTATTGCACCACAACAGAACCTATCGCTACATCGGATGTAGTAACTTAGGATGGTAGATTGATATCCATGGTTGAAGTTAAAGCTCCGCAAATAATGGAAGATTGGAGAAGTTTAACCCACTTTTTCATTTCATTATTTTCATTACATGGCAAGTGCATAGGACATCATGGGTTAATCATGTAGCTCCATTCACCATGCTAAATAGAAACTAAGTGAGCAGAGGAGAAACATAAAAGACGGTCGCCAAGATATTATCTGTGGAGTCTAAAACTAAAGAATACTCTCATACAAGTTTAAGTCATTCACATGGTTAAATACCTTACCCTACAAGTGTAAGTTAGTCATATGGTTTGATGTCAACAACTAACTAGAATACGCAGATTCTAAAACCGAGAATTGCGTAAACATCTCTAAGTATGCCTAGCATCCAATGAGGATGATGTAAAAAATACGCATAGCACCAAAGATTGGCAACACATACATCATACGTAAGAGTCCTTAATATGATATCAAGATCCTAAAGAGTCTATATTAAAACATGTCCTCATTAAAGATAACTTCAGTGATGATATCGTTGAGCAGCAGGTTGATGATATTGGATAAGCTTCACACAAAGGTTGATAAGGATGACCAACCCAATTTGATAGGTAGATCCTCTACTGCAACGTTTGACAACATCCACTTGATATTTGCTGCGGACGTGATCCACAGAATCACCACTCCTTAACAGAGAAAGAACGGCATTAACTTGCCCACTCCTACCGCCCTGTATTTGGTTCATCACAACGAGTCCCGTTTTACAGTAGATCAGGAAATCCTCACAGTTGTTATGAAGGAGATCATACCTTCCAAAGCCATTTTCACAAAGAACTTTAGCACGGTGAACTTTTAGTTATGATATCAAGATCCGAAGGAGTCTCACAAATCATTGTCAAACAAGATTCGATTACCCTTAATGGTAACTACAAATGTTTGAAATTATGCATATTCTATCATTGCTCGGAGGTTCAAGTACGAATAGACTCGGAGGTTGAAATAGGAGTAGCTACTCTCATTTGATTGTGGACGTGATGAATAACACCCTTGTACATTAGACATCGAACATACTTTATTACTTAAAAGTCCCAAACAAATCTACCAAATGTAATTTGTACATATCCAAGCCAACCGATCCCTCAATCCTGTTTAAAGATAACTTCAGTGATGATATGGTTGAGGAGGAGATTGATGTTTAGGACAAGCTTCACACAAAGGCTCATGAGGATGAGCAACCCAATTTGATAGGTAGATCCTCTACTGCAACTTTGACAACATCCTTTCGATTGCTAAGATCGGCTTGATATTTGCTGCTACTGCCCTCTCTTTGATTCATCAAGAGTCCCGTTTTGCAGTAGATTGCGGAATATTCACAGTTGTTATGAACCACATCTTCAACAGGATCAGCCTGTACAAGTGTGCATGTTCCACCTCAAAGGTGAACAAAGAAAGTCATTTTATCAACCGCATACTCAAACCTATAAATCTTCCCTCCATTTAGACCCTGACACTATTGTTGTTCTCCACGTTTAGGCCGCATCCTCAACAACGGAAGGATTCTTGTGGGCCTAAGCTACTCAAAAGTTTGTTTGGAATTATTGTTGTTTCTATCTGACTGCCCCCCTTGTGCAGCGAGATGTATTACTTTATTGTCGCCAATGTAGATTCCTACCAAAAAGAGTCCCAAACAGAGAATAGTTCAATAAGCCTAAATGATTAGCTCACATCATTTAGACATTCAAGAACAAATGATTGAAAAGAGAGACTAGTTCAATGAAGGGCAAATGATTGACAAGAGGGATTAGTTCTATAAGCCTCAATCTAAAAATCCGTTTAAACCTTTCAGGCCAAAATTAAAAGGACCATTTTCATCCCTTGTAAGCTATTGGGTAACCTTCTTGAGGAATCTCATTTTGCCTCAGGCTTCACAGCATCCTAGGACTACATGTATTTTTCTAAACTACATTATGCATATGAATCTTCTATCATAATGCTTCTACATGCAATGTAGGGGTCACTTCTCTAATGATGCAATAAATGGTGGGTGAAGATGAAGGTGGTGGCTTCGGACAATCTCGTGTCCTTAACCATTGACGATTAGTCGTTAATGATATTTTTATTTAGCATAAACAATGTTTTGTCACATAAAAATTTTTATCATCTAAATTTTGTGGGTTTACTACACCTTATCGATATCTGAATGGTGTGCTCTCTGCCCAAACTCGAAGCTTCTTCTAAACATGTTTCTTAAGGCTGTATTTTGGGCAAAATGTAGTGTTGCTCCTTCCCAAACGATTGTTCAGTTAGAGATGCTCATAAATTGTAGTCTTTCCATGGTTTGCTTAAATGTAACAGAATCTCCAGGTGTAAATGTGATCTCCTGCCTGCAGTTGCTCTTTGCCGATCTTGTTCGACAAGAATCCCATACCGTATTTGCTCAGTTGCTCTTTGCTGATCTTGCTCGACAAGAATCCCATACCGTATTTGCTCGGTTATTGGATGTCTCTCTCTCTCTCTCTCTCTCTCTCTCTCTCTCTCTCTCTCTCTCTCTCTCTCTCTCTCTCTCTCTCTCTCTCTCGTTCCTAATGCGTCCTTCGGAAAAGGGGTCCTGCCGATTGAGGAATATATTGCATCTTCAAACCGATGTCGCATTTTGACAATGTCAATGTCGATACAGCCGCCCATCGTCGATCCGGAAAGTCAATTGGTCTCCCGCTAGACTTGACTGTAGCTAGACTTGACTATACTTTGCCTCTTGCTAGACTTGACTCTAGGTACACATTTTTTATGGGAACTCAAAATGCATGATGAGCGTCACAATGCCATGTCCTGTCCTGTGATTATGGGTCTGCGTGACCGCGGAGGAACTACGAACAGGAGACGACATTCACTCCTGGAAACCAATAAGTGGTTGCCAAGAGACCAATGGAGGACGTATCTTTGGGATCGTCAAAGAGAGAGATTAGTGTCATATGCATCGTGAAAGTGCGGGATTAGTTTGAAACTGCACTTTCCACTCGAGCTTGCGAGTCGAAGAGATCGCAGAACCTGCAAACAAAATCAGCAAAGAGGAACTGCAAAGGCGGAGAGCTACAGGACTCCTTTTGAATAGGGTCAGCAAAGAGGAATTGGAGCTAGGAGCTGACATTCACTCGTGGAGACCGTGCTACAGCTACGCTCATCATGGCACGTTTCTCATTCTTCATCGTTGTTCGTGATTTTTGCATTCATCGATGCTTGTGTAGTCCGTCGCTGCCTATTCACTGAGTCTCCTTAATCTCATAAAATTCAGCTTTCGCAACATTTGTGCCTATCAATGGTACCACTGACCATCGCGAAACTGCTGCTGCATACTCTTAACCACTGCGAGTGACACTACAACAAAATGAGGTTATTTTCAGCTCTTTTCAAATTTAAATCCCAGCGTTTAGGTGATTTCCTCAAAAAAAAGCATGCAAATACACGATTTTTTTTTACGTTACATAACGTTGGTATTTCCAATGAGGTGGTATGGCTGAAAGTTTCTGCATTAAAAGCGTCAAAAGTTTCAACACACATGTATAACCGCAAAAAGTTCCAGCACTTTTGGCCGTCTTTTTTTTGCAACTAGTTTTAGCAGGCATGTCGCTGAAAGTTTCGGCAATTTCTACTTCCACTGAAAGTTGTAGCAATTTTTTGCACTGAATATCAATGCTTAGTGTTATAGTGGAAGCACTAGAATTTCAAGCTTTTAGGTTTAAAAAAATGTTCAAAATTTTTTGCAGGTCGGTCCTTTGACCGAAGTGCACACGAGCTATAGAGGACCTATGCCTGTAGAAAGGTATTTTTCTTCTCTATCTCTCCCCCTCTCTCTCTCTCTCGCTCTCTCCCTTCCCCTCCTGTTTCTCCCCCGCTCTATATCTCTCTCTCTCTCTATCTCTCTTTCCCTTCCCCTCACGTTTCTCTCTTCATCTCCTCATGCATGCATGTTTAGTGTGTGTGTGTGTGTGTGCTCCCTTTCGTCATGCATGCATGCTTAGTGTGGGTGTGTGTGTGTGAAATGCAATCATGGTATTAGTAGCAAGTATGTGCTATAATGAGTGAGTGAATGAATGCAGTTTTCTAGGTGTGTGTGTCTAGATGCATAGGTCCATGTGTGCATGGAAGGGTGTGTGTGTGTGTGTGAGAGAGAGAGAGATAGAGAGAGAGAGAGAGATATTAGATAGTTAGATAGTTAAAGGGAGATAAAGTTAGGATGATAAATGTGACAAGTTTTTTTTTTCCTAGTGGGCTATCTGGGGGGGGGAGGGGGTACATGAATGTGCAAAAAAACTGATGGTGAGCTAAGTGGGAGAGGATATGGGAGCTTTTTATGCTTCTCGTATCCCAACCAAACGAGTTGAGGGGTACATGGAGTGTGTAGAAAACTCTATGCTTAGGATGTAAATGGCAGAGGACATGGGAGGATGTATGGGGGCTTTTTATGCTTGTAAATCATCAATGATAGCTTTACATTTAGAGTAGACAAACCATTCAACTATAAGAGGCGGAGTGGCTCCTCGTACAATCTATAGCTGTAGACAAACCATTCACCTACAAAAGTGGAGTGTCTCCTCCTACTTTCTAGAGATTCTTATTTCTTTCGCTTGATTTGAGTGGGGCCTAAGGCCATAGTGATGTAGATGGTTGATCCCTTGACTTGATGTGTTTGCTTTAGTTGCATAGTGGCTCAAACCCCCTTGGTATTGCAAGAGAAAAAATTCTGAATAGTGAGGTCTCAAGCTTGACGGGTTGGATAGCCTTATTGAGCTTGTTGAGGGCTACATGAAGAAATTTTAAATCGCCCCCTATAGTGCAATCATGGCTTGTGGAGGGATCTTTGATTCAAGGGTAGCAAATTGTGAATGCAATCGTGGCTTATGGAGGGATCTTTGAACCAAGGATAGCAAATTGTGACTGCAATCGTGGTTTCTGGAGGGATCTTTGAGCCAAGGATAGAAAACATGATAGTCTCAAATGCAAAGAGCATCCAATAGATGTGGTGAAATATACTAGCTATTTACACATTGTTGATATATGTTTTACATTATACCACTAGGAGTAGATCAAATGGGTTACTTCAACACGGAGAGAGAGTCCCAAAACTTGAAGTATTGCAGGTATGATGCCCTTTTGGTTTTTTATAATGAGACTGACTCATTAGGATGTGATTAAACTAAATTTGTGTTATCACTCAATCTAGTTTATCTTACCAATTGTAACAAGTGGATGTTTAATGGATGTAATGCAAAAATGCATATACAAGATAGGAGAAATAGTGAGATAACTATATGTCCATACTTGAGTAATTGGCACATCAATCGTGTTTCTATAAGCAAGACAGGAGTTAACATAGGGACTTATGCGTGAACTTCCATGTGGATATCTTGCAAGTAAATCAACCCAGCAACAGTTGTGTGTGCAATAGAAAAGGCCACCGAGAGAGTATGTCTATTGGAAGAGCATTTTCCTACAAGTATTCTTAACATTTAAGTCCACTTGCTTGTACATTTGGTGGTGCGGTGGAGATTGTAGGCACTATGCATGCTCGATGGATGTTTTTTCTACAAAGGTTTATGAAAACCTTGAAGGGTTTTGTGAGACAAAGAGCACAATCGAAGAGATCCATGGTAGAAGGATGGTAGGTACAAGAATCATGTGTATTCATATCTTAGTACCAATCACACTCTCAAAACAATGTTGTAGAATTGTGGAGCATAAAGGACAATGACTAAGTGGTGAATGATGCTCCGCAAGGCAATGGCGTCCTAAAGTGATTCAATGAGAAATCACAAACCAAAGTGAGTAATTATCGTATGATGAATAGTGATATCATGCAAAGGTGGTTTAAAATGTACCATAAAATAAGGCAAGAATAGATTTTGGCTTGCGAAGAATGGAACCAAACAAATAGGCTCGTTCCCTATCTAGATTTGTTGAGTCTTGTTCCAAAGATTATGAGTGCATTGTGCCTTCAAGGAATGATTGCAAGTGCAAAAGAAAGTGATGAATTAGTCTCCCTTGATGAGCAAGATTATGCATTTGGTCCAGACTCACATGTAAGTACTTTTCTTTGAGTGTTGTGCAATTGTACTGCTTTAGCCAATTTCATTGTGATTATCTTATGTACAATATTGCAAATATAATGCATTCTGGTCACGAGGTAGGGGTTTTCGAGTGGAACAAATAGACAAGAATCGCTAAACATATGGTTGTGGAGTGATGGCTACAAGCAACACTAGCAGTGATGAAGTGCAACTTGATTACTTTGGAGTGATAAAGGATATTATTGAGAGTGTCACTTCTTCCCCTCTTGACCACTTTAAACCATTTCAAGTCTAGAATGAAATGCAAGAATCCTCTATAGCTCCTTGAATCTATACTATTGACTGCAATGCCATTTGGAGAAACCAAAATGACATGTATGTTTTTCCCCATCAATGCGAGCAGGTACATAGGCTAAAGATATAAGTTCCATTGTTTCTTTTTTTGAGTATTGAAATCATTCATGTAGATGTGCTTCGCACGATTGTATTCTATCCCACACCTCAAAATATGAGGTGCTGGAATGCTATTCAAACTACCCCTTCTTCATGATACATATTTGAAGTGGGGAGGTAGACAAAGTCTTCGGTGGAGAAGCTGTGGAAGAGGAACATCAACCAAATGATGTTACAAGTGGCCAACCATTGGTGCAATTATTCCAAGCCGATTTGCTTGATCATTTATCCTAAGGATCGTATGTACATTCGTGTATTAACACATGGATGATCTCTTGTAAGATTGATTTTTTACTACTGGTAAAAGTGCACATATGGAATCACTTCAATTGCAAGTTTTTAGGAGAATCATTTCCCAAATTATTGATGAGTTAGATGGAGATTGAATATTCTGAATTCTAGAGATACTTTTCGTAGACATTTGAATTCCAAAATTCAGAAACGAGCTCCAACTTTGGCTATAAAAGAGGACTTCAAAAGTTGCATTGTAGAAGTCCGAATTGAGCAGATATTCAGAGGGATTTAATTTTGATATTGAGCTCACACCATCTCTCTATCATTTCCCTCAAATTGTGCAATCATTCATTACCAATGTCAATGTAACCTATCCACATCAATACATACAATTTTCTCATATCTCATATCTTCTACTTTGTCATGTACCACTCAAAATAGTGAACTTCTCTCACGTGTTTCTTAGTTTATACTTAATCATTTGATGTGATTTAAGTTGATATATACTTGATGGACTCTCTATTTTTTTGTTATAAAGTTTCATAATTATTATCTCAGCCAATCTTGAGTTATGAGCTAAGTAGTGTTCACTACTCTGCATATTACTAGTATCGAAAAATGTCGAGATTTACCTCTAACTATCTAAGCATCATTCCCTGAGCATGATCCCTTACTTCAAGTCACACTACTTGCAAACATTAGCTATCGAAGTTAGTCAGATATGCCAAAAAGTACCTTATTCAATTGTTAGCAGAGAGGGAGTACTATTCATTTCTTTGAGCAAGTGTAGTGACCAAAACAACAAGTTTTGGTTCATAGTTGAAACTCCCACTCATCTCTTTTGATCCAATGATTTGAGGATCATATTTCAAAGTAATCGGATGGTTATTTGTGCTTACTCGAAATCTCAAGAGATCAACTGTGCACTCAACTCAGTTTTGGCTGATGTGGTGTAGGAATTTGCAACATCGTCTCATCTCTAGAAGCTGTCTACCATCTCCTCCAACAGGGGTATCAGAGCAACATAAAGGTAAAATGGGAGATGGATTTCCATCATTCATTGACAAATTGGATAGGGGAGACTATCTAGCTTGGTGCCTAAGGATGCAGGCTTACCTCCAAGGAAAAAGCATGTATGGATACATATCTAGAGATGAAGAAATTCCAACTCTTAGAAGCAAACATCAACCTACAAGAGAAGAGAAAGAGAGACTAGTTGCATGGTGTGCAAAGGATGCTCTAGGGAGGTCTTATATACTCAGATCAATATTTAATTTCATGTTACCTCATATTAGGAATCGCAAGACTTCCGAAGATACTTGGGAAGTACTATCTTCATACTTCTCATCAAGTACAAGGGCTAGGAAGAGCCATCTTTGGATGGAGTTCACAATCTTTGGATGTAGCTGATCAACAAGGGAGTATTGGAGAAGAAATAGAAGAGGGGTAGATTGTAAGGCATATCATAAATTGCATCAAGGCTGATTACAAATGGTAGTCCTTTACCAGTGTAATGGACCTATATATGGACATGTAGATACCTCACCTGAATACATTCATGGGGCAACTCTTCACACATGAGACAAAGCTCAACAAGAAAGGAGATACTTTTGGGGGTAATCAATCTTTTTCCCTTTACATAGATAAAAATAAGAGTAAAGATAAAGGCACAAGTAAGAAGAATGAAGAAGAGGCAAGTATCTCTCAAGCGAATTGGTTTGCTGCTTTTTGGTTCTTTTTTATAAATATCATATCAAGTTGTCTCATTTCATGAATGTGATTTGTTGCAGGACTACATATGTAGATGGTTTGATCCCTCTGGGAATGTGTATGGTAGTGGTGTGGGACAATTTTGTATTTGGCTCATATATGGCCGTGGTTCACCACAATTTTGTATTTGCTTTGTATATGGGCAGTTTTTGCCACGTTTTGTATTGGGCTCATATATGGTAGTGGTTTGCACACTTTTCTACACGATTCATTTATGGAATATATATCTCTTTTGTACATTGTTCACTTATGGAATATCTCTTTTGTACATGGTTCATGGTTCATTCTACTCATCTCTTTTATGTTCATCTGTTCTCCTTTATCAAATCATGTTTTGGTTGCAGATCATGAAGACCCTAAATTGGCTACCATTAGAGTACATGTCACATGTAGTCCGCTTACTCTTGGGTTGAGTGTATTGTCTTTGGCTACACAACAACATGGTAATGTGGCTTTGGCAAGAGCATGTTATTATCTCTTGATTGCAGTATTACAAATTGACACTTTAAAATTAACAATAATCATATTAGAAATGGAATATCAAGGTTGGGCTAAAAATTAAGAAGCTAACATAGTAAGTAGTATAAATGGGGCTTGAATAATTCCCAAATTTGTTGAATAGGCCTTCAAGGACTTACTGATGCCTATACGGGTTATTGGATACCAACCTGCATACCATGGAGTATATCGATGCTAGTGGGGAATTAGCGATGCGTATAGAGATGCACACACTGATGCCTATAGTGATGTTTTTGTACTAGCATGCATATAAAATCCTATATTAACATTGAGGCAAAAATACACCTGTGAATTTGCATCAATATAGAGGCTAGTATACCCCTCATATGTTGTAGTCATTATACTCTGCGTCAACCAAAGAGAGAAAACTTCAATTGAAGAATGAACTAAAAATTATGAGGAAGACTCCTAGTAGCATCATGGATGATTAAATTCTAAAGATTAAAGAAGTAAGTGATGCAATGGGATCTATAGGTTGTCACATAGATGAAGATGACATAGTTGCATATGCATTGAATAGGCTTAGGGATGATGAGAAGTGCAAGGCTCTCACTATTTTTGTATATATCAAAGATAATATTCCCTACTTTGAGAACTTATTGGCCTTAATTATTAGTGAAGAGATGAGTATTTGAGGATGAAATGCAAAAGGGCATTGATGCCCAAGCATTTTGTGTAGGTAATAGAAGAGGTACATGAAGAAACCAAGTCAGAGGCATAGGATTTCATGGAAGAGGTTCAAATGGAGACTTTGATCAAGTCCAATGGAACAATCTCTCTTCATCAAGAGGAAGAGGAAAGTTTAGAGGAAGACGAGGAAGGCACAATCAAACTCGAGACAAGAACAACTCAGAAGGATGCTAGATTTGTGCCAAGTATTGCAACTATGCAAAGGATTGCTATCAATAATTCATCATAATAGGGCAAACTAATTATGTGTCTACTTCAATTAAGGATGAAAGTATGCAATTTATGATGTAGAAAAGAAAACTACAAAACACAAGGCTCAACCACAAGGTACAATGATAGTGGATGTAGTAGTCACATGAGATGGAACAAGGAATTCTTCTCAAGTATGCATATACCTTCAACACATGGGCATGTGGAGATAGATGATGGTAGTCTCCATGCTATAACAAATATATGTTATGTGATGGTGGATGGGTCCCATCATGCTAAGCATTTGAAGGATGTTCTTCATGTTCCCACAATCACAAGCAACCTTGTTTTTGTGGAGCAAATGATTCAGAGAGGATTTCAAGTAAAATTCAACCATAAGAGATGCTTTGTGAGAGACCCTAAATAAGGGAGTAGATTGGTTGACAAGACAAAAGATAGGAAGGCTATTCACACTAGATATGAATCCAAAATTCAACCAAATTACCCACTTCACCTATGGAAGTAGGAAGGTGGAAAAAGTGGAACTTTGGCTCAAAAGGTATGGAAAAATGGATATCAAGACGTTGAAAAATATGAAGAAGAAGGTACTACTTCTTGTATTACCAAATCATTATAATCCAAATCTCAAGAATATGTGTGAAGCGTTCCAATTGGGTAAGCAAATAAGGCTACCTTACAAGACGGGTGTTTGGGGGCCAACAAAGGAGAGCTCCATTGGAAGTTAAGTCTGCTAGAGTAGTCAATTTAAGGAATGTAGAATATGGTATAGTGAATGTTTGAATTGGGAAAATAAATATAAGGCCTTTGTAATACAGACCCTTGACCATCCCAAAAGCCCATTGGTAGTTTTATCCCAATATTAGTTAACACGAGTTTAACATTTTAACACTGGCCGCAGCCATGGGGCATGGAGAAGCCCGTTTGAGAGTAGATTAAGGTTTGAAGAAGAATCCTATGATATATGCATGTAATGTGTTCCGAAGAAGATGCTGAGGAGTGGGACATGATTCGTGACGAGCAGCAGCAGACTCCTGATCGATATCGCCAGCAACGAAACGCCGCAGCCACACGTCTAGACACAATTGGACCGTCACATTTGGGCAGCAGCGGATATGACACGATGCGTCATGAGTTTGTAAGTACCATTTCATTTATTGAATTTATTTGTGTTAAATTTCTCATATATGTTTCTCTAATCTTTTTATATTTGTTTCACGACCTGGCAATGGGTTGTCCTCCAACACGAACGGAGGAGTCTTACGGATATAGTCATGGGTTGACTGCACTATTGCAGGACTTGGAGGGACGCGGTGCGCTAGTTTCATGGGAGCGTTTACGATGAGGTAATTTACTTATAAACTTGGTTTTTACTTGTTGTTTGTAATTTTCATGTGAATTTATCTCATTCTAGTAATGTTCTTTGTTGTAGGATAGTTGATATGGAACCTTCTTTGCATGTGTATGGCAGTGGAAGACCAATATTTTGTATTTGATTTCCATATGCCAATACATTGCTTTGCCACATTTTGTAAAAGCATCATATATGACAGTGGTTTACCACACTCTTGTACATGCTTCATTATTGAAATATATAACTTCTTTTGTACATGGTTCATTGTTCATTCTGATTATCTCTTTTGTGTAATACTCTGTTTCATGAAATCATATTTCGGTTGTGATTAGAGTATACATCACATGTACTCGGTTTTTTTTGGGCAGAGTGTATTGTCTTTTGTTAAGCAACATCATGGTAATGTTGCTGTAGCAACAGACAAAACATTCTGCCCAAAAAAAATTTTGCAGGTATGGTCATCGGTATACACGACGGTGTGGGCGCGATTTCTGACGACTGGCGGATCAATTCAGTCGTCTCGCTAACGGCGCACGCAGGGTGACTATGCAGGACAGGTACAAGTTTTAAGTTTTCCTAGGGTCCGTAAGGTGAAGCGTTCCTATAAAGTTCAATTGCGTCAAAATAAGAAGGTGGGATAATCTTTTCACTAACTATTTGCTCTTTTATAGTTTCGTTTGTTTCTTCTTGGATGTTTTCTTCGTTTCTATCTATAGTTGGAGGAAAAGGTTCTTCACTAACACTAGGAGGAACAGTAGAAAGTAAAGTTATACTTGTCCTAGGATCATACAAAGATTCTTCTACTATTACTTCTTTTATTAATTCTTTATCTTCTACTGGTTTTGGAAACAACAATTCAAAAGTTGATGAAGGTAGAAAGGTGTTACTAGAAGAATTTTCTTTAGACATAAAAGATGATACTAAATTAATAACCAAAGTCCTATACAACCTCAAGGATGATGTTTATAAATGGCAGTCTAAAAGATAGCCTATACAAGCTAATAAAAGTTTCAAACTAAGGACAATCTCTGCTTTTCAAACTTCAGGTCACATGTGTATCTCCAGTTCGCCAATAGCTTTCTTCAGTTCACCAAGAGGCTGCAATTCTTCATAAATCAAATCTGAAAAAAAGACATGAACTTGTGAGCACGTACTCCCTTCTTAAGTAGATGTGAGTAACTCACCATAGCCTACATTTTTCTTTAGATAACTCAACCAATTTACCAAATTCAACTTCTCTTTAACTCATCCACATTCAACAAGAATTTAGGCGTGGGATTTTTCTTTTAGATCTTTTCTCAATTTCAACCAACCAATTAATTATTCAATGGACCATAGACTTTAGATTCAATTTAACTTTTCACTTCTTCTTTTTGTATTTATTTAAATACTAGACTTTAGAATAAATACTATATCTTAGTCGAAAATTAATTTAATCCATTTATATTCATTTTATAACCATAGGCTTAATGAAAATAATTAAATAATATATTTTTCTATTTAAATAATTTTTCTAAGGTTCCATATGAAATAATTAACCTATTTAATAATTTATTTATAGACTACAACCCACTTATTTTATCATTTAACCTTAGGTTTACCATACAACTAACTTCAAATCACATCAATTAACTTTAACTAACCCATAAACCTATTTTCTAACCTTTCATAATCCTCTAGGGTGAATATTTAACCCTTACTTAATCATACATTTTAACTAGAACCCTAAAATTGATGCTCAAAACATATATTTAACCCTTAATTACCCTTGCATTTAAGCTAGAACCCTAAAAAACATGTTCAAAACCTATATGTAACCCTTAAATACCCTTACATTTACTTTCAAAACATAAATATACCCTTAACTAACCCTTGAATTTTTATCTAAACCCATAAATATACTCAAATAAATACTTCCCATCTTGATTTTGGTCAGCAAACTTCTTTTCCTGCAAAATTAAAGTCAAATATTAGTCAAAATTTCATAATTTAACCAAACTTATATCAATCAATTAATCTTTTAATTTTTGTAAGATCTTAAGAGTAATAAATTCTCTCCGACATCTGCCCCCACTAAACCTGCACATCGTCCCGATGGGCCAACCTGCAGATTCAAAGAAGGCAATATCAAATTCTTTTTTGAAAATTATTCATGACTCAAATGCAAATAGTCTATAAAAAATGCTTCTATCATTAGTACATCTTCTGATAGCAAAGAAAAACTTATAAAATTATGAAAGCTTGAATTTCAACCTTTTCGTTCAATGCATGAGTTGGAAAACAGGTTTTAGAAAGAAACTATAGAAGTCATTCAAATAGTGTTCGTACTAACTCTTCTATTAACTCTGTTCATAAGTAAAGCATATGTTATATAAGCCTTCTATCCTCATCTCCTAGCCACTTGCCATTAAGATACAAAAACTAATTCCCCTCTAGCATACATCCGCCTTATATAGCCCGCTTTTTAATGCAGAAGTGATTTCAAGACCACAACTCATTCATTCAAACGATTTAATGTTTCTTTCATCTCTTTTTTCATCATAATTTTTCTTTTTTTCATTTTTTTTTCTTTTTTTTCATATGCAGCAACCATTAATGTACTGCTTTCAATTTTTCTTCGCAACTTTTTTTTATGAAGGGGAAAGGCTTAACCCCTAATCAGAGCAAAGGATCTAGAGGTAAGCTAAAAGCGGAACTAGGATCTCTTTAGCAAAATGGATCAGATTCAAGGAAGCTTACCTATATAAAACAAGTTTACTCCTACTAGGAGTTGCAAGTTAAGGGTTCCTTCAACTATTCATCTGACAGCCATAGATCTCTAATCCCTATCTTCTCTTCAAACACATTCCTACTTCAGTGAAAATTCTACTTTCATAATTTTAAGAATTTTCTTAACCTATCTGAAGACTGTACATATTCTATCATGAAATGCATGAACTTTCATAATAAATTGAAACATAAATCAGGTTTAGAACTTTTTCACCTAATCTATATTGACTCCATCTTCAGCTCTCTTTACGTTCATCAAAACTTTTGGCAAAAAATCTTCAATTACTTTGATGAATTCATCTTCAGAACTTGTAAGCACTCATAAAGTAGAAGCTACAAAACAAGTAATCTTCATTATCATTTATCTTGCAAATAAAAATTCATATGATTCACCTTCATCATGTCACAATTTTCATCATAAGAAGTCATAGTGGGTATAATTCATAAACAAAATTCATAAATCCATAAATTCATAAATTCATAAATTCATAAATTTCACATTAGCTTTTTCAACCTTTGAAACAAAGTTCATAAATTTCAGAAAAAATCATAATGTTCATAGTATAATATAACCATCATATTTGTTGTAAACAAAATCATTTCATTCAAAATATTCATCATTTCATTATAATATTGTTCTTCATAATTGTTCATCATAATAGATTTCTTTTTATTTGTGAAAGAAAGAAAATCATAAGTTCATCATAAGTTTAGTAACATCATTTTGATAATACTATTTATAATGAGAAAGCTTATTATCAATAGAAAAGCATAAAATATGGGTATTCTCATCATAAGAATGAAATTCATAGTGGGTAGTATATCAGCATAATTATTATCATCCTATCTCAATGGATAATTATATTTTTAGTATAGAATAGCATCTTTGGTATCATAAGTTTAAGAAATGACAAGCATAATGATCAAACTTATTTGCAAGCATATTATGCATATAATTTCAAACATGTTTTAGTTTAATTTATAATCAACAAACTTTGTGTTTTCATATTTTAGTATTCTTTTGGTTAAGTAAATCATAATGTAAAACTTTCTCATAAGCTTTTAACTAACTTTGCCAAGCATAAAAACTTCATAAAAAAAAACAATTTAGGTATATGTTTCTCAACTTTCGGAAAACAGGCATATATACACCAAGCAATAACAAAAATTAAAAGTTTTATCTTCAATAAACAATTCCATCACAATAAAACTATTCTCTTAAATTCTTCTCCTTTTTCTTAACTTTAGATAAATTTTTGATATTATTTTCAATCTTGCATATGGCTTCTTGTATCCATTTTTCCATATTCCTGTCATGTTCTAATTGAATTTTGAAGATTTTTATCTTTAGATGTTTGTACTATTCTTTCATTATTTTTAGTTTTGTCACATTTATTGTCATTTTCTATGACTTTAGGTTTTGTTTTGACCTCATGTATGTCTTTGTTTCCATCACTTGATTGTTCATTTTCATCATCTTTTATCCTTACATTTTCTTCTTTCATAATCTTTTCCAATGTATCTTGATCCTTAGATGTAGTTTGAATATCAATGTTACTCATAGATTTAGGTTTAATAAGGTTTTGATCCTTGTTCAAGCATTCACTTTTAGTCACTATCTTGGTGTTTATAAAATTTGATTGACATACATTGCTTTCTTCATCATGACTCTTTGGTTTCCATTGTATTTGAATTTTGGTTTTAGGACTAAATTTTGTTTCGTTAAAATAGTCTATCATCCCTCCTCGACCTAAATTTAAACGCAAAGGTAGTTGTGTTTGATAATCGCAAATCTTTAGGTCATGTGAAATGACTAAGTGAATTTGACATGCATTACTATAAGCAACACAATCCTCATACCTATGACCTAGTTGGTCACACCAAAAACATCTTAAGGGATATACTTTTCTATTCATAGGCCTATAGGTGAATCTCCTATATTCTTTCTTATGGGATTCATTAGGCAACTTTGGGGATAAACTTTTTTCATGTTTGCACTTGCATTTAGGTAGATCATTGACTTGTTTGGTCAAATCATCTATTTGGATCTTTAATTTTTTAACAATTTCTTGTAAAATCCCACACATCACACTATTTGAATTTGAAAACTCACTTAACTTGTCAATTAACAGAAATACTTCTTTAAATTTTGCTTGATTTGATGAGTTTAGCTTATCCTCTAAATCTTTGACTTGTGTTTCAAGTCCCAAATTTGCATTCTTAATTAAACCCTCCATAGAAGAGTTCTTTTTATGTGTGTTTAAATTATTTGCTTTCTTTTTACCCATTGATATTTGAGAAAAAAGAAGAATTAGAGGATAGATCAATACCTGCAATCTGAATCGAAGAAGAGGCTCAAAATAGTGCTTTCTGTGAAATTCAATACATTTATTGATTTGAATCAAAACCTAAATACATAGTTTGCTAAAATGGGTGCAAACGTTTTGTGCATCAATTGTTGATGAAAGGGGTGGCGTGACGAGGTTCTCCTACTTGGCAATCTTCGTGGAGGCGCTCAGGTCACAAGACCAGCCCTCGACACCAAGAAGATTGCAAGCTCACGTAAATGCCACAACTTCCAGGGATGAAGACGCAGCTGCACTGATGTAGAATCGTATGAATGTATATGCAATGCAAAATTTAAAATGTATACCTGAGCTGCAAGGCCGTTGGTTTCACGTCGGGTTCAAAGTGTGGGCGCGATTTCTGACGACTGGCGGATCAATTCAGTCGTCTCGCTAACGGCACACGCAGGGTGACTATGCAGGACAGGTACAAGTTTTAAGTTTTCCTAGGGTCCGTAAGGTGAAGCGTTCCTATAAAGTTCAATTGCGTCAAAATAAGAAGGTGGGATAATCTTTTCACTAACTATTTGCTCTTTTATAGTTTCATTTGTTTCTTCTTGGATGTTTTCTTCGTTTCTATCTACAGTTGGAGGAAAAGGTTCTTCACTAACACTAGGAGGAACAGTAGAAAGTAAAGTTATACTTGTCCTAGGATCATACAAAGATTCTTCTACTATTACTTCTTTTATTAATTCTTTATCTTCTATTGGTTTTGGAAACAACAATTCAAAAGTTGATGAAGGTAGAAAGGTGTTACTAGAAGAATTTTCTTTAGACATAAAAGATGATACTAAATTAATAACCAAAGTCCTATACAACCTCAAGGATGATGTTTATAAATGATAGTCTAAAAGATAGCCTATACAAGCTAATAAAAGTTTCAAACTCAGGACAATCTCTGCTTTTCAAACTTCAGGTCACATGTGTATCTCCAGTTCGCCAATAGCTTTCTTCAGTTCACCAAGAGGCTGCAATTCTTCATAAATCAAATCTGAAAAAAAGACATGAACTTGTGAGCACGTACTCCCTTCTTAAATAGATGTGAGTAACTCACCATAGCCTACATTTTTCTTTAGATAACTCAACCAATTTACCAAATTCAACTTCTCTTTAACTCATCCACATTCAACAAGAATTTAGGCGTGGGATTTTTCTTTTAGATCTTTTCTCAATTTCAACCAACCAATTAATTATTCAATGGACCATAGACTTTAGATTCAATTTAACTTTTCACTTCTTCTTTTTGTATTTATTTAAATACTAGACTTTAGAATAAATACTATATCTTAGTCAAAAATTAATTTAATCCATTTATATTCATTTTATAACCATAGGCTTAATGAAAATAATTAAATAATATATATTTTTCTATTTAAATAATTTTTCTAAGGTTCCATATGAAATAATTAACCTATTTAATAATTTATTTATAGACTACAACCCACTTATTTTATCATTTAACCTTAGGTTTACCATACAACTAACTTCAAATCACATCAATTAACTTTAACTAACCCATAAACCTATTTTCTAACCTTTCATAACCCTCTAGGGTGAATATTTAACCCTTACTTAATCATACATTTTAACTAGAACCCTAAAATTGATGCTCAAAACATATATTTAACCCTTAATTACCCTTGCATTTAAGCTAGAACCCTAAAAAACATGTTCAAAACCTATATGTAACCCTTAAATACCCTTACATTTACTTTCAAAGCATAAATATACCCTTAACTAACCCTTGAATTTTTATCTAAACCCATAAATATACTGAAATAAATACTTCCCATCTTGATTTTGGTCAGCAAACTTCTTTTCCTGCAAAATTAAAGTCAAATATTAGTCAAAATTTCATAATTTAACCAAACTTATATCAATCAATTAATCTTTTAATTTTTGTAATATCTTAAGAGTAATAAATTCTCTCCGACAACGGTACTCCCAGTAGTGTCATCGGAATAATCGTCGGTACACCCAGCAGGCTTCGGTATAGGCCATGGTACCTCCAGCAGAAGCGTCGGTATGAGCGTCGGTATTTTCGATGCATATACTGACGCTTATACCGACGCATATACCGACGTTTATACCGAGGCTTTGGTACCGACGCGCACATCGACTTCTACACCGGTATCGCGACAAATAAAGCCGCGTTCATTTTCCTCGGTAAAAACCTCGGTATACCATCGATCTGTTGTAGTGGTTCAAGTCAAACCTGACAGTATCGTCATCTCATTTTTCTTATTGTACACATGTGATCACTTTTGAGTAGGTCTAGCATCATGTATCGAGTTTTATATAGAGTCACCCAAGTACTTAATGATTGTGGTTGCATAATGAATTCGATATGTTAACATAATTCACTATAAAAAGGAAGCACTTTTATGTTTCAAATAAAAATGATCCTCTAACTAGAAAAGGTAGATGCTAAAACCAAGAATTGTGTACACATCCTTAAGTATGCCTAGCATCAAATGAGGATGATGTCAACAATACTCATAGAACTAGATTGGCAACGCACACATCATATATAAGATTCCTTAATATGATGTCAAGAACCTTAACAGTCTTACTAATCATTCTCAAACAATATTTGATTAACTTAATGGTAACTACAAATGTTTTAAATCATGTAGTTTTTACCATTGCCATTCATATAAACCCACGTGCATCATATATCCAGATGCTCTTATATATTTATATTCACTCTCTATATAAAGCATTCACTAAAATTATTACTAAGATAACTTTAGTGATGATATCTATATTAAAACATGTTCTTATTAAGCAGGAGATTGATGATATTGGACAAGCTTCACACAAAGGCTGATGAGGATGAACACCCCAATTTGATAGGTAGATCCTTCAGTGCAACTTTGACAACATCCTTTCAATTGCTAAGATCCAGTTGATATGTGCTACAAACATAATCCACAAAATCATCACTCCTTAACAAAGAACGAAGGGCATAAACTTGCCCATTCCTACTGCCCTCTATTTGGTTCATCACAAGTCGTGTTTTACTATAGATCACGAGACCCTCACAGTTGTTATGAAGGATATCATACCTTACAAAGCCATTTTCAAAAAGGAAGTTAGCACACTTAAGCACATCTTCAACAAGATCAGCATGTACAAGTGTGCATGTTCCACCTGGAAGGAGAAAAAGGAAAGTCATTTTGTCAACCCCATACTCAAACCTATATAATTTTAAAGGTAGATCCTCTACTACAACTTTGGCAAAATCCTTTTGATTGCTAAGATCCACTTGATATTTTCTGTTAACATAATCCACATAATCACCACTCCTTAACAAAAAATGAAAGGAATTAACAGATATGAGTAGAGGAGGTGTATATATATCTTCATGGATTAGTTGCATTGTCCGACTTGGAGGGATGTGATAGAATCATTTCATGGGATTTGTCTCATTTTATGAATGTGATTTGTTTTGCAACTTCCGAAATGGTTTGATCCCTCATGGAATGTGTATGTTAGTGGTGTGCCACAATTTTGTATTTGGCTCGTATATGGCAGTGGTCCATTAAAATTTTATATTTGTTTCCTATATGAGAGTTGTTGCCACATTTTGTAGTTGGCTCATATATGGTAGTGGTTTGCCACCCTTTTGTACACGGCTCATTGATGGAATATATATCTCTTTTATACATGGATCATTTATGGAGCCTCTCTTTTGTATATGGTTCATGGCTAATTTTTCTCATCTCTTTTATGTTCATGTGTTTTGTTTTTATCAAATCATGTTTTGGTTGCAAATCATGTAAACCCAAAATTGGCAAGCACTATATTACATGTCATATGTACTAAATTTCTTCTTGGGCATAGTGTATTGTCTTTCGCTACACAATAGCATGGAAATTCTAATTTGGCAAGAGACAACACACTCTGCCCAAAAAATATTTTTGTTATATATGGTCGTCAGTATAGGTGATGGTATAAGCCTCGGTATGTCCGAGCATATACCAATGCCTATATTGATGGTTTTTCCCAGGGACTTATGAATGCTTATACCGGTGAATGAATACCGATGTGCATACCATGGAGTATACGGATGCCACTAGGGAATTACCTATGCGTATATCAATGCACATAATGATGTCTATACTAATGTTTTGTACTAGCATGCATACCTGCACCTATATTGATGCCGAGTCAAAAATATACCCGTGTATTTGAATCAGTATAGGGGCTCCTATACCCCTCATATGTTGTAGTGACTATACTCTACTTCAACCAAAGATAGAAAACTTCAATTGAAGAATGAAAAAAAAATTTGAGGAAGACTCCTAGTAGCATCATCAATGATTAAATTCCAAAGATTAAAAAAGTAAGTGACGAGATGAGTATTTGAGTATGAAATGCAAAGGGGCATGGATGCCCAAAGATGTTTTGCAGGTAATAGAAGAGGTACAGGAAGAAACTTAGTCAGAGGCGTAGGAGTTCATGGAAGAGGTTCAAATGGAGCCTTTGATCAAGGCCAAGGGAACAATGTCTCTTCATCACGAGAAAGAGGCAAGTTTAAAGGAAGAGTAGGAAGGAATCCCAAACTCGAGACAACAAAAACAACTCAGAAGGATGCTACATTTGTGCCAAGTATTGAGACTATGCAAAGGATTGTTATCAATAATTCATCATAAAAGCGCAAGGTAATTCTGCATCTACTTCAAATAAGGATGACAATATGCAAGTTATTATGTAGACAAGTAATTACAAAACACAAGGGTCAATCATAAGAGACAATGATAGTGGATGTAGTAGTAACATGAGATGCAACAAGGAATTCTTCTCAAATATGCATATACCTTCAACAAATGGGCATGTGAAGATAGATGACGGTAGTTGCCATGCTATAACAAATATACGTTATGTAATGGTGGATGGTTCTCATTATGCTAAGTGTTTGAAGGATGCTCTTCATGTTCTCGCAATCACAAAGAGCCTTGTTTTTGTGGAACATAGGATTCAAAGAGGATTGCAAGTAAAATTCAACCACAAGGGATGCTTTGAAGGAGACCCTAAATAAGGGTGGAGATTGGTTAACAACACAAAAGGAGGGAAGGCTATTCACACTAGATGTAAATCCGAACTTCAACCAAACTACCCACTTCACCTATGGAAGAAGGAAGGTGGCAAAATTGGAACTTTCGCATAAATGCTATGGACAAATGGATATCGAGAGGTTGAAAAATATGGAGAAGAAGGTATTACTACTTATATTACCAAAACATTATAATCAAAGTCTCAAGAACGTGTGTGAAGCTTTTTAATTGAGTAAGCAAAGAAGGCTGCCTTATAAGAGAGATGTTTGGGGGCCAACAAAGGAGAGATCCATTGGACTAAATAGGTACTTTGTAACCCTCATTGATGATTGCACAAGGTTGACTTGGCTTTATAGCATGAATCATAAATCATATGTATTCTATTACTTCAAAAATATCAAAGATATTGTAGAGAAAGAGCGTGATGTATACATAAAATTTCTAAGGTATGATGGGGGGGGGGGGATACTTCTCTCATTATTTCTCTCTTTTCTTCGACTCAAATGTCATCGAAAAACAACTCACATGCAGGTACACACAAAAAAGGAATGGTGTAGCAAAAGTAAAAAAATATGAATTCTTGTGTGGAGAGAGTTCAAGCACCACTTTATATTTAGAAATTAAGAAAATTCTTGTGGTATCTTAATCCCAAGGATTTCGTCAACCCTATTACCATTGTTCCTTTTAGTACCCTTCCGATAGGGCACTCCTTCTTCCATTTGTGCTTTTCCTTAAAAGGGACTAACACTTATTCTTGACTCTATAGCTTTGGGGTATGATCTCAAATCGTACCGAGCTTCTTTCGCATTGGTACTATAGGTCCTTGCATTCGTAAAATTTCTACACAATCGTTTTAAGCCCTTTGGAGGCTCTCCTTTTTTGCTAGAAAACTTTGAGAGATCGGGAACCAAATGTAACCATTTTATCTACTTTTGCTGCCCACTTGTAATGGTTACTAACCACATAGTGTTTTCCCATCTGATTCCAAGCTCACTGAAGGGATACCACTAAGGAAGATCCCTTAGGGTAGATTGGGATGGATGAAAATAGACAAATGAGGAATTTCGGACCTTGCCACCTTGCTGCACTTAACAACATGTGGTTACATATCTTCTTGCAAATAAAATTTGGACACAATTCCCTATGGTTTATCCGAGCTTTAATATGCGTGTGATCTTCTTAGTCATACCTTCCACATCCAAAATTCCAATTTCACACACTTCCTTAGGCGTGGAGCTATCCCATTTGATTATAGGAATTCCTCTCAAGTTGGGGTTACCCATCCATGGAAATTTATATTAATTCTATTCATTTAATTATTTCAACATTGGATGGTTTCAAATAATCAAGAAAATAGATGATGGAGAAAATTAAGAATGTATTGATCACCGTCGTTCTATCCACAATATTTAATGGCAAAATTTTCTCGTATTGAAGTTTCAAGTCCAATTTATTAAGAACTTTGTCCCACTTCTATCTCAAAGAGTTCAAATTACCCTACCACGTGACCACTTCTAAGGAAACCAAGTCTTGGTAACCTTGTTCATGGATAAACTAGAGAGGCGATTAAGATGTGGTTCATGAGGTAGATTTAGATGAAACATTTCGAATATTGAGGTAGACCAGAAGATGCATGTGCATGAACAAATATTAGAGATACCTCCCGCCTCATTTTGAATCAAGGCATTATTTTCATCCACAAACATCCATAGTGTCAGGGGAGCACTAGATTGTGCTCTCTGACTTCACTAGACAAGATTTCGAAAACACACTTATGATTACAAGAACACCAACGTAGGGAAAACGATACAAGAAGACGTAGCTAATACAAGATGTCCCAGAACCTGGAACCCATACGTATGGAAAACTAGAATAGAGATGATACAGGAGATCCCACAGCCCGGTGTCGTCGAGATTTTCTCTCCTCTCCCACTTGTGAAGGCCTACAAAAAACATATTTGGTGAAGGTAGCCGGAATTCCCCGAGAAGTCCAGGATGCATCAAAGGATGTCAAAGGATGCATCAAGGATGATCCAATATGACCTTCATCCAACATGCAAGTTGGGATTCCCATCAATTGGGTAATGCACGCTTGGCTTCTCCTCATAACGGGGGCCTTACAAAATGTGCATACAATCATGAGGGGTAGACATTGATCATATACTAACAATATACCTATCTATATTCACATATATATACATATACACATATATATACACATGCATATATATATATATATATATATATATATATATATATATATATATATATATATATATATATATATATATATATATATATATATATATATATATATATATATATATATATATATATACATGTTTTAGTTCTAGGTCATTTGGATTAGGGTTTTAGGGTTTAGGCATACATATAACTTAATTAAGAGGATCAATCAAGAAAAAATCCGAATATATAGATAAAATAGGATAGCTATATAGATTAGGGTTTTAAAGTTAGGGTTTTAAGTTTTTTTAGGTATTTAAGTATTTAGGTTTAGTATTTCAGATTTAAGTCTTTAAGAGTTAGATTTTTGAGAGTTAGATTTTTAGGTTTAATAAAAAAACAAATGTTCTAAAATGTCCATATTGTAGCAGATGGCTTCTTTGGATCCTGAAGAGAGAATGGCATGTCCTTGCACACAGTGCAAGTATCAAATTTATCCGAAACGACGGATTTCTACTGCACATGTTAGAGAGTATGGATCCTCTGATAGGAGTCGACTGGAAAACCTACGCTATCATTCCCATGATCCCCCAGGTGAGCAGATGGACCCAAACGACATTGCACCGGTAACCTCTCGTGGACAAAAGAGAGTAAAAAAGGACTTAGACGTACAAGCAAGCACTAATAATATTACACAGAATGAACATATGGAAGAGATGCTTGAAGCATTTTATGAGATGGATGAAGATCATAATGGTGAAGAAGGTGTCGAGAGTTTCATGGACACAATAGAAATTCCACGATCACAAGTTGATGAAGAATATGAAAACATGCGAAGATTAGCTCGTTTACCACTTTACGATGGAGCAAAGATATCTGTACTACGTGCTTCACTGGCGATGCTCAATCTGCAATCCATTTATGGATGGTCAGATAGTAGTGTTAGTGAATTGTTCAGGTAAGTGGAGAACAAATTGGCTTTCATTGTTGTATCATAATAACTTCATTTACTAATATCATTTTAATTGCTTATTGCAAGCTTCTTAAAGATCAATTTTTGTCAGAGGGCAATGACATGCCTCCAACTCGTGGAGATGCAAAAAAACTTTTACAGTCCATTGGAATGGATTATACTAAAATTCATGCTTGTCCAAATGATTGTATTCTCTTTCGGAATGAGTATGAGCATCTCCACGTATGTCCAAAGTGTGGAGAAAATAGATTTAGAGAAGACGTTATAGGCGAAGCAATCTCCGCTGTTTGTATGGTAGAGAAATACTTTCCCACAAGTATTCTCACTATTCAACTTCATTTACTGGTTCATGTAGTAGATGAAGTTCCAATAGCAGGAAGTGTCCATAGTCGATGGATGTTCTTCTTAGAGCGCTTTATGAAGACATTAAAAGGGTTTGTTCGACAAAGAGCACGTCCAGAGGGTAGCATGGTAGAGGGATGGCTTGTACAAGAATCTCTTGTATTCATAACTGAGTTTCTACATATATCGGATCCCAAAATGCCTCGCTTATGGAGCGATGATGAAGATGTTCGTCTCGTAGGCGATGAACCACAAGGTAAAGAATTGCAAAGAAAAATGGATGCAGCTTTCAGAGAGAAGGCAATGAAGTTTTGCATAGTTAACTCTGAGCCTATTCAAAAGTGGTTAGAAAGGTATGAACTTTCCAAGGAAACTAACGCAAAGGAAAGAGCTCAGTTTCGAAGAAATCGTTCCACTAGATTTTTACCTCTTCCAGAAAATCTTCAACCTCTCATACCTTTTCCAACGAGCAGATGGCTAGATGCAGCGGGTGAAGATATTTTTGAAGAAGAAGAAGAACTCGCAAAAGGATATGATTGGGAGTATATTAAATACGGTGCACTATGGTCTCATGGACGGCACTTTCGAGTTGCACGAATCGATCAAAATAGGTCTACTTTTGATAGTGGAGTGATGGTGAATTTTTTGCAAAAAAGTAGAGCGAGTGGAAGAGATGATAATGCTCTAGAAGGCGAGTTAGATTATTGTGGTGTGATTCAAGACATTTTGAAACTATCTTTTAGATAGTTTGATTACTTTGTTTTTGATGTGAAATGGTTCAAAGTAGTCACCTCTGGAAGAAATGCAACAGTGAGACGCGATAAGAGCAATTTGCTTCAAGTAGATTCCACAAGATTATGGACAGATGAAAGGGACACATTTGTACGTCCCGAACACTGTGAGCAGGTTGTTTTTATACCAGATTCAAAAGACCTAGAGTGGCTATTTGTTTTACAGGTCGCTCCACGTAGTAGACAAATTTTTGAAAACATAGATGTAGAAGAAAGTCCATCTCTAGTGGACTCAGAGATTCATTAGATAACTAAGGAGGAAGAGATCATTGTTCGAGAAGAAGAGGTCATTGAAGAAGAGGTCATTGTTCGAGAAGACGAAGCAATAGACGATGATCAGGAGGAAACCAGCAAAGCAAGCGATTTAGAAGCCATCAATATAGAGATAGATATTCTCAGTGCATCGGATCTTCAAGAGGATGTGACAATAGAGGACGTTGCAAAGCGTTATGGTTAGATGCTGAGGAGTGGGACATGATTCGGGACGAGCAATAGCAGACTCCTGATCGATATCACCAGCAGCAAAATACCGCAGCCACACGTCTAGACACGATTGGACCATCACATTTGGGCAGCAGCGGATATGACACGATGCATCATGAGTTTGTAAGTACCATTTCATTTATTGACTTTATTTGTGTTAAATTTCTCATATATGTTTCTCTAACCTTTTTATATTTGTTTCAGGAGCTGTCAATGGGTAGTCCTCCAGCACGAATGGAGGAGTCTTACGGATATAGTCATGGGTTCACTGCACTATTGCAGGACTTAGAGGGATGCGGTGCGGTAGTTTCATGGGAGCATTTGCGATGAGGTAATTAATTTATAAACTTGGTTTTTACTTGTTGTTTGTAATTTTCATGTGAATTTATCTCATTCCATTAATGTTCTCTGTTGTAGGACTGTTGATATGGAACCTTCTTTGCATGTGTATGGCAGTGGAAGACCAATATTTTGTATTTGATTTCCATATGGCAATACATTGCTTTGCCACATTTTGTAAAAGCGTCATATATGATAGTGGTTTGCCACACTCTTGTACATGCTTCATTATTGAAATATATAACTTCTTTTGTACATGGTTCATTGTTCATTCTGATTATCTATTTTGTGTCCGATAATACTCTGTTTCATGAAATCATATTTTGGTTGTCATTAGAGTACACATCACCTGTACTCGGTTTTTTTGGGCAGAGTGTATTGTCTTTTGTTAAGCAACATCATGGTAATGTTGTTGTAGCAAAAGACAAAACATTCTGCCCAAAAAAAATTTTGCAAGTATGGTCGTCGGTATACCCGACGGTACTTCCAGTAGTGTCAGGAATAACTGTCGGTACACCCAGCAGGCGACGGTATAGGTGACGGTACCTCGAGCAGAAGCCTCGGTATGAGCGTCTATATTACGGACGCATATACCGACGCTTATACCGACGCATATACCGACGCGTATACCGAGGCTTTGGTACCGACGCGCACACCGACTTTTACACCGGCGTCGCAGCAAATAAAGCCACGTTCATTTTCCTCGGTAAAGATCTCCGTATACCATCGATCTGTTCTAGTGTGATATCCTCCATATGAACACATAGATAAATAACTTTTGAATTAGTCGTCTTAATGAACAATGAAGAATCTACCTTGCTTGCATCAAAACCTTGGTCTTGCAAGTATGTGAAATGCCTATGGTACCAAGCTCTAGGAGCTTGCTTTAAACCAACTTTGCATCATATCCTCGTGGTTGAGCCATGTAGAGTTCTTCTATGATCCATCCATAATGGAATGCATTTTTAACATCTAACTGGTAAAAATTCCAATTCTTTGGAGTAGCAATACTTACTAAAACTCTGGTAGTTGGCATCTTGGCCACAGGTGAGAAGGTCTCCTCATAATCTACTCCATGGGTTTGAGCAAAGCCCTTTGCTAGTAGCTTGGCTTTATAATTGTTGATTGTCCTATTTTATTTGTTTTTCACTTTGTAAATCCACTTGGATTCTTTTACCTTCATGAAAGGTTTTTTGGGAACCAAATCCCAAGTGCTATTCTCTTGAAGTGATTCAATTTCTTCCTCCATAGCTTCTCTACTTTTGAGTTGACATCCTCTCATGTATGTGATTCTTCTTTGGTGAGATTTGGAAAATCATTTTCCAAATCATAGGGTAGCTTTACTTTCCTGTAATCATCCTTAAAGCAAGAGTTATTTTCATCAAATACCACATCCCTACTAACTATAATTTGTTTGTTCCTGGGATTATAATTTTGTTCATAGCCAATGAAGATGCATCTTTCAACTTTTGGATCAAGATTTCTCTCAGGGTATGTGTGCATAAGAAATGCACCCAAAGATCTTACAATGATCCAAAGAAGATTTCCTACCATTCCATACCTCATAAGGGGTCATTCCATTCAAAGACATGGATGGAAGCCTATTGATTAGGCAAGTGGCTGTGGAAAAAACCTCTTCCCAAAAGTAATTTGGGAGCTTTTTTTCATTCAACATCAATCTTTCAGCCTCTACTATTATTCTATTTCTTCTCTCTACAACTCCATTCTGTTAAGGAGTGTATCTTGTTGTAATCTTTCTCTTTATGCCTATGTTCTATGAGAAGAAGTCAAAATCATATGAGAAATACTCATTACCTCCATTAGATCTGAGCCTCTCCAAGCTTCTACCTATTCGATTCTCAACAAATGCCAAATACTTCTTGAAACAAGTGAAGAATTCATCTTTATGCTTCATAAAGTAAAATATTGTCCATCTACTATAGTCATCTATCAATGAAACATAATACTTGGACCGTGAGAATAATGGTTGTCTTCAAGGAACCCACAGATCTATGTGCACAAGCTCCAAGTAGTCTTCATACATGTATCCTCTTTTGTTGAATGGTTGCCTATGTGATTTGCCAAATTGGCGTGCTCCACATTTGTAAATCATGTTTTTCTTGGACACATTTGGAATGCCAAGCACACTCTGATCCCTTCATATTTGCTTCAATCTCCTTTCACCTATATGATCTAGTCTCTTATGCCATATCTCCAATTCAGATAAAGTTTGGTCTTTGTAGTTGAAGAGAGCAGTATTCCTAGTATCTTCAACATCAAATATAAAAACTCTACTAGATTTCTCACATTTTGCAATCCTCTTAAAGCCTTGCAAAAGGTCCTCCATATATGCTCCATGCGTTGTGAATCTAACCTCTGAACCCTTCTCAACAATCTATACAACGCTAATTAGGTTTCTGGTTATTATTGGCATACACAATACCCTACTTAAATGATTCATGATACCATCAAATGCTTTAACATTTCCGACCTTTTTTATAGAGTACCTAGTGTCATCACCTATCTAGACTCCATGCTTTCCTTTGGGCTCTTTAAGATCAGAAAAATGCTACATTGTCTGCTACATGATTCAAACAACCAGAATCAATATAGAATAGATAATCATCATCTTTACCTTGATTGGTTGTCATATTCATGAGTAATGGAGAAACCTCTTGATCATCTCTATAGTTGTGATAGTATCTTCTTCCTCTGAAGCCTCCTTGATAGTTCTTGTTGTATCCTTGGTTGTAATTGTGATGGTAGTTGTTTCCTCAATTATTGAACATTCCTCTTGATTGTCCATAGCCTCCTCTATGGAAGCCTTTTCCTCTCTGATTGTTTGTGTTTCTCAAGCACTCATCCATGGTATGATTCTTCAAGCCAAAAATGTTTCAAGCTGAAGAGTTGTATGATCTCCCCCTGCCGTATTTTGCTTCTCCACCCCTTCCTCTAGTACCTCTTCCTCTACCTATGAAGTTCGCTTGAGAGATACTTGCCTCTTCTTCATTCTTCTTACTTGTTCCTTTATCTTTACTCTTATTTTTATCTATGTAAAGGGAAAAAGATTGATTACCCGCAAAAGTATGTCCTTTCTTGTTGAGCTTTGTCTCATGTGTGAAGAGTTGCCCCATGAATGTATTCAGGTGAGGTATCTACATGTCCATATATAGGTCCATTACACTGGTAAAGGACTGCCATTTGTAATCAGCCTTGATGCAATTTATGATATGCCTTACTATCTACCCCTCTTCTATTTCTTCTCCAATACTCCCTTGTTGATCAGCTACATCCAAAGATTGTGAACTCCATCCAAAGATGGCTCTTCCTAGCCCTTGTACTTGATGAGAAGTATGAAGATAGTACTTCCCAAGTATCTTCGGAAGTCTTGCGATTCCTAATATTAGGTAACATTAAATCAGATATTGATTTGAGTGTATAAGACCTCCCTAGAGCATCCTTTGCACACCATGCAGCTAGTCTCTCTTTCTCTTCTCTTGTAGGTTGATGTTTGCTTCTAAGAGTTGGCATTTCTTCATCTCTAGATATGTATCCATACATGCTTTTTCCTTGGAGGTAAGCCTTCATCCTTAGGCACCAAGCTAGATAGTCTCCCCTATCCAATTTTTCAATGAATGATGGAAATCCATCTCCCATTTTACCTTTATGTTGCTCTGATACCCCTGTTGGAGGAGATGGTAGACACCTTCTAGAGATGAGACGGTGTTGCAAATTCCTACACCACATCAGCCAAAACTGAGTTGAGTGCACAGTTGATCTCCTGAGATTTCCAGTAAGCACAAATAATCACCCGATTACTTTGAAATATGATCCTAAAATCATTGGATCAAAAGAGATGAGTGGGAGTTTCAACTATGAACCAAAACTTGTTGTTTTGGTCACTACACTTGCTCAAAGAAATGAATAGTACTCCCTCTCTGCTAACAATTGAATAAAGTACTTTTAGGCATATCTGACTAACTTGGATAGCTAATGTTTGCAAGTAATGTGACTTGAAGTAAGGGATCATGCTCAGGGAATGATGCTTAGATAGTTAGAGGTAAATCTCGACATTTTTCGATACTAGTAATATGCAGAGTAGTGAACACTACTTAGCTCATAACTCAAGATTCGATGAGATAATAATTATGAAACTTTATACCAACAAAATAGACAGTCCATCAGGTATATATCAACTTAAATCACATCAAATGATTAAGTATAAACTAAGAAACAAGTGAGAGAAGTTCACTATTTTGAGTGGTACGTGACAAAGTAGAAGATATGAGATATGAGAAAATTGTATGTATTGATGTAGATAGGTAACATTGACATTGGTAATGAATGATTGCACAATTTGAGGGAAATGAAAGAGATATGTGTGAGCTCAATATCAAAATTAAATCCCTCTGAATATCTGCTCAATTCGGACTTCTACAATGCAACTTTTGAAGTCCTCTTTTATAGCCAAAGTTGGAGCTCGTTTTTTAATTTTGGAATTCAAATGTCTACCAAAAGTATCTCTAGAATTCAGAATATTCAATCTCCATCCAACTCATCAATAATTTGGGAAATGATTCTCCTAAAAACTTGCAATTGAAGTGATTCCATATGTGCACTTTTACCAGTAGTAAAAAATCAATCTTTCAAGAGATCATCCATGTCTTAATACATGAATGTACATACGATCCTTAGGATAAATGATCAAGCAAATAGGCTTGGAATAATTGCACCAATGGTTTGCCACTTGTAACATCATTCGGTTGATGTTCCTCTTCCACAGCTTCTCCACCGAAGACTTTGTCTACCCCCCCCCCCCCCCACTTCAAATATGTATCATGAAGAAGGGGTAGTTTGAATAGCATTCCAGCACCTCATATTTTGAGGTGTGGGATAGAATACAATCGTGAAAAGCACATCTACATGAATGATATCAATACTCAAAAAAAGAAACAATGGAACTTATATCTTTAGCCTATGTACCTGCTCGCACTGATGGGGAAAAACATACATGTCATTTTGGTTTCTCCAAATGGCATTGGAGTCAATAATATAGATTCAAGGAACTATAGAGGATTCTTGCATTTCATTCTAGACTTGAAATGGTTTAAAGTGGTCAAGAGTGGAAGAAGTGACACTCTCAATAATATCCTTTATCACTCCAAACTATTCAAGATGCACTTCATCACTGCTAGTGTTGCTTGTAGCCATCACTCCACAACCATATGTTTAACGATTCTTGTCTATTTGTTCCACTCGAAAACCACTACCTCGTGACCATAATGCATTATATTTGCAATATTGTACATAAGAGAATCACAAGGAAATTGGCTAAAGCAGTACAATTGCACAACACTCAAAGAAAAGTACTTACATGTGAGTCTGGACCAAATGCATAATCTTGCTCATCAAGGGAGACTAATTGTAATAGGCCTCTTTTCTAGTGAAATAATTCATTTTGAACTTTCTGAATTTCATTGTTGGGATAATGCTTAGAACGAATAATTAGGTCATTTTATGCATGTAGGAAAAATTTTGGGTTGACAAGTTTCATATTCTCTCTCTAGACCTTAATTGCATCATGTTCTCCAGTGGGATTTTGAAGGTGAAGATTAAAGAATTAAGGAAAACTCTGTATGAGGGAAAGGTAGAGCAAGTAGAAGAGAATAAAAGTGCCTGTGTGAGATTTTTGTGAATCATGTTCTAAGTACCTCGTGAAGGGTCCTACGTTTAGTTCATTGTAAGAAAATGCCTTGATTTTACTCTCTCTCTAGAATTTTAAACCTTGCAGGGCTCAAAAGTGGCATTTGGAGGTGGATTTGGACCTCGGATGTCTCTAACACTATTGTGCAGATCGAAAAATTGAATAAAAGTGTCTCTCACAAGCTTAACCTAATTCCGTGATTCTCATGCTCACGTGTCACCATGTCTAATTATGTATGTTTTCGGATATGTCTTCTTGGTGTTTTTCTACTATTTTTGACAGGTATGCTAAAGAAAGGAAATACACTACGATCGCATGGATTTCTGCGAAAGTTTTGGAGAAACTCAACTTTTTCTAAATTTGGTGGATCGCACACTTCTTTGGGGAGCACGGCTGCGATCAAACGGAAAAAGATAAGAAGGCCTGCGCATCAACACGGAGGACACATAGAAATTTGAGAATTACCTTGTGATTGAGAGTGTGATTGAGAGTGAGAGTGAGAGTGAGAGTGTGATTGAGAGTGCGAGTGAGAATGTGATTGTGATAGCTCGGGGGTGGTCGGGAGGTACAGGCTTCGTCAAGAAGCTATTGTCCAAAGCTACTGTAACCATTGATTCACATCTATAATATCAGAATTCTTCCTTCTCTGCGTCATATTTGTTCTACTCTTGCGCATCACATTTTCTTTTACCTTGTGCAATCTCTGCGTTCTTCTCTCCACTATTATTTCCGAGTAATCGAAAGATTGTGATTGGGGATAGATTGTGATTGAGGAAACGCTACACTATTTCATCACTTTCTTTTGCACTTGCAATCATTCCTTGAAGGCACAATGCACTCATAATCTTTGGAACAAGACTCAACAAATTTGGATAGGGAACGAGCCTATTTGTTTGGTTCCATTCTTCGCAAGCCAAAATCTATTCTTGCCTCATTTTATGGTACATTTTATACCACCTTTGCATGATATCACTATGTATCATACGATAATTACTTTTGTTTCTGATTTCTCATTGAATCACTTTACAACCCCATTGCCTTGCGGAGCATCATTCACCACTCAGTCATTGTCCTTTATGCTCCACAATTCTACAACGTTGTTTTGAGAGTGTGATTGGTATTAAGATATGAATACACATGATTCTTGTACCTACCATCATTCTACCATGGATCTCTTTGATTGTGCTCTTTGTCTCACAAAATCCTTCAAGGTTTTCATAAACCTTTGTAGAAAAAACATCCATCGAGCATGGATAGTGCCTACAATCTCCACCTCACCACCAAATGTACAAGCAAGTGGACGTAAATGTTAAGAATACTTGTAGGAAAATGCTCTTCCAATAGACATACTCTCTCGGTGGACTTTTCTATTGCACACACAACTGTTGCTAGGTTGATTTACTTGCAAGATATCCACCTGGAAGTTCATGCATAAGTCCCTATGTTAACTTCTGTCTTGCTTATAGAGACACGATTGATGTGCCATTTACTCAAGTATGCACATATAGTTATCTCACTATTTCTCCTATCTTGTATATGCATTTTTGCATTACATCCATTAAACATCCACTTGTTACAATTGGTAAGATAAACTAGATTGAGTGATAACACAAATTTAGTTTAATCACATTCTAATGAGTCAGTCTCATTATAAAAAACCAAAAGGGCATCATACCTGCAATACTTCAAGTTTGGGACTCTTTCTCCGTGTTGAAGTAACCCATTTGATCCACTCCTAGTGGTATAATGTAAAACCTATATGAAAAATGTGTAAATAGCTAGTATATTTCACCATATCTATTGGATGCTCTTTGCATTTGAGACTATCATG
This sequence comes from Ceratopteris richardii, assembly GCA_020310875.1. Taxonomy (NCBI): domain Eukaryota; kingdom Viridiplantae; phylum Streptophyta; class Polypodiopsida; order Polypodiales; family Pteridaceae; genus Ceratopteris; species Ceratopteris richardii. Next base: position 198,750,415 of record CM035414.1, on the reverse strand, counting down.
TTTTCTATCCTTGGTTCAAAGATCCCTCCAGAAGCCACGATTGCATTCACAATTTGCTATCCTTGGTTCAAAGATCCCTCCATAAGCCACGATTGCATTCACAATTTGCTACCCTTGAATCAAAGATCCCTCCACAAGCCATGATTGCACTATAGGGGGAGATTTCAAATTTCTTCATGTGGCCCTCAACAAGCTCAATAAGGTTATCCAACCCATCAAGCTTGAGACCTCACTATTCAAAATTTTTTCTCTTGCAATACCAAGGGGGGTTGAGCCACTATGCAACTAAAGCAAACACATCAATTCAAGGGATCAAACATTTACATCACTATGGCCTTAGGCCCCACTCAAATCAAGCCAAAGAAATAAGAATCTCTAGAAAGTACAAGGAGACACTCCACCTTTGTAGGTGAATGGTTTGTCTACAGCTATAGATTGTAGGAGGAGCCACTCCACCTCTTATAGTTGAATGGTTTGTCTACTCTAAATGTAAAGCTATCATTGATGATTTACAAGCATAAAAAGCCCCCATCCATCCTCCCATGTCCTCTGCCATTTACATCCTAACCATAGATTTCTCAACACATTGCATGTACCTCTCAACTTGTTTGGTTGGGATACGAAAAGCTATAAAAAAGAAGTTACAAGCATAAAAAGCTCCCATATCCTCTCCCACTTAGCTCCCCGTCAGTTTTTTTGCACATTCATGTACCCCCTCCCCACCCCCACCCCCCCACATAGCCCACTAGGAAAAAAATAACTTGTCACATTTATCATCCTAACTTTATCTCCTTTTAACTATCTAACTATCTAATATCTCTCTCTCTCTCTATCTCTCTCTCTCTCTCACACAAACACCCTGCCATGCACACATGGACCTATGCATCTAGACACACACACCTAGAAAAATGCATTCATTCACTCACTCATTATAGCACATACTTGCTACTAATACCATGATTGCATTTCACACACACACCCACACTAAGCATGCATGCATGACGAAAGGGAGCACACACACACACACTAAACATGCATGCATGAGAAGAGGAAGAGAGAAACGTGAGGGGAAGTGTAGTGCGGACATACACCATCCCTTCCTTTTTTCACACCAACCGTTCGAGAAGTAGAGCATTGTTAAGCACGACTTGGTGAACATCATATGGCCACTACTCAACAGTTAACATGGGAGCTTGTCTTCCCATAGGTGTCGGGTTCGAATCTGGGGCCTGAGCGGGTCTGCCACATTTTGACCTTTATTCAATACACAAGACTGGAGAGCATCATTCTTGGTAGCCTTTTCCGTATCTCTGGAGAGCATCATTCTTGGTAGCTTTGTCTGTATCTCTGGAGAGCATCATTCTTAGTAGCTTTGTCCGTATCTCTCTGTCTCTCTCTCCCTCTCACTCACCCTCCTCCTCCACACCCCCTCCCGCCCACCCACCCACCCTCCCCCTCCACACCCCCTCCCGCTCACCCACCCTCCCTCTCCGCACACCCTCCCACCCTCCCCCGCCCACCTTCCCCCTCCACACCCCCTTCCGCCCACCCACCCGCCCACCCTCCCTCTCCACACACCCTCCCACCCACCTGCCCACCCTCCTCCTCCACACCCCCTCCCGCCCACCCACCCACCCACCCTCCCTCTCCACGCACCCTACCACCCACCCGCCCACCCTCCTCCTCCACACCCCCTCCCGCCCACCCACCCTACCTCTCCACGCACCCTCCCACCCACCCGCCCACCCTCCTCCTCCACACCCCCTCCCGCCCACCCACCCGCCCACCCTCTCCCTCCACACCGCCTCCCGCCCACCCACCCGCCCACCCTCCCTCTCCACGCACCCTCCCTCCTCCTCCACACCCCATCCCGCCCACCCACCCACCCACCCTCCCTCTCCACGCACCCTCCCACCCACCCACCCACCCTCCTCCTCCACACCCCCTCCCGCCCACCCACCCACCCACCCTCCCTCTCCACGCACCCTCCCACCCAGCCGCCCACCCTCCTCCTCCACACCCCCTCCCGCCCACCCACCCGCCCACCCTCCCCCTCCACACCCCCTCCCGCCCACCCTCCCTCTCCATGCACATTCCCTCCTCCTCCACACCCCCTCCCGCCCACCCACCCGCCCACCCTCCCCCTCCACACCCCCTCCCGCCCACCCACCCGCCCACTCTCCCTCACCACGCACCCTCCCACCCACTCGCCCGCCCTCCTCCTCCACACCCCCTCCCGCCCACCCACCCGCCCACCCTCGCTCTCCACGCACCCTCCCACCCACCCGCCCACCCTCCTCCTCCACACCCCCTCCTGCCCACCCACCCGCCCACCCTCCCTCTCCACACACCCTCCCACCCACCCGCCCACCCTCCTCCTCCACACCCCCTCCCGCCCACCCACCCGCCCACCCTGCCTCTCCACGCACCCTCCCACCCACCCGCCCACCCTCCTCCTCCACACCCCCTCCCGCCCACCCACCCACCCACCCTCCCCCTCCACGTACCCTCCCACCCACCCGCCCACCCTCCTCCTCCGCACCCCCTCCTGCCCACCCACCCGCCCACCCTCCCCCTCCACACCCCCTCCTGCCCACCCACACGCCCACCCTCCCTCCCCACGCACCCTCCCACCCACCCGCCCACCCTCCTCCTCCACACCCCCTCCCGCCCACCCACCCGCCCACCCTCCCCCGTCCCGCCCACCCACCCGCCCACCCTCCCTCACACCCACACACACTCCCTTACACCCACACATATACACACACACCCACACCATCACACACACCCACACAAACGCACATCCACACATACCCGCATGCACACCATCACATCCACACACACACGATACCGGAAAAAGGGTGTCAGGAATTTCAGAAGACGAGAATTCATAGGAAAAAAAAAAAGAAGGACATCTAAGCCAACAGAAAAGAGCTCTTCTCAGGATGAACATGGGTCCAGGAGCACTGTAAACAATGAATCAAAAGTAAGATTAGGTCCCGCATATCAAGCTGCTGTCCCAGAATGGCAGAAGAAGGCTCAAGATGATGATGGAGAATGCTTTATTGAATACGGTATGGTACTATGGCAAAACACCCCATGATGGTCTCCTCATGCACTTCCAAAGTGGGCAAGGCACTTCATTTGAATTAACCGGGATTAAATCAGTGAGGAAACAAAAATGAGAATCTCGGATGGCAAGTGAAATGTTAAAGGTGAAAGTGGATAACGAATGTCACCGCCAACCATTCCCGGGCGTGTGATCAATGGACGTGAAGAATCGGCAAGGCCCTCTTGGCCTATTTGGGGTCTATAAAAACAATGGATTTGGGCTCATTAGGGATGTACAAATTTTAGAGATACTTTGGGTTCAGATACACGTACGCGCATAAGTACTCTCTTGCACTTTGTGGTTTCAAGCCTATTGTAGGAGCTACTCTGTAGTGTGGATACAGAGGGTAGGCTTCTCAGTGGAGGGCTATGAGCACTATAGTGTAAGAGAGTGCCTTGGATATTCTTTATTTTCTGTGAGTCAATATTAGTGTTAAGCTCTATTCTCTTCAGTAATTCTTTACCGTTTGCACTGTTCTTAGTTAGTCTGCATATAATTGGCCCCTTAAGCTGATGGGAAGACTCTGTTGCATTGAAGTTATTTACTTTTAGGATGGCATGTTAGCCCTAAGCTTGAACTTTTGAGCGTCACTCTGCCCATCCTTGTAATCATCTAATTCAAATCAAGAAATATATGGTCTTCTGTGGTCATTTGTTGATTAATATTTCTAGAGTATGTACAACTCCTCTGTCTGCTCACAGAAACGTTAAAGGGTATACTTCCCTAAAGAGAACCCCCCTTGAGTAGGCGACGTACTGGATGTGTTTAACCTTCATTCTCTACTTTTGATAAAACAGGATACCCCAGTACCTCCTCTACAGTTTGGCACACCTGGTGGGACCTTTGCATTTCTGTGAGAAGTATTTTGCCCTATTACGTTTGCAAGTAGGTACATGACCCATACACGGGCAGATAAGGAGTCTCTTCGTGTTCGGAGGAGCCTTAACAAGTTAGCAATAACCACGGCTAGTGAGTCTACCTCCCCTCTACCTTCCCTAAATTTATCTATTTATTTGGGTGCGACACCATTGTCAAAAGAGAGGTATAGGAGAACTCTAGACTTCTCCTCAGATACGTCCAAAGAAACACCAGTACAAATGGAGGATCTCTCTCATTTACTCTCCAGATTAAACATCAAATTCCCTACCTTCAAGGGACAAGCTTATGAGGATGCTGATGATCATGTGAGGAGATTCATCTCTTTATGCCGTGGACGAGGTCTGCAGAATAGGGAGGATGCGATGTTGGCACTTTTTCCATCCACATTGGAGGGTCTTGCAGATAAATGGTATAGTCAATATGCAGATGTGTATTTTACTACTTGGGAGGCTCTGAAGGCAGCTTTCTCACAAACATTCAGACCAAGTGATTCTTCGGAAAGAGCTCTAGATCCGCTAGAGAACTTGAAGCTAAGACCAAGTGAATCCTTTCATGAACTTCACACTAGAACAAAAGCACTTGTTGCATGTCTGCCACATGCTCCAGGTGACTTCTTGGTTAAAAAATGGATAGAAAAGGCTCTGCCGAGGTCATCTCAGCAGAAGCTTCATGAATCTCTTAGATTGGATGCGACCCTCAATGATTTTGTTGCAGCGGCATCACGCATTGAAGAAGCAAGGCAACATTTTGAGGGGGATACACAACAAAAGTATGCTGCAGATCTGGATCCTATTGAGCAACTAAGGAAGGAACTGGAGGCATTGAAGATGCAACAAAATCAACAAGAAGAGAAGGTCTTACCACCTCTGCGTCGCACTGATGATGAAGTAGCTCAACTTCGCCGAGAGTTATAAGATTTGAAGACCACTCAGGATATAAGGAGACAAATTTGGTGTACAATCTGTAACAATAATGGACAGTCCAATGCTAATTGCCCTATTAAGGTAAGCTGTCAATTTTGTGGAAAGGACGGTCATGAAGCAAGGGATTGCTACTACCTCAAGGGTACACAACAGAGAGGTAACCCTCAAAATTTGGATTCATATTATGCTAGTACTTCAAATACATCAAATAGAGAGGAGAATTGGCCTGCAAAGCCTCGATATAATAGACCTTTGATGTGCTATCGTTGTGGTGAGTACGGCCACATGCAAAATAGGTGCTCTCTTCCAGAAGATGCACCTCCTTGTCAACATTGTCCAAAGGCTAAGGATCATTATACCAAAGATTGCCCAAGAGGTCGTCCTGCTCCAATCCACATGATTGCAGTCTCTCCACATGAAGAAGGAAAAACCACTCAGTCTTATGCCGTTTCATCCTCTGCAATGCCCATAATGACTAGAGCTAGGCAAGCAGCTGCAACCCATAGAGATGAACAACAAGGATTTCAGGATAAAGAGGAGGAAAGGAAGTCTAGATGGAAGGACCAGGTAGAAATTGAAGGAGCTTATGATAAGATGACTACTTCTCTAAAGGGCCAACCAACCAGTCTGCTAGAAAACACTCAGGAGGTAAACATTGAACAGATATTGAAAGGTATTCATCACAAGGTTAGTCTATATGAACTTATAAGGATGGATTCAAAAATAAGAAGTGACTTAGTGAAGATTATACACTCTGCTCATTTGATCCAATCACCTAGTATAGATGGTTTCATGGTTGATTTTCCCCCTCCACCCTTAGCAGACTACCAAAGCTCAAGATTATCTGTTTGTATAAAGGATGAAGCTCTCACAGGTGTGATCATAGATGGAGTCTCTAGTATCAATTTAATGCCAGACTTTACAATGAAGAAGCTGAGATTGAACCCCACCAAGTTGGCACCATTCACGGTTACATTAGCAGATCAACATCGGGTTGCGCCACTTGGCATTATTTAAAAGGTATTGATGGTAGTACAAGGCTGCCACTTTGTCTTAGATTTTGTTGTTATTGCACTTCCACAGGAGACTTCTTACCCTTTACTCTTGGGGAGACCTTGGCTGAGACAAGCAAAAGCTTTGCAAGATTGGGGAAAAAAAAACTATGGATTTCAACAAGCACCAATAGCCAACTGCAATTACATTTGGAAGAGGGATTTGACTTAGGAAAAACCACTGGATATACTGTGGATACTCAGGTAATGCCCACTCTACCCCAAGAAGATGATACATTGTTCAATTGGATGATGGGAAGTGCAGTGTTGCATGGTGGAGATCAATGAAATTGAGGAAGAAGTTGCAGACAAGATAATTACAGGAAATAGCAATGAAGACCACAAGGTGTTGAAGAATGAACAATTAAAGGAAACTACAAGCTTTGAAGAGGCAACCAATATAAAAGTATGAGAGAGGGAAGATTATGAACCAAAGAGCAGAGAAGATCTTCCTTTTGCAGATATACCTCAAGGATGGATGGAAGAACATGTTGCAGAATATAAATTAAAATCCACTCCTGCATATAGTGGAGATGATTTCTCAAGCAAGAGTACTCCTCAAACATTGGTTCAAGAAGTAAATTTAGGGGATGAAGAAAACCCTCAAGTAGTCCATTTGGCATCCTGGTTGTGGCATTATCCTCCCTTGCTACAGAAGGTAACTTCTTTGCTCTTTACCTATAAAAGTGTCTTTGCATGGTCCTACAAAGATCTAACAGGGATACCAGAAGAGCTTGGGTTACATCGCATACCCTTAGTTGAGGGAGCCGCGCCTGTAAGAAGTAGACCATATCGACTCAATCCGAAGTATGCACAGGCGGTAAAAGCGGAGATTACAAAACTAGAGGAAGCAGGTATAATTGTGCCAGTAGAACATTCCAGGTGGCTTTCTTCTATGGTTATTGTGCCCAAGAAAAATATTGGAAAAATAAGAGTATGTGTTGATTTCTGTGCTTTGAATGAAGTGACTATTCAAGATGGATTTCCTCAGCCCTTCACAGAACAAGTACTTGAAGAGGTAGTTGGTCACACTTTGTATAGTTTCTTGGATGGTTTTAGTGGCTACAATCAGATAGTGATCCATCCTGATGATAAGGACAAAATAGCCTTTCTCACTCCCTGGGGCACTTATGTCTATACTCGAATGGATTTTGGTTTGAAGAATGCACCGGCTTCATTTAATAGAACGATGTATCTGATATTGGGCAAATGGTTAACAATATTTCTACGAATTTTCATGGATGACTTTTCAGTATTTTCAGGTACAGATAAAAGAGCAGCAATTCAAGATTTCCATGATCATTTGGAAAATCTAAAAGAAATTTTTGAGCAATGTCTCAAAACAGGTTTGAAATTGAATCCTGATAAATGTCACTTTTTGGTCACCAAGGGTACTCTTCTTGGTCACATAGTATCTGCTGAAGGTATAACTGTTGACCCTACAAAGGTTACAGCTATTCTTTCCATGCCGATTCCACAAAGCCCAAAGGAAGTGCAAAGTTTCTTGGGCCATGCAGGGTATCACAGAAGATTCATTAGGATGTATTCAGAAATGGCTAAGCCCTTATCAACGCTTACCAGTAAAAAGATTCCTTTCTCATGGAGTGCTGAAGCTGACAGAGCATTTTGTGAACTAAAGTTGAGGCTATGTATTGCTCCACTTTTAAGTGTTCCTAATTGGTCATTGAAATTTCATGTGCATACAGATGCTAGTCTTCATGTTGTTGGTGCGGTTCTAGCTCACCATCATCTCACCGTAGGTGGATAGACCTATCTCTTATGCCAGCAGACTACTCAACCAAGCCGAAAGGAATTATAGTACAACGGAAAGAGAAGGTTTGGCTATCGTATTTGCTCTTCAGAAGTTTCGACATTATCTCCTTGGTGTACATTTCATTGTTATCTCTGATCATCAGCCCTTCAAGTATTTGATAAACAAGCCTAGAGTAGCTAGAAGAATTTGAAGATGGTTACTCCTATTTCAGGAATTTAATTTTGATATTCATATTAAGCCAGGAAAAGAGCACTACATGGCAGATCAAGTGTCCAGGACGGCAATGAGCGAAAAGGCAACAGGTATTAATGATGAATTCGTGGATAACAATCTTTTTCTAGTAGCAATTCGGACTGGTTGGTATGATGAAATTCTCCATGTTCTTACTACTGGAAAGATCCCAGGACACTTGACACCTGTAGAAAAGAGAAGATTGCTCTTGAAAACCAAAGCATATTCTCTTATAAATGGAAATTTATATAAATACTGTCAAGATGATATAGTGAGAAGGTGTGTCTATCCAGAGGAGGTAAATCTTCTGCTAGAGGCTGCACACAGTGAAGGACATCTAAGGGGGGAAGAATTGGCTCATAGAATCATCCACAAAGGTTTATGGTGGCCTCATATTTTCAAGGATGCAATCAAGTTTGCAAAAGAATGCCACATCTACCAGAGGTGTGCTCCCGCGCCAACCAGATTGAATTTCCAACCATTAGTCATATCTACCAGATGGCTTCCATTTGAACGATGGGGTCTTGATTTCATAGGGCCAATTAGCCCAACTGGGCAACCAGGAGGTAAAAAATATATTTTGATGGCCACATGTTATGCCACTAAATGGATAGAGGCTAAAGCTACTGTGGACTGCATGGCTTTAACAGTAGCTAAGTTTGTGTATAAGCGTATTTTCTCAAGGTTTGGTTGCCCACTGGAAATTACTAGTGATAGGGGCACACATTTTGTAAATCAATTGCTCCAGTTTATATTTGACAGGTACAAAATCTTCCATAAAAAATCTTGTGCCTACTACCCAAGGGCAAATGGCCAAGCAGAAAGCTCCAATAAGATTTTGATTGAATTACTTTGCAAATTATCTTTCGATCATCAAAGCTCCTGGCCACTAGCACTGATCGGTGCAATTTGGTCTTTTAGAACCATGAAAAAGGGAACTACAGGCGAGACTCCATTTCGGTTAGTATATGGGAAAGAGGCATTGGCACCATTCGAGTTCATTATCAGAAAGGAAATAGGAATCAAAACCATTGGAATTGAACCCCCCATTCAGAGATTGGTGGCATTAGAAAAATACAGAGAAGGGGCAATGCAGAAACTTCTGGTAACACAAAAAGGGCGCAAGAGATTGCATGACAGGTTCCTGAGATCCAATGAAGTTCAGGAAGGGTCCATGGTTTTAGTGCATCAAATTCCACCAATTCAAACTAAATTGGCACCCAAATGGGTAGGACCATATAAGGTTATCAAGGTGTTACCACATGGTGCAGTACATCTAGAAGATCTGCAGGGTAAAAGGATTCCCCTGGTCAACATCTCCAGGATGAAGAAGTATCTAAACTAAGTCGACTTGGAAGAATTTCAACCACTATACATACCACGTGTCATTCGAGTATTAGCAGTTTTTCTTCAGTTGAGTATTTGCAGTTATTTCGTCATTCAAGTTATTTCTTTCAATAAGAAGACTGCACCGAGACGGTGCAAAGACTTGATGTGGGGGTTTGTAGTGCGGACATACACCATCCCTTCCTTTTTTCACACCAACCGTTCGAGAAGTAGAGCATTGTTAAGCACGACTTGGTGAACATCATATGGCCACTACTCAACAATTAACATGGGAGCTTGTCTTCCCATAGGTGTCGGGTTCGAATCTGGGGCCTGAGCGGGTCTGCCACATTTTGACCTTTATTCAATACACAAGACTGGAGAGCATCATTCTTGGTAGCTTTGTCCGTATCTCTAGAGAGCATCATTCTTGGTAGCTTTGTCCGTATCTCTGGAGAGCATCATTCTTGGTAGCTTTGTCCGTATCTCTCTGTCTCTCTCTCACTCTCACTCACCCTCCTCCTCCACACCCCCTCCCGCCCACCCACCCACCCACCCTCCCCCTCCACACCCCCTCCCGCTCACCCACCCTCCCTCTCTGCACACCCTCCCACCCTCCCCTGCCCACCTTCCCCCTCCTTACCCCCTTCCGCCCACCCACCCGCCCACCCTCCCTCTCCAAATACCCTCCCACCCACCCGCCCACCCTCCTCCTCCAAACCCCCTCCCGCCCACCCACCCACCCACCCTCGCACCCACCCGCCCACCCTCCTCCTCCACACCCCCTCCCGCCCACCCACCCTCCCTCTCCACGCACCCTCCCACCCACCCGCCCACCCTCCTCCTCCACACCCCCTCCCGCCCACCCACCCGCCCACCCTCCCCCTCCACACCCCCTCCCACCCACCCACCCGCCCACCCTCCCTCTCCACGCACCCTCCCTCCTCCTCCACACCCCCTCCCGCCCAGCCACCCACCCACCCTCCCTCTCCATGCACCCTCCCACCACCCGCCCACCCTCCTCCTCCACACCCCCTCCCGCCCACCCACCCACCCACCCTCCCTCTCCACGCACCCTCCCACCCACCCGCCCACCCTCCTCCTCCAGAACCCCTCCCGCCCACCCACCCGCCCACCCTCCCCCTCCACACCCCCTCCCACCCACCCACCTGCCCACCCTCCCTCTCCACGCACCCTCCCTCCTCCTCCACACCCCCTCTCGCCCACCCACCCGCCCTCCCTCCCTCCTCCTCCACACCCCCTCCCGCCCACCCACCCACCCACCCTCCCTCTCCACGCACCCTCCCACCCACCCGCCCACCCTCCTCCTCCACACCCCCTCCCGCCCACCCACCCGCCCACCCTCCCTCTCCACACACCCTCCCACCCACCCGCCCACCCTCCTCCTCCTCCACACCCCCTCCCGCCCACCCACCCGCCCACCCTCCCTCTCCACGCACCCTCCCACCCACCCGCCCACCCTCCTCCTCCACACCCCCTCCCGCCCACCCACCCGCCCACCCTCCCCCTCCACGTACCCTCCCACCCACCCGCCCACCCTCCTCCTCCACACCCCCTCCCGCCCACCCACCCGCCCACCCTCACCCTCCACACCCCCTCCCGCCCACCCACCCGCCCACCCTCCCTCCCCACGCACCCTCCCACCCACCCGCCCACCCTCCTCCTCCACACCCCCTCCCGCCCACCCACCCGCCCACCCTCCCCCTCCACACCCCCACCCGCCCACCCACCCGCCCACCCTCCCTCACACCCACACACACTCCCTCACACCCACACATATAGACACACACCCACACCATCACACACACCCACATAAACGCACATCCACACATACCCGCATGCACAGCAACACATCCACACACACACAATATCGGAAAAAGGGTGTCAGGAATTTCAGAAGACGAGAATTCATAGGAAAAGAAAAAAAAAGAAGGACATCTAAGCCAACAGAAAAGAGCTCTTCTCAGGATGAACATGGGTCCAGGAGCACTGTAAACAATGAATCAAAAGTAAGATTAGGTCCCGCATATCAAGCTGCTGTCCCAGAATGGCAGAAGAAGGCTCAAGATGATGATGCAGAATGCTTTATTGAATACGGTATGGTACTATGGCAAAACACCCCATGATGGTCTCCTCATGCACTTCCAAAGTGGGCAAGGCACTTCATTTGAATTAACCGGGATTAAATCAGTGAGGAAACAAAAATGAGAATCTCGGATGGCAAGTGAAATGTTAAAGGTGAAAGTGGATAACGAATGTCACCGCCAACCATTCCCGGCGACTACCTATTTTTGGGGATCCAATTCAAATCAAAGGAATAAATGACCTACCCCTCCATTCTTGGGTAGTCAATCGGCGTGTGATCAATGGACGTGAAGAATCGGCAAGGCCCTCTTGGCCTATTTGGGATCTATAAAAACAATGGATTTGGGCTCATTAGGGATGTACAAATTTTAGAGATACTTTGGGTTCAAATACACGTACGTGCAGAAGTACTCTCTTGCACTTTGTGGTTTCAAGCCTATTGTAGGAGCTACTCTGTAGTGTGGATACAGAGGGTAGGCTTCTCAGTGGAGGGCTATGAGCACTATAGTGTAAGAGAGTGCCTTGGATATTCTTTATTTTCTGTGAGTCAATATTAGTGTTAAGCTCTATTCTCTTGAGTAATTCTTTATCGTTTGCACTGTTCTGAGTTAGTCTGCATATAATTTGCCCCTTAAGCTGATGGGAAGACTCTCTTGCATTGAAGTTATTTACTTTTAGGATGGCATGTTAGCCCTAAGCTTGAATTTTTGAGCGTCACTCTGCCCATCCTTGTAATCATCTGATTCAAATCAAGAAATATATGGTCTTCTGTGGTCATTTGTTGATTAATATTTCTAGAGTATGTACAACTCCTCTGTCTGCTCACAGAAATGTTAAAGGGTATACTTCCCTAAAGAGAACCCCCCTTGAGTACGCGACGTACTGGATGTGTTTAACCTTCATTCTCTACTTTTGATAAAAGAGGATACCCCAGTACCTCCTTTACAGGAAGGGAAAGAGAGATAGAGAGAGAGAGAGAGAGAGAGAGATAGAGAGGGGGAGAAATAGGAGGGGAAGGGAGAGAGCGAGAGAGAGAGAGAGAGGGGGAGAGATAGAGAAGAAAAATACCTTTCTACAAGCATAGGTCCTCTATAGCTCGTGTGCACTTTGGTCAAAGTACCGACCTGCAAAAAATTTTGAACATTTTTTTAAACCTAAAAGCTTGAAATTCTATTGCTTCCACTATAACACTAAGCATTGATATTCAGTGCAAAAAATTGCTACAACTTTCAGTGGAAGTAGAAATTGCCGAAACTTTCAGCGACATGCCTGCTAAAACTTGTTGCAAAAAAAAGACGGCCAAAAGTGCTGGAACTTTTTGCGGTTATACATGTGTGTTGAAACTTTTGACGCTTTTAATGCAGAAACTTTCAGCCCATACCACCTCATTGGAAATACCAACGTTATGTAACGTAAAAAAAAAATTCGTGTATTTGCATGCTTTTTTTTTTGAGGAAATCACCTAAACGCTGGGATTTAAATTTGAAAAGAGCTGAAAATAACCTCATTTTGTTGTAGTGTCACTCGCAGTGGTTAAGAGTATGCAGCAGCAGTTTCGCGATGGTCAGTGGTACCATTGATAGGCACAAATGTTGCGAAAGCTGAATTTTATGAGATTAAGGAGACTCAGTGAATAGGCAGCGACGGACTACACAAGCATCGATGAATGCAAAAATAACGAACAACGATGAAGAATGAGAAACGTGCCATGATGAGCGTAGCTGTAGCACGGTCTCCACGAGTGAATGTCAGCTCCTAGCTCCAATTCCTCTTTGCTGACCCTATTCAAAAGGAGTCCTGTAGCTCTCCGCCTTTGCAGTTCATCCCTGTTCGTCTCCTGTTCGTAGTTCCTCCCCGGTCACGCAGACCCATAATCACAGGACAGGACATGGCATTGTGACGCTCATCATGGATTTTGAGTTCCCATCAAAAATGTGTACCTAGAGTCAAGTCTATCAAGAGGCAACGTATAGTCAAGTCTAGCTACAGTCAAGTCTAGCGGGAGACCAATTGACTTTCCGGATCGACGATGGGCGGCTGTATCGACATTGACATTGTCAAAATGCGACATCGGTTTGAAGATGCAATATATTCCTCAATCGGCAGGACCCCTTTTCCGAAGGACGCATTAGGAACCAGAGAGAGAGAGAGAGAGAGAGAGAGAGAGAGAGAGAGAGAGAGAGAGAGAGAGAGATCCAATAACCGAGCAAATACGGTATGGGATTCTTGTCGAACAAGATCAGCAAAGAGCAACTGAGCAAATACGGTATGGGATTCTTGTCGAACAAGATCAGCAAAGAGCAACTGCAGGCAGGAGATCACATTTACACCTGGAGATTCTGTTACATTTAAGCACACCATGGTACGTTCCTGGATTTCCATCACTGTTTCTTATGTTTGCATTAGTCGATGCTTGCGTTGAGGATCTCCTCCATCTCAGCGTCCTCTATGCGTGGAGGATTCTTATCGAACCAGATCACATTTACACCTGGAGATTCTGTTACAGTTACGCACACTGTAACAGTACGTTCCTGGATTTCCATCACTGTTTCCATCTCAGCGTCCTCTATTGCATTGCTTCACATTCAAATAAGACTCTGGATTCTAAGTTATGATATGCAAAGAATCTAACACTATCGTTTGTTACGGCTACACTCTCCATGGTAAATTTCTTCTTCTGCATTTGCGATGCTTGCATCGACAATCCATAGCTTCTTTCTTCGATATCCTCAACCTCCACTTCATCGATTCGAAATCAACTTTCGCATGTATGTATAGTCATGCACGAAACAAAGATGAACATAGCTTACAAGGGATAAAAGTGGTCCTTTTCATTTTGGCCTGAAAGGATTAAACGGATTTTCAGATTTAGGGTATTGAACTAATCTATCTTGTCAATCGTTTGCTCTTAAGTGTCTACATTATTTTGGCTTATTTAACTAATCTTTGTTCTCAATCATTTGGTCTTAAGTGTCTAAATGATTTCAACTAATCATTTAGGCTTATTGAACTCATGATTTAGGCTTATTGAACTAAACATTTAGGCTATGAAGCCCGAGACAAAATGAGATTCGTCAAGAAGGTTACCCAATATGTGCTCCATGGATGCGATTAAGCAAGATTGAAATTAAATTCTAAATCCATGCCAAAATCAAATGATTGAAGCCAAATATGAAAGCATCGTGAAGAAAAATACACAAGAACGTGTACATTATCAATGAAAGAATACAAGGATTAAAATGAAATGGTAGTCAAGAAATAAAGGTAGTTTCCGAATGAGGTTGTCTCCATAGGACCACAGACATCACTATGGAAAGACTACAATTTATGAGCATCTCTAACTGAACGATCTTTTGGGAAGGAGCAACACTACATTTTGCCCAAAATACAACCTTAAGAAACATGTTTAGAACAAGCTTCGAGTTTGGGCAGAGAGCACATTATTCAGATATCGATAAGGTGTAGTAAACCCACAAAATTTAGATGATAAAAATTTTTATGCGACAAAACATTGTTTATGTTAAATAAAAATATCATTAACCACTAATCGTCAATTGTTAAGGACACGAGATTGTCCGAAGCCACCACCTTCATCTTCACCCACCATTTATTGCATCATTAGAGAAGTGACCCCTACATTGCATGTAGAACAATTACGATAGAAGATTCATATGCATAATGTAGTTTAGAAAAATACATGTAGTCCTAGGATGTTGTGAAGCCTGAGGCAAAATGAGATTCCTCAAGAAGGTTACCCAATAGCTTACAAGGGATGAAAATGGTCCTTTTAATTTTGGCCTGAAAGGTTTAAACGGATTTTTAGATTAAGGCTTATAGAACTAATCCCTCTTTTCAATCATTTGCCCTTCATTGAACTAGTCTCTCTTTTCAATCATTTGTTCTTGAATGTCTAAATGATGTGAGCTAATCATTTAGGCTTATTGAACTATTCTCTGTTTGGGACTCTTTTTGGTAGGAATCTACATTGGCGACAATAAAGTAATACATTTCGCTGCACAAGGGGGGCAGTCAGATAGAAACAACAACAATTCCAAACAAACTTCTCAGTAGCTTAGGCCCACAAGAATCCTTCCGTTGTTGAGGATGCAGCCTAAACGTGGAGAACAACAATGGTGTCAGGGTCTAAATGGAGGGAAGATTTATAGGTTTGAGTATGGGGTTGATAAAATGACTTTCTTTGTTCACCTTTGAGGTGGAACATGCACACTTGTACAGGCTGATCCTGTTGAAGATGTGGTTCATAACAATTGTGGATATTCCGCAATCTACTCCAAAACGGGACTCTTGATGAATCAAAGAGAGGGTGGTAGCAGCAAATATCAAGCGGATCTTAGCAATCGAAAGGATGTTGTCAAAGTTGCAGTAGAGGATCTACCTATCAAAATGGGTTGCTCATCCTCATGAGCCTTTGTGTGAAGCTTGTCCTAAACATCAATCTCCTCCTCAACCATATCATCACTGAAGTTATCTTTAAACAGGATTGAGGGATCGGTTGGCTTGGATATGTACAAATTACATTTGGTAGATTTGTTTGGGACTTTTAAGTAATAAAGTATGTTCGATGTCTAATGTACAAGGGTGTTATTCATCACGTCCACAATCAAATGAGAGTAGCTACTCCTATTTCAACCTCCGAGTCTATTCGTACTTGAACCTCCGAGCAATCATAGAATATGCATAATTTCAAACATTTGTAGTTACCATTAAGGGTAATCGAATCTTGTTTGACAATGATTTGTGAGACTCCTTAGGATCTTGATATCATAACTAAAAGTTCACCGTGCTAAAGTTCTTTGTGAAAATGGCTTTGGAAGGTATGATCTCCTTCATAACAACTGTGAGGATTTCCTGATCTACTGTAAAACGGGACTCGTTGTGATGAACCAAATACAGGGCGGTAGGAGTGGGCAAGTTAATGCCGTTCTTTCTCTGTTAAGGAGTGGTGATTCTGTGGATCACGTCCGCTGCAAATAGCAAGTGGATGTTGTCAAACGTTGCAGTAGAGGATCTACCTATCAAATTGGGTTGGTCATCCTTATCAACCTTTGTGTGAAGCTTATCCAATATCATCAACCTGCTGCTCAACGATATCATCACTGAAGTTATCTTTAATGAGGACATGTTTTAATATAGACTCTTTAGGATCTTGATATCATATTAAGGACTCTTACGTATGATGTATGTGTTGCCAATCTTTGGTGCTATGCGTATTTTTTACATCATTCTCATTGGATGCTAGGCATACTTAGAGATGTCTACGCAATTCTCGGTTTTAGAATCTGCGTATTCTAGTTAGTTGTTGACATCAAACCATATGACTAACTTACACTTGTAGGGTAAGGTATTTAACCATGTGAATGACTTAAACTTGTATGAGAGTATTCTTTAGTTTTAGACTCCACAGATAATATCTTGGCGACCGTCTTTTATGTTTCTCCTCTGCTCACTTAGTTTCTATTTAGCATGGTGAATGGAGCTACATGATTAACCCATGATGTCCTATGCACTTGCCATGTAATGAAAATAATGAAATGAAAAAGTGGGTTAAACTTCTCCAATCTTCCATTATTTGCGGAGCTTTAACTTCAACCATGGATATCAATCTACCATCCTAAGTTACTACATCCGATGTAGCGATAGGTTCTGTTGTGGTGCAATAAAAAGTTGATTATTGGGTTATACATATTTTTGTCCACATGAATATATTTTGTGAATAAGAATGCATTATTCGTCAATGAAAGAGTACTCTTTCCATGTGCTCGAAAAGTCTTCATAAATTATCGGTTTGCTTATTAGAGCGCTACTACTTGAAAATAACAAAAAATGAAAAAAATCGTTCGTTAAGTTAAATATGTTCAAGTGATAAATACTTCCCATCCTTTGTGTTCGATCCACTATTATATCCTTTGTTTTTAAATAGATTCATTAGAGTGACATTTCAAATGGAAGTGTTCATTGTACTGCGACAACAATGCACAATGGTTTTTGTCATCCGATGTGCCATGATTCTTTTTTCTTTGAGTACCAGAAATTATAAATCTGTCTCCTCTTCTAATCTATCCGAAAAGTCTTCATCTCCATCTTTTTTTGAGATTCATTTTCCCCATTATCATGGAACCAGCTCGACTGGAAAGTTCAGTTTCAAACTAATCCCGCACTTTGACGATGCACATAACACTAATCTCTCTCTTTGACGATCCCAAAGATACGTCCTCTGGTCTATGTACACGTTGACTCCATCTTGTAGATGGCCCTTCAGGACTAAATGTGATCGATCATCATCAACGAACATTACTTGTATTTGTAGGCACATGCATTTGTTTGCTGGGCACTAACGAACGTAACTTAACATGCACTTGTTGGGTGGGCAAGTTAGCAACCACTAATTGGGTTCCAGGAGTAAATGTCGTCTCCTGTTCGTAGTTCCTCCCCGGTCACGTAGTCCCATAATCCCATTATGGGAGACCTTCAAATGAGATCACAGGAGACGACATGGCATTTACTTTTGCAGAAAAGTGACGCACATCATAGATTTTGAGAAAGCCAAGATAATTTACTTAATGTAAGAGAGCTCGAAGTGCGCAAGGGGTAAGCTGGTGATTACTTCCCATAAAAAATGTGTACCTAGAGTCAAGTCTAGCAAGAGGCCAATAGCAAGCACACTATCGTCAAGTCTAGCTAGAGTCGGGTCTAGCGGGAGTCAAGTCTAGCTAGAGTCGGGTCTGTATCGACATTGACAGTGTCAAAATGCGACATCGGTTTGAAGGTGCAATATATACCTCAATCGGCAGGACCCCTTTTCAAAAGGATGCATTAGGAACCTAAGAGAGAGAGAGAGAGAGAGAGAGAGAGAGAGAGAGAGAGAGAGAGAGAGAGAGACCCAATAACCGAGCAAATACGGTATGGGATTCTTATCGAACAAGATCAGCAAAGAGCAACTGCAGGCAGGAGATCACATTTACACCTGGAGATTCTATTACATTTCCATCACTATATCTTATGTTTGCATTAGTTGATGCTTGCGTTGAGGATCTCCTCCATCTCAGCGTCCTCTTTTGACATTTAACCTTGCATTGCTTCACATTCCATTGCATTGCTTCACAATCCCTTTGTTTGAGGACAAGCAATGATCAAGATTTCAAATAAGACTGTGAATTCTAAGTTGTGATATACAAAGAATTCAACACTATGGTTTGTTACAGCTACACTCTCCATGGTATGCTTCTTCTTCTGCATTTGCCGATGCTTTCATTGACAATCCATAGCTTCATTCTTGGATATCCTCAATCTCAACTTCATCGATTGGAAATCAACCTTCCAATGTATGTATAGCCATGCACGAAACAAAGATGAACATAGCTTACAAGGAATAAAAGTGGTCATTCTGATTTTGGCCTGAAAGGTTTAAACGGACTTTCAAATTTAGGCTTATTGAAATAATCTCTGTTGTCAATCATTTGGTCTTCACTGTCTAAATTATTTAGGCTTATTTAACTAATCTCTCTTGTCAATCATTTGTTCTTCACTGTCTTAATGATTTGAACTAATGATTTAGGCTTATTGAACTAATCATTTAGGCTATGAAGCCCGAGGCAAAATGAGATTGGTCAAGAAGGTTACCCAATATGTGCTCCATGGATGCGATTAAAGAGGATTGTAATGAAACTCTAAATCCATGCTAAAATGAAATGATTAAAGCCAAATATGAAAGCATCATGAAGAAAAATACATAAGAACGTGTAGATTATCAATAAAAGAATACAATGATTAAAATGAAGTGGTAGTAAAGAATTCAAGGTACTTTCCAAATGAGGTTGTCTCCATAGGACCACAAACATCACCATGGAAAAAGTACAATTTATGAGCATCTCTAACTGAACTATCTTTTGGGAAGGAGCAACACTAAATTTTGCCCAAAATACAGCCTTAAGAAACATGTTTAGAAGGAGCTTCGAGTTTGGGCAGAGAGGACACCAATTAAGATCTTTATAAGGTGTAGTAAACGCATAAAATTCAGATGATGAAAGATTTTATGCGACAAAAAATTGTTTATGTTAAATAAAAATATCATTAACCACTAATCGTCAATGGTTAAGGACACATGATTGTCCGAAGCCACCACCTTCATATTCAGGCACTATTTATTGCATCATTAGAGAAGCCATCCTTACATTGCATGTAGAAGCATTAGGATAGAAGACTCATATGCATAATGTAGTTTAGAAAAATACATGTAGTCCTAGGATGCTGTGAAGCCTGAGGCAAAATTAGATTCCTCTAGAACATTACCGAGTAGCTTACAGGGGATGAAAATGATCCTTTTAGTTTTGGCCTCAAAGGTTTAAAGGGCTTTTTAGATTAAGGCTTATTGAACTAATCTCTTTTTTCAATCATTTGCCCTTCATTGAACTAATATCTCTTTTCAATCATTTGTTCTTCAATGTCTAATTGATTTGAGTTAATCATTTAGCCTTATTGAACTATTCTCTCTGTTTGGGACTCTTTTTGGCAGGAATCTACATTGGTGACAATAAAGTAATACATTTCACTGCACAAGGGGGTAGTGAGATAGAGACAACAACAACTTCAAACAAACTTCTTTGTAGCTGTGTCCCATAAGACTCCTTGTGTTGTTTAGGATGCGGCCTAAATGCAGACAAAAATAATGATATCAGGGTCTCAGATCTTGACTCGTTTCTTAATTGAGGGAAATTATATAGGTTGTCTTGACAAAATGACTTTCTTTGTTCACCTTCAATGTATAGGCTGATCCTGTTGAAGATGGGCTTTACTATTTAAGATGTGCTTCAATGTTGAAGATGTGTTTAAGTGGCTTTGGAAGGTACAATCTCCTTCATAAATACTCTGAGGATTTTACGATCTACTGTAAAACGGGACTTGTTGTGATGAACCAAATACAGGGCGGCAGTACTGGGCAAGTTAATGCCCTTCATTCTCTATTAAGGAGTGGCGATTCTGTGGATTACGTTCGCAGCAAATATCAAGTGGATCTTAGCAATCGAAAGGATGTTGTCAAAGTTCGAGTAGAGGATCTAGATATCAAATTGGGTTGGTCATCCTCATCAACCTTTGTGTGAAGCTTGTCTAGTATCATCAACCTCCTCCTCAACGATATCATCATTGAAGTTATCTTTAATAAGGACATGTTTTAATAAGTAGCACTTTGATGATTGAATGTGCTTGTGTTAAGCACATCATGTGTGTTCATCTAATGTTTTGCATATTCGTTACAAGAGTTGACAGTGGGTCATCGTTGGATTATGGATATCTTCATGGATTAGTTGCATTGTTGGACTTAGAGGGAGGCGATACAATCATTTCATAGGAGCATCTACGATGAGGTGAGATAAAGAATTTGTTTGTTGCATTTTAGTTGTTTTTTATAATAATCATGTCAATTTGTCTCATTTCATGAATGTGGTTTGTTGTGAAACTTTCGATATGATTTGATCCCTAAGGGAATGTGTACGGTAGTGGTGTGCCACAATTTTGTCTTTGGCTTGTATATGGATGTGGTCCATTAAAATTTTGTATTTGTTTTCTATATGGCAGTTGTTTGCCACATTTTGTATTTGGCTCATATATGGCAGTGGTTTGCCACACTTTTGAATAGTGTTCATTTATGGAATATATATATCTTTTATACATGGTTCATCTATGGAGTATCTCTTTTATATATGGTTCATGGTTCATTTTTCTCATCTCTTTTATGTTCATGTGTTTTGTTTTATCAAATCATGTTCTGGTTGCAAATCATGTAAACCCGAAATTGGCAACCACTAGATTACATGTCATATGTACTCGATTTCTTCTTGGGCATAAGGTATTGTCTTTCGCTACACAATAACATGGTAATTCTAATGTGGAAAGAGACAACACACTCTGTCCAAAAAATATATTTTTTTTAGATATGGTCGTCAGTATATGCGATGGTATGAGCATTGGTATGTCCAAGGATATTCCAATGCCTATACTCATGGTCTTTCCCAGGGACTTACGAATGCTTATACCAACTATTGAATACTGACATGCATATAATAGAGTTTTATTTAAAGTCACCCAAGTATTTGGATCCTAGTTTCTAAGATATGTATCATTATCAATGGGGCATCAAATAATTCTTCAAATTTTCTCTGATATCATCAATTAAAGAAACATGCTCTAGTGGATCTTCATCTAGAATCACTAGATTTCCTTTGTATATTTCATTCTCAACCTCTATTTCATCACTTGAGACCTGGTAGATATCTTTAAATCCTAGCTAGAATCATGCATTGCTTCTTCATTTTCTTGATTTCCCTTTTTTATATGCAAAGAGTTTATCGAAGTAGGGGAAGCCTCATCTTGTTTTTTTCTTTGGGTTTGCTAAATTTTGTTTTGTTTTATGTTTGTTGATTGTTTTGTTTAAGCTTGCTTAGCTTCCTCTAGATCCTTTGATCCTCCTTCTTTGGGGTTTGTGTATTCATAAAGGATCTAACCATTGTCAAGACATCTACTCAATCATGGCAACCGGAATCCTTAGAGATTACATCAACTACACTTGTAGGATTTTCTTAATAGCACTCATCATTGTTATGTATGTATAGCCAGTGTGTTTTGGCTTTATTCTCGAATGGGGACTATAAAAAATTATGAAATTGAACATTATCCATGATTGATGATATGCTTGGCATGTGAGTATCATTTCCATTTGTTTGAAGATCGGCTCTCCAATCATTTAGAAATTTGTCAATTTCTTCTTGCTTCTTAACGTATCTTCTTACAACATCATGAATCTGTATCCAATCCTATGTGAGTCCCGATTTGGAATCCATGTCTTGCATGAGTGGACTTATTTCCTCTTAGGCTTTAACATCTAATGCTTGTAGAAGAAAGAACACTCTTTCATGCATCAAACATTGTCTATCATGCTCAGACATATCTTCAAATTGTTTCTCGAACTCTCTTTTAATTTCTAGGATTTTTTGGTCCTTGAGCATATGAATCTACCTCAAGAAAGATCTTTGAGGCACTTTAGTTATGTCCTCTAGCATGAACTCCTTGAGGACTATTCCTCTATATCCGGACCATGTGGTTTGTTTTAGTGTCATGAGCTGGGATCATGTAGGTCAAATCAACACCTACGTACTTTTCCTCGAGTTCACTCTCTTTACAAAACTTGGATATAATTTCCCCATTAAAAAGTTTTCATCGCTTTGATAATCGATCATTAAGTCTATACTAATGTTTTGTACTAGCATGCATACCTGCACCTATATTGATGCCGAGTCAAAAATATACCCATGTATTTGAATCAGTATAGGGGCTCCTATACCCCTCATATGTTGTAGTGACTATACTCTACTTCAACCAAAGAGAGAAAACTTCAATTGAAGAATGAAAAAAAAATTTGAGGAAGACTCCTAGTAGCATCATAAATGATTCAATTCCAAAGATTAAAAAAGTAAGTGACGATATGAGTATTTGAGGATGAAATGCAAAGGGGCATGGATGCCCAAAGATGTTTTGCAGGTAATAGAAGAGGTACAGGAAGAAACTTAGTCAGAGGCATAGGAGTTCATGGAAGAGGTTCAAATGGAGACTTTGATCAAGGCCAAGGGAACAATGTCTCTTCATCACGAGAAAGAGGCAAGTTTAAAGGAAGAGTAGGAAGGAATCCCAAACTCGAGACAACAACAACAACTCAGAAGGATGCTACATTTGTGCCAAGTATTGAGACTATGCAAAGGATTGTTATCAATAATTCATCATAAAAGCGCAAGGTAATTATGCATCTACTTCAAATAAGGATGACAATATGCAAGTTATTATGTAGACAAGTAATTACAAAACACAAGGGTCAATCATAAGAGACAATGATAGTGGATGTAGTAGTAACATGAGATGCAACAAGGAACTCTTCTCAAATATGCATATACCTTCAACAAATGGGCATGTGAAGATAGATGACGGTAGTTGCCATGCTATAACAAATATACGTTATGTAATGGTGGATGGTTCTCATTATGCTAAGTGTTTGAAGGATGCTCTTCATGTTCTCGCAATCACAAAGAGCCTTGTTTTTGTGGAACATAGGATTCAAAGAGGATTGCAAGTAAAATTCAACCACAAGGGATGCTTTGAAGGAGACCCTAAATAAGGGTGGAGATTGGTTAACAACACAAAAGGAGGGAAGGATATTCACACTAGATGTAAATTGGAACTTCAACCAAACTACCCACTTCACCTATGGAAGAAGGAAGGTGGCAAAATTGGAACTTTCGCATAAATGCTATGGACAAATGGATATCGAGAGGTTGAAAAATATGGAGAAGAAGGTATTACTACTTATATTACCAAAACATATAATCAAAGTCTCAAGAACGTGTGTGAAGCTTTTCAATTGAGTAAGCAAATAAGGTTGCCTTATAAGAGAGATGTTTGGGGGCCAACAAAGGAGAGATCCATTGGACTAAATAGGTACTTTGTCACCCTCATTGATGATTGCACAAGGTTGACTTTGCTTTATAGCATGAATCATAAATTATATGTATTCTATTACTTCAAAAAGATCAAAGATATTGTAGAGAAGGAGCGTGATGTATACATAAAATTTCTAAAGTTTTCTAGTTCAAGCAAATTGAAGGGTTGAAGGGCTACCACATGGCGAAAGTTGATTGAGCCATGTTGTACGATCAAGATGAGGTCATATTCAAGGGTGGAGATGCACTTATGCTTAAAGCAAGGAGGATCCACGAGTTTTTCCATAAAAGAAGAATTTTTTGACAATCAAAGATCAATAATGAAGCTTTTCTCCAAAAATAGTGGCTTATCTTATCCAAATTGATGTCAACACTGATCCGACGGTCCAGATCATCCCTAGATCCAATGGTGGAGAATGAAGGCGCCTAAATTTCACTCCTTTACACTAGATTTCGTAGAAAGAACAATTCCAAGCCATTGATTTGATTAATCAAATGGTTGTAATCAAAAGTAGTGATCCTAGAGTTGAGAGTTGATTTCTCTAGATCCAAGGGCCCAAATTCATTCAAAAAACTATGTAAACCCCTCTCCAAACTCCTAGAGCATCATTGTTAGGCATCCATAGGGCTCTTGCTAGCTTACGGTTTCCTTGAGACGATCACCCTCGGTTGAGCGAGTGAGGATCCAAGGTGAGCTAGTATGAGTATAGTACCTAGTTTCAAATTTAAGTTAGAGCTCCAATCTAGGATAGGCTCTTGAAACTAGCATCTCTATCTTGACTCACCCTCGGTGAAGCGTGTGAGTGAGTTAGAGCTGGTTTTAATGAGTCTTAGACTTCTTTAGTTAGACGTTACGAGCCTAGATATACATAGGGTAAACGAAGTGGAACTCGCCTTCTTACGTGTGACATTTGGTTCAACTGTCATGGTTTGAAGGTCAAAACCGCCTTTGATCAGTAGAATTCTTAGCTTGACGTATCACGGCGATCTTATACATGTATCTTAATTCAAATCCTTTTAATTCATGTCACTTATCACTTGTCTCTTGTCTCCTCTCTCAGTCTCTTAAGTATTTTTACATGTCTTCTATTTTCTTCTATGTGTGAGAAGGCTCCGCAGTATTGCGTTGAACCAGTGAGGATGTTTCATTGAGCTTGTGAGTAAACTCTATCTTCATAATTCACTTGCATGCATATAATCCATACATACCCATACATATTGATTAGTTTCTGAAAGTGTATAAGAAGCTCACATATTGGACCATTCTTCCTTTCAAAACTGATCTATGTGTAAGGATTCCATCTATTCTCGTCATGCATACATATCATCCAAAGAAGACTATGCATATGGATTAGAATTAGGAAGTGTTTAAGAAGCTCCTTCAATGGACCATTCTTCCTTCCAAATTTGATTCGTGTGTATGGTGCTCTTTCATTCTTATCATTCATGTTCATCAATCTAACTTGCACTCCTACATTCCCATTCCCATAATCATTTTAACATCTCTCTCTTCTCCATACTCAACATTAATTTCACTTTCATGTCCTTAAACCTTCCAACATTCATTAGCTTCATACACCTTGTGTGTGCCACGACCGGACCCGATCCACCCGGATTGTAATCACCTCCACATTTGAACCTCACGTGAAACGCTTCGTGGCATTTTCTTCTGATCTTGTTGGGAGGTTGTGATCTATATCGTTTGTTTCATCCTCCTCATATCATCATCATCAGTCTTAAGTGTTGCACTAGATTTCTCACAGTATCGTGCACATCTTCGTCGTGAAGTAAACGCATTTGTGAGAGATCTAGAGCATCGTGCATCACTTGCTTATTGACATAAGATTGAGGAAGGATTCAAATCCCTTATTGTTGAGAAACAAGGCTAAAGAATAGTCTCTTCTATGTTGAGAGAGAAGGGAAAATTCAATGGCATCAATATCGCAAGCTACTTAGATTTGTTTGAAGAGCAAGCTATGATTTTTGGTCTTCCCGAAGATCTTTTGATATCATTCTTTGAACGAATTGTTGAAAGCTCTATCATAAACCATGTCACTCAATATGATAGTCTTCCTTGGAGTGATTTTAGAAAGGAGATGCTCAAAGAATTCTACCTTGAAGATTATAGCCAACATAATTGAGATGGATTCTTACGATGGGTCAATTCTCCAAAGCCTAGTAGCTCTATAACTCACTTACAAAATAAGTATATTAGACGCTATGAACAACTTCGTGATGAGGATAAGATAACTTTGGAACTTGATCTTGTGATCAATTTTCTTAAGCTTCTTCATCTTGAAACTCGTGGGGAAGTTGAACGGCGATTAGAAGAGCCCGATAAGCGCTATGGTCTTACTGACAATTGGCAAAAAGTTTGTAAAGTAGTAGAGGCTGTAGCCCATAGATATCAAAGACAATCCATGCTTTATGAGCAAAGTAGTCTTCCTCAAGCTAGCCTTCCACAAGCTAAGGAGCAAGTTAGAGAACAATCCCATGCTATGCTTTTTGAATCTACTCCTATTCCTCAAATGATGGAGCCTACTCAAGGTTTTAAAGTAGAGCCAAATAAAACTGTAGTTGAACAATCTCAAGTGGAAATTCTCACTAAGCAAATGGAAAGTCTTATTGCTACACAATCCAATTTGGCCAAGACTATAGATGCTTTACAATCTAATTACACCAAAACTTTCCAAAATCAAATGAGCCCAATGACTTTTCAAGAGGCTAATCAACATGTTATAGCTACCAATCAAAATCCACAAGTAGCTCCTACTCAAGCATATCAAGTTCCTCCAATGCATAATCCTTCAATGCAAAATCCTCATTCTCATGTGCAAAATCCCCAAATGTATCAAAACATGTATCCTCAAGCTTCTCAAATAGCTTTTCAAAATCCTCTAAATCAAAATCTTCAAAATCATCAACCGTATAATATGGAAGCTCCTCTTGCACCTCAACTACCACATGTTGCTCCCCAAGCTCCTCAAATACATCAATTGCCTTATCAAAATCCTAATTATCCTGTTCATTAAGCAATACCTTATCAACAAAATCCTCAATTTCAAAATTTCCCACCACAAGTTAATCGAAATCCACAAAATCAAAATGGTTTTGTGCGTGGCCCTCGTAGGTGTCCTTGGTGTGATTCGTTAGAGCACTTTTTGAGAGATTGTGAACTATTGAAGGCTGCTTAGGAGCAACGACTAGTAATAGACATAGAAAAGAAAATCTGTGACTATCGATCTAGGCTAACTTTGCAAGGAAATTATGGTAAGGGAGGAATGAAAAAACATTATGAAAATATAACCATAACGGATGTGGGAACTAGAGGAGTGAAACTAGAAGCTCTTGATGAACAACAAGTAGAATCAAGTAAACCCACAAAGGAAGGTGACTTTTCCATAGAGGCTTTAGTAAGAGCACGAGATGAAATTAGGAGAATAACGGCTTGGGAATCACCAATAGAAGATCAATCTCTTATTTCTCACATATCCAATGTAGAAGAAAAATGAAAAAAAGATGAAGTTGAGCCTAGTGAAAGAAGAGTAACGCAAAAACAAACCTCAGAGGGAATAGAATCAATCATAGAGCTGGGAGAAACATCACAATCCAAAGATAGAAAACAAGAATCACAACCCAATGAACAAAAACAAGAGGAGAAACAAAAAGGGAAGAAGACAAAGCAAAGAAAAACAAAACCAAAGCCTTTAGATAAACAAGAACAATCAAAACAAACTGAAGAACAAACATGAGAACATGAACAAAAACAAGACCCTGAGCAAAAACAAAAGAAACCAAAGAGAAAACCTAAAGCCATCTTGATTTCAGAAATTGAGAGAAAAATAGATCCTATGGAGATTTTAGATGACATTTTGCTTAAGAGTCAAGTGACTATGTCTTTAGAACAAGTTTTCTCTATTGCAAAGCCTATTTTTAAAGATAACTTTATCGGCCTAATTAAAAGGAAGAGGTTTCCGCTTAATCTAGATATTGAGATGCAGGATTCTCTAGATCAAGATCAAGCTATGAATGAAGCCTTAAACTTTGATGAATCTGATGAAGAGGACTTTGATGATGATGAAGTAAATGTTAATAAAAATTTCTTAGGACCTATTCAACCTGACCATGAAAATCATGAAAACAATCCTTAAAGTCACTTTAAAAGAACATTTTGGTCTAGAGGTACATCAGAGATGCATGTTAAAATAGGAAATGATAAGAACACTATCACTATAAATCCATTAGTAGATTCCGGCTCCGAAATCAATGTGATTTCAAGAGAAGTCTATGATAAGTTTCGATGGCCCATAGATAAAGATTGTGGATGGCATATGAGAACTGCAAATAATGGTGTAGGTACCCTGTATGGAGCTTGTGCTAGTGTGCTCATATCCATAGGAGAAATCATAGAAGAGTTTCACTTTTTTATTAAAGATAATTGCTCCTATGAAGCTCTCTTAGGTCAACCCTTTATTTGTGAGAGTCGTATGGAAACTAAAGCCATGGATGATGGGTCTACCTATGCTAGATCTAAGTCTAAGGATGGAATGCAATCACTTCAAGTCATGACCGAAGGAGTGAATCATGCTAGGAATCGATTGTCAATTAGAAACAAATCTATTATTACTGAGAGTCATGAGCATGCTTGTAGTGATTGTGCACCTCGATTCATGTTTGGAGCTACATATAATCAAAATTTTGGATAGAATCCATTGTTGAGCGGGACAACAGTTGATATTGGTTTGACATCTCACATCCAACCAACATGTATAATAGTTTGTCACTTTGTTTTCCACATTCTAGATTAGATTTTCTTCATAAGAGTCAATTGTCCAAGTCTTTTATCCAAAAAACCCAAAGAAATTATAGAAACAACAAAATCATGGAACATGATGAGAACATTGTGCATGTGATTGAGACATCTCATTGTTTCTCTACTCTTGAGGAGTTAGAGTTATGTCTTCAACAAAATTCTAATTCCCATATTATTCTTCTTTCTTCCCTCGATGAGTATGCTCTAATCCAGGAATATGCTCTCAATGTTGACAAGTGCTCAAAATTTAACCAAACATATGATGCCTTAGTTGAAACAAAGTACAAAACTATAGACAAAAAAATCAAACCCATAGCTCAACCATTACCTCAAGGAAGTAATGAAAAAATTATTGATGTGAAAAATGATCCAATTCTTCGGGATAAGAAAAACATAGGACATACATTCACGGATGAGACAATCAAACAGGTGAAAATTGGTAGAAATGATGACTTTCTTTTGCCAGCAGAGAGAGATAAATTTGAGGGAGTCATACGTAGCCATGGAAAAGCCTTTACTATGTATGCTCATGAGATTGGTTGTGTAGATCCTAAGCTAGTTGCACCCATGATAATCTTTACTATTCCCTTTTTGTACCTACAAAATTTGCATTTTCCATCTTGAACGTAGCTAGCATATCATGGGTGTACTTCCTTTGAGTAATGGAAACACAAGAATCTATATCACTATCTCTAAGCCAAGAAAATGTGTAAGCAATACAAGAACATTGATCTTGAACTCTTCCTTCATTTGAGCTTTGATCTTCTTGATGCCATATATTGGCATCATTCCCTATAATTATGACACTACAACATATGAGGGGCATACCGATGCTGCATATACCGATGGTCATAGCCGGCGTCGGTATAGGCCTCGGAAAATCTCACTAAAAGATACTGACGGTCAAGTGACCGTTGGTATGACCGTTTTAAACGGATCATCCGTGTGGCCCACAGCTGCCGGTATAAGCGTCGGTATAGGCGTCGGTATAAGCGTCGGTATAAGCATCGGTAATTTACTGGGAACTACCGACGCTTATACCGACGTCAATACCGGCGTCTATACCGGCGGCGAGTTTTAAACATACCGCGAACCCGAGAGCAAAACTTCACATTTTTGCGCGTGTTTGGGTATTGTTGGTCTACTGTCGAACTTGCGTACGCGAACCTGCATTGTCTTATGCACACACACACACATGGATCTCTCTCTACACACACACATTCTCTCTCGGCTAAGATCTCACATCTTTGTAAGCGCTGCGCGTACTGTTAGCATTTGTGTTTCTCTATGCTTTAGGGTTTCTAATTTCTCTTTTCGTTGATTTTGCATAATTTCTTTGGCATCGATTGTTTGGAATTGGACGAGAGACGACCTACATTACGCTTTGTCAACAACGATTCAAAGAGGGATATACTTATAAGTGATTCTTTTATTCGCTATTGATAGAGAGAGAAGGAGAGAGAGAGAGAGAGGGAGAGAGAGAGAGAGAGAGAGAGAGAGAGAGAGAGAAAGAGAGAGAGAAGAGAAAGGAAGATACACATTAATTTACACATGCATGCATACGCACATACATGTACACACATGCATGCTTACATACACACACCTATACACACATGCATGTTTACATACACACACACATATACACACATGCATGCATACACACACACATAAATTTACACACATGCATACATACACACACATGCATACACACATACATACACACACATATATACACATATGCATACATACACATACACACATACATATACACACATACATACATACACGCATATATACACACATATATACACATGCATGCATACATACACACACATATACACACATGCATGCATACACATATATATACACACATGCATACATACACACATATACACACATGCATGTATACATACACACACATGTATACACATGCATACACATACACACACATACACATACATGCATGCATACATACACACACGTACACACACATGCACACACATGCATGCCTACATACACACATGTATACACATGTATACATACACACACACATGTACACATGCATACATACACACACATATGTACACACATGCATACATACACACATATAATCCTATTTTTATTTTAAAGTTTTTTTTACATCAAATATATAAAAATAAGATTAGGGTTTTAGGGTTAAATCTTTAAGATTAGGGTTTTAGGGTTTTAACACCTACATAACATATATACACACATACACATGCACATATAATACATATATACATGTATATACACATGTATACAGAAATATACATATTTTAGGTCTAGATATTTAAGATTAGGGTTTTAGGGTTTAGTATTTCAGATTTAAGTCTAAGTATTTCTGATTAGGGTTTTAGGATTTTAATACGTAGATAACATATATACACAAAAACACATATGCATATAATACATACATACATGTAGATACACATGCATACAAAAGTGTACATATTTTAGATTTAAATCTTTAGGATTAGGGTTTTCAGCCATATAACACCTACATAACATATGTGCACACATACACATACACATGTAATACATATATACATGTATATACACATGTATACAGAAATATACATATTTGAGGTCTAGATATTTAAGATTAGGGTTTTAGGGTTTAGTATTTCAGATTTAAGTTTAAGTCTTTTTTATTAGGGTTTTAGGACTTTATTACGTAGATAACATATATACACAAGCACACATATACATATAATACCTACATACATGTAGATACACATGCATACAAAAATATACATATTTTAGATTTAAATCTTTAAGATTAGGGTTTTCAGCCATATAACACCTACATAACATATATGCACACATACACATGCACATATAATACATATATACATGTATATACACATGTATACACATCCTCATAACGGGGGCCTTACAAAATGTGCATACAATCATGAGGGGTAGACATTGATCATATACTAACAATATACCTATCTATATTCACATATATGTACATATACACATATATATACACATGCATATATACATATATATATATATATATATATATATATATATATATATATATATATATATATATATATATATATATATATATACATGTTTTAGTTCTAGGTCATTTGGAGTTGGGTTTTAGGGTTTTAACACCTACATAACATATATACACACATACACATACACATATAATACATATATACATGTATATACACATGTGTATAGAAATATACATAATTTAGGTATAGATCTTTAAAATTAGGGTTTTAGGGTTTAGGCATACATATAACTTAATTAAGAGGATCAATCAAGAAAAAATCCGAATATATAGATAAAATAGGATAGCTATATAGATTATAGTTTCAAAATTAGGGTTTTAAGTTTTTTTAGGTATTTAAGTATTTAGGTTTAGTATTTCATATTTAAGTCTTTAAGAGTTAGATTTTTAGGTTTAATAAAAAAACAAATGTTCTTCAATGTCCATATTGTAGCAGATGGCTTCTTTGGATCCTGAAGAGAGAATGGCATGTCCTTGTACACAGTGCAAGTATCAAATTTATCGGAAACGAAGGATTTGTACTACATATGTTAGAGAGTATGGGTCCTTTGATAGGAGTCGACTGGAAAACCTACGATATCATTGCCATGGTCCCCCAGGTGAGCAGATGGACCCAAACGACATTGCACCGGTAACCTCTCGTGGACAAAAGAGAGTAAAAAAGGACTTAGACGTACAAGCAAGCACTAATAATATTACACAGAATGAACATATGGAAGAGATGCTTGAAGCATTTATGAGATGGACGAAGATCATGATGGTGAAGAAGGTGTCGAGAGTTTCATGGACACAATAGAAATTCCACGATCAGAAGTTGATGAAGAATATGAAAACATGCGAAGATTAGCTCGTTTACCACTTTATGATGGAGCAAAGATATCTGTACTACGTGCTTCACTCGCGATGCTCAATCTGCAATCCATTTATGGATGGTCAGATAGTAGTGTCATTGAACTGTTCAGGTAAGTGGAGAACAAATTGGCTTTCA
Organism: Ceratopteris richardii; assembly: GCA_020310875.1. Classification (NCBI taxonomy): domain Eukaryota; kingdom Viridiplantae; phylum Streptophyta; class Polypodiopsida; order Polypodiales; family Pteridaceae; genus Ceratopteris; species Ceratopteris richardii. Next base: position 198,717,653 of record CM035414.1, on the reverse strand, counting down.
TTGTTGTATCATAATAACTTCATTTACTAATATCATTTTAATTGCTTATTGCAAGCTTCTTAAAGATCAACTTCTGCCAGAGGGTAATGACATGCCTCCAACACGTGGAGATGCGAAAAAACTTTTACAGTCTATTGGAATGGATTATACTAAATATCATGCTTGTCCAAATGATTGCATTCTCTTTCGGAATGAGTATGAGCATCTCCACGTATGTCCAAAGTGTGGAGCAAATAGATTTAGAGAAGACGTCATAGGCAAAGCAATCTCCGCTGTTTGTATGGTAGAGAAATACTTTCCCACAAGTATTCTCACTATTCAACTTCATTTACTAGTTCATGTAGTAGATGAAGTTGCAATAGTAGGAGTTGTCCATAGTCGATGGATACTCTTCTTAGAGCGCTTTATGAAGACATTAAAAGGGTTTGTTCGACAAAGAGCACGTCCAGAGGGTAGCATGGAAGAGGGATGGCTTCTACAAGAATCTCTTGTACTCATAACTGAGTTTCTACGTATATCGGATCCCAAAATGCCTCGCTTATGGAGCGATGATGAAGATGTTCGTCTCATAGGGGATGAACCACAAGGTAAAGGATTGCAAAGAAAAATGGATGCAGCTTTCAGAGAGAAGGCAATGAAGTTTTGCATAGTTAACTCTGAGCCTATGCAAAAGTGGTTAGAAAGGTATGAACTTGCCAAGGAAACTAACGGAAACGAAACAGCTCAGTTTCGAAGAAATCGTTCCACTCAATTTTTGCCTCTTCCAGAAAATCTTCGACCTCTCACACCTTTTCCAACGAACAGATGGCTAGATGCAGTGGTTTCACAAGCAAAGGCAGCGGGTGAAGATATCTCTAAAGAAGAAGAAGAACTCACAAAAGGATATGATTGGGAGTATATTAAATACGGTGCACTATGGTCTCATGGACGGCACTTTTGAGTCACACGAATCGATCAAAATAGGTCTACTTTTGATAGTGGAGTGATAGTGCATTTTTTGCAAAAAAGTAGAGCGAGTGCAAGAGATGATAATGCTCTAGAAGGCGAGTTAGATTATTGTGGTGTGATTCAAGACATTTTGAAACTATCTTTCAGAAATTTTGATGACTTTGTTTTTGACGTGAAATGGTTCAAAGTAGTCACCTCTGGAAGAAACACAACAGTGAGACGGGATAAGAGCGGTTTGCTTCAAGTCGACTCCACAAGATTATGGACAGATGAAAGGGACACATTTGTACTTCCTGAACACTGTGAGCAGGTTGTTTTTATACCAGATTCAAAAGACCCAGAGTGGTTATTTGTTTTACAAGTCACTCCACGTAGTAGAAAAATTTTTGAAAACATAGATGTAGAAGAAAGTCCATCTCTAGTGGACTCAGAGATTCATTGGATAGCTGAGGAGGAAGAGATTATTGTTCGAGAAGAAGAGGTCATTGAAGAAGAGGGCATTGTTCGAGAAGACGAAGCAATAGACGATGATCAGGAGGAAACCAGCATAGCAAGCGATTTAGAAGCCATCAATATAGAGATAGATATTCTCGGTGCATCGGATCTTCAAGAGGATGCTAGAATAGAGGACGTTTGAATAAAACACTTCTACGTACTAATTTTTGTTTTTTTTTTTGTTTATTCCCTATATTATTTTTCTTATCGCATGCTAATTATTTGAGTTCTTTTATTACAGAGCACGATGGGAGACAGTCCTCCAGACACTCCACATTCCATGATAGAGGAGCAGTTTTTGGAGTTCATCTCTGAGGTCCCTCCTGCGTATATGGCCGCTGCATCACAGTGTTGGATCGCTCGTGGTAGCACTCCTCCCGGCCTCACTCCTGGCGACGTTACTCCTGGTGGCCTCACTCCCACTGGCCTCACTCCCACCGGTGTCACTCGTGCCGGTGTCACTCCCGCCGGTGTCACTCTCGCCGGTGTCACTCCTGCGGGTGGTGCTACTCCCGTAGGAGGTATGTCTCCTAGCTTTGTGACTCCACCACGACCATCTTTGCAGCCATCTCCTACTGGGTCTACTAGTAGACGTGTGTGTTCGACACCTCAGCGCGATACAGGGTCTGGCCCGTCACGTAGATCGAGGTCATGCTCTAGAGTAGGAGATTCTAGGAGTGGATCTACAGGTAGGTCTGGAGGCGGAGGAGGCGGTGGTTGTGGAGGCAATGCGACGGACATTGTGTCGCCCGCTTCTACTCCTAGGACGAGTACCTCAGATGTAGGTACCCCACTCAGTACACCACACAGTACACCACATACACCTTGGGGTGCTCATGAACATGATGACTCCAAGGTGTATAATATCCGAGATGGAGCTCTGGTGATGGATGCAGCTGGCAAAGCAATGCGTGCACGCATATGAAAACTTTGCTCCATCCAGTTTGGATACTCCATCATGCTGAAATGGAGTGAACAAGATAAAGATCGGAAGAATTATATCACACAAACGATTTACCAGGAGTTTCGACCAGCCGATGGACAGTTAATTGTCAGTTCAGAGTGGATTCTGCACACCGCACGTGAGGTCATGTTCCATTGACGATCCAAGGCTTGTGATGCATTCAGAGAAGGGTAAGAAAAGCCTGTATGGTTAGATGCTGAGGAGTGGGACATGATTCGTGACGAGCAGAAGCAGACTCTTGATCGATATCACCAGCAGCAAAATACCGCAGCCACACGTCTAGACACGATTGGACCGTCACATTTGGGCAGCGGCAGATATGACACGATGCATCATGAGTTTGTAAGTACCATTTCATTTATTGACTTTATTTGTGTTAAATTTCTCATATATGTTTCTCTAATCATTTTATATTTGTTTCAGGAGCTGGCAATGGGTCGTCCTCCAACACGAACGGAGGAGTCTTACGGATATAGTCATGGGTTCACTGCACTATTGCAGGACTTGGAGGGATGCGGTGCGGTAGTTTCATGGGAGCGTTTGCGATGAGGTAATTAATTTATAAACTCGGTTTTTACTTATTGTTTGTAATTTTCATGTGAATTTATCTCATTCCATTAATGTTGCAGGACTGTTGATATGGAACCTTCTTTGCATGTGTATGGCAGTGGAAGACCAATATTTTGTATTTGATTTCCATATGGAAATACATTGCTTTGCCACATTTTGTAAAAGCGTCATATATGACAGTGGTTTGCCACACTCTTGTACATGCTTCATTATTGAAATATATAACTTCTTTTGTACATAATTCATTGTTCATTCTGATTATCTATTTTGTGTCTGATAATACTCTGTTTCATGAAATCATATTTTGGTTGTCATTAGAGTACACATCACATGTACTCGGTTTTTTTGGGCAGAGTGTATTGTCTTTTGTTAAGCAACATCATGATAATGTTGTTGTAGCAAAAGACAAAACATTTTGCCCAAAAAAAATTTTGCAAGTATGGTCGTCGGTCTACCCGACGGTGCTTCCAGTAGTGTCATCGGAATAACCGTCGGTACACCTAGCAGGCGACGGTATAGGCGATAGTACCTCCAGCAGAAGCCTCGGTATGAGCATCGGTATTACGGACGCATATACCGACGCTTATACCGACTCATATACCGATGCGTATACCGAGGCTTTGGTACCGACGCGCACACCGACTTTTACACCGGCGTCACAGCAAATAAAGCCGTGTTCATTTTCCTCGGTAAAAATCTCCGTATACCATCGATCTGTTGTAGTGTGATATCCTCCATATGAACACATAGATAAATAACTTCTGAATTAGTCGTCTTAATGAACAATGAGGAATATACCTTGCTTGCAACAAAACCTTGGTCTTGCAAGTATGTGAAATGCCTATGGTAACAAGCTCTAGGAGCTTGCTTTAAACCAACATTGCATCATATCCTCGTGCTTGAGCCATGTAGAGTTCTTCTATGATCCATCCATAATGGAATGCATTTTTAACATCTAATTGGTACAAATTCCAATTCTTTGAAGTAGCAATACTTAAACTCTAGTAGTTGGCATCTTGGCCACAGGTGAGAAGGTCTCCTCATAATCTACTCCATGGGTTTGAGCAAAGCCCTTTGCTAGTAGCTTTGCTTTATAATTGTCGATTGTCCTATTTTATTTCTTTTTCACTTTGTAAATCCACTTGGATTCTTTTACCTTCATGAATGGTTTTTTGGGAACTAAATCCCAAGTGCTATTCTCTTGAAGTGATTCAATTTCTTCCTCCATAGCTTCTCTACTTTTGAGTTGACATCCTCTCATGTATGTGATTCTTCTTTGGTGAGATTTGGAAAATCATTTTCCAAATCATAGGGTAGCTTTACTTTCCTGTAATCATCCTTAAAGCAAGAGTTATTTTCATCAAATACCACATCCCTACTAATTATAACTTGTTTGTTCCTGGGATTATAATTTTGTTCATAGCCAATGAAGATGCATCTTTCAACTTTTGGATCAAGTTTTCTCTGAGGGTATGTGTGCATAAGAAATGCACCCAAAGATCTTACAATGATCCAAAGAAGATTTCCTACCATTCCATACCTCATAAGGGGTCATTCCATCCAAAGACATGGATGGAAGCCTATTGATTAGGCAAGTGGCTGTGGAAAAAACCTCTTCCCAAAAGTAATTTGGGAGTTTTTTTTTCATTCAACATCAATCTTTTAGCCTCTACTATTATTCTATTTCTTCTCTCTACAACTCCATTCTGTTAAGGAGTGTATCTTGTTGTAATCTCTCTCTTTATGCCTATGTTCTATAAGAAGAAGTCAAAATCATGTGAGAAATACTCATCACCTCCATTAGATCTGAGCCTCTCCAAGCTTCTACCTATTCGATTCTCAACAAATGCCAAATACTTCTTGAAACAAGTGAAGACTTCATCTTTATGCTTCATAAAGTAAAATATTGTCCATCTACTATAGTCATCTATCAATGAAACATAATACTTGGACCGTGAGAATAATGGTTATCTTCAAGGAACCCACACATCTATGTGCACAAGCTCCAAGTAGTCTTCATACATGTATCCTCTTTTGTTGAATGGTTGCCTATGTGATTTGCCAAATTGGCGTGCTCCACACTTGTAAATCATGTTTTTCTTGGACACATTTGGAATGCCAAGCACACTCTGATCCCTTCATACTTGCTTCAATCTCCTTTCACCTATATGATCTAGTCTCTTATGCCATATCTCCAATTCAGATAAAGTTTGGTCTTTGTAGTTGAAGAGAGCAGTATTCCTAGTATCTTCAACATCAAATATAAAAACTCTACCAGATTTCTCACATTTTGCAATCCTCTTAAAGCCTTGCAAAAGGTCCTCCATATATGCTCCATGCCTTGTGAATCTAACCTCTAAACCCTTCTCAACAATCTATCCAACGCTAATTAGGTTTTTGGTTATTATTGGCATACACAATACCCTACTTAAATGATTCATGATACCATCAAATGCTTTAACATTTCTGACCTTTTTTATAGAGTACCTAGTGTCATCACCTGTCTAGACTCCATGCTTTCCTTTGGGCTCTTTAAGATCAGAAAAATGCTACATTGTCTCCTACATGATTCAAACAACCAGAATCAATATAGAATAGATAATCATCATCTTTACCTTGATTGGTTGTCATATTCATGAGTAATGGAGAAACCTCTTGATCATCTCTATAGTTGTGATAGTATCTTCTTTCTCTGAAGCCTCCTTGATAGTTGTTGTTGTATCCTTGGTTGTAATTGTGATGGTAGTTGTTTCCTCTTTTATTGAACCTGCCTCTTGATTGTCCATAGCCTCTTCTATGGAAGTCCTTTCCTCTCTGATTGTTTGTGTTTCTCAAGCACTCATCCATGGTATGATTCTTCAAGCCAAAAATGTTTCAAGGTGAAGAGTTGTGTGATCTCCCCCTGCCGTATTTTGCTTCTCCGCCCCTTCCTCTAGTACCTCTTCCTCTACCTATGAGTGTCAGAAGCCTTTGATCATTCATGGGACATCACCTCATATGATGTGTGTTGAATCCACTCTGAGCTAACAATAGGGTGCCTAGCTGTTGGCAAGTACTCATGATAGAAAGACTCGGTGGTGTAATTCTTTTGATCTTTGTCTTGTTCAATCCTTTTCACAATGATAAGAGAGAGGGGAGGGGAATATAGCTTCCTCTCCCCTTCTCCCACTCCCTGTGACCCTCTCCGACACCCCACTCAGAATCACTTTGGTTCTTTCAAATATTGCATAAAGAAAACCTCCTCAGAGTGTTCGGGAGGTACCAATGTATCTATTTCATCTATCCATAGTTTTATAGTCTACTTGAAGCAAACCACTCTTATCCCGCCTTAGTGTTGTGTTTCTTCTAGAGATGACTACTTTGAAGTAGTTCACATCAAACAAAAAGCAGTTAAACCTCTTGAGGCATAACTTCAAGATACCTTGGATCACTCCACAATACTCGAGTTGGCCTTGTTAAGCATTCTCGTCTCTTGCATTAGCTCTACTTTTTTGGAAAAAGTTCACTATCATCCCACTATCAAAAGTAGACCTAATTTTTTGGATTCGTGTGATCCAGAAGTGTCGTCCATGGGACCATAGTGCACCGTATTTAAAATAATCCTAACCAGACCCCTTGGCGAGTTCCTCCTCTTTTTCAGAGACATCCTCATGTGCTCCCTTTGCTTGTGAAATGGTTGTATCTACCCATTTGCTGGTTGGAAAGGGTGGAAAAAATCCATGACTTTCTAGAATAGACAAAAAGTGAGTGGTATGAGGGTGGAAAAAATCCAAGGCTTTCTAGAATAGACAAAAAGTGAGTGGTATGATTCTTTCAAAACTAAGCTCTTTCCTTTGCATTTTTCTCTTTGTCAAGCTCATACCTCTCCAAACACTTCTACATAGGCTTAGAGTTAACTATGCAAAATGTTTCCCCTAAGTTGTATATATATTTGACTTCATATGTTAATATTAATCCTAAAACTTTATTTTAAAAATATTTTATGATATATATTTAATTTAATTCAAAAACCCTAATGTTTTATATGTTTGTATGTGTATATGTTTGTACATAAAAATCCTAAAACGCTACTTTTTATATATTGAATTATATATGTAAAACTAGAAAAATCCTAAAGACCTATATATTACATACTTAATTATATATATTTACCATATTCTGACTTTTCTCTTAATGTTTGCATACATTTAATTAGAATATTATAACGTTCTAATTTCTCTCTAATGTTTATATATATTTGATTATATATATTCATTTGAATCCTAAAACTTTATTTAGGATGTGTTTGTATGTAGAAATCCTAAAATATATTTTTTATATACTTAATTACATATGTATAAAAACCGTAAAAATTCTAAATACCTATTTTTTAGATATTTAATTATATATATTCTACCTATTCTGAACTTTTCCCTAATATTCACATACATTCATTAGTGTTAAACCTAAAAACATGATCCTAAAGGCTTAGATGTGTATATATATGTGTATGTGTATGCTTGTGTATATATATGTGTATGTGCATACATATATATGTGTATGCATGTGTAAAAAGCCTAAAACTCTAATTGTAAAGAATTAGACCCTAAAACATGTTTATGTGTGTATGCATGTGTATATGTATTATGTGTGTTTATGTGTATATTTGTGTATGCAAGTGGAAAAACCCTAAAACCCTAATCTTAAAGACCAAGACCTAAAACATATGTATGTGTGTATGTATATGTGGCATGTGTGTATGTGAATGTGCATGTATGAATGTGAATATATATATGTGTGTGTGAATGTGTATATGCATGTATGCATATGTATGTATGTATGTATGTATGTATGTATGCATGTATGGATGGATGGATGTATGTATGTATGTATGTATGTATGTATGTATGTATGTATGTATGTATGTATGTATGTATGTATGTATGTATGTATGTATGTATGTATGTATGTATGTATATATATATATATATATATATATATATATATATATATATATATATATATATATATATATATATATATATATATATATATGTGTGGTGTGTGTGTGTGTGTGTATGTATGTATGTGTGTGCGTGTGTGTGTATGTGTATATGTATATGTATGTATGCATATGTCTATGTATGTAAAAAACCTAAAACCCTGATCCAAGAGACCTAGACCTAAAATATCTATGTATATATGTTTATGTGTATATGTGTGTGTGCATATGTGTTCATGTATTGTGTGTATGCATATGTGTGTGTATGTATATATGCATATGCATGTGTGTACGTATATGTGTGTGTACATGTATGTATGTATATTTGGGTATGCATAAGTGTTTGTATGTATGTATGCATATGCATGTGTATGCATATGTGTGTGTATGTATATGCATGTGTGTATGTAATATGTATGTGAGTGTTTGTGTATAGGTGTGAGTGTGTATGTATATATGTGAGTGTGTGTGTGTATATGTATGTGAGTGTGTATGTATATGTGTGTAATCATGCATGCATATGCATGAGTATGCATGTGTGTATATAATATGTATGTGAGTATGTGTATGGATATGTGTATGTATGTGTGTGTATACATGTACGTGTATTTTTATGCATGTGAGAATGTATGTAATATATGCATATGTATTTGTATATATATATATATATATATATATATATATATATATATATATATATATATATATATATATATATATATATATATATATAGGTGTGTGTGTGTGTGTATATATATATATATGTGTGTGTGTGTGTACACATGTGTGTGTATGTTTACACATGTGTGTGATTGTGTATGCATATGAAATTGTATGTAATATATGCATAAGTATGTACATATATATGTGTATGTATGTAAGTGGTGTTTAATTTGTGTATGTATGCAAGCATATACATGAGTATGTGTGTGTGTATGTATCTCTATCTTTCTCTCTCTCTTTCTCACTCTTTATCTCTCTCTATCTATCTCCCTCTCTCTTTCTTTCTCTCTCTCTCTCTCTCTCTCTATCTCTTTGATCTCTCTCCCTCTCTCTTTCTCTCTTTCTTGATTTCTAATGAACAACAAAACAATCATTTAAATCTATGTGCGTGTATGTATCTCTATCTTTCTCTCTTTCTCTCTCTCATTCTCTCTCTCTTTCATCTCTTTCTTCTCTCTCTCTTCTCTCTCTACCTCTGTGTCTCTCTTTCTATGTCTCTCTATCTCCCTTTCTTTCTCTCTATCTCTCTCTTTGTCTCTGTCTTTCATCACGCTCTCACACTTTCTATTTACCTCTCTCTTTCATCTCTCGCTAGATCTCTCTCTCTTTCTCTCTCTCTCTCTTTGTCACTCTCTCTCTCTCTCTCTCTCTCTCCCCTTCCTCCCTCTCTGTCTCTCTTTCTCACTCTCTTTCTCACACTTACATCCATGTAATTCTTCGGATCACTATCATGAAAGCCTAATCAATGTTGTCTCTCCTTAAATTCCAAAAGACCAATGCAAAAAATCTCCTGAGTAACAAAGAGAAGAGAAATTATAAAACAGAAAACATAGAGATAGAGAAAGATGATTGGTTGAAATTTTGGAGAAACTAATGATCCACAACATTTAGAACGTGGCAAAACTTCAAGATCAACTATCCATTTGTTGACTTTTGATACCCAAAATTTTTGTTTCTAGTTGATGACATCATTGATGATATCATCAACTTGTAACCGCCCTTGAACCATCCTTGGAAAACTGTATAAGGAGGATTTGGCCACATGCATACTTAGTCTTGCCAATGCTAGTCTTGGAGCTCAAGGAGGCATGACCCCAAAGTAATTACTCTCCAAGTTCCAATTTGAGTTCTACTCTTGTCCTTTTTCTACTCTTCTCTATTCTAGTATCTTGGACATCCTACTCTCTCCTATTGCAATCTCGTAGTATGAGATCTTGTCAATTTAATTCTTGTATCTAGTTCATCTCCTCGAAGGGAGTTTTTGTAATCTTGATATCTTGCTTCATACTTACGATCCTGATTTGTGGGCTCTCCTATATTATGTCTAGTTTTGTTATCCATACCCATCAATCCCGGTGTGGGGAAGTTGCGGACACACGGCTGGTGGATCAGTGAACCGCTAAATCCCTCGGCACACGTAGGGTGTTTGAGACAATCTTAGGTGTTTTAGGTATATTTTTCTTTACTCTAAGTTAAATAAGGTTTTAAATTACTGACAAATCTAAGAAATAATGAATAGGTAACTGAACACCTTATACTTCTAAGAATCGTATGGCTGGGCTTCCTTATACCTATCAATAGCTTCTTGAGGAGAAGGAAGAATCAAGGTTTCTTCAGTTACATTTTCTTTTATAATTTCATCTTCTTGGGTTTCTATGTGATTAGGTTATGTACGCCTAATTAAGGGTGGTGGAAATGAATCTATGTTATCTTGAGGGTCAATAGATGCAATCGAAAATAATGCTAAAAATCCATCAAGACAATAATCATGAGATATTGATATTAAAGATTCGTGTGTAATAATATCCTTAACTACTTCTACTTCGATTTCTAAAGTTGCATTACTTTCAGATTCAATTGTATGTTCAGAAGACATCGACAATAAAGAGAATGGGAATAGAAATTGAATTAATGCTTCTAACAATAATAAGTGTTTACAATGCTATAGATCAATGATGTAATTTATCTAAAAGGTTGCTAAAAACTAGTGATTCCTATACAAAAGCTTAATCAAGGATAAGTTCTATGGGTTTATATCAGATTGATGGATCTTTGGTTCGTTGAATTCTTCTCTTTTGCTTGTAATGATCTTCGATACTTCTTCTTGTAATGTCTGCAAAAACATTAGAGAATATATCTCAAAAAATCATCAATCTCATACATACTTTAATATACATGCTCATTCATTCCTATATGCACTTTACATGCATTCTTTCAATCATGCTCTCTAATCATATATAGACTAATTCACATGTTCATATAAGCTAATATGCATACATGCATATTAATCTATGCAATCATATATACATAATCTCTCGATTTGTGTAATGATGAATAAAACATTCTTTTGAAATGTTTGATGAAGAGGAGTTTCTCCTTCCTCTTCTTTGCATTATATACATTAGCTCTCTATTCGTGCCTCATCTTGAAGCTCAAAGCATATCAACAATAAAGTAATAGCATCGACCCTTTACCCGTTACGGATCACTTCTGGCTAAGATTTCAACGTGCCCATAGAATAAAGCTACGTGGGAAATCTGTAGACTATACATGCAGATGAACCTATAGTTTTGTAGATCGAAGTGTCTGCCATTTGCTAGGGATAGCAGCTGGGTCTTCTCCTATTTCAAGTCCCTTTTTGACAACCACCCTATAAATCTGGGTGAGAACTTGCTTGAATGCCTCTTCTAGGTTTACTGATTTCAATGCTGAGGTCTCCATGAAATATAGACCCTCTGCCTGTGTAAATTCCTCACTCTCCTCTAGTGGAACAGCTCTCAATTGCCGCACGTCAGATTTATTACCCACAAGCATGATCACAATGTCTGCATTTGTGTGCTTCCTCATCTCTTTAATTCACCTTTCCACATTTTCAAATATCAGATATCTAGTTATGTCATAAACCAAGAAAGCACCTACGACACCCCGATAATATGCAGTGGTAATTGCACGATATCTCTCTTGGCCTGCTATATCCCAGATCTGCGCTTTAATTGTCTTACCATCAATTTTCATAGTTCGCGTACCGAACTCCACACAGAGAGGAAAACAAATAAGAAACAAACTCAGGCTCTCTCGAGTGGACATGTCATTATGCTGTAACCAGGGATGCCATCTCACTCTCATGTTGATAGAGGCATTCTCTGTATAAACAATTATCTCTCTTTATACTAATGGTCATGTGCGTGCGCAAGCTACATGGAATTGAATCTCCCAGCACAACAATATTACAACACACTACATAAATGAAGAATGAAGAAGAAAAGAAGAATACCTACAAAAACATTAGAAAAGAACAAAGCTTAAAACCCATATTTATACATACACAACACATTTGTATACCACACCTTTTGGTCTTGCTTTAATCCTCAATCACACTTTTGCTCATAAACTTTCACCACACTTTTCATTTTACTTTAACTACTTTGATTACACTTAATTTCTACTCCTCTCTTTTCATCTTCACTAATTCTCACCATTCTTTCTTTTAACCAACTTATTCACTTTAAGTGTATATCTTTTATGATCCACTCCTTAAATCACTTTAATTCCACATTTTTTGTAAACCATTCTTTAAATTCATACACTCTCACACACCACTAATTAATTATCCATTTAATTTATCATTTTAAGTCAATTATCCTACATTTTTTATAATTAAATAATTCGTTTAATTTAAGCTTAGTTTAGGGTTTTAATTTACTAATACCTTAGTATTAAAATTCACACATATGATTAGATTAATTAATAAATCACATTTTTAATTTTTAAGAAAACAATGTTTATATAATAGATTAATTTAATTAAGTATCTGTTATTTTAACCCTTAAAATTCACTAAACCCCTTAAAAACATACTTGAAACCCATCAAAAACCCATTGAAATCCTTTAAAAACCTAGCTTTAACCCTAACATTAACCAAAGATTAATGCTTCTAACTTAATTACACATGAATGAATGTAAACCTAGGGTCTTATACCCATAACTCAATGTTTCATTGACCTAAACACACATTATATGAGCAGTTTAGGGTAAACCCTAATATGAACTTATGTTTTCTTCATCCATTTGAACCTGCAAACACTTAACGAGAGATTAGTTTCAAGAAAAACATTGTAATAAAGGGATTAGAATTAACCAATAAAAATATTTTAATTTTCTTGGTCATCAACTGGAAGGTTGAAAACTTTCCGACACCGGGTTGTGGGATTTCTTGTACCAGCTACATAATCTTGTACTTTTTCCCTATGTGGGTGATCTTGGAAGTATATTTTCAAAATCTTGTCTAGTCTAGTGAGAGGGCATAATCTAGTGCTCCCTTGACACATTGAGGGCAATGAGGAGGCTTAGTGGGCATGAATGTTGGAAAGAAACCAAACCAAATGATGATCCTTACATCTCTACAATGTAGCTATTATTAGGAGCAAAAGTCATGATCAAATCATCAATGTAGTTTTTATCTATAAATTCATCAAAGAAATGTACTAAGAAGTTCTAGAAAATTTCAACTCTCCTTCAACCCAAGACTTACTACATTGGATCGGTCTAATTGTAAAAGTCATCTTTGTAGTAGTTTTCTGAACTAATTCAAGTAGCATATAGCCAAAAGGACTCAAAGTTTAGTTGCTTGAGAGCTCTTCCACTCAAAGAGTAGAGGCTCGAACTTAAGTTGACGACTTGTCTCATATGAAAAAAATACTCTAATCTAAGTTGATTGGGAGCTTTTTCATTGAATGATAGGAGTTTGAAACTTAAATATGATCCTAATACAATATGATGAAGAAGAACCAAACTTAAGTTTGTTGAAAGGCTCTAGCTTCGTATGCTTCCTCTACTGTTTTGGGTGTTAGATTTTTGTAGCATATGGGCGAAAAAAACTCAAACTAGAGGTGATTTAGAGCTCTTTCACCCAAAGAGATGAGGCTTTAAGTTAAGTTTGAGCATGGTAGAATATTACCAAAAATTCTAAAATTCAAGTTGATTTAGAGTTTGAAACTCAATTTTGAGCTTTGTAGCATATGACCAAAAAGAATCAAACTGAATTTAAAGCCTTGTAGCATGTGATCTATACTCAAAACTAAGTTAATTGAGACGCTTGAACTTAATTTCAATTCTTTATCCTTTTGGGTGGAAGAGCTAAGTTGCACAAACTTAAGTTTGATTCTCTTAGCTTGTTCACCCAAAGAGAAGAGGTTCAACTTAGGTTTGGGATTTGTGCCATATGATCAGAATACCGAAACTTATGTTGATTAAAAGGCTCAAACATAAATTTCAGCTTTTACTCTTTTGGGTAGAAGATTTTAGAGGCTTGAATGTAATTTGGAGCCTCTTTCACTCAAACCTCAAACTAGACTTGTCTTGAGAGGCTTGATTTAAGTTTGACACTATACTCTTTTGTGGAAACGCTAATAGGCTTCAACTTAAGACTGAGCCTCTACTTTTATGGGTGTAACACCTCAAAGGTTTAAAATTAAGTTCTAGTATCTTTTAGTTAAACTTCAATGTAGATTAGACTTGACAACTTGGAATTGAACTTGGAGACTCTACTCTTTGAGTCTGAAAATTTGAGACTCTAGAAATTAAGTTTCATCCTCTAGGCTATTCTACCAAAAGAGAAGAGGCTAGAACTTAAGTTTGAAACTTGTATGATATGACCAGAATATCTCGAATTTAAGCTGATTGAGAGGATCCAAGTTAAGTTCAAAACTATACTCTCTTTGGTGGAAGAGCAAAGAGGATCAAACTCGAAGAGCAATAAATTCAAAACTCTACTCTTTTGGTCGAAGATGTAAGAGGCGAGAACTTAAGTTTGAGCCCCTTTTGATCCATGCTCAATGTACATTTGATTTTGAGACTCTTGTCTTTTCGGTGGAAAAGTTGAGAGGCTTGAACTTCAGTTCAAGCCTCATAACATTTGGCCCAAAAGACTCAAATTTAAGTTGATTGAGCGACTCGAACTTAAGTTTCAACATCTACCCTTTTGGATGGAAGAACTAAGACACTCAAAATTAAAGTAGGCTCTATCTCCATCAAAGGCCGATGTCAATTTGACTTGAGAGCCTCAAGTTTAACTTCAAAACTCTACTCTTTTGAGTGAAAAAGGTCAAAGCTTTGAAATTTTCTTGTAGCCTCCTAGCATACGAATAAAAGAACTAAAACTTCAGTTTATTAAGACATGAACAAAAAGTCTAAGATTTAAGTTCATTGACAGGATCAAGGATCAAAGTATATTTGACTTGAGAGGCTCAAATTCTAGTTTGAGACTTTACAATTTTGGGTGGAAAAGCTTAGGTGCTCAAACTTACCTTTGAAACACTAAATGTTTCCACCCAAAGAGAAGATGTTCGTACTTTGTAGCATAACCAAAAGGAATCAAACTTAGGTACAATTCGTTTGCCCATTCAAGCGCTACCTCAAGGTTAAATAACTATGCATCTGGTAACATATGACTAAAAAGGCTCAAACTTAACTTCATTGTTAGGCTCGAGCTTAAGTTGAAGCCTGCACTCTTTTGGATGAAATCGCTAAGAAGCTCAAATTTGAGTTTGACCCTCCCTAAATTAGAGGTGAATGTAGATTTGACTTAGGAGCTCAAACTTAAGTTTGAGACTCTACATTTTTGGTTCATAGAGCTAAGAGGTTTGAACTTGAGTTCAAGCCTCTTTCAATCAAAGTTCAATGTATATCCAACTTGAGAGGCTCAAATGTGATTTTTTGATTCTAATCTTTTGGACGTAAAAGTTGAGAGGCTTGAACTTAAGTTTGAGCCTCTTAACTCATCCACCTAAAGAGAAGAGGATAAAATATAAGCTCAAATGTCATAGCATATGACCAAAAAGAATTAAATCTAAGTTGATTGAGAGGTGCAGAATTACATTCTAGCATCTACAACTTTTATTGAAAGAACTAAGAGGCTCCAGCTTAAGTATGAGTCTCATCTTTTCTGCCCAAAAGAATAAAGCCTCAAAATAAAATTCGAGCCTCTCATGTCAAATCTTCATTGAGGTTTGATTGAAAGAGGCTCGAACTTAAGTTCAAGCCTCCTAGTTCTACCACTCAAAAATCTAGAGGATCAAACTTAAACTTGAGCCTATCAAGCCAAATTGACATTGACCTCTGATCGAGGGAGACACAAAAATAAGTTTGAGTCTCTCAACTCTTCCAACAGAAATAGTGAAGGATCAAACTCTTATTTGCCAGCTCTAAGTGAAATTGCAGTTTCAAAGTCATCCGCACTTTGACGATGCCAAGGACATTAATCTCGCACTTTGACGATCCCAAAGATACGTCCTCCATTGGTCTCTTGGTTGGCCTCAGCTTGGAATTTTCTTGGTTTCTTCGAAGTTGCTTGACTTGAACCTGTGGTCTATATACACGTTGAGTGGTCTCCTGTCCGTAGTTCGTCCCAGGCCATTTGAGATCACAGGAGAGGAGATGGCATTTACTCTTGCAGACGAGTGACGCTCACCATGGAAAGTTGGTGGCTACTTCCCATCGAAAATGTGTACATGAGTCAAGTCTAGCAAGACTTTCCGGATCGAGGATGAGCGTCTGTATCGACGTTGACATTGTCAAAATGGGTGATTAGTTTGAAGCTGCATTGTATAGTTCAATCGGCAGGACCCCTTTTCCAAAGGCTGCATTAGGAACGAGAGAGAGAGAGAGAGAGAGAGAGAGAGAGTTGAGAGGCTTGAACTTCAGTTCAAGTGTCATAACGCTTTGCCAAAAAGACTCAAATTTAAGTTGATTGAGCGACTCGACCTTAAGTTTCAACATCTACCCTTTTGGATGGAAGAAGTAAGACACTCAAAATTAAAGTAGAGTCTATCTCCATCAAGGCCAATGTCAATTTGACTTGCAAGGCTCAAATTTCACTCTTAAGTTTGAGACTCTACATTTTTGGGTCATAGAGCTAAGAGGTTTGAACTTGAGTTCAAGCCTCTTTCAATCAAAGTTCAATGTATATCCAACTTCAGAGGCTCAAATGTGATTTTTTGATTCTAATCTTTTGGATGTAAAATTTGAGAGGCTTGAACTTAAGTTTGAGCCACTTAACTCATCCACCTAAAGAGAAGAGGATAAAATTTAAGCTCAAATGTCATAGCATATGACCAAAAAGAATCAAATCTAAGCTGACTAAGAGGTGCAGACTTACATTCTAGCATCTACAACTTTTACTGAAAGAGCTAAGAGGCTCCAACTAAAGTATGAGTCTCATCTTTTCTGCCCAAAAGAGTAGAGCCTCAAAATCAAATTCGAGCCTCTCATGTTAAATCTTCATTGAGGTTTGATTGAAAGAGGCTCGAACTTAAGTTCAAGCCTCTTAGTTCTACCACTCAAAAATCTAGAGGATCAAACTTAAACTTGAGCCTATCAAGCCAAATTGACATTGATCTCTGATCGAGGGAGACACGAAAATAAGTTTGAGTCTGTCAACTCTTCCAACAGAAATAGTGAAGGATCAAACTCTTATTTGCCAGCTCTAAGTGAAATTGCAGTTTCAAAGTCATCCGCACTTTGACGATGCCAAGGACATTAATCTCGCACTTCAACGATCCCAAAGATACGTCCTCCATTGGTCTCTTGGTTGGCGTCAGCTTGGAATTTTCTTGGTTTCTTCGAAGTTGCTTGACTTGAACCTGTGGTCTATGTACACGTTGACTTCATCCAGACTTTGGCTTGACTTGACTCCAACGAACGTTACTTGGATTTGTTTCCTGTTGACTTGATTGTAGGCACATCCATTTGTGGTCTCCTGTCCGTAGTTCCTCCCAGGCCATTTGAGATCACAGGAGAGGAGATGGCATTTACTCTTGCAGACGAGTGACGCTCACCATGGAAAGTTGGTGGCTACTTCCCATCGAAAATGTGTACCTAGAGTCAAGTCTAGCAAGACTTTCCGGATCGAGGATGAGCGTCTGTATCGACGTTGACATTGTCAAAATGCGTGATTAGTTTGAAGCTGCATTGTATAGTTCAATCGGCAGGACCCCTTTTCCAAAGGCTGCATTAGGAACGAGAGAGAGAGAGAGAGAGAGAGAGAGAGAGAGAGAGAGAGAGAGAGAGAGAGAGAGAGAGAGAGAGAGAGAGAGAGAGAGAGAGAGCCAATAACCGAGCAAATGTGAAACTAGAGTCAAGTCTAGCAAGAGGCCAATAGCAAGCAAAGTATAGTCAAGTCTAGCAAGAGGCCAATAGCAAGCAAAGTATATTCAAGAGGCCAATAGCAAGCAAAGTATAGTCAAGGCCAAAATTGACTTTCCGGATCGAGGATAGGCGTCTGTATCGACATTGACATTGTCAAAATGCGACATCAGTTTGAAGCTGCAATATATACCTCAATCGGCAGGACCCCTTTTCCAAAGGATGCATTAGGAACGAGAGTGAGAGAGAGAGAGAGAGAGAGAGAGAGAGAGAGAGAGAGAGAGAGAGAGAGACAATAACCGAGCAAATACGGTATGGGATTCTTGTCGAACAAGATCAGCAAAGAGCAACTGCAGGCAGGAGATCACATTTACACCTGGACATTCTGTTACATTTACGCACACCATGGTACGTTCCTGGATTTCCATCACTGTTTCTTATGTTTGCATTAGTCGATGCTTGCGTTGAGGATCTCCTCCATCTCAGCGTCCTCTATGCACATTCAACCTTGCATTGCTTCACATTCCACTGCATAGCCTACCTTTCTTTGAGGACAAGCAATGATAAAGATTTCAAATAAGACTGTGGGTTCCAAGTTGTGATATGCAAAGAAACCAAGACTATGGTTTGTTACAGCTACACTCTCCATGGTATGTTTCTTCTTCTGCATGTGCCGATGCTTCCATAGCTTCATTCTTGGATATCCTCAATCTCAACTTCATCGATTCGAAATCAACGTTCGCATGTATGTATATTCATGCACGAAACAAAGATGAACATAGCTTACAAGGGATAAAAATGGTCCTTTTCATTTTGGCCGGACAGGTTTAAACGGATTTTCAGATTTAGGATTATCGAACTAACCTCTCTTGTCAATCATTTGCTCTTCCTTGTCTTTATGATTCGAAGTAATCATTTAGGCTTATTGAATGAATCTCTCTGTTTGGGATTCTTTTTGGCAGGAATCTACATTGGCGACAATAACGTAATACATTTCGCTGCACAAGGGGGCAGCGAGATAGACGCAACAACATTTTCAAACAAACTTCTCAGTAGCTTTGTCCCACAAGACTCCTTCCGTTGTTCAGGATGCGGCCTAAATGCGGAGAACAACAATGGTGTCAGGCTCTCAGATCTTGACTCGTTTCTTAATGGAGGGAAACTATATAGGTTTGAGTATGGTGTTGACAAAATGACTTTCTTTGTTCACCTTCGAGGTGGAACATGCACACTTGTACAGGCTGATCCTGTTGAAGATGTGCTTCACCGTGCTAAAGTCCTTTGCGAAACTGGCTTTGGAAGGTATGATCTCCTCCAAAACAACTGTGAGGATTTCGCGATCTACTGTAAAACGGGACTCGTTGTGATGAACCAAATACAGGGCGGTAGGAGTGGGCAAGTTAATGCCCTTCGTTCTCTGTTAAGGAGTGGTGATTCTGTGGATTACGTTCGCAGCAAATATCAAGTGGACCTTAGCAATCGAAAGGATGTTGTCAAAGTTGCAGTAGAGGATCTACCTGTCAAATTGGGTTGGTCCTCCTCATCAACCTTTGTGTGAAGCTTGTCCAATATCATCAATCTCCTCCTCAACGATACGATCACTGAAGTTATCTTTAATGAGGACATGTTTTAATATAGACATGCTTTATATAGAGAGTGGCTATGAATATCTATAAGGAGCATCCGGATCTATGATGCACGTGGATTTATATGAATGGCAATGGTAGACACTGCATGATTTGAAACTTCTGTAGCTACCATTGAGACTAATCAAATATGCTTTGAGAATGATTTGTGAGACTCTTTAGGATCTTGATATCATATTAAGGAGTCTTGCGTATGATGTATATGTTTCCAATCTTTACTGCTCTCAGTATTTTAGACATCATCCTCATTGGATGCTACGCATACTTAAAGATGTCCACACAATTCTTGGTTTTAGAATCTGAATGACCTACACTTGTAGGGTAAGGTATTTACCCATATGAGTAACATAATCTTGTATGAGATTATTTTGTAGTTTTGAATTCTATAGATAATATCTTGGCTACCGTCTTTTATGTTTCCCCTTTGCTCACTAAGTTTCTATTTCAGATGCTTGATGGAACTACATGATTAACCCATGATGTGCTATGCACTTGCCATGTAATGAAAAGGATGCACTGAAAAAGTGGGTTCAACTTCTCCAATCTTCCTTTATTTGATGTTCAACCACGTTTTAGTTTGATTTCCTTATCTTTCCCCCTTTTTTTTTTCAATTCAAGCATTAATCCCCGAGTACGGCAGGTTCCCAGATGATCCAAATGTTCCAAGTGGCATTCTCTATGCACTTCCAAAAATACATTGACTTGTTTGTCAACGGTAACCACTAATCATCAATGGTTGACCACACAAGATTGTCTAAGCCACCACCTTCATCTTCACTCAGGAGCATTAATGCTTGTTTCTATCTATAGTACTAAGCTAGCCTAGTCTTCGCTTCACTATCTCTTGAGACTCCTTATCACGAGCATGCCATTTTGCTGCATATGTTTTAATGGAGAAACTGATTCAACAAGTTGTATCAACTTGTAGATTTTCTTCGGATTAACTTCACCTATTCAACCTTTTGTTTGGATTAGCTTCACGTATTCTAAGTTAATAACCTTTAGACATCCTTGTGAATTTTTTATAAATGGTGTATTAGTAAGTGTAGAATGGATTTATGTGAGTACATAAAAGGCTAAGGTAAAAGTCCTCCTATACAGGTAAGAAGGTCCCCAAGCTGTCCTAAGTCTGTTTGTGCACAGCACTATCAAGATATACTAACAAAAACATCTAGATGGAGAAGGTGCTCTATACTTTCCCCAGTAATTCTATATGTAAACACACTGAACCTGGCCGTGATCCCGAGTGAGGATGGACTAAAGTTGTGAATTAAAAAGAAAAATGGTTAAGTGGGATTTAGGATCTGAACCTAAGTCTTCTGACTCCTTATTTGTTGATGATTACAGATTCTCCAAAGAACTCAACGAGCATGACATTCTAGAATGGAAAAATTGCAAGAAGTTGGGGTTGACATGGAAGATTCCTAGTCAACTTAGAAAGAAAATGAAGATCCTTCGGACCAAAATTCTACTAGAGCTAAAAGGAAGGATGGTAACTTCAAATCAAGAAAGAAAGATATCCTTAGAAACTTAGTGTCATTGAATAAGCTTACCAAGATCATTAGGAAATGATCTTGTTGATGCTTTCTTGTTTTATATGTTATTTTTCTATGGAAGAAATCAAATTGCTCTCATATAATACTAAAGGGATCTCTAACCTAGTTAGAGCCAAATGCATTTATAAATGGATGTATGATTTGTCTGTAAGACCTCCCTTCATTTGTCTGAAAAGAGATTAAGTTAAGTGGGACCAGACTCCCCCTTCATCTCAACATGGTGTCCAAGAATCATACTTGGTATGCTACCAATCATCCTCAAGGGAGAGGAGGTACGGATCTAGGTGTCTCCTACTCCATGACCATATTGTCCAAGATGTTCTGCTCAGCCCTACTCACCAATGGGTACATCTTACCTTAAAAACGCCTTTTGACTGTATAGTTGTTAGTGTCTATGCTACTAATTGTCCTTCGCTTCGAACTAAGTGTTGGGAGGAGCTGATTTTGCTTCGTGGTCCTCTCATCTTGATGGGAGACTTCAAAATGGTGACCAACATCACTGATAGGTAATGTAAAAAAGATAGCACCATTTGTGGACAAGAGTGGAACTCTTGGATCCATCTTGTGACCACTCAAGACCTCATAGATAGCTCCGCTGATACTAGCCTCATGTGGAATAAAAAACAAAAAGGTGATAACCACTTGGCTGCTCAATTGGATAGATGCTACTAAAATATCCCCTTCCTCAAACAATTTTGGAATCTCAAGACCGCCCTTGATTTCTTGATAAACATTTTTTATCACTTTCCCCTTACTATGTCTCTTAAAAAAAAAGTGCCCAATGTGAGGGCTAGATGGCGTCACCTTGACCCCTCATTGTTGAGAATCTCCTATGCGATTGAGAAGACTAAAGAGATCATCTCTCACCATTTTAAGCATAAGAGCAACCCATTTTGGCTTGGGGCAGAGCCATCAAAGATATTCAATCCCTTTTCACTCATTACAAATTCTATAAGAAAAAACTTAGGGCTAGTAGAAGGACCCAGCCACATCTTGTAGGAAATCAATCTCCTCTCTACCTCTCCTGACCCTACCCAAGCTATGTTGGAAAGGATTTTATACCTTCTGGACATATTTGTTGGGAAAGATGGATGGATGATCCAGGAGATTGAGTAGGTACTACTAAAACTTGCTTTGTACTAGCCCTCTTTAGCTTCATACTTGATTAGTAGACTCCATTATCTTTCCAATGACACCAAGAAATGGCCTATGTCCTTTGGAAATGAAGTGTGCAATGATTGAATCAAAACAGATAACTTTGGAAGTCACAAAGTCAAGAAAACCTTCTATTTTGGTCTTGACACCTGCTCAATGTTTTGCTCAAAGTGACCACCACAGTAGCAATTGATAAAAACCCTTCTAGGGCTATTCAATTAGCTTAGTAAGCTACTATTTGCAAGTGGAATGATGTGAAATGATGAACTATGCTAAGAGAAATTAATTTAGCAAGATTTGGTATACCCCCGACTTTTTAGGATTGTAGCAAAAATAGACCAGTGAGCACCTCGATGACGATTTCTCTGAAATGGCTGAATGAAATCACTTAAAAATTTGTCAGCATGTAGATGACTTTGATCTAAATCCAACAAGCTTTGAATCACTGAAGTTGGTGGAGTATTGGCTGAGATATGCCCTTGACAAGTTGACAGACTTTGGAGTAGACAACCAGTGAACACAGAGATGAATGATGTAAATGTATCTATAAATATACACTTGTGTACAATCCCATTGGTATGACAAGCATTGCCTAATGGTGTAGAGAGGTGTAGGCTATGATGTAGTCCTCACACACACACACTCAATGACAGTAAAATGAAGCTCGGGAGTGATCTCTCATACCACGACTTTTCTTGAACACTTTTTATATGAAATGTGTAAGAATTTGAATTCAAATTCAAATTCTTGGCTCCCTCTAATCAAGCTTCTAAAAGCTTGGAGATATTCTCTCAATCAAGTGAACTAACTTTTCCACGAATCATTTGGGTAGGTGCTTACAAAAGATTCTAAGTCAAATTGACCTTTACAATGAGGTAAAGTGGTAAGTAATCACTAGCATATGTTCCTATGGTTCTTCATGCATGTAGGGTCTTCATGATATCTTCCAAGCCAAATGTGTAGGCTTGTGATTTACACAAACAGCTCCCCCTCAAGCCAAACATTTTGGCTTAAGTCTTCATCCTCATTCTTCAAGTATATCCTGCAATCCAATCATAGATTTGAACCTGCAAAGTTTGGTCCCATCCAAAGCTTTAGTCAGCAAATCTGCACATTGCATGTTGGTTGACACATAAGTCAGCTGAATGTCCTTGCTTAGCAACTTCTCCCTCACATAATGATAATGTACTTCTATGTATTTTGTCCTAGCATGATAGATAGGATTAGCTGCAAGGTGAAGAGAACTTGTATTATCTCCAAAGATAATTGGAGGCCTAGTATATAAGCCCAATTCTGTATACAAAAGCTTAATCCAAATTGCTTCTTGAGTGGCATTAGCTAGCCCTCTACACTCTACTTCTGTAGAAGACAATGCAACAGTTGATTGCTTCTTTGCAGACCATGAAATTGGTTTGTCACCTGCAAAGGAAATGTATCCTGAAGTGCTTCTCCTATCATCCTTGCATCCTGCCCAAACTGCATCTGAATAAACTTTTATATCAATATCTGAAGTATAAGGAAAATACAAACCATGGTTCTGTGTACCCTTGAGATACTTCAATATTCTCTTGGCAGCCTCTAAGTGAGGTATCCTTGGCTTGTGCATAAATTGACTTAGCACACTAACTCCATATGCAATGTCAATTCTAGTTAAGGTAGCATAGTTCAAGCTACCCACCATACTTTGATAACCTGTGATGTCTTGGACTTCATCACCTTCATGGGCACTTAGCTTTAGGTTCACCTCCATTGGAGTGCTTGCTGCTTTAGCATCCTGCAAGTGAGATTTCTTCAACATGTCCTGCACATACTTCTTCTGAGTAATGTATATTCCTAAATTAGTGTAAACTAATTCAAGTCCCAAAAAATACTTCAATAATCCAAGATCATTGATCTTGAATTCCTTCATCATTTGGCTTTTGATGCTTCTGATTCCATTCACATCATTGCCTGTAATGATGATGTCATCAACATAAACACAAAGATAAATTGCCTCTAAACTACTTCTTTTAATGAACAAAGAAGTATCTGCCTTGCTCATAACAAATCCTTGGTCTTGGAGGTATGTAGTTAGCCTGTAATTCCATGCCCTAGGTGCCTGCTTCAATCCAATTAGAGCCTTCTTTAATTTGCAGACATAAGTTACCTTCTTAGGGTCTTCATAGCCAGGAGGTTGTGACATATAAACCTCTTCTGAAATCCATCCATTCAAGAAAGCATTCTTGATATCCAATTGGTACATGTTCCAATTCTTTGATGTAGCCACACTCACCAACACTCTGATTGTTGGCATCTTGGCCACAGGAGAAAATGTTTCTTCATAGTCAATGCCTTGGGTTTGTGCAAAACCCTTGGCTACCAATCTGGCCTTGTACCTGTTAATTGTGCCATCAGAATTTCTTTTCAATTTATAGATCCATCTGGATCCTATTACCTTCATGGAGTCCTTCTTGGGTACTAGCTCCCATGTATCGCTCTCCTTGAGTGCTTCAATCTCCTCATCCAAAGCTTCTTTCCATTATGATTTTGTGATTGCTTCTTCATATGATCCTGGTTCTTCATTTAGCAAATCCTTTGCAAGATAAATTGAATGTTTAGTAACAAGAGATGTATCATACCCATATCTGATAGGTTTTTTGCTTTCTCTTTGAGACCTTCTGATTGATTGAGTTGAAGATTCTGGTATGTCCTCAAGCTTCTTCATCTTCATTTTGCCTTTGGACTTCCATGCCTTGAATTCTTCAAGGTTGATTGTATCTTCATCATCTGAACTTGAGTCTTCTTTCTGAGTAGGTTCCTCCTTTGCAAGTTTTAGAAACTCCTCTTCCAAATCATAGGGTAGTTTGACCTTCCTGCATTCATTCTCATACCAAGAATCATTCTCATCAAAGGTCACATCTCTGCTTACCATAAATCCCTTATTGGTAGGGTTATAAAACCTATAACCTTTTTTATTTAAATCATATCCAATGAAAATACATTTTTCAGCCTTTGGATCTAGCTTTCCTCTTACCTGTGAAGGAATGTGTACATATGCTACACACCCAAAGCTTTTGCAATGATGTAATGAAGGTCTCTTACCATGCCATGCTTCATAAGGTGTCATACCATCAAGTGATGTAGATGGTAACCTGTTTATGAGGTAAGTGGCAGTAGAAACACTCTCTACCCATAGATAGTTAGGCAACTTCTTCTCATTAAGCATAGATCTAGCTGTCTCAACAATTAACCTATTTCTTCTTTCAGCTACCCCATTCTGTTCAGGAGAGTACCTTGTGGTTATTTCCCTTTTAATGCCTCTGTCCTGCAAGAAGTCCTCAAACTCATTGGAGAAGTATTCACCTCCTCCATCTGACCTTAGCCTCTTCAAATTTCTTCCTGTCTGATTTTCAATTAGTGCAAGATATTTCTTAAAACAATTAAACACCTCATCCTTGTGCTTCATAAAGTATAACACAGTCCATCTACTATAGTCATCAATAAAAGACACATAGTACCTTGAACCTGAGACTGAGGGATCTTTGCTAGGTCCCCAAACATCTGTGTGTACCAGCTCTAGGTAGTCTTCATGCATATATCCTTTCCTTGAGAAGGGTAACCTGTGAGACTTACCAAATTGACAAGCACCACACTTATAAATCATATGTTGCTTGGATACATTAGGTATCCCAAGCACACATTGGTCCCTGCACATTTGCTTCAAGGTCCTTTCTCCTATATGCCCTAATCTCTTGTGCCAAATCTCAAGCTCTGAAAGTGTCAGATCCTTATAATTGTATAAAGCAATATTCTTTGTGTCCTCTAATTCAAAAGTGAAAAGTCTACCTGATTTTTCTCCTTTAGCTATCCTTTTGAATCCATGTCTTGGGTCCTCCACAAATGCTCCATATTGATTGAACCTAACCTACAAACCTTTCTCTACAATCTGCCCAACACTCATTAAGTTCTTTGTAATTGTTGGTACATAAAGTACCCTACTGAACAAATTCTGAGTACCATCACAAGTTTTCATATTTCCAACTTTAACTACAGAATGCTTTGTATCATCACCTGTTTGGACTTGGTGTTTACCTTTTGGTTCCTCAAGATCAGAGAGTAGTGCCACATTAGCAGCCACATGATTTGAACACCCTGAATCAATATAAAATAAGTGATCATCATTTGTACCTGACTTTGAAGTCATGCTCATGATCAAGAAAGAGTCATCCTCCTCCTCTGTGTAGTTGTTGTAGTCCTTTCTATTTGTGAATCCTCCTTGGTAGTTGCCATTGTAATTGTTGTTGTAGTTGTTGTTATAATTGTTATTGTGGCCTTGGTGATGGTTGGACCTTCCTCTAGACTGAGAGTATCCACCTCTTTGGTAGCCTCTTCCTCTCTGATTTTTGTAATTCCTGTAACACTCATCTGTTGTGTGGTTTGACAAACCACAAATGTTACATGGTGATGTGTTATAGGATCTCCCCCTACCTTGCTTACCTCCTCTACCCCTACCTCTTGAAGATCTACCTCTCCCTGCATAGTTGGCTTGGGAGGTAGAGCATTCATCTTCCACCTTCTTACTCTTGCCTTTATCCTTAGACTTCTTATCAGTGTATAGGGCAGAAGAGTTGTTACCTTTGGATGTATCTCCATTCTTTGTGAGCTTTGCTTCATGTGTAAACAGTTGTCCCATGAGAGTTGTAAGATCTGGGGTATGCATGTCCATGTAGAGATCCATTGCAGTGGTGAAGCTTTCCCACTTGTCATCAGCCTTGATTCCATTAATTACCTGCCTCACAATCTGTTCTTCTTCAATTTCTTCTCCTATGCTTGCTAACTGATCTGCAACATCTTTGATCTTGGTCACAAATTCTAAAACAACTTGCTTAGGTTGCTCCCTTAGTGTTGTGAATTCAATCCACAACTGATTTTTCCTAGCCCTTGTATTAGAGGAAAATATGATGACAAGGTTTCCCAAGTCTCTTGGGAAGTCTTACAATTTCTGATATGAGGTAAAAGAAATTCAGATATAGAGTTGAGTAAGTAAGACCTTGCCAATGCATCCTTAGCACACCATGTGTTGAGTTTTTCTTGTTCCTCCTTGGTTGGTAGTCCTCTTGCTTTGAATGAGGGCAATTTCTCATCTCCTGAGATGTATCCAAAGAGACTCCTTCCTTGTAAGTAGGTCTTCATCCTTAGAGACCAAGCTTGATAATTGTTCCTGTCCAATTTGTCAATAAATGAAGGAAAACCATCTCCCATTTTACCTTATTTGCTCTGATACGACTGTTGGGAAAGATGGATGGATGATCCAAGTGAGTGAGTAGATACTGCTAAAACCTGCTTTGTACCAGCCCTCTTTAGCTTCATACTTGATTAGTAGACTCCCGTAGCTTTCCAATGACACCAAGAAATGGCCTATGTCCTTTGGAAATGAAGTGTGCAATGATTGAATCAAAACAGATAACTTTGGAAGTCACAAAGTCAAGAAAACCTTCTATTTTGGTCTTGACACCTGCTCAATGTTTTGCTCAGTGTGACCAGCACAGTAGCAATTGATAAAATTCCTTCTAGGGGTATTCAATTAGCTTAGTTAGCTACCATTTGCAAGTGGAATGATGTAAAATTATGAGCTACGCTAAGAGAAATTAATTTAGCAAGATTTGGTATACCCCCGACTTTTTAGGACTGTAGCAGAAATAGACCAGTGAGCACCTCGACGAGGATTTCTCTGAATTGGCTGAATGAAATCACTTCACACTTTGTCAACATGTAGATGGCTTTGAGCTGAATGCAAAAAGCTTTGAATCACTGAATTTGGTGGAGTATTGGCTGAGATATGCCCTTGACAAGTTGACAGACTTTGGAGTAGACAACCAGTGAACACAGAGATGAATGATGTAAATGTATCTATAAATTAACACTTGTGTACAATCCCATTGGCATGACAAGCATTGCCTAATGGTGTAGAGAGGTCTAGGCTATGATGTAGTCCTCACACACACTCAATGACAGTAGAATGAAGCTCGGGAGTGATCTCTCATACCACGACTTTTCTTGAACACTTTTTATATGAAATGTGTAAGAATTTGAATTCAAATTCAAATTCTTGGCTCCCTCTAATCAAGCTTCTAAAAGCTTGAAGATATTTTCTCAATCAAGTGAACTAACTATTCCACGAATCATTTGGGTAGGTGCTTACAAAAGATTCTAAGTCAAATTGACTTTTACATTGAGGTAAAGTGGTAAGTAATCACTAGCATATGTTCCTATGGTTCTTCATGCATGTAGGGTCTTCATGATATCTTCCAAGCCAAATGTGTAGGCTTGTGATTTACACCAACAGTTTAGATGTTGCAGCCTAGGCACACTTAACATGTGGTTAGCTACCTTCTTGCAAATGACCTTTGCCCACAATTTGTTGGAATTTGAGGCCCCTGGATTGTTCCAAACTAAAACCTTTTGAGCATACACATGTAATTAATTAAGATGATAAGTGAGAGATAGAAAGAAAGAGATCTTGAGACAAGGATAGAGAACATAAGCAAAAGCTTACTCACTAAATAATAGATGGCCAAATTACAACATGGGAGTACTGCTCAACCATATAGAGTGGTGCACTCACTAATGGAAGAATATCCAAGAAGATGATGATACAAAATATAGGTTATGTTGAAATAATCTAAGTGTGTGTGAAGTGAATGAGCAACGAAGCTAACCTTATTCTCACAAAATAGTGTAACAAAATTGTAAATTAACCAACCCTAATTTTGAGATTAGGGTAGAGAAACCTAAAAACAAAATATAAGGTTAACTCACAAAAGATAGTTACCACCACCTTGTAGAAGAGAGTAGCCTCTCCTTCACCAAATTTGCACCTCCAAAGCTTTAGAACCTTCAAAATCTAGCTTGAGATCTTTGAGTGATTATCACACAATGAGCCAAGGCTCTCTTTATATAGTTTGTGTACTCCAATGAAAAGCAATAAAAAAAAGCCATAATCGGTATCAGAAAAACTACAAACATGCGCACATCAAAATTTGTAAAAAGTGTGATACACCAAAAACAAAAAATATTTGTCTCTGAATTCTTGCCATCAAAAAAGGCTTTTGGAAAAAGCTTATGCTTTCGAGGATGCTGGACGTGGGGATTGAACCCCTGTGGATTCCTTGGAAGCTAATTACTTGAGCAACATCACCTACAAGATTTTCTTCAAAGGTTTGTTGAATTCTATTTATTACTATAGACACAAAACTGGGTAGATTCTTCGAGAACGTCCGAGCACAGGCACGGTGCAAAACATCTTTTGAAGAGTATGAAAAGAAAATTGGACCACTAAAGATTGACCAATGAGCACCTCGACGATGATTTCTCTGAATTGGCTGAATGAAATCACTTCAAACTTTTTCAACATGTAGATGACTTTGAGCTGAATCCAACAAGCTTTGAATCACTGAATTTCGTGGCGTATTGGCTGAGATATGCCCTTGACAAGTTGATAGAATTTGGAGTAGACAATCAGTGAACACAGAGATGAATGATGTAAATGTATCTATAAATTAACACTTGTGTACAATCCCATTGGCATGACAAGCATTCCGTAATTGCTATCATGTAGTCCTCACACACACTCAATGAGAGTAGAATGAAGCTCAGGAGTGATCTCTCATACCGCGAATTTTCTTGAACACTTTTTATATGAAATGTGTAAGAATTTGAATTCAAATTCAAATTCTTGGCTCCCTCTAATCAAGCTTCTAAAAGCTTGGAGATATTCTCTCAATCAAGTGAACAAAGTTTTCCACGAATCATTTGGGTAGGTGCTTACAAAAGATTCTAAGTGAAATTGACTTTTACAATGAGGTAAAGTGGTAAGTAATCACTAGCATATGTTCCTATGGTTCTTCATGCATGTAGGGTCTTCATGATATCTTCCAAGCCAAATGTGTAGGCTTGTGATCTACAACAACAATTTTAAAATATGAAGAGTACATTATAGCTAGTAGTGTTCTCTCTAAATCAAGAGAATTCTGGGCTAGGAATCTAGATAGACCTAACAAAAGTATGTTTTCTTTGTTACAAAAAAGAAGTGTAAAGACTTGATACCTATGTTGATGAAAGAGTCTAGTGTATTTGCTATTAACGATAAGGAGAATTGGCAAGAGGATGCCAACTTCTTTTCCAATGTTTTCTCTAGCTCTCCCAAGTGCGGGGAGGATATCTGCAAAGCTAGAGCCCTCATTGCTCTTAGAACAAAAGACTCTATTCTTCCATGCCTAAATTCCTTGCTGGACGTGCCCCTTAGTGCTACTGAGGTTAAAGAAACCATTGGTAAATTGAAACCCTGCAAATCTCCCAGCCTTGATGGCTTTCCCAATGAGTTTTTCATGGTTCTAAAAGATTTCCTTGCTCTATTTCTTCTCTTGATTTGGAAAGAAGTTGTTAGTAGAGGCACTCTTCCTATCAAGATTAGCATTGGAGTTATAAAACTTATTAAAAAAAAAGGGTCTAAAGAGGACTTGAATAACTAGAGACCTATCACTTGCTTGACCACCATCTATAAGATCTTTGCCTGCTCCTTTGCTAGAAGACTAAGTGCCATAATGAAAGACATTATATTTCCTGAGAAGAAGGGATTCATAAAAGGTAGGTACATTTTGGATGCCATTATCTCTCTTTGGGAAGGTATTGAGCATGCCAATGAGTCCAGCCAAGATTTTTACTTCCTCAAAATTGACTTTGACAAAGCTTATGAAAAAATAGAGTGGGACTTTATTTTTCAGTCCCTCCAGGACATTAGTGTTGGCAAGGCTTTCATTAAAGCTTTCAATACCCTTTTTTGTAAGGCTCATTGTAGATTTTCTCTTATGATGCCCTTTCTACTGCTTTTAAACTTAGGAGATCCTTGAAGCAAGGATGCCCTATTTCCCCCCTCCTCTTTTCCATAGTTAGTGATTCCCTTGGATGGCTAGTGAATAATGCTATTGCTCTTAAGAACTTGGAGGGTATTGATATCCCTAGTTCTTCTAAACAATTATGTCTCCAAACTTTTGGTGATGACACTAATGTTCTCCTTAAAGCGAACAATAGCTCTTTGTAGGTGTTTTTGACTGCTTTAACATCTTTTGTTTCGCTATGGCTCCCTTGTTAATCACAAAAAAATGGGCTTTAGAGCCTCCAATAATTCTATTCCTGATTGTATCAAGTTCTGAATTCTGATATCATTAAGGATGATGAGATCTTTGGACTTGTGGGTATTCCTATGGGATATCAAGTCTCCCTTAGTCAAATGTGTTCCTAATAAAAAGTTTTTTTAGTACACTAACTTTTACCTACAGGAAGGCATCTTGACTGGCCAGCTCTCCATGTAGAGCAATATGGGAATTGGTATTAAAGAACAAAAATGAAAATGAAAGGATTTGTTTCCTTGAAGGACTTCTTACATGGTGAAGTCATGTCTAATGAGTATATTATTGATAATACTGATCTCTCCCTTCCCTGCTTGTAGGTTCTCATCAAGCACAAAGATATGTTGCAAGATAAGATCTAGCACTACCAGAACAATAGACAGGTGAAGCTCTCCATGGTGGCCTGTGACATGTTCAAAAATTTCAAGAAGTCCAAAGTCTCAATGTACAAGATTCTGAACAAGCGAGCGCGCAGGTCAGAATCTTGCCTCATGACCACAGTCCGATCACCATGAGACTTTTTGCCGATGATACGAACGTGTTTGTTCACAATGATAGTACCAGCCTCCACCTGATGCTCCACCAGCCTACTAAGCCCTTGCGTGGCAATGGAAAAGAGAAGGGGAGCCAATGGGCACCCTTGTTTGATCGATCTTCTAAGCTTGATCACCTTCGAAAGTTTGCCATTAATGTTAATTTGGGTCGATGCGTTTCCGAGAAGGGTCGCGATCATCTTGGTGAATTTCTGACTACATCCAAGATCCTGGAGCCAGTGCAGAATATAGTCCCATTCCAGCCTGTCGTAGGCTTTATCAAAGTCGATCATGAGGAAGACCACGTCTGGTTTAGATTCATTTGCAAATTCAAGACCTTCCTAGATATCTATAATGGTTTCCAAAATTGACCTGCCTTTTATGAAACCTTTTTGGTCCTCGCTTAACCACGCTCTCAAGTGGCAAGAGATTATGTTGGCAATGACTTTGGCAATGATCTTGTATCCTGTTTGGAGCATCCTAATAGGACGTCAGTTCTCTATTCTGTTCTTTTCCCCTGTTTTGTGTATTAACTTGATAATGCCATTGTTGAGACAAGATGGAAGCGCGCCAAACTTGAGCGCCTCTTGCCAAACCAGACAAAGAGGGGTGGCAACCACCAACTTGAAGGATTTAAAGAACTCATTAGTGAGCCCATCGAGTCTCGGGCTTTTACCAGAGAGGAGGGCATCAATGACCTCAATGATTTCTGCTTCAGAGATAGGGGCATGTAGCTGGGAGCGAAGGTTGAGTGGTATCCTGTGGGGGAAAACCCTAGATATGGCTGCCATACAGTCCCTTCTGTGGTGGGAGAGGGGGTTCGAGGTCCCTAGGAGTCTCGTGAAGTGCTGTTCAATGATCCCAAAATTATCTTTTTCCGTATTGCATACATTGCCATTTAAGTCTAGCAATAAGGGGATTGATTCTCTACTATGCTTCCTTTTAAGGATACGGCACATCTCTTTGGTGGGTTTGTCGGCTTTGCCAGCCCACCACTCCTTGAAGAAAATTTGCAAATTTTTCCTTTGTATTTCTTACTTGTATCTCAACAGCGCTCTGATTTTTTGAAGACCTTTCTGGGCTTGAGATTTTCCTTTGTTCACTTCCTCCTCCAGCCTCCAGAGTCTATGATATAGAGCTTCTCTATGAGCCCGCTGCATAGTCTCGAGCATCTTCATGGATCTAAACATGATCTATCGTGACTTATGGACCGCCCTTCTCCAGCACTTGGTTGGGGACAAGCCGGAGGTGAACGCCTCCTTCCACACATCAGCAATTTCTTGATAGATGGAGGGGAGAGAGAAGGAGGGCACACTGGCGTGGAACCAAGGAGCCTTACAGATCTTGGTGAAGTTTGGAAAGTGATAACAATCGGGTAGTGATCAGAGATGGTGAGGGCGGTGCATTGCGAGAGGGAAGCGTGGCCCCACTGATGAGTAAAGCTCTGAAAAATGTAGCATCTATCAAGTCTAGCTTTCCTCAGGTCCTCGCTCGCTTGGAGATTTGACCAAGAAAAGCCATTCGAATCTTTGAATTCGACCAAATCCAAGTGTAGTTTGGTTTTGTCCCACGTTTCTTTCTGTCGACTATTGATGACCCCGCCCTTGCCCATCCATCTGTCCATAGGGTCTACAACCCTGTTGAAGTCACCACAAATAAGCACGTTGTGGGGGAGCGAGTCCAAGGAGGCCCAAGTATTCAGTCTCTCTGACTCCCCATTAGGGGCATACAAAGAAACTAAAGTAAAACAAAAAGGAGCTCCAAAAGAAACAGCAATCCATCGATGGCATTCATCTTCAATGGAGTTCTCAAGCTTTTCAAACGAGAATTGATTAATACCGATTACCGTTCCACTGGACCCCCGCTGGTGTGCCGTTGAAATCCAAACATGGGTCGAGGAGACATGTCTAAGCCATTTATGGAGGTCTTCTCCGTCAATTTTAATCTCTTGAATACATATAAATTCTGGGTTTAGGCTAATGTCACGAAGCCATTGACCAATGATGGTCGCTCTTGAGGGTTCGGTTAGCCCTCTAGCATTTAACGACATGATGATCATTGTCGTAGTGAGCCCTCTTTGCAGAAGGGAGCTTTGTCCTTTCTTTTCTTGGATTCATCTTTCTTTTTTGCTAGAATCGGATCTCCAATTAGCAATAGGTTCTTGTGGGGGCTTTTCTAGGGTAACTCCATAGGTTGTTTTCCTTTGCGGGATGCCTCTTGCTGGGAAGACAGGGCACCGTTTTCGACACCATTTCCGGAATAGTGGATCCGATGATGGAACTTTCACTATGCATGTTATCTTCGTTACTAGTAGTAAAGTCGTCTTCTTTGCTTGTAGTATAACCCTCCTGGGAGGTTTCTCTATTGTCGGGGGATCTCTAGGGCTTTGTCGTTGGTGTCCACCTCAAGTTGGTTCCCACCTGGGTAGTCAAACTCATTGATCTCCTTTTCTAGATTGCAATACAAGTTGTTGGAGGGGGTAACTGACATGTTGTTTCGCTTAGAAGTCTCCCTAGGGCTTCTTTTCCTTCTTCTTTTGACTTCGATGAACCCATCTGCATCAGCTTCTGGATTAAGGGGGCCCTTGACTTCCTCTTCCTTCATCGAGTGAGTCAATACCCCTTTGTTGTCTTCAGCGTTTCTAGGGGCTTCTTGATTTCGCTTGCTTTTTTGTCTCAGAGGGAAATCTTTAATCTTGTGACCTTGTTGGCTACAATGAAAGCATGCGTTGGGAAGGCTTTTGTAATTGATGTCTTTCTCCCATACATCCCCTTCGCCCAAGTCCACTTTGATCTTCGATGGAAGTGGCATGTTGAGGTCAGCCTCGACACAGATTTGAGGGTGCCAACGAGCGTTGAACGAGTGTCTTGCACCTTCATAAATGAGACCACCAATATCCTCGCGTGAGGCCAACGGCTTGCCGATAGGAAAAACAATGTCCCACATGAAGTTGTAGAAGAAGTAAGGCAGGTTAGGGAGCTCAACCCAGAAAGGGTACCGAAGCGATTCCGATTTGTCGGGAGTAAAATAAGAGGACCATCAGAATAGGCACAGGGTCGCCCGACCGAGTTGCCAAGTTCTGACAATTAGGGCTCGAAACGCCATATCTTCATTTTCAAAGACTAGCAACATGCGGCTTTCCGGTAAGAACTGACACTTACAAAAAATTAGCCCACGGGGGAACCACTCGTTGTGAAGGCACTATCTCATGGTTTCGAGCGGGAGACTAGGGCCAATCATTTGGCCGACAAGGCAAACTTCCTTGAGCTCCTCCTGAGTTGACAGAATTGCGGATCTACTGAGGGAGACCAAGGGGGGTTCAGCACTCTCGGAGGCCCCAAGGCCTGCACAAGATTCCTCCTCCAAGAGAGTGGCCAGGTTACCGGTCTCCCCTGGAGGAGGGGCCAGGTTACTTCTCACAAAAGAGGGGGTCACCAAATCCATGACAAAAGGCCAAACAAGAAAGAAACCACCCCCTTTTACCTAACTGCTTTCTCTCATTTGAACGAGCTCCTTTCTTCTCCTTTAAAGATTCTCACTTTTTTCTTATCCCCCAAAAAACCAAAAAACTTGCAAGCTCTTTTGTCGCTCCTTCAAAGCCACTCTTAAAAAAGCAATGCTTTCGACCCTTAAAGACTAGAAGAAACTTAGACTCCCTTTTTTTGTATCGAGGAATCTTTCTGCACTTTTTATTTTTCTTTTTCAAAGGGCGCTTAATTCTTTTTTTCAGGGAGGCCCACTCCTTTGCAATTTGAAAGGTTAAACTCTCTATGCATTCTTGTCAATCGCCTTCCATCTCTCAATCAGTCATGACACACGCTCTTCTCTCAGTCGGACCAACCTGCTTCTCTCACACAACCTGCTTCTCTCACACAGTCCCACACGATGGACACGCACACTCTCCAACTCTAAGTTAGTCAATGGTGACGAGGGACCCGCTTCAGTCTGTCTTGACGATGGACAAGCACACACGATGGACGCTGATCAGTCGGGACTCGTGACGATGGACAAACCCTGAGTCAGTCGTGACGATGGACAAACCCTCAGTCAGTCGTGTGGATGGACAAACCCTCACGGACGCGCGCTCACTTTCCTCAGAGGAGAATCTTGTACCACAGTCAGATCACCATGAGACTTTTTGCCGATGATATGAACGCGTTTGTTCACAATGACAGTACCAGCGTGGAGACGTTCTGGAGGTTTCTGGCTACCTTTTGTGAAGCCTCTCGATCCACAATCAACCACTCTAAGGTCGCCTTTAGAGCTATTGTTGGGTCATAGCCCGACCTTCTCATTGATCATGGCTGTCAAATCATTCTACAGGGCCAATTTTTTTGGCTTCTTGGGATTCCCTTGGGGTTGGGCATCTCTTTGGAACAGTGGTGGAACTGGGTGCTAGCCAAACTCAAAAACAAGCTTAACTATTGGAGAGGTATGCAAATCAATCTTGTTGGTCGTGCTATGGTTATCAACACGTTCCATCATCTACCATTTATTTCCTTTCTTGTTGGAGATCGAAAGAGCAAGATCTTTCCAAATTGGATAGTATTTGTAGAAACTTCCTTTGGACGGGTGACCACAATAGGATGGGGTGCCTAAAATCAAATGGTCCATCTGCACCAGCCATAGAGATAGTGGGGGACTTGGTATCCTGGACATTGGGTGCATGGCTAACAAACTAGCGGCCAAATGGATGATTAAGGCATGGTGCAATGGGGAGGCCTCGTGGGCCAAGTTGATCTTCAGAAACAAGAATGAGTTCGCTCTCATGGGTTTCCCAAATTGGAAG
The DNA here is from genome assembly GCA_020310875.1 of Ceratopteris richardii. Classification (NCBI taxonomy): domain Eukaryota; kingdom Viridiplantae; phylum Streptophyta; class Polypodiopsida; order Polypodiales; family Pteridaceae; genus Ceratopteris; species Ceratopteris richardii. The sequence continues at coordinate 198,680,985 of CM035414.1, read as the reverse complement.
AATCTTAATAGCTTGACCTTGCTATTTTTCCCGATCCCCTTCTTCCCAAAAGGCTCAAATCTCGTGTGCTCCGTATGGAAGAGTTGGAATAAAGTCAAAAGTTACACAAGAATAAGTGAAGACTGGAAGTGGGCAGCCGGTATCAGACAAAACGACTCTATCTGGTTTCCGATCCATGGCATCCGGAGTGTTGAATCTTGGAACATTCAAAATGCCAAGAAGTTATGGAACAAACGCTTCAAAAAATGGAAACATCTCTGGAAACAAGACACCAACTGCTGGATCAACTTCGAGGATATTGACCCTTGCATCAACATTTCGTACGAAGAATCGAACACTTTGCAAAGCAGATGTCTCGCCTGGGACCGACACAAAGTTTACCTTCTCATGGGACATGACACGTCGAGCTCGCTTGGTCTCACATGGCACAATGGGAATAGCCTATCAACAAGAAGTGGTACCTGTCATGGACGCGGCTTCGATGGGACATGAAGTTCATGGCTATCTCGCACCCCCTCATACAAATCAAAAAGTCTATCCTCTTATGGCAAATTCTTCATCATGGAATCTCGACCAACCTTAAGGCTAGCAAATTTTGCGGGATTCCTCCCTGGTGCAAACGCTGCCACCGGTCTATCAAAGATGTTTCACACATCTTCTTTACCTCCCCCAACTCCAACAGACTCTGGCAAACGGTTGGAAAGAAAATTAGACTTCAGAAACATCTTAGTTGGCAGCAAGCCCTGTTGGGAGAAGCGATCGGCTGCTCCGCGACTCTCTGGAATGCCATCAGAGGGGAGGTCCTATAGAAAATCTGGCGGGAAAGGTGTGCTATCAACTTCGGTGACTCCCCCAAAGAGTGGTCAATTGAGAAATCGTTGTTCCTCCTTGGCAAAAGGATTGTTAACTGTAAGAAATCCCCCCCTTCAGGCATCATCAAGTACTCCTTTTGATCAATAACAAGCTCAAACCCAAGTGGGCCCCACATGAGGGTGATGAGAGGGTGATTAACCTTCTTTGTAATGCCATCTAAGATCTGTAAAAGCTTCCCCTGCTTTGTGGGATTTGGGGGGTCCCATGGGCACAAGTCCCCTTCTCTTGTACTTTTCTTTATTTAATTGAAGTCGGGGAGAGTAGGCTAATGCCGAACTTCCTTGATATTAAAAAAAAGATTATGAACAAGCTAAACAATAGATGGATGGTGAATTGGTCTTCAAAACAATGGAAATATAGATTCACCTAGTTATGGGCTTTCCCCATCAACATCAAGGAGTCATTGCTTTAGTGGCTCATTATTCACAATGGCATTTGGTGTGGCCCCAGAATACAGATGGATGGCATTATCGATAGAGAATGTACATTTTGTGGCATTGTAAGACCTCTATACAGACCCCTATGTCCATATTGCTTTATCAAAACCTTCAAAACTTTAGACAATTTTGTACTCTCTTGTATGTTAGAAAGAAACGAGCCTCCACTTTCCACTCTAGTTTTGAGAGTACCAAAAGGATGCATTAAGCTCTCTCCCATAGCTGATGCGTTGTCTTTACTTGGTTAACTCTATAATATTATGTGTTCGAGTCCAACAATCTTCCACAGCCCATATCCCTTCAAGATACTATCAAATCATCTATACTTCTGCCAAATCTAAGGTTTCTAGAGTGCATAGAAGCCGCAGCTGACCCAGTTTTCCGTGCATAAGATACCTTCTATATGTGCCCTGCCTAGGATGTACAATGTAGCAAGCAACAATGGAAAATTTACTATCATCAAATAGCCACAGTATTGAGGTTTTGCTCCCAATGCCGATCATGCCACACTTAGTTGGACCCCTTTCTTTGTTTCCGCCCTATAGGTAGACCTCCTCTGCTCCTTGACAAAGAGCTCCCCCCCCCCCCCCCCCCCCCCCCCCTCGATTGCTTCTCTCTCCAAGAGAACATGCACGTGAATTCTATATCTATATGTTTCCTTTCATGCACATATATATTTTCACATTCCCTCGTGCACATGAAAATCACATTTTAAAACCACATCCATGCGCACTTTGTTGTGATTACTTATACACATACAAATGCATGCAAATAAATGCAAATCTACTTACATGGATTCTTAAGACAAATCAAACTTGTGCACATACTTATAGACACTTACATATACACTACCCACATTAATCTCACATGCATAATCGTAGTTGTTCACACATACGTATGTAAAATCCACATTTATTTTCATATACTTATGTACATATATACATAAAATTTAGAAGCATACCAAATGTTCATGCACATTACCTTTTAATTTGGCACACATACACGTACATGAATCTTCTAGCAAGAGAGAAAATCAATGATAACATGTACTTATGCAAGTATCTTTTGATGTACAAATAGTGATCCATCAAGGATACAAGTTACCACCTTCACATCATCTTCACTGAGTCTCCAATGAGATGAATGTCGTTTGTTAAAATTACATTCAAATGAGCTTTAAACCAAGGCTTTGTATTTGATTTTCATGCTTCAACTTTGAATCATGACCACATCCACCATCTCTGAACCTGTGCATCCTCGAGATGTGCCAACCTACATACATATCAATAAACAACAAAAGAGCATCAAATACTCATGGATAGATAAACTCAACATAAAGGAAGCTTAACTAGATGCATTAAATGTGAAAATAAATTAAACTTGGCATAAACTTAGAGCAAAGAGTAGACACAAGCATCACATACAACCTCTCAAGATCTAGTAATAGAATCGGACTAGCAAGCATATGAGTGAATTAAAAACTTCTTACCTATTCTGTTTACTTAAGCTGGTTAGATCTAGTAGCCCATGCTAAGCACATTCATATATCAACTCATACTAACTTGATTTATGAAATTACAATCTGGCTCCGTTGTTGATCTTTCACCGTCCAAACCCCCATCAGACTTTTTCTTATTTTTCTTTTAAATTTAGTTTATTTTTCTTTTAATTTTATTTTAATTTTCTTTTTTTTTTGTGCTCTATCCAAGCTCATGCTTTTTGTTTTATCTTTTATTCTATTCATGTATTTTTTTATTTACATAGTTCGGCATATGTCAAAATCAAGTGCAATGCATGGACTTGTCCACCTAACCACCTTGAGCCCGCTCTTCTATAGACTGGACATAGTGCACGATGCACAGTGTCAGCCCCATACGAGATTGACGTCACTCGGAGCTCTAACCACATAATCACAATGACTCCGCAAGCCTACCAACCTATATGGGTGTAGGACAACATAAAGGTTAGGCCAAACACGAAACTAGCATTGGTTTGTGACCCTGATCATCCGACGAGTATAGCTCTGCCCACCTACTAGCTCATAGTCGTGCACTGACAACACATTTATGTGCACATATGTAGATGGCCGATATATGTAGGCTCTATCTAATTAATAATCTATCTAAAGGTAGGATTAGATAAGAGATAAAAAGCAAAAGTCAAAGAATCCCATTCGTCAAGTAGTCATGTACACTTGTATATACACGTACTTAGTTGAAGACTTTCCTTCACTTTCCTAGGCCTTTGCTCCTGAAAGTTTTAATCCGCATCCTAATTCTACCCATATAAACTCAGTCTTTCATGTGTCACATGTAATCTCAATAGACATATGAAATCTTTGATATTATACTGAATTCTATTAACATTTCATTTTAATCCTTGTATTCGTTTATTGATAAGCTACATGTTATTGTGTATTTTGCTTCACTATGCTTTCATATTTGGCTTCATTCATTTCATTTTCGCATGGATTTGGAATTTCATTTCAATCCTCCATAATCGCGTCCATGAAGGACATATTGGGTAACGTTGAGGAATCTCATTTTGCCTCAGGCTTCTTTGCATCCTAGGACTACATGTATTATTCTAAACTACATTATGCATATGAATCTCCTATCCCAATGCTTATACATGCAATGTAGAGATGGCTTCTCTAATGATGCAATAAAAGGTGAGTGAAGATGAATGTGGTGGCTTTGGACAATCTTGTGTCATTAACCTTTCATGATTACTGGTTAATGATATTTTTATTTAACATAAACAATTTATTGTCGCATAAAATCTTTGATTATCTAAATTTTGTGACTTTAATACACCTTATCAAGATCTAAATTGGTGTCCTTTCTGCCCAAAATTGAAGCTCCTTCTAAACATATTTTGAGGCTAAATTTTGAGCAAAATCTAGTGTTCCTCCTTCCCAAAAGATAGTTCAGTTAGAGATGCTCATGAATTCTAGTCTTTCCATAGTGATGTGTGTGGTCCTATGGAGCCAACTTCATTTGGAAACTACCTTAACTTCTTGACTACCATTTCATATTAATCCTTGTATTCTTTTATTGATAATCTACACGTTCTTGTGTACTTTTCTTCATGATGCTTTCATATTTCGCTTCAATCATTTCATTTTAGCATGGATTTAGAATTTCATTTCAATCGTCCATAATCGCAGCCATGGAGGACATGTTGGGTCACCTTCTTGAGGAATCGCTTTTTGCCTGAGGCTTCATAGACTACATGTATTATTTTAAGCTACATTATTCATATGAATCTTCTTTCCTAATACTTCTACATGCAATGTAGGGATGCCTTTGTCTAATGATGCCTTTGTCTAATGATGCAATGTAGGGATGCCTTTGTCTAATGATGCCTTTGTCTAATGACTGCGGTGGCTTCGGACAATCCTGTGTCATTAACCATTGATGATTAGTGGTTATTGATATTCTTATTGAACATAAACAATTTTTTGTCGCATAAAATTTTAGATCATCTAAATATTGTGAGTTTTACTACACCTTATCAAGATCGGAATTGGTGTCCTCTCTGCCCAAACTCGAAGCTCCTTCTAAACATGTTTCTTAACGCTAGATTTTGGGCAAAATGTAGTGTTTCTCCTTCCCAAAAGATAGTTTTGTTAGAGATGCTCATGAATTGCACTCTTTCCATAGTGATGTTTGTTGTTCTATTGAGCCAAGTTCATTTTAACCTTCTCAAAAGATAGTTCAGTTAGAGATGCTCATGAATTGCACTATTTGCATAGTGATGTGTGTGGTCCTATTGAGCCAGCTTCATTTGGAAACTACCTTTACTTCTTGAATACCATTTCATTCTAATCCTTGTATTCTTTTATTGATAATCTACACGTTCTTGTGTATTTTTCTTCCTGATGCTTTCATATTTCGCTTCAACGAGTTCATTTTAGCATCGATTTAGAACTTCATTTCAATCCTCCATAATTGCATCCATGGAGGACATATTGGGTAACCTCTTGAGGAATCTCATTTAGCCTCAGGCTTCATAGTATCCTATGACTACATGTGTTATTCTAAACTACATTATGCATACGAATCTCCTATCCTAATACTTCTACATGCATTGTAGGGATGGCTTCTCAAATAATGCAATAAAAAGTGAGTGAAGATGAAGATGGTGGCTTCATACAACACTGTGTCGTTATCATTTTTTATTTTTATTTCATATAAACATTTTTTTGTAGGGTAAAGTTTTTGATCTCATAGATTCTTGACTCAAGAAAGTTTAATTGTCTTAGAAGATAGAATTCGAAAAATGAATTTTTGAATTCTTCGTTATGAATTCTCAAAACCGTGAACTTATCTTCTTTCAAGAATTCGAGTCACCACTTTGAGAATAACATGTCAATGAATTTCTGGAAGGTGATGGACAATGCCATTGGGATCATTTGGATCCCCGTTAAAAAGGAAAAAAGATATTGCATCAACCTCTAGTATGTAGCCCTAATTATCTTTAAGACGTAGGAAAACCCGGGCTAGAGAATGAAAGCAAACCCTAAACCCTAAGCCCTAAACAATACAATAATCTGAAAGCAAAGAATACAATAATCTGAAAGCATGCTGAATGAAGCTTTATGGAATTCCTATTATTTGATACTGATTGGAACACAATTTCTCATAGGCTTAATGTTCTAGATTTCTTGAAAGGAAAGATCTTCTAAATATGATACGCAAAGATCTAAAAAATTATGTGTTTTCTACAGTAAGATTATAGCAACAAACATCAAAAATCCGAAGCAGGGAAGCATTTTGATCATGTTACAAAAACATATTTTGATTAATGTATTTATGGACGTGCATGGAGAATGCCATTTGGAACGTGGTTGAAGTAAAAGCTCCCCAAATAAAGGAAGATTGGAGAAGTTGAACCCACTTTTTCAGTGCATTCTTTTCAATACATGGCAAGTGCATAGCACATCATGGGTTAATCATGTAGTTCCATTCAGCATCCCAAATAGAAACTTAGTGAGCAAAGGTGAAGATGACATAGTTGCATATGCATTGAATAGGCTTAGGGATGATGAGAACTGGAAGGCACTAACTACTTTTTTATATATCAGAGATAATATTCCCTACTTTGAGCAATTATTGGCGTTAATTATTAGTGATGCGATGAGTATTTGAGTATGAAATGCAAAAGGGTATTGATGCCCAAGCATTTTCTATAGGTAATAGAAGAGGTGCAGGAAGAAACCAAGTCAGAGGCATAGGATTTCATGGAAGAGGTTCAAATGGAGACCTTGATCAAGGCCAAGGGAACAATCTCTCTTCATCAAGAGGAAAAGGAAAGTTTAGAGGAAGAGGAGGAAGGTATAATCAAACTCGAGACAAGAACAACTCAGAAGGACGTTATCTGATTTGTGCCAAGTATGGAAACTATGCAAAGGATTGATATCAATAACTCATCATAATATGGCAAGCCAATTATGTGTCTACTTCAATTAAGGATGAAAGTATGCAACTCATGATGTAGAAAAAAAACTACAAAACACAAGGCTCAACCACAAGGTAGAGTGATAGTGGATGTAGTAGTCACATGAGATGCAAGAAGGAATTCTTCTCAACTATGCATATACCTTCAACACATAAGCATGTGGAGATAGATCATGGTAGTCTCCATGCTATAACAAATATATGTTTTGTGATGGTGGATGGGTCCCAGGATGTTCTTCATTTTCCCACAATAGCAAACAACCTTGTTTTTGTGGAACAAAATGATTCAGAGAGGATTGCAAGTAAAATTCAACCATAAGAGATGCTTTATGGGAGACCCTAAATAAGGGTGCAGATTGGTTGACAAGACAAAAGGAAGGAAGGCTGTTCGCACTAGGTATGAATCCAAAATTCAATCAAACACCTACTTCACCTATGGAATTAGGAAGGTGGAAAAAGTGGAACTTTAGCACAAAAGATATGGAAAAATGTATATCAAGACATTGAAAAATATGAAGAAGAAGAAGGTATTACTTCTTGTATTATAAAACCATTATAATCAAAATCTAAAGAACATGTGTGAAGCTTTCCAATCGGATAAGCAAACAAGGCTACCTTACAAGATGGATGTTTGGGGGCCAACGATGGAGAGCTCCACTGGAAGTAATAAGTACTTTGTAAACCTCATTGATGATCGCAGCGATGGAGGACATGTTGGGTCACCTTCTTGAGGAATCGCATTTTGCCTGAGGCTTCATAGCATCCTAGGACTACATGTATTATTCTAAACTACATTATGCATATGAATCTTCTTTCCTAATACTTCTACATGCAATGTAGGGATGCCTTTGTCTAATGATGCAATAAAAGCTAAGTGAAGATGATTGTGGTGGCTTCGGACAATCCTGTGTCATTAACCATTGATGATTAGTGGTTATTGATATTCTTATTTAACATAAACAATTTTTGTCGCATAAAATTTTAGATCATCTAAGTATTGTGAGTTTTACTACACCTTATCAAGATCGGAATTGGTGTCCTCCCTACCCAAACTCGAAGCTCCTTCTAAACATGTTTCTTAATGCTATACTTTGGTCAAAATGCAGTGTTTCTCCTTCCCAAAAGATAGTTTTGTTAGAGATGCTCATGAATTGCACTCTTTCCATAGTGATGTTTGTGGTCCTATTGAGCGAAGTTCATTTGAACCTTCTCAAAAGATAGTTCAGTTAGAGATGCTCATGAATTGCACTATTTGCATAGTGATGTGTGTGGTCCTATTGAGCCAGCTTCATTTGGAAACTACCTTTACTTCTTGAATACCATTTCATTTTAATCCTTGTATTCTTTTATTGATAATCTACACGTTCTTGTGTATTTTGCTTCCTGATGCTTTCATATTTCGCTTCAATCAGTTCATTTTAGCATCGATTTAGAACTTTATTTCAATCCTCCATAATTGCATCCATGGAGGACATATTGGGTAACCTCTTGAGGAATCTCATTTTGCCTCAGGCTTCATAGTATCCTAGGACTACATGTGTTATTGTAAACTACATTATGCATACGAATCTCCTATCCTAATGCTTCTTCATGCATTGTAGGGATGGCTTCTCTAATGATGCAATAAAAGGTGAGTGAAGATGAAGATGGTGGCTTCATACAATACTGTGTCGTTAACCATTGACGATTAGTGGTTAATGATATTTTTATTTAATATAAACATTTTTTTGTCGCGTAAAGTTTTTGTCGCGTAAAGTTTAGTTGTCTTAGAAGATAGAATTCGAAAAATGAATTTTTGAATTCTTCGTTATGAATTCTCAAAACCGTGAACTTATCTTCTTTCAAGAATTCGAGTCACCACTTTGAGAATAACATGTCAATGAATTTCTGGAAGGTGATGGACAATGCCATTGGGATCATTTGGATCCCCGTTAAAAAGGAAAAAAGATATTGCATCAACCTCTTGTATGTAGCCCTAATTATCTTTAAGACGTAGGAAAACCCGGGCTAGAGAACGAAAGCAAACAATACAATACTCTGAAAGCAAACAATACAATAATCTGAAAGCATGCTGAATGAAGCTTTATGGAATTCCTATTATTTGATACTGATTGGAACACAATTTCTCACAGGCTTAATGTTCTAGATTTATTGAAAGGAAAGATCTTCTAAATATGATACGCAAAGATCTAAAAAATTATGTGTTTTCTACAGTAAGATTATAGCAACAAACATCGAAAATCCGAAGCAGGGAAGCATTTTGATCATGTTACAAAAACATATTTTGATTAATGTATTTATGGACGTGCATGGAGAATGCCATTTGGAACGTGGTTGAAGTAAAAGCTCCCCAAATAAAGGAAGATTGGAGAAGTTGAACCCACTTTTTCAGTGCATTCTTTTCAATACATGGCAAGTGCATAGCACATCATGGGTTAATCATGTAGTTCCATTCAGCATCCCAAATAGAAACTTAGTGAGCATAGGTGAAGATGACATAGTTGCATATGCATTGAATAGGCGTAGGGATGATGAGAACTGGAAAGCTCTTACTACTTTTTTATATATCAGAGATAATATTCCCTACTTTGAGCAATTATTGGCGTTAATTATTAGTGATGCGATGAGTATTTGAGGATGAAATGCAAAAGGGCATTGATGCCCAAGCATTTTCTATAGGTAATAGAAGAGGTGCAGGACGAAACCAAGTCAGAGGCATAGGATTTCATGGAACAAGTTCAAATGGAGACCTTGATCAAGGCCAAGGGAACAATCTCTCTTCATCAAGAGGAAGAGGAAAGTTTAGAGAAAGAGGAGGAAGGCATAATCAAACTCAAGACAAGAACAACTCAGAAGGACGTTAGATTTGTGCCAAGTATGAAAACTATGCAAAGGATTGATATCAATAACTCATCATAATATGGCAAGCCAATTATGTGTCTAGTTCAATTAAGGATGAAAGTATGCAACTCATGATGTAGAAAAAAAACTACAAAACACAAGGCTCAACCACAAGGTAGAGTGATAGTGGATGTAGTAGTCACATGAGATGCCACAAGGAATTCTTCTCAACTATGCATATACCTTCAACACATGGGCATGTGGAGATAGATGATGGTAGTCTCCATGCTATAACAAATATATGTTTTGTGATGGTGGATGGGTCCCAAAAAGTTCTTCATTTTCCCACAATAGCAAACAGCCTTGTTTCTGTGGAACAAATGATTCAGAGAGGATTGCAAGTAAAATTCAACCATAAGAGATGCTATGTGGGAGACCCTAAATAAGGGTTCAGATTGGTTGACAAGACAAAAGGAAGGAACGCTGTTCACACTAGATATGAATCCAAAATTCAATCAAACACCCACTTCACCTATGGAATTAGGAAGGTGGAAAAAGTGGAACTTTAGCACAAAAGGTATGGAAAAATGGATATCAAGACATTGAAAAATATGAAGAAGAATGTATTACTTCTTGTATTACAAAACCATTATAATCAAAATATGAAGAACATGTGTGAAGCTTTCCAATCGGATAAGCAAACAAGGCTACCTTACAAGATGGATGTTTGGGGGCCAACAATGGAGAGCTCCACTGGAAGTAATAAGTACTTTGTAAACCTCATTGATGATTGCACAAGGTTGAGTTTTCTTTATAGCATGAATCATAATTCATATGTCTTCTATTACTTCAAAACGGTCAAAGATATTGTAGAGAAGGAATGTGATAGATACATCAAATTTCTAAGGTATGATGGAGGGGGTGGGATACTTCTCCCATGATTTCTGTGATTTCTTGTACTGAAATGCCATCACCAAAGAACTCACATGCAAATATACACGAAAACGGAATGGTGTAGCAAAAGGAAAGAATATGAACATTGCACTTGGTTGTACTTGCTATGTTGATACCACATGAATTATGCGGAGGAAGTACATCTTGGATGTTCTAAGGAATAATGGACCTATAAGTTGCAAACCATTGAGCAATCCAATGGAATTCAATATGAGATTAACTTGAATGGATGTTAATGAAGTTTAGGATGCGTTATTATATAGGTCCATAGTGGGCTCTCTGAATTATGCCACTATCACAATGCCTCACTTAGCATATATTTGCTTTATTATCTCAATCTATGTAGACACCTACTATTACTCATTTACTTGCAGTTAAAAGTATAGTTAGATATCTCAAGGGTACTTTGAATGAAGGTTTTTTCTACCCCCTTGAAGATGATTTAAAGGTGAAAGCATATATAGATGTTGATTAGTTGGGATCCAAAGAACATAGGAGTGCAAGTGGATATGCAATAATTCTAGGCAAAGAAGTTCTCTACATTGTTTCTTCTTCTCTTATGGCTATCCAATTTTGGTTTCCTTTGCATCTTGCAAGCTTTATACTCTTCCTTTACTATGGTGGTAACAAGTGCATGAGCATGCATCCCCATGGTGGATTTTGTTCAATAGTTCCTATACAATTTTCTCAAACATGTTAGATCATGCAAACCCAAGACCACACATAAAGTGGCTACAAGTGCACAACTCTCAATTATTTCCCTCTTGTATATCTAAATATAAATTTCCTAGAGATACCAGAAAATATAGTTGTAGCCTTAGAAATGTTTGGTAAAGATCCTATCTATATAATGAATATTAGTTAGAGGACATTCCCCTTTATCTCAAAATATTGTGATAAAATTTAGAGCTTCTTTTGATTCACTACTTGAAGAAAGAAGAAATATCATACTTATAGGCTCAATAGGCTAGCTTTTATTATTTCCAACCTTAACACTTATATTTTCTATTGTATGCCACAATGACAAAGAAAGTACAAGAATAAAGAAGGACATACAAATAAGGCCAGAGACCTTGATGCCCCATGAAGGGGAAATATTACAAGTGACAACTTAGGGCTTTATGATCGCTTGGTTTTCTTCATGAGGAACCCATTTGCTTCAGAGCTTGTAATTCTCGATTATATAAAGATTCTATGATGCTTGATGGGTTGCGAAATTGGTGTTTCTAATCCTTTTAGCCTAAAAGTCTAATCAAGACTCAATACACAATTCTTCTCATGGGCTCAACGTTGAGAGATCCAGAACGAAATGTAATCATTTTATCTACTTTTTCTGCCCACTTCTAATGGTTGCTAACCACATAGTGCGCTTTTCCATCTTATTCAAAGCTCACCGAAGGAATACGGCCAAGTAAGAGCCCTTAGGCTAGATTGGGATTGAGGAAAATAGACAAATTAGGAGGTTTAGACATGTGGTTAGCCACCTTCCTGCAAATGAACTTTGCCCACAATTTGTTGGAATTTGGGCCCCTTGGATCATTCCAAACTAAAACCTCTTGAGCATACACACTTAATTAATTAAGATGATAAGTGAGAGATAGAAAGAAAGAGATCTTGAGACAAGGATAGAGAACGTAAGCCAAAGCTTACTCACTAAATAATAGATGTCCAAATTACAACATGGGAGTACTACTCAACCATATAAAGTGGTGCACTCACTAATGGAAGAATATCCAAGAAGATGATGATACAAAATTTAGATTATGTTGAGATAATCTAAGTGTGTGTGAAGTGAATGAGCAACAAAGCTAACCTTATTCTCACAAAATAGTGTAACAAAATTGTAAATCAACCAACCCTAATTTTGAGATTAGGGTAGAGAAACCCTAAGAACAAAATATAAGGTTCAATCACAAAAGATAGTTACCACCACCTTGTAGAAGAGAGTAGCCTGTCCTCCAGTGATTCCTTTGTCCAAACAGGAGGAATTTCTTCATTATAGACCTCCATGTTATGCAATCGAGCTGTAGCCGGTTTCATATGAAAAGGTTGCAATCTGTACCTTATTTTTGTATTTCCAGGTTACCACAATTCCAGCAAGTGATTCGTGGTCGCTTCTGTTGGGCATTCACTGCTGAAGTTTGAAGGGTAGGTGGTTTGGTTGGTTGGAGAGATGAAGCAACGGGTGGAGTTAAATAATTGGATTGTGGAGGACGAGGAAAACTAGGGTAAGATGGGGCATTAAAATTACGCTTCATAGGAAATGAAGGTTTAACAGGAAATGGTCGTGGACGTGGTTGTTGTAGACGGAGTGGCTTGGTTATGGACTGGAATTCTTTTTCTACATCATAAGCAAAAGATATAGCCTCGTTGAGGGTTGTAGGTCGTAGGGTGTGAAGCTTAGCTTGGATACCCACCTCCAAACCATCTTCGTATTTCTACTGCAAGATATCTTCTGATACATCTTCAAGCATTCGTACAAGTAGTAAATTTTGCCAGAACCGCTCTGTGTAGGTAGTAACCGTATCACCCTCCTTCCATGTAAGGGTTGTCCATGCACGTCGAACATGCAAATGGTATTGAGGAGGAAGAAATGAATCCTTCACATTTTCTTGAAAAGCCTTCCAAGTTGTTGGACGCTCCGTACTGTGCCGCAGGACATTCCACCAGAGTTGTGCTTTACCTACTAGGTAATTAGTGGCAAATTTAACTTTTTCACTTTCAGCATACATTTCATCGGTATAAAAATCATCAAACTGTGACAACCAAGAAAGTACTAAAGGCCCATCCTTTCGGCCATCAAATCGTAGAAACTGGTAGTTTCTATTACCAATCTTTGAATGAGTAACATCAGATTGGGCAGACACAATAGCTTTTACTACTCTCGCAAGGTTGTCTTCCTCAGCTTGCATCTTTTGGAGGATTTCATCACGTTGTCGGATCTCGTTCTGAGCTCCTTGAAGCTCATGCCGCAAGAGCTCTAGTTGTTGTTCAAGTGTTGCCGCAGGTAGAGGTGAATTACTGTAATCCTCCATGGTGCTCTTGGACCCTTGCTCTCAACCTTGGTGTATTGAACCTTCTTGTTTGCAACCTTGGTGTCTCGATCCCGTGTTCTCAACCTTGCTTGGTATCTTGAACACTCAATCAAGTGCCACCCAAGGATTTTGAAGGAATTCACACTTCCAACCTAGCTCATTGGAAATTTCGTTCCGAGAGCTTTCCAACGGTATATTACACGCCTCAATCCGACCTACGGATTGAGAGATACACTTGATTCTTTGTTGGGTCCATCCTTGAAATCGTCGCGAGCGCCTTCCACAAGTAATAAAGAGAGAGAACTTGAGTACAACTCCAAGAGATGGTGGAGTGGTCAAAGTACTTCCCTTGAAAGTAGGAGGTTGTGGGTTCAAATCCTCCTACCTTAGGGACTCTAAACCTCTCTATTACCACTCAAAAATTAAAATTGCCTCGCGCGTAGCCAACGGCTGCCAACGGTCGCCAAGGGAGCCTTGGGTGCCAATGCTGCCAATGTATTGCCTAAGTTAACGTAGGTGAAAACGTTCTGGAACAGGAACAGAAACAGAAACAGAAGGAGTAAACGTAGGAGTAAACGTAGGTGAAAACGTTCTGGAACAGGAACAGAAACAGAAACAGAAACCGAAACCAAAGTCGAAGATGAAGACGAAACCGAAACCGAAACCGAAACCGAAGACGGAGACGGAGACGGAGATGGAGATGGAGATGGAATCGGAATTCAGAATCGCGAATAGAGAACAGAATCCTCTGTATTGACGCGTGCAGAGCTCTGGTACCACTGTTGTCAGGATCTTGCTCACGCGCATACAGAGATTACGGACGCAGAAAAACACATAGAAAATAGAGGCAACAAGAGATGAGACCGAACGCAAGATTGGGTGCAATCTCCTCCCATGCACTCTGTTTCGACAGTCCACAGAGTGCATGTATTTATAGGACTTTTGATTACATCGAAAATAGTGGTTACATGAGGGCGGCTTCAAAAAGTAAGCATGAAACTAAAAGTTGATAACTTTTACAGAAAGCCATTGCTTTCAATAACAAAAACTACGGTCTACAATGACCCTTATGCTAACCATTACTTTTCTAACAATAGAACCTTCTACGTAGGTTTATTTACAAGCTAAATAATAATTATTCGGATTATTGATGTCCGCCCTTTCACGCCTTGCACGCTCCTCACGAACCTTTAGCTGCTATATCAGAAACATCAAAAACATATTAATACATTAATAATATATCACTTTAACAATTATAATGCAGTCTTCAACATATTCCATGTGACAATCCAACAATGCATTGGCTATTTTATATTTCAATCCAACAATGCATTGTTCAACATATTCCATAAGGTATAACATCAACGTTATATTGGTACAAACTTCAGTAAACTGCAAATCTTCTCATGACTATATCTAGTCATTGCTTTGGTAAATATATCTACAACATTCTCACTAGAAGGAACACAAACCATCTCAATGTGCTTATTAGCTATTTGCTCTCGAATAAAGTGGTAGTGTACCTCTATATGATTTGTCCTTGCATGATGCACTGGATTCTTTGTTATAGCTATAGCACTCTGGCTATCTAAAAATATCTGAATGGGTTCATATACTCTCACATCAAGATAACTAAAAATCTTCTGCAACCATACTAACTCTAGAGTAGCTGTAAATGTTGTAGGATATTCAGCTTCACACGACGAAGTGGCAATAGTGGGTCATCTCTTTGAAAGCCATGAGATAAGACAATCTCCAAGATAAAAACAATATCCACTAGTACTTCTTCTTGTGTCTCTATCACTTGCCCAATAAGAATATGAAAATCCTTTTAGTAACAAATGTGTAGATTTTGAAAATACCATAGCAAAAATTTGAAGTTCCCTTCAAATATCAAAAGATCTGCTTTACTGCACTCTCAGATTCTGGATGAACCTTGATACTTGAGAAATGGCAAACTGCTTATCAAGACATGTATTGCACAGATGTATCAAGCAACAAACTACTTGAGTATATAAGGTAGCATCAAATGACTCTGCATTTGCTACCATTTGTAAAGATGCATTCTAATCCATAGGTGTTTGCATAGGTTTAGAATCATCATCTGAAACCTCTCCAAAAGTTTCTCAATGTACTTTTGCTATGTCATATAGATACACTCATCTCGAAAAAGAAACTGTAGAGACTATACCATTTGTCGGCAAGGCCTTCCAATGTAGATGGGAATAGAATCAACATTCCATCCTCTCAATTTTGTAGACCTCGTACGCAGCATAAGGAAACTCTATACTGCACTAGTTACCTCACACAAAAATGCAAGTGTCCCATGGGGCATGCCAAACTGTAGAGGGGGTAACTGCGTCTATACTTGCAGTACTCCTTCTACTCAAGGGAGGTTCCCCTCAGGGAAGTATACCTTGTAACATGATTGTGTGAGGTACTACTTGAAAAGATAAACTTAGAAACAGATGGAGTGTTACAAAGATGCCGAAAAGGCCAATTTGACCAAGATTGAAAAAATTGAACTAGTACACGAAAGATAAACCTGTTAATAGTGCAAAGGGTCTAATCACTCCAAAGATGAACTAAGGCCTATTCAGGAAAAATGGGAATTACACATGATTTTGAGACAATTCTTTCTATCCCAATGTTTTACTTTTTGACTCATTCACACACTAAAACATGTTATTATCTCTTGATTGGGGTATATTAAATTAATAATTTAATATTAAGGATGATTGTATTATAAATGACATATCAAGTTTGGGCTCAAATTTAAGAAGTTAACATAGTAAGTAGCATAAATGGGACTTGAATAATTCCAAAATTTCTTGAATAGGCCTTAACTAGTATATCTCAACATAGAGAAGGTATACAAACACAGAGAAGGTATACAATAGTATGAGTCATCAGCATGAATGCTATGAAAAAATTCGAGCTTACAAGTGACTATCCCATTATATCCAATCTCACTTTCATGCGGGCTGCCCCCAACTCTAAAGCCCTCACTCTGTATAATCTCCAACAGAGAAGCCTCTTCCACAGTGGGCAAAATCGCACTAGTGAGCAGAGAATAATCAAGGAGTAGCCTGATGAGAACACTCTCATAATACCACAGTAATACAAGAAGACCCAAATTGACAAAAGCTAGAGTCAGAGAGATGATAGAGAGTGTATCTTTCAACTTCATAAATCTCTATATACCCTTTGGAATGGATCCTTCACTAGCATATATCTCTGACCGTCTGTCCCTCCAAACGAGTTCAAAGTGCTTCTTATATAGATCTCAAGGCCAAGAGAGTGGCTTCCACCGATTCCAATTATTTATTGTACCATCACTGTTCACTGCACACGCAGGCCAAGAGAGTGGCTTCCACCGGATCCCATCATTTACTGCACCATCACTTATCACTGCACACGTGCCAATCTAGTCTGACAAAGGTGGAGGGAGAGTTGGCTAATGTTGGATGTGGTCCAATTCTGGTATTGACAACAAACTAACTAAAAAGTGCCTGAAGACTTCGGAATACGGCCTTGAATGCTACACTCTTTTTTCGTCGAGGACAAATTTTGAAGGATGAATTTTGGAGGTTGAAATTTGAAGGCTGAATTTTGAGGGACAAATTTGGAGGGCTGAAATTTGAAGAATGAATTTCTTTTGACCGACAAAGATTAAATGAGGGCGAATCTCAAGCAGTGAACTCTCAAGGACGAAAAGAAGTGGCGCTAGGATTTTTGTTTTTTTTTGGGCTGGCATACAATCAAGATGAAATCTTGCTCAATTAGAGCTTCATATCTTCCACCAATGATGAATATTTGACTGCATATGCATGACTGATTTTTGACAAAACAAAGATCCCTCCTCTATGCTCACCTTCTAAACTTGTACACTTGTTGTCTTTGTGTGATAAGATCTTAAAATGATCTCTCTCAAATACAACTGTAAAACCATCACTTAAAAATGCAGATATAGATAGCATATTCTTCTTCATTTGAGGTACATATAAAACATCTGAAATCTGAAAATTACCACCTTGTCTTGACTTTAGGGTTCCTATACTTATTCCCACAACATTTGCAATAGTAACTCTTCTACCTAAAGAATAGGAAAGAGAAGAAAACACATCTCTGGACCTATCATATGCTTTGTAGCACGTGAGTCAAATATCCAAGGACTTGCTAAAAGAACTTGTAAAGCTGCGTGATCAAAAGCTTCTTCCTCAATGGTGATACGTGCATAAGAATCACCTTGAGATTTCCCTTTTTTATCATCTTCTGCAACATTACCTGATGCCTTTTTCTTTTCTGCTGCAATCCTTTTTATAACATGCTACTTTAAAATGTCCAGGTTCTTGCAATAAAAACATTTTATTTCCTTCTTCTCAGAACACTTCGCTTTAGATGTAGAACAGAATCTGAAGTAGAAGGTGAGAGGGATCTACTTTCCTTCTTGGATTGTTTTTCCTTCTTATCCTTCTTCTTCTTCTTTATAGCCTTTGATGAAGATGAAAGTGCTTCTTCATTCTCTTCCATTCCCTTCATCTGATATTCATCTTGAAGTAACAAGAACTCTAGCTCTTCAAATGTAACCTCTCTATCTCTTGTGGTAAGGGTAAGAGTGGTTATGAAAGACCGATATAAGATAGGAAGTGAATTAATCAGTGTACTTACCATTTCTTCATCTAATATCTCAACTCCTACATTCAGAAGTTGATCTCTCAAGTCCAAGAGTCTCCTAATGTGGGTTTGAATTGACTCACCAGCTTTCATCCTTTATTTGCTAGTTGTCTCCTCAAGTGAGCTTTCCTAGTAGGATTTCTCCTCTGAAAAAGATTCTCAAGCTTCAACCAAGCTTGTATAGAACTTTTGCAAGATCTGATTTGAGGTAGAATATGCTTTTTCACACTCATTACTATGAATGAAAGTGCTAAAGCATCTCTAGCATCCCACCTTCCCTAATCTTCAATAGGAGGAACTATAGGTAAAGACCTACCTATCACTCTGGATGTCGAAGTGATTACCTCTTCTTCAATTGGTTCTGTAATAGTAATTCCAGTACCTCTTGAAGCTTGTGTGGCTCCTTCTTTGCCTTATCATCTTTGTCTTTTAGGGTAGAGAAATCCTAAAAACAAAATATAAAGTTAACTCCCAAAAGATAGTTACTACCACCTTGTAGAAGACTTCTTGCTCCAAGAGAGTAGCCTCTCCTTCACCAAATCTCCACCTCCAAAGCTTCAAAACCTTCAAAATCTAGCTTAAGATCTTTGAGTGATTATCACACAATGAGCCAAGGCTCTCTTTATGTAGTTTGTGTACTCCAATGAAAAGAAATAAAACAAAAGCCATAATCAGTATCGAAAAAACTACAAACATGCGCACATCAAAATTCGTAAATAAACGTGATACATCAAAAACAAAAAATCTTCATCACTAAATTGTTGCCATCGAAAATGGATTTTGGGAAAAGCTTATGCTCTCAAGGATGTTGGACGTGGAGATTGAACCCGCATGGATTCCTTGGAAAGCAATTACTCTAGCCACATCGCCTACAAGCTTTTCTTCAAAGGTTTCTTGAAATCTTTTTATTACTATAGATGCAAAACTCGATAGATGCTTCGAGAACATCCTAGTGTAGCCACGGTGCAGAACATCTTTTGGAGAGTATGAAAAGATAATTGGACCATTGAACATTTACCTCAACAATTCCCTAGGGTTTATACAAGCTTTAATATGAGTGTGATCTTCTTAGCCATGGCTTCCACATCCAAAATTCCAATTTCACTCACCTCCTTAGGCGTGCAAATAACCCGTTTCATTATAGGCATTCCTCTCTAGTTGGGGTTACCTATCGATAGAAAGTTCTATCAATTTTGTTCATATAATTATTTCAACATTGGTTGGTTTCAAATAATTAAGAAAATAGATTATAGAGAAAAGTAAGAATGTATTGATCACCATCTTTCTATACACAATATTCAACTCCCAGATTTTCTCGTATTGAAGTTTCAAGTCCGATTGAGTGAGAAACCTGCCCCACTTCTATCTCAAAGAGTTCAAAATACCCAATGGAATACCCAAGCACGTGACCACTTCAAAGGAAACCAGTCTTGGTAACATTGTTCATGGATAAACTAGAGAGGCGATTAGCATGTGGTTCATGAGGCAGATTTGGATGAAACATTTTGAATATTGAAGTAGATCAGAAGATGCATGTGCATGACCAAATATTACGGATACCTCCTACCTCGTTTTGAATCAAGGCATTAATTTCATCCACAAACATTCATAGCACCATTTGGTCTTGTCTCAAGGAAGCACAAGGCATCTCAAAATTTTTTCATTTAGCTTTATTCTCAAGAAGAAAGCTAAGCGATGCACAAAAATTTCAAATAGCAAGGAGCCAAAGAGGGAACCCTTCCTTATGGACCTTATGGACCTTAATAGGCTTAAAACAATTACCTTTACTATAAATGCAGAATGAGGTATTTCCAAAAGCAGAGAAAATGGCTCTCACATACTTATGGTTGAAAAAAAGGTCCTCAAGTGATTACAAAATGAAGTACAAGTCAAACCTATCAAAACCGTTTAAAAAATTATTTTGAGAAATGCCAAATAGCAACGTAGGTGATAGAGGTGAGCCGATGCATCACCAGATAACCAAAAATCATCCAAATAAACCCTCATAAACATACTTAAGTAGGGAGAAAAGATTTCCTACATGCATAATTGAAAGGTGCAGGAAGCAGTGCAGAGACCGAACCACATCATCGTACAAGCATATATGGCCCAATTCGTAATAAACGCAGTCCTTGGAATATCAATTTCAGCCATGCACACCTGATTGTAGCCACTATAACCATCAAGAAAAGATACATTTCTCATCCAACAACATCATCTAGCATGGTATCTAGGAAGGGAAGTGGAAATGGATCAGGCACCGTCGCCGCATTCAACTTCCGATAATCAACAAAAATGTGTAATTGCTTGTTTTCCTTAGGGACAATGACAATAAGAGAGATCCATTCAGCATGCTTGATGGGAACAACATCACACTGTGTTGGTAGATATGTAATAGGCCTCTTTTCTAATGAAATAATTCAGTTTGAACTTTCTGAATTTCATTGTGGGGATAATGCTTAGAACGAATAATTAGGTCATTTTATGCATGTAGGAAAAATTTTGGGTTGAAACTTTCATATTCTCTCTCTAGACCTTAATTGCATCATGTTTTCCAGTGGGATTTTGAAGGTGAAGATGACAGAATTAAGGAAAACTCTGTATGAGGGAAAGGTAGAGCAAGCAGAAGAGAATAAAAGTGCCTGTGTGAGATTTTTGTGAATCATGTCTTAAGTACCTCGTTCAGGGTCCTACGTTTAGTTCATTGTAAGAAAATGCCTTGATTTTACTCTCTCTCTAGAATTTTAAACCTTGCAGGGCTCAAAAGTGGCATTTGGAGGTGGATTTGGACCTCGGACGTCTCTAATGCTATTGTGTAGATCAAAAAATTGAATAAAAGTGTCTCTTACAAGCTTAACCTAATTCCTCATTGTTTTTGAGTTACAGGGCTTTGAAAAGTGCCGTTTTTTCCAACACTTCAAAAAAAAATGAGAACTTGTCTAATTCTATTCGAATCCGTGATTCTCATGCTCACGTGTCACCATGTCTAATTATGTATGTTTTCGGATATGTCTTCTTGGTGTTTTTCTGCTATTTTTGACAGGTATGCTAAAGAAAGGAAGTACACTACGATTGCAGGGCTTTTTGCGAAAGTTTTGGAGAAACTCGACTTTTTCTAAATTTGGTGGATCGCACACTTCTTTGGGGAGCAAGGCTGCGATCAAACGGAAAAAAGATAAGAAGGCCTGCACATCAACATGGAGGACACACAGAAATCTAAGAATTACCTTGTGATTGAGAGTGTGATTGCGAGTGAGAGTGAGAGTGAGAGTGTGATTGAGTGCGAGTGAGAATGCGATTGTGGTAGCTCGGGGGTGGTCGGGAGGTAGAGGCTTCGTGAAGAAGCTATTGTCCAAAGCTACTGTAACCATTGATTCACATCTATAATATCAGAATTCTTCCTTCTCTGCGTCATATTTGTTCTACTCTTCCGCATCAGATTTTCTTTTACCTTGTGCAATCTCTGCGTTCTTCTCTCCACTGTTATTTCTGAGTAATCGAAAGATTGTGATTGGGGATAGATTGGGATTGAGGAAACGCTACAAGTGGTATCAGAGCAGAATCAATCCGCAGGAACGATGGAAGGTCTAACACAAAAGGTTCGTGAACAAGAGGAGCTTATTCAGAAGCTTCTTGGTGAATTGCGCAAAGAACGAGGGGGAAAGCAACCAGAAGGAGCAACAAATTTGTTTGTGGAGCTGAACGATGAAATAGATGAAGGTGCGGGAACATCTAGCGTACCTCGTGAAAAACAAAAATGCAATTCTGAAGATATGGAACCAGGTGAGTTTGCCCTTAACCAAGTCTTCAAGAAGGCAAAGTTAAATGATTTTGATGGCGAGAAGAAGAGTGGCAAAGATCTTGAGGCAAGGATTGAAGAACTAGAGGATTTCTTTGATCTTCGACAATTTAGTGAAGAGTCCAAGGCAAAAGTTGGGATCTTGCATCTGCGTGGGATCGTGAAGCTATGGTGGAAGTCATATATGCAGACTCGAACGCGTTCTGGTCCTGTTCTATGGAAGGAATTTAGAGAACAAGCTGAAAAACACTATTGTTCTCCACACTACCATATGGAGAAGAAGATGGAGTTCTACAATTTCCGACAACACGAAAGTGACAAGCATAGCTTATCTGTTGATGAGTACAAAGAGAAGTTCCTACGTCTTCATAAATATGCATTAGAGGTTACTGGTAATGCTCTAAAGAGTAAATTTATTGAAGGGCTTCGTGAGGAACTTCGCTATCAAGTCAAGGGATCTAGATGCATTGATTTTCTTGATGCTGTTGCGATGGCTGAGAACTTTGAGAAGATGGAGAAGTTGAATTTGCAGAAGGCAAATAGAAGCAGATTCATTGCAACGGGACATAGGCCACAAAGACCTGTTGCAATGAACATGAACAATTCAAAGAAAACTCCATCTTCTAACGACCAAGGTAAGAACCCTGCTCGACCGGTGGAAAATCAAAGGAGGCGTCAACCAATTGAGTGGCAACAAGACCCTAATTTTATTGAGAGGGCAAAAAGACTTGGTCTGTGTTTTCGTTGCGGGGAGCAAGGGCATCGGACATATGCGTGCCCGAACAAGGCAGTCTTTCGGCCCGCACAATCAAAAGCAATAAACATCATCGAGGAGGGTACAATTATTGAGGAAGCAGATGATGGCGGTAAGTGCGCTAACTCTACTTTACGTTGCATGGTGGTTAGTTCTTTCCCAAAGGCTTCTGTAATCATGATTCCGGGTATGATTTCTGCACATAAAACTAGATTTTTTATCGATTCAGGTAGTACCCATTGTTTTCTATCTTTCAAATTGGTATAGAATCTAGGGATAGCCCTAAATATGCAAATAACCAGACCTGTAGAGATGGCCAATGGACGATTACACTACACGAAAGGATATGTTGAAAACCTTGAATTTACTCTTTCTAATAAACGCTTTTCTGGGAGCTTCCATGTAATTGAGATGAAACAGAGTGATGTAATCATAGGTATGGATTGGTTAGTTAAAAATTCTGCGACAATTAATTGTGAACAAAGAACGATCACTCTGAAGCTAAATGATGAAACTATTCATATTCTAGGTGACGTCCTTAATCCTAAGCCTACTCTTATTTCTGCTATGCAGATAATTAGAGGTATACGTGATGGCTGCAAAACATTTGTAGTGTATGTGAACAATCTGCATCAGGAAGGTAATGACGAAGATATTCCAGATTACGTAGGAAATCTCTTGAAAGAATATGCCGATGTATTTCCAGAAGACTTGCCTGGTATACCCCCACCTAGGTAGATTGACCATGCCATTGACCTATATCCAGGGAGTGAACCATATTCTAGAGCACCCTATAGATTTAACATTGATGAACTAAAGGAGCTTAAGATTCAATTAGATGATCTTTTGAAGAAAGGCTTAATAAAACCGAGTGTCTCACCTTGGGGTGCGCCTGTTTTATTTCAGAAGAAGAAAGACGGCTCTTACAGATTATGCATTGACTATAGGGGGTAGAATAAAAGAACAATTAAGAATAAGTATCCACTCCCTCACATAGATGACTTATTAGGTCAATTAAGTGGAACGACCGTATTCACAAAGATTGACTTAAGATCTGGATATCACCAAATTAGGATCAAAACAGAGGATATTCCTAAGACGGCTTTTCGAACACGATATGGTCACTATGAGTTTACGGTTCTACCTTTTGGCTTAACAAACGCTCCTGCCACATTTATGTGCTTGATTAATAATATTTTTCACGATTACCTAGATGAATTCATCTTAGTCTTCCTTGAGGATATATTTGTGTACTCTAAAGATGATTCAGAGCATGCGGTACATCTCAAGAAGACTTTGCAAACTCTTAGAGAACACAAATTGTATGGAAAAAAGAGTAAGTGTTTCTTTGCTAAGGATAAACTTGTGTATCTAGGAAGAGTAATATCAAAATAAGGAATCCTTATAGATGAAGATAAAGTAAAAACAATAGTTGATTGGCGGATTCCTAAGACTGTAAGAGATGTTAGAAGTTTTCTTGGGTTGGCACAATATGAAAGAGCACATATTAAGGATTTCTCTAAGATAACTACTCCCCTCACCAAATTAACTAAAAAGAATGTAGGATTTGCGTGGAGTGATGCCTGTCAAAAATCATTTGAAACATTGAAACAAAAAGTGGTTGAGAATTGTGTTTTGAAAATACCAGAAATGGGAAAGCCTTTTGTGGTTGCATGTGATGCAAGTGGTAGTCAGATAGGATGTGTTATTTCACAGGATGGCAGGGTGGTCGCATATGAGTCCAGAAAACTAAGAAAGCATGAACTTAACTATCCTACTCATGATTTAGAAATGCTTGCTGTTGTGCATGCACTTAAGCATTGGAGACATCTATTGTTAGGGGTTAAGTTTGAATTGAAAACAGATCATCAAAGTCCAAAATACATCTTCACTCAACCATTGCTTAACAATAGGCAGAAGCATTGGATTGAATTATTAAGCGAGTATGATTTTGACATTAAGTATCTTGCTGGTAAGGAAAATAAGGTTACTGATGCATTGAGTCGGAGACCTTTGTGTAATCTTGTTTTTGTAATAAATTCTGATTTTCTCAATCATATTCAAGAAGAGATAAAACAGGATCCTTTTTATGAACCTATTTTGATGCTTTGAATGTGAACAGGGGATCGACGTATGAGGAAAAATTTCATTTGCAGAATGGAACACTGTATTGTAACAATTGGCTATGCTTATCTTCTGAATCTCCACTAAAAGTTAAAATACTGCATGATTGTCATGATGCACCAGGTTATTCAAGGACATATGTTAAAACAAAGTATTCTTACTTTTGGCCGTGTATGAAGCGGGATATTAGAAAATATGTAAATGAATGTTTGAAGTGCCAACACGTGAAATCTGAGTTTAAGAGGATGCCTGGAATGCTTCAACCTTTGGATGTTCCAAATCAAAAGTGGGAGTCTATTTCTATGGACTTTATCACTAAGCTACCTATGCCCAGAAGTAAGCATGATACCATATTTGTTGTAGTCGATCGGCTTACCAAGATGGCACACTTCTTTCCTATGAAAAAGACTGATACTGCTTTGAATGTTGCAAGAATCTTTGTAAAAGAAATATTTTGATTGCATGGAATGCCTAAAAGCATAATTTCTGATAGAGATTCTAGATTTACGTCAAACTTCTGGAAAGCGACATTTGAATCCATTGGAACTCAACTTTGTATGAGTACAGCTTTCCATCCACAAACTGATGGGGAAACTGAGAGGGTTAACAGGGTAGTTGAGGATATGTTGCGTATGTATGTGAATGAAAAGCAGGATAATTAGAGTGAATATTTACCCTTGGTTGAGTTTGCATACAATAGTGCATGGCATGCATCTATAAAAATGACTCCATTTGAAGCTATGTATGGTTAAAATTGTTTGACTCCACCTTCGTTTTTGGGTTTTCCAAATAAAGTAGAAGTATCCAAAGAAATGCTTGATAAGATGGATGAAGAACTTGGAAAAATTAAGAAACATATAAGAG
This sequence comes from Ceratopteris richardii, assembly GCA_020310875.1. NCBI lineage: Eukaryota > Viridiplantae > Streptophyta > Polypodiopsida > Polypodiales > Pteridaceae > Ceratopteris > Ceratopteris richardii. The sequence goes on along the minus strand of CM035414.1, from coordinate 198,655,165 downwards.
AAGCTCAGAAAAGACAAAAGAAGTTCTATGATTTAAAGAGAAGACCACTTGAATTCTAAGTTAATGATATGGTATTTCTTAAAGTTAACCCTCACCGATCTAACTTGTTGCTAGGGAAGGATCATAGACTTTCTCCTCGATATGTAGGCCCTTTTAAAGTTTTGAAAAAGATCGGATCTCTTGCTTATTTGCTGGAATTACCTAAATATCTAAATGTGCATCCTGTATTTCATGTCAGCTTACTTAAAAGATATTTGTCTAATGTTGCTCATGTTTTGCAGGACAATTATAAGCTGAAAGATGATGGCTGTTTTGAGCTTCAACCGGAAACAATATTAGATAGGAAGGAAAGATTTCTTAGAAATAGATCTATAGTAGAAATTTTGGTGAAATGGCATTCATACCCAATAGAAGATTCGAGTTGGGTAAATTTAGATGACTTTCTAGCACATTATCCTTCTTTCCAACTATGAGGACAGAGTTCTTAAAGGGGGCAAGAATAGTAATAGGCCTCTTTTCTAGTGAAATAATTCATTTTGAACTTTTTGAATTTCATTGTGGGGATAATGCTTAGAACGAATAATTAGGTCATTTTATGCATGTACGAAAAATTTTGGGTTGACAAGTTTCATATTCTCTCTCTAGACCTTAATTGCATCATGTTTTCTAGTGGGATTTTGAAGGTGAAGATGAAAGAATTAAGAAAAACTCTGTATGAGGGAAAGGTAGAGCAAGTAGAAGAGAATAAAAGTGCCTGTGTGAGATTTTTGTGAATCATGTTTTAAGTACCTCGTTCAGGGTCCTACGTTTAGTTCATTGTAAGAAAATGCCTTGATTTTACTCTCTCTAGAATTTTAAAGCTTGCAGGGCTCAAAAGTGGCATTTGGAGGTGGATTTGGACCTCGGACGTCTCTAACACTATTGTGCGGATCAAAAAATTGAATAAAAGTGTCTCTCATAAGCTTAACCTAATTCCTCATTGTTTTTGAGTTACAGGGCTTTGAAAAGTGCTGTTTTTTCCAACACTAAAAAAAAAACGAGGGCTTGTCTTATTCTATTCGAATCCGTGATTCTCATGCTCACGTGTCACCATGTCTAATCATGTATGTTTTTGGATATGTCTTCTTGGTGTTTTTTTGCTATTTTTGACAGGTATGCTAAAGAAAGGAAGTATACTATGATCGCAGGGCTTTTTGCGAAAGTTTTGGAGAAACTCGACTTTTTCTAAATTTGGTGGATCGCACACTTCTTTGGGGAGCACGGCTGCGATCAAACGGAAAAAAGATAAGAAGGCCTGTGCATCAACACGGAGGACACACAGAAATCTGAGAATTACCTTGTGATTGAGAGTGTGATTGAGAGTGAGAGTGAGAGTGAGAGTGTGATTGAGAGTGCGAGTGAGAATGCGATTGTGATAGCTCGGGGGTGGTCGGGAGGTAGAGGCTTCGTCAAGAAGCTATTGTCCAAAGCTACTGTAACCATTGATTCACATCTATAATATAAGAATTCTTCCTTCTCTGCGTCATATTTGTTCTACTCTTCCGCATCAGATTTTCTTTTACCTTGTGCAATCTCTGCGTTCTTCTCCACTGTTATTTCTGAGTAATCGAAAGATTGTGATTGGGGATAGATTGGGATTGAGGAAACGCTACAAGATACGAGGGTCAAATCCTTTTATGTCGCCATAATCCTAGGTGAATACATCAGCAAATTCCTTTCCTAACTGTAGTAAATCGTCGTGAAAAGTTTCTAGTAACCCAACCTTAAGCTTGACTGGATGCAGATTAGCCTTATCTCCTAAATTACAAGTGATTAGTTGATCTTCGAGGACATAAAAATATTGGGGCATGGAGATATCCTCAAACGGATGGAGTAACTTCTCCAAATTAGTGGCATCCACAACTTGATCTGTAATTGGTTCCAATCTTTTGGTAGGGGGAACTATCGTACAATACGTCGCAGTCAAATTATCGAGGATGGCTTGTAAATCAATGGTACCCAACACTAACAAATCCTTTTTAGCATTTAGGAAAGCTACTTTTTTGTCATCTGAATGTCCATCCAACATATGCACGGGTTCGACCACGTAAGGTCAAGCATGAAGGTCACATGACTTCATATGATCCAAGGGTACCACATATTTTCGGTTATTGCTTTTCAAAATAAGTTCTTGTGGAGACAAATCCTGTAACACTTTTGCTTGTTTCAACCAGGGCCTCTCAAATATTAATTTGTAATCCACACCTTAGTCAGGTAATTCCAAAACAACAAAAGTCACTTTGAACATGGCTTCATGTAGGGTAATGGGTATATCACGCACCAAAACGAGTAGATGTACCCTAGATTGATCACCCATTCTTACAAAAAACTAGAAGGGTTCAATCTGAGTCCAGCCTAACCTTTTAGAGAGTGCAATTGTAGTAATATTAACACCTAAGCCTCTGTCAATTAATACTTATGTTAATTTATGGTTTTTATACCATACCGTAATTAAAGGAACATCATGGTCCACCGTAGAATTAACTTCCGAATTGATGGTTGTTGTAGCAGGTGTACACGAAGATCTTCGACTGATTTGTTGTTAAAATTGTTGTCGCATACCAGGCACCAAGGCTAACAGTTGCCCCAACGGTATCCTAATAGATGCTTTCGATAAAATATTCCACACATAATCAAGATTTGAGGTACTTGGTATTGAGTCTGATGTGTCCTCCGATGACAATTGGACTTGATTCCTATCTTCTAGTGAGGTATTCTGTACTGTTTGCTAGACCACCGGTACCGGATCCGGAAAAATAGTTGGCTCTTGACTTGCTCATCTACTAGCTTTAGTAAACATTCTCTATTGTTCTCGAATGCCTGACTCAAAAATCTCAGTAGCTGGTTCCAACTTCTTACCAGAACCTGTTTGAACTACTCTTGCTTGGGTATCTACCGCTAAAATATATACCATGTTTTCCATTGGATGATCTCGTCTTTCCTTCGCTTATCATATTTGGATGTTTCCTTGCAATATCTACACATATGTCCAATTCCAATGGGTCTATCCAAAATTGTTTGGTCGTGGTCCTCGGTACAGTTTTTGTAACTTTGATAAGGGGTATTTCTCAAATGCGGTGGCACATAGTGGGTAGCATGTTATCCGTGCTCCTATATTATGGCATTTACAGTCGGTCTGGTCTGCACTTTGGCATTATATGGACAAGTTTCAATGGAATGACTCACCGTATCACAAATAGCATAGTACATTTGATTTAATGCACACGTTGAAGTGGTATGTCCTGAGTTCTTATATTTAGTGCAATAAACTTGTTTTAGTGGGTCAGCATTTGTGCTCTTGGAAGCCTTTAACCAATCCAAATCTTTAGTAAAACCAACAACCTTATGCTCCAACAGTAATGCCATAGCAATAACTGAATCCAAGGTCATGCCACCCACACATCATATAATCATAAGTTGTTTGAGTTGGGGGTCTAATCCATTAATCAACCATTGGGTAATCACACCATGCGATAGATTAGCATGCACTGGTGGCAACTGCCGTAGATGAGTGTGGAATAAAGTTGCATACTCTTGCACACTCTGATGTGCGTTTTGTCTATTGTTTTGTAGATAATCAAAGATTTCAACTACATTTTTTTTATTTGACAATGTTGTAAAAAGGTATTCAACCATCATCAAATTGATCGAAATGATTAATATCATACTCAGTTAACTAGCGAGCAACTTCATTAACAAGGGTAGATTGGAACACTATAGCCTTATATGCCGGATCCGCTGGATAGTTGAGTACAACAAAATTAATTTCAAAACTACCAACATGGGCATCTCGATCATCACCTGGAAATCCACCCATTTTGGTATATGTAACTCCAGTAGGTACCAGTCGTGGGGGCATAATCTGCTGTTGCTATTGTTGATGTTGTTGTTGTTGTCGTTGGTGTTGTTGTTGTTGTTGGTGTTGTTGTTGATGTTGTTGCTGCATACTACTCATGTTGCTTAAATCAAGAGGAAGTATCGCTTCAGAATGATTTGAACAACTTGATCCTGATTGTTGTTGGGTAGAATTGCCACCTTGCAAATTCTCCAGTAGTATGATATCATTGAGTTAATAAAACACGTCTAAATTCAATTGCCATTCCTTGCATTTTGCGCCTAAGATGAACTTTTCACCAGAACTTTCATCAACCAATACACTAGTTTCAATGAAATCAAAACAAAAAATGGAGCTGTCACCGAAATTCAGTAAACTCTCACTGAAATTAGCGACTACTCAACTTACCATACTTTCAGCAGATGACGTTGGTTGCACTTTTGGTATACTCTGTAATCCTTGAACCAGAAAATACTGAGGTGGAACTCCACTAGCCCATATATCCCTCTTTCCTTCCCATGATTGTCCTTCACCATTACCACCGGGAGGTGTTGCCAATGCGCTACGAACTTTCCAAGGATGCATATCAATTCTGTACTTCGGGTAAGATTCTCCGGAACACATTACTTGTAGATATCATAGGATTCTTCTTCATACCTTAATCTGCTCTCAAATGGGCTTCTCCACGCGCCATGGCCAGGGCCAATGTTAAAATGTTAAACTCGTGTTAACTAATATTGGGATAAAACTACCAATGGGTTCTTGGGATGGTCAAGGGTCTGTATTATGGAGGCCTTATATTTATTTTCCAATTCAAACATTTACTGTGCCGTATTCTCCATTCCTTACATTCACTATTCTAGTGGACTTAACTTCCAATGGAGCTCTCCTTTGTTGGCCCCCAAACACCCGTCTTGTAAGGTAGCCTTATTTTCTTACCCGATTGGAAAGCTTCGCACATATTCTTGAGATTTTGATTATAATGATTTGGTAATACAAGAAGTAATACCTTGTTCTTCATATTTTTCAACGTCTTGATATCCATCTTTCCATACCTTTTGTGCCAAAGTTCCACTTTTTCCACCTTCGTACTTCCATAGGTGAAGTGGGTAGTTTGGTTGAATTTTGGATTCATATCTATTGTGAATAGGCTTCCTTTCTTTTGTCTTTCCCACAAAGCATCTCTTATGGTTGAATTTTATTTGAAATCCTCTCTGAATCATTTGTTTCACAAAAACAAGGTTGTTTGTGATTGTGGGAACATGAAGAACATCCTTCAAATGCTTAGCATGATGGGACCCATCGAGCATCACATAGCATATATTTGTTAAAGCATGGAGACTACCATCATCTATCTCCACATGCCCATGTGTTGAAGGTATATGCATATTTCAGAAGAATTCCTTGTTCCATCTCATGTGACTACTACATCCACTATCATTGTACCTTGTGGTTGAGCCTTGTGTTTTGTAGTTTTTTTTCTACATCATATATTGCATACTTTCATCCTTAATTGAAGTAGAAACATAATTAGCATGCCCTGTTATGATGAATTATTGATAGCAATCCTTTGCATAGTTTCCATACTTGGGACAAATCTAGCATCCTTCTGAGTTGTTCGTGTCTCGAGTTTGATTGTGCCTTCCTCCTCTTCCTCTAAAATTTCCTCTTCCTCTTGATGAAGAGAGATTGTCCCCTTGGCCTTGATCAAAGTCTCCATTTGAACCTCTTCCATGAAATCCTATGCCTCTGACTTGGTTTCTTCATGTACCTCTTCTATTACCTACACAAAATGCTTGGGCATCAATGCCGATTTGCATTTCATCCTCAAATACTCATCTCTTCACTAATAATTAAGGCCAATAATTGATCAAAGTAGGGAATATTATCTCTCATATATACAAAAGTAGTGAGAGCCTTCCACTTCTCATCATCCCTAAGCCTATTCAATGCATATGCAACTATGTCATCTTCATCTATGTGACAACCTATAGATCCCCTTGCATCACTTACTTCTTTAATCTTTAGAATTTAATCATTCATGCTGCTACTAGGAGTCTTCCTCAAATTTTTTAGTTCATTCTTCAATTGAAGTTTTCTCTCTTTGGTTGACGCAGAGTATAGTGACTACAACATACGAGGGGTATATTGGCCTCTATATTGATGCAAATTCACAAGTGTATTTTTGCCTCAATGTTAGTATAGGTTTCAATATGCATGCTAGTACAAAAACATCAGTATAGACATCGGTGTGTGCTTTTGTATATGCATCGTTAATTCCCCACTAGCATCGGTATACTCCATGGTATGCAGGATGGTATCCAATCACTCGTATAAGCATAGGTAAGTCCTTAAGTTGGGAAAAACCATCACTATAGGCACCTGTATATCCTTGGACATATAGAGGCTCATACAATTGCCTATACCGACAACCATATCTGATTTTTTTTTTTGGCTAGTGTGTTGCCTCTTGCCAATGCAACATTACCATGTTGTTGTGTAGCCAAAGACAATACACTCTACCCAAGAAGAAGCGGACTACATGTGACATGTACTCTAATGGTAGCCAATTTAGGGTCTTCATGATCTGCAACCAAAACATGATTTGATAACGGAGAACATATGAACATAAAAGAGATGAGCAGAATGAACCATGCACCATGTACAAAAGAGATATTCCATAAGTGAACAATTTACAAAAGAGCTATATATTCCATAAATGAATTGTGTACAAAAGTGTGCAAACCACTGCCATATACGAGCCCAATACAAAATGTGGCAAAAAATGCCCATATACGAAACAAATATAAAATTGTGGTGAACCACGACCATATATGAGCCAAATACAAAATTGTCCCACACCACTACCATACACATTCCCAGAGGGATCAAACCATCTACATATGTAGTCCTGCAACAAATCACATTCATGAAATGAATCAAGTTGATATGATATTTATAAAAAAGAACTAAAAAACACCAAACCAATTTTATAATCTCACCTTATCATAGATGGTCCCAAGAAACAATTACACCACATTCCTCCAAGTTCTCCAATGTTGGAGCAAGTCTATGACAAGCCTAAGTATTGGCTTGAGTCTCACAAAGTCTTACAAGAAGCTTCAAAATGAAGACTATGTAAAGTTCACTTCTGAACTACCTCTTGTAATTTTTTGAAGAGTTTACTTAATGTAAAAGTGAAAGAATCTTAAGTGGTTGAGTCCACTTGATCAAGAATGGAAAGGGGAGCCACGAATTCGTGATTTGTGGTAGGTAGAGAATCAAATCAATCATTGATTGATTGGAGAGTGATTGAGGGAAGTTAGCCTATTTTGATCTATCTTTTTGAGATTGATCCTCCAAGATACATAGGGTGTCTAATACATCCATTGGCAAGCTAAAAGGGCCCAGTATATACTTATGGAGTTCATTTGGCTAGTGTAGATCGAGGATTTTGCAATACCTCTTCATCTTCAAGCACATACCTATCCATCTCTTCACAGTGGTATCAGAGCAAGGTTGGACAACATGACAGATGGATTTCCTTCATCAATTGACAAATTGGACAGAGGTAACTACTCAGCTTGGTCATTAAGAATGGAAGCTTATCTCCAAGGTAGAATTTTATATGGTTATGTGGCTGGAGATGAAGTTATGCCAAGTTTCAGGAACAAAAGTCAACCAACACAAGAAGAGCAAGAAAGATTGAGCACATGGTGCTCCAAGGATGCACTTGCAAGGTCTTATCTCCTCAACTCTATCTCAGATTTTTTGTTGCCTCACATTAGAAGTTGTAAGACATCTCAAGAACTGTGGGATGCACTTGAAGCTTTCTTTTCTTCAAGTACTAAAGCTAGGAAGCATCAACTATGGCTTGATTTCACAACTCTCAAGAAGGCTCCCAAACAAAATGTGACTGATTTTGTCACAAAGCTCAAGGACATAGCAGATCAGTTGGGAAGCATGGAGAGGTAATAGATGAATAGCAAATTGTAAGGCAGGTCATCAATGGCTTGAAGGCAGATGACAAGTGGGAAGCATTCACCACAGCTATGGATTTGTACATGGACATGCATGTACCTGATTTCAACACACTCATTGGAAAACTACTTACTCAAGAGGCAAAGCTTATCAAAAATGGAGAAAGCTCTAAAGGTAATCAATCTTCAGCTTTATACACTGATAAAAGCAAGTCCATAGATAACAAAAGAAAGGCAAAGAAAGTGGATGATGAAGCAGGTACATATCAAGCTAACTATGCAGGTAGAGGAAGACATGGCAGAGGTAGAGGAAGAGGAGGTAGACAAGGCAGGGGGAGATCCCAAGACTCCAACTCATGTTCTATTTGTGGATTAACTAATCATACAACTGAAAGTTGCTTTAGGAATTCCAGGAATCAAAGAGGTAGAGGATACAATAGAGGAAGTTATGGCTACTCAAGAGGAAGGTTCAACAACTATCATGGCAACTACAACAACTACAATCATTCAAACTATCAAGGAGGCTACAAAGGAAGGAGAGACTACAATAACTACACAGAAAACTCAAACAAAGAGGATTCATTATTGATCATGAACATGGTTATGCCACAAGGTAAATCTGATGAGCATGTTTTCTACATAGACTCAGGTTGTTCAAATCATGTGACTGGAAATGTGGCACTCCTATCAGATTTAGAAGATCCAAGGAATAAGCATGAGGTACAAACAGGAGATGATACAAAACATCCTGTGGAGAAAATAGGCAATGTCAAAGCACCTGATGGAAACATCAACCTACTCAATAAGGTACTCTATGTCCCTACCATTACAAAGAATTTGATAAGTGTTGGGCAGATAGTAGAGAAAGGGTTGCAAGTGAGGTTCACAAAGGCATGAGCATTTGTTGAAGATCCAAGTCAAGGATTCAGCAAAATTGCAAAAGGTGAAAAGACAGGTAGATTGTTCACATTTGAATTACAGGACACTAGAAACATTGCTCTCTTTAAGTATGGTAGTCAGACACTCACAGAATTGGGAGTATGGCACAAAAGGTTAGCACATATTGGTGAAAGGTCATTAAAGCAAATATGCAGGGACGAAACATATGATTTATAAGTGTAGTGCATGTCAATTTGGAAAGTCTCACATGTTACCATTCATGAAGAAAGGTTATATGCATGGAGATCTCTTGGAGTTGGTTCATACAGATGTATGGGGACCTAACAAGGAAGCTTCAATATCTGGATCAAGGTATTATGTTTCCTTTATTGATGATTGCAATAGATGGACTATCCTATTCTTTATGAAACACAAAGATGAAGTTTTTTCACGCTTCAAAAGATATTTGGCTCTTGTGGAGAATCAAACAGGTAAATCACTAAAAAGGCTAAGGTCAAATGGAGGGGGAGAATACTTCTCCCATGAGTTTGATTCTTTTCTTCAAGAAAGAGAAATCAAAAGAGAGGTAACTACAAGGTACACTCCTGAGCAAAATGGAGTGGCAGAAAGGAGGAATAGGACAATTGTTGAAGCTGCAAGGTCTATGTTAAATGAAAAGCATTTACCTAATTACTTATGGGCTGAGGCTGTATCTATAGCCACTTACTTGATAAACAAGTTGCCTTCAAAATCCCTTGATGGGATGGCTCCATATGAGGCTTGGAATGGAAGAAGACCAAGCTTAGATCATTGTAAAATTTTTGGATGTATTGCTTTTGCTCATGTTCTTTCACAAGTTAGAGGCAAGATGGATCCAAAGGCAGAAAGGTGTGTATTTATTGGACATGACAACAATCAAAAGGGCTACAGGTTATACAACCCTACCAACAAAGGATTCTTGGTAAGCAGAGATGTAGTTTTTGATGAGAACAATTCATGGTATGAAGATTCATGCAGGAAGATCAATTTACCATATGATCTTGAAGAAGATTTTCCAAAGCTTGGTAGAGAACAACTGAAGATTGAAGAACAAGACACCTCAGAGGATGATGAAGAATCTCAGATGGAAAAGATCAAAGCATGGAAGTCTAAAGGTAAAGCAAAATTACAGGAACTTGGACATGAGGTAGAATCATCACATCATGGCCTAAGAAGATCTATGAGGGAAAAGAAAAAACGAGAAAGGTATGGGTTTGACACCTCATTAGTAACTAAACACTCTATCTACATAGCACAGGATATAAACCAAGAGGAGCCATCATCATTTGAAGAGGCCAAAGCAAAATCAGAATGGAAGCATGCAATGGAGGAAGAGATTGAAGCACTTGAGGAAAACAACACTTGGGATTTGGTGCCCAAGACTTCATCCATGAAGGTAATAGGCTCAAGATGGGTCTATAAACTCAAGAAGAATTCTGATGGTTCAATTAATAGGTATAAGGCAAGGCTTGTAGCAAAAGGCTTTGCACAAACTCAGGGAATTGATTATGAGGAGACCTTCTCTCCTGTGGCAAAGATGCCTACTATTAGGGTTTTGCTTAGTATTGCCTCTTCCAAGAATTGGAAGATACTTCAACTAGATGTAAAGAATGTATTCTTGAATGGTTGGATAACAGAAGAGGTATATATGGCACAACCACCTGGTTTTGAGAACCAAGTTTATCCTGATTATGTGTGCAAACTTAACAAAGCATTGTATGGTCTCAAGCAAGCTCCAAGAGCTTGGAATTTCAGGTTTGTTTCATTCTTGCAGGACAAAGGCTTTCAACCAAGCAAGGCAGATCCTTCACTCTTTATTAAAAAGAGTAATTCCCAGGTCATCTACCTATGTGTATATGTAGATGATATTATATTGACAGGAAATGATGCAGATGGTATGAAGAAGATCAAAGATCAGATGAGAGAAGAGTTCAAGATAAGTGATTTGGGTTCACTTACCTACTTCCTAGGTTTGGAAGTTGTCTACAAAGATCATGGTTTGTTTCTCACTCAAAGAAAGTACATTAAGGACATGTTGGCAAAATTCAAGAAGCAAGATTGTAAGATTGCAGGTACTCCAATGGAGGTCAATCACAAATTGAGCTCACATGAAGGTGAACTCATAGAGGACATCACATCATATCAAAGTCTAGTGGGTAGTCTCAACTATGCCATATTGACAAGAGTAGATATATGTTACAATGTGAGTGTGCTAAGTCAATTTATGCACACACCAAGGAAACCACATATGGATGCTGCCAAAAGGATTCTCAAGTATCTCAAAGGAACCATAAATGAAGGACTTTATTATCCTTATGTATCTGATTTAGGTTTGAAGCTATTTTCTGATGCAGATTGGGCTGGCTCCAAGGAAGATAGAAGGAGCACTTCAGGTTATCTTACCTTTGCAGGTTCAAAGCTAATTTCATGGTCATCCAAGAAGCAACCCACAGTTGCTCTCTCTTCTACTGAAGCTGAATATAGAGGTCTTGCCATAGCTACTTAGGAAGCCATGTGGATGAAGACATTATTCAAAGATGTTGGATTGGAGTTTGGAACTCCAACTATTTTTGGTTGCTAATCCTATTTTTCATGCAAGGACTAAACATATTGAAATTCATTATCACTATGTAAGAGAAAAGGTTCTAAGCAAAGAGATTCAAATATCATATGTGTCCACTCATCAACAATGTGCAGATATTCTAACCAAAGCATTGGATGGTACAAAGCTTTGCAAATTCAAGGTTATGATTGGTTTGCAGGTAATCTTGGAAGATTGAAGACCTCAAGCATACTTGTCTTGAGGGGGAGCTGTTGGAGCAAGTCTATGACAAGCCTAAGTATTCGCTTGAGTCTCACAAAGTCTTAGAAGAAGCTTCAAAATGAAGACTATGTAAAGTTCACTTTTGAACTACCTCTTGTAATTTTTTGAAGAGTTTACTTAATGTAAAAGTGAAAGAATCTTAAGTGGTTGAGTCCACTTGATCAAGAATGGAAAGAGGAGCCACAAATTCGTGATTTGTGGTAGGTAGAGAATCAAATCAATCATTGATTGATTGGAGAGTGATTGAGGGAAGTTAGCCTCCCAAACTCAACTATAAATAGATGGCAGTTTTAGTCGTGGTTAGAGAGACATCAAAGTGATACTTACAAACTCATGAAACATAGTGTCATACATGTTGCTACCCAAATATGATGCTGTGATCGTATGTAGATGTCCGACTGCCATATGTCATTGATGATGATATCAGTTAGGAGTCTACTACTACTCATTGTGGATCATATCCTACTCCTCAATATCTAACCATAGGGGCTTTTGTAAGCTTGCTCTCAAAGTGTCAAAACCCTTTCATCATTCATGGGACATCACCTCACATGATGTGTGCTGAATCCACTCTGAGCTAACAATAGGGTGCCTAGGTGTTGGCAAGTACTCATGATAGAAAGGCTCGGTGGTGTAATTCTTTTGATCTTTGTCTTGTTCAATCCTTTTCACCATCATAAGAGAGAGGGGAAGGGAATATATTTTCCTTTCCAACTCTCCCACTCCCTGTGACCCTCTCCGACACCCACTCAGAATAACTCTAGTTCTTTCAAATATTGCATAAAGAAAACCTCCTCAGAGTGTTCGGGAAGTACAAATGTACATGTTTCATCTGTCCATAGCTTTGTGGTCTACTTGAAGCAAACCACTCTTATCCCGCCTCACTGTTGTGTAGATGACTACTTTGAAGTAGTTCACATCAAACAAAAAGCAGTCAAACCTCTTGACGGATAACTTCAAGATACCTTGAATCACTCCACAATACTCGAGTGGGCCTTGTTAAGCATTCTCGTCTCTTGCACTAGCTCTACTTTTTTTGGAAAAAGTTCACTATCACCCCACTATCAAAAGTAGACCTAATTTTTTGGATTCGTGTGATCTAGAAGCGTCGTCCATGAGACCATAGTGCACCGTATTTAGAATAATCCCAATCACACCCCTTGGCGAGTTCCTCCTCTTCTTCAGAGACATCCTCATGTGCTCCCTTTAATTGTGAAATGGTTGTATCTACCCATTTGCTAGTTGGAAAGGGTGGAAAAAGTCCAAGACTTTCTAGAATAGACAAAAAGTGAGTGGTATGATTCTTTCAAAACTAAGCTCCTTCCTTTGCATTTTTCTCCTTTTCAAGCTCATACCTCTCCAAACACTTCTACATAGGCTTAGAGTTAACGATGCAAAATGTTTTCCCCTAAGTTGTATATATAGTTGACTTTATATATTAATATTAATCCTAAAACTTTATTTTAAAAATATTTTATGATATATATTTAATTTAATTCAAAAACCCTAATTTCCTATATGTTTGTATGTGTATATGTTTGTACGTAAAAATCCTAAAACCCTACCTTTTATATATTGAATTATATATGTAAAAATAGAAAAATCCTAAAGACCTATATATTATATATTTAATTATATATATTTACCATATTCTGACTTTTCTCCTAATGTTTGCATACATTTAATTAGAATATTTAAACGTTCTAATTTCTCTCTAATGTTTAGAATCCTAAAACTTTATTTAGGATGTGTTTGTATGGAAAAATCCTAAAATTCCATTTTTTATATACTTAATTACATATGTATAAAAACCCTAAAAATTATAAATACCTATTTTTTAGATATTTAATTATATATATTCTACCTATTCTGAACTTTTTCCTAATATTTACATACATTCATTAGTGTTAAACCTAAAAACATGATCCTAAAGACTTAGATGTCTATATATATGTGTATGTGTATGCTTGTGTATATATATATGTGTATGTGTATACATATATATTTGTATGCATGTGTAAAAAGCCTAAAACTCTAATTGTAAAGACTTAGACCTAAAACATGTATATGTGTGTATGCATGTGTATATGTATTATGTGTGTTTATGTGTATATGTGTGTATGTATATGTGGCATGTGTGTATGTGTTGTGCATGTATGAATGTGAATATATATATATATATATATATATATATATATATATATATATATATATATATATATATATATATATATATATATATATATATATATATGTGTGTGTGTGTGTGTGTGTGTGTGAATGTGTATATGCATGCATGTATGCATATGTATGTATGTATGTATCTATGTATGTATAGATATATGTATACATACACACACACACACACACACACACACACACACACACATATATATATATATATATATATATATATATATATATATATATATATATATATATATATATATATATATATATATATATATATATATATATATATATATATATATATATATATATATATATACACACACACCCACACACACACACATATATATATATATATATATATATATATATGTGTGTGTATGTGTGTGTCTGTGTGTATGTATGTGTGTGTGTATGTGTATATGTATGTAAGTATATGTCTATGTATGTAAAAATCCTAAAACCCTGATCCCAAAGACCTGGACCAAAAATATGTATGTATATGTGTTTACGTGTATATATGTGTATGCATATGTGTTCATGTATTGTGTGTCTGCATATGTGTGTGTATGTATATATGCATATGCATGTGTGTATGTATATGTGTGTGTACATGTATGTATGTATATCTGGATATGCATAAGTGTTTGTATGTATGTATGCATATGCATGTGTATGCATATGTGTGTGTATGTATATGCAAGTGTGTATGTAATATGTATGTGAGTGTCTGTGTATAAGTGTGAGTGCGTATGTATATATGTGAGTGTGTGTGTGTGTGTATATGTATGTGAGTGCGTATGTATATGTGTGTAATCATGCATGCATATGCATGAGTATGCATGTGTGTATATAATATGTATGTGAGTATGTGTATGGATATGTATATGTATGTGTGTGTATACATGTACATGTATTTGTATGCATGTAAGAGTGTATGTAATATATGCATATGTATTTGTATCTCTCTCTCTCTCTCTCTCTATATATATATATATATATATATTTATATATATATATATATATATATATATATATATATATATATATATATATACATATACATATACACACACATATATATATATATATATATATATATATATATATATATATATATATATATATATATATATATATATATATATATATATATATATATATATATGTGTGTGTGTGTGTGTGTGTGTGTGTGTGTGTGTATGTGTACACATGTGTGTGTATGTGTATGCATATGAAATTGTATGTAATATATGCATAAGTATGTGTATATATATGTGTATGTATGTAGGTGTTGTTTGTGTATGTATGCAAGCATATACATGAGTATGTGTGTGTGTATGTATCTCTATCTTTCTCTCTCTCTTTCTCACTCTTTATCTCTCTCTATCTTTATCTCTCTCTCTCTTTATTTCTCTCTCTCTTTATCTCTTTCATCTCGCTCCCTCTCTCTCTCTCTCTGTTTCTCTCTATCTCTATTTGTAATGAAGAACAAAACAATCATTTAAATCTATGTGTGTGTATGTATCTCTATCTTTCTCTCTTTCTCTCTCTCTCACTATCTCTCTCTCTTTGATCTCTTTCTTCTCTCTATCTCTCTTCTCTCTCTACCTCTCTCTCTCTTATCTATCTCTGTCTCTCTTTCTATCTCTCTCTATCTCCCTTTCTTTCTCTCTATCTCTCTCTTTGTCTCTCTCTTTCATCACTCTTTCACACTTTCTCTTTACCGCTCTCTTTCATCTCTCACTAGATCTCTCTCTCTCTCTCTCTCTCTCTCTCTCTCTCTCTCTCTCTCTCTTTATCTCTCTCTCTCTCTCTCTCTGCCTCCCTCCCTCTCTGTCTCTCTCTTTCTCACTTTATCAATACAGAACAACACAATCACTTACATCCATGTAACTCTTCGGATTGCTATCATGAAAGCCCAATCAATGTTGTCTCTTCTCAAATTCCAAAGGATCGATGCAAAAAATCTCCTAGATAACAAAGAGAAGAGAAAATATAAAAGAGAAAATATAGAGAAAGAGAAAGATAATTGGTTGAAATTTTGGAGAAACTAATGCTTCCACAACATTTAGAACATGGCAAAACTCCAAGATCAACTATCCACTTGTTGACTTTTGACGCCCAAAATTCTTGTTTCTAATTGATGACATCATTGATGATATCATCAACTTGTAACCGCCTGTAAGCCGCTGGATTGGCAATTGTAAATTTGTCTCTGTTCATATTCTGCACGAACCGAAAGGTCGCTGCGAAGAGATGTAACCATTTATAATCTAATGAAAGGACACTTTTGGTAAGGACCAGAGAATCACCAGACAGTGTGTCTGGGCGAGACGTATGTGGAGTTCTGTTGTGTTGTGTTTTGACAATTCAAAGTCATACTGTGTCTTTTCTGTCTTTGTTTGATTGTTTGCACCTGTGCAGTAAGGATAGTGTTATGCTAGTGTTTACAGTAATTTAAGTATTGAATCACTGTTCCACTAAGTTGATTATTGTGAGTCTGTATTACGGTAGTATTTACCTTGTGTGCCGGTTACTGAGAAGTCTTATTCTGTGTATGAATCGGAAATGTGTGAGAGAACGAATCGATAGTAACTCGTGTTAGCAGAGGTTTAACATTACGGTACTGTAGTGTGAGTGTTCAATTAGGAAAATCAAGTATAGGGCCTTGTATTATTCAGAGCCCTTCCACTCCCAAGAACCCGAAAAGAGCTTAAACACGTTTTTGACGGCAAAAGCGCATTTAACACTGGCGTCGTCTATGGGAATGTGGCACCAGAGTGTTGCAAATTAATTGTGGCAATGTGGCAATAGATTGTTGCAAATTGATTGTGGAAAGGTAACCATAGATTGTGAATCGACAGTAAGGTAGAAGTAGTACGCAAGTGTTGAAAAGGTAACCATGGTAAGGTCCGGCGAGTCATATCCGAAGTACAAACAGCCTTGGGCGGTACCAAATTTGCGAAGGAAACCCCTAGGAGGAAGAAGCACATATCGGTTAGGCTCGGTCGTCGAAGAAGCGAAGCACGTTAGTAGTGATTCTGGTAGCATTCCAATGGAACATACTGCAATTTCGGTAAATTTTGGTGAAATCTCGGTGCAGTCTGCAAAAGATACAGTAATTTCAGAGTCTACCGAAACACAGCATGTAGTTGATCCGACACCGTCTGGTCAAGATTTAAACCTCTTTGAGGATATAAGTGTGTTATCCAGAGAAACCATTGCTGGTGAAAGAATACCTTGGATTGGGGAAAATTCCAGTAATTTCGATAGTAGTTCGGCCCCTGTTGCAGAAAATTCACAATTTTCCGGTGATAGTATTATACTTCCTAGTGAATCCTCCTTCAGGACACCACAGTTTGGGATAAGTGTGCCTACATTTGAGACCAAAGAAGAGGATAGGCTATTCGAATTGAAAATCGGTACAAGGTTGAACGAGATTTTCAAGTCGCAAGGTGAGCAAGTTGATCATCCAGAATCTGAAGAATCGGAAACAACACCTCAGAACTCAAGGGATAGTAAGAGTACTACTACTCGCACCATGAGTGGACAACAACAACAACAGCAACAACAACAACAACAGCAACAACAACAGCAACAGCAGCAACAACAATTGCCACTTCCACTCAGGCCGGTTCCAATAGGAGTAACTTACACCAAATTCGGTGGATTTCCAGGTGATGATCCTGATGCTCATGTACACACCTTTGAAATAAGTTATGCAGTACTAAATCATCCACCCGATCCGGCATACAAGGCCATTGTATTCCAGTCAACATTAGTTAATGAAGTAGCAAGATGGCTTATAGAGTATGATTTCAATCATTTTGTTACTTTTGAAGCAGTAAGGGATGCATTTTTACAAAGGTTCAGATTGAAGAAGAACCCTGCCCAAATTTTTGATTACTTACAAAACAATAAACAGAAGCTGCACTAGACTGTGCAAGAATATGCCACCTTGTTTCGAACTCATTTGAGGCAACTACTGCCGGCCCATGCCAACCTACCGGATGATGTCATTACTCAATGGTTTATTAATGGCTTGACTCCGCAGCTCAGACAGATTATGATCATCCGTTGTGTAGGAGCTATGACCCTAGATGCGGTTATTGCAATGGCTTTGTAGCTCGAGCATAAGGTTGGAGGTTTTACCGAAGACCTGGAGTGGTTAAAAGCCAATAAACATGTTGTAGAAGATCCAGCTAGACAGATGTACTGCACCAAGTGCAAGAATTTAGGGCATACCAGTGCCACTTGTGCCCTTAATCAGCTGTATTGCGCTATCTACAATACTACCAGACATTCTACTGAAAACTGTGCGTATAACGCCAAAGTGCAGGGATCAGCAATGGTAAATGCCATTATACAAGAACCAGGGCAGCCTGCCACCCACTATGTACCACCTCAGATGAGAAATAATCAGCAGCAAGGATACAAAAATTATCGAGGTCAGAGGAATCTAACTACAATGCAAACCGCAGGCAGACAGGTACATCACAGGAAGATCCTTCTTTGCCACCCCCTCGTTGTCATTTTTGCGGTGAGTTAGGTCACATCCGAAGATTCTATAAAGATGTAGCCGAATATGATCAAAGGAAGAAAGAGCGTCAAAACCCAATGACCAATATGATTTATATATCACGAGTAGAAACACAAGCCGCAGTAGTTCAAACAAGATCCGGTAAGCAACTGCAACCAGAGGCTCACGTGTTTGGACCGGGTATTCGTGAGAAGCAACGCATGTATAACAAAGCTAGTTAATGGACCACCAAAGAGCCTACAGTATTCCCACATCCAATTCCAGTGACACAAGTTCCACTACCAAAGGAAGGATTGCAGGAACAAGATTCTGCCCTAGTAACAGACGCATCATCTTCAGAATGAGTGAAAAATACAATTCAAGCAGATCAAGCATGGGAAATTTTATCTAAGGTGTCCGTTACTCTTCCTCTTGGACAGTTACTTGCATTACTGCCGGGAGTTCGGCAGCAATTCCAGCAATAGCTCAGTCTTGCGTCTTCTTGCATTCCAGCGACAATGACGGTACAACCGGAAACTGATTCTACGGTGGATCATTTGGTCCCCTTAATTACGATATGGTACAAAAATCACAAGATTACTCAAGTACTAATTGATGGTGGGTCTGGTGTAAACATAGCTAGTGCAGCTCTTTGCAAGAAGTTAGGGTGGGACTACATTGAGCCTGTCCAGTTTTTTGTTAGAATGGCCGACCAATCCAGAGTCCATCCAGTAGGACTCCTAAGGAATGTCCTGATCACTTTACAGTGTACAACGTTTAAGATGACTTTCATAGTTTTAGAACTACCGGAGTCCAGTCTCGATTATAATCTTCTTTTCGACCGACCCTGGTTGAAACAAGCTAAGGTTATACAGGATTGGTCAGTGCAGGAACTTACTTATAAGAAAACCACCGTAAATATGTTGTCAAATTGCATGCTATTCAGCCCTGTGAACTACATGCTCGACCTTATGTAGCAGAGCCGGTCCACATGTTAGATGGTTTATCCGATGATGAAGAAGAAGAATTTTTGAAGAATAACATAGATTTGATCTCCTTAGGGACTGTCAATCTGTAATCTGTTGTAGATAACTAGAGTCCGGCAGCCTGTACGGTGGTGCCTGTGACCGAAGAAGTGGAGACAGAAGATACTGTTGCTATGGATGAATGCTCTACAACAACTTTTACAGTCAGCTGATGATTCAGGGAAATCTCGTCAATTCTATGTTCTTGAAGATCATTTAATCACCTATAATCTAGGAGATGAAGTAAATCCACGACCTGTCAAGATAAAGGAAGGATTGTTTGAAGTGTTTCAAGCAGATTTGATTCAACTTCTTCATGATTTCTCTGATGTTTTTGCATGGGATGATATGAAAGGTCTGGACCCTCGCATCTATCAGCATCGGGTCGTACTGAAACCACAAGCAAAAACAATTAAACAACCCAGCTACCGGATGAACCCTAACTATGCAGCACAGGTCAAGGTAGAGCTTGATAGGATACTAAGGGTTGGATTCATCGTACCAATAGAACACGCTGAATGGATATCACCAATTGTTATTGTTCCTAAGAAAAATAAGCAGCTCCAAATATGTGTGGATTACCGAAAACTGAATGCAGCTACAGTGCCTGATTCGTTTCCTCTTCCATTTCTTGACACAATGTTAGACAGAGTGGCTGGACACGAGATGTACTCCTTTTTGGATGGTTACAGTGGTTACAACTAGGTCAGAATGGCTGAACAAGACATACCGAAAACAACTTTCATTACCAACTGGGTGTTTTTTCTTGTATAGTCATGTGGTTTGGGTTAAGAAATGCTCCTAGCACCTTTCAACGATGTATGCAAGCAATCTTCTCACCATATCTCACTTCTTTTATGCAAGTATATCTAGATGATTTCTCCTTATTTGGTAAAATGGTAGCACACCTGTATCATTTACGGTGTTGCTTTGAGAAATGTCGTGAATATCGACTCTGCCTGAACCCAACCAAATCTGTTTTTGTGGTTTCTTATGGTAAGCTCCTTGGCCATATTGTATCTGCACACGGCATACAAGTTGACCCAGACAAAGTTGCAGCCGTGTTAGAAGCACCTCTGCCTACTACGCCGAAAGAAGTAATGCGATTCATGGGTCAAGTCAGATGGCATGGTCGACATTTACGGTGGCTTGCTCATTCGGCAATACCCCTCAATCGGCTAATAACGAGCACTCCTCGACAGTTTGATTGGACTCAGGAATGTCAAATCACATTTGATCGTCTAAAAAGATTATTAACGTAGGTTCCAATTCTACGACCTCCTGATTGGGAACACACATTGCATGCTTTTGTAGACGCATCAGATATAGCCATTGGAAGTGTCTTAATGCAAGACACTAATAAGTGGTTTCGGCCTATTTATTATGCAAGTCGAAGGCTTGCTCCTGCTGAAAAGAAAAAATCACTAACTGAAAGAGAATGTCTTGGTTTGGTGTATTCTATAAAGAAATTCCAGCATTATTTGCTAGGCCGAAAATTCATCTTTCATGTAGACCATGCTGCATTAGTGTATCTGGTTCGGCAGTAGCATTTAGGTGGTCGTTTAGCGCGTTGGGTTCTACTGTTGCAAGAATTTGATTACGAAGTGATTCATCGACCCAAAATTGCACATGCATTAGCAGATTTCCTTTCTCGGTTGGATTCCGGTGAAGCTCCGATCGGTGTTGATGACACCACACCAGCAATTTATGTTAGTGACCCAACTAATGATGAATCTACAGAACCTTCTGTGACACCTACTTACTATGATGAGTTATTAACCTTTCTTACTGATGGATGTCTTCCTCCTCAGACTTCTCTTGCTATGCGTCGAAAAATTGCAGTTTACAGTCGCAGATTCCAGTTGATTGCCGGACAGTTGTATTATATGGATCACATTGGGATTTTCTTTGTTGTATTCCTCCACATGAAGTAAACTCAGTTATCTCTATGGCACATTCAATACCTTCCAGTGGTCATTTTGCAGCAGATTTAGCACACCGGAAAATTTTGCAAAGTGGGCTTTGGTGGCCTACCGTGTACAGAGATGTATCTCAGTTTGTGCAACAATGTGACAATTGTCAGCAATCTGGACAGCCTTTACAACGCCACTTTTTCCCTCTTCAACCTGTATTACCTTTGGAACCTTTTGAGAAATGGGGTCTTGATTTTATTGGACCAATCACATCTCCAGCAATCCTTAGCAGCAATCGCTACATTCTGACATGTACAAATTATGCTACCAGATGGGTAGAAGCTTGGGCTTTATGGTCGGCCACAGCTATTTCGGTAGCAAAATGTCTGATGAAGGACGTATTTCCCCGATATGGATTACCTCTAGAACTTGTGACAGATTAAGGCACACATTTTGTTAACAATTTAATGCAAGTCCTCACACACTCTTTTCAGATTCTGCATAAATTCAGTTCTCCTTATTATCCTCGTTCTAATGGCTTAGCTGAAAGTACCAACAAAACCTTGTTGAGTATGCTTCGTAAATTAATTATGGAATCACCAAAAAGATGGGATGAGTTACTACCTGTAGTATTATGGGCATAACGGACTACTTACAAAGTTGCCACCGGACTGACTCCTTTCAAGCTTGCTTATGGATTGGAAGCAATCGCTCCAATGGAAGTCGTAGTGCCTAGTTTATGCGTAGCCATAACTCAGAAGTTGATACCCGAAGAGTCTTTGCCATTTCGGTTGGACACACTTTGAGAACTAGATGAGCATCGCTGGGAAAGTTTTCTGACTCTTCAAGAAGTGCAGTTGCGGCAAGCTCGTACACATGATCCATATCTTAAAACTCCAGTTTTTACAATAGGACAACTTGTGCTCTTTTACAATGCTAAATCAAATCGTGCAGCTAGAAAATTCAAATTACGATGGTTTGGTCCTTACTAGATTACTGAACAAGTGGGCCCAACTACTTTTTCGTTGACTACTTTGACCGGAGTTCCTCTTCCTAAAGTGATCAATGGTTCAAAGTTGCAGCCGTATCATCAAGCATTTGATTCGCACTGAATATTCTGCGGTTGCCCGCGTATTTTTTCTTTTTTCTTTTTCTCTTTCCTTTTCTTTTTCTTTTTTGGTTTTGCATGTTAGTTGGATAAAAACCATAAACTCCTCGTTTTGCTACATAATCTCCTCGTTTGGATACATAACCATGAATAATCGCCGCCGGTTTGTTATCGATTCCGCTCATGCATGCACACCGTAGTTATGAGGTTATCATCTCAACATCGCGCGATGATTAGCATTTTCGATCGCTTCCCGCTGCCAAGTATCTACTTAATCTTCTTCTTTTCGCTGTTAATCGCTATTGTGTCTACATGTTTTGTGTGCTTGTGCTCTCTGTAATCACTGTGCAATTGTGTTCTTGTGCTTGTGCGTACGCATCATGGAAGCCCTGGCAAACTTTGCTACCTTCCGTGACGGACTTCCTCAGGACGTAAGTGAATTCTTGCATATCAGAGGTTTGTCCAACTTCGCTGAATTGCCCTGGCATTCAGTGGAGTGCCATCCCTACTATTCACAAATTATCGCCACCATCGCTACCACACCTGCTATGGAGTAGAGTTGGCCAATTACATCTTTACCATCTCGTACTGTAATCACCCTAGAGAGCTTTGCTGACGCTTTCCGACTCTCTCCGGAAGGACGAGAGAATGACCCTAATCTGCCAATTGCTACTATGATCCAATTGTTCCCTAGGTACTCTTCAAATGAGTATGCTATACTCTGTCGCCCTGAGCCTGAAAGAACAGCTTTACAATTTTTAGTAGCCATCTTAAACTTGTAGAAACGAACTTATGGGATATCTTGCCCATTCTACTCGGTGATTGATATGGCTGCTAGAGAGCCGATCAATTTTGCTTCCTATTATTTCCGGCGCATTCACCGTGAATGCATTTAGGTCATAAAGCAGGTTAACAAAGGAGAACTTCCACGAGCACATCTTCCACACATTCTCAGTTTTCTGTTTCCGGCCATCCAAGCAACGCAACTGCCTCCAAGAGGTCTGATTTTATATCATGAGGAATCTGCTCAGATACTTGAAGACGATGAAGAAGATGATGAAGAACTCTTCGAGCTCCTTCGCCGAAAACGCATCAGGATTAGTTCGTCTGACAGTCAAGTGCAAGGGTCTGCCATAGGTGATAAAGCAGAAAAAAATGAAGAGGAGATTTTTCACGATACAACCACCTCCATTCACCATGATTCGTCCGCCCACTCATCTCCAAACAAGCAACAAGAGCAAAGTGTGACCAATTCTGATGTGAAATCTTCTAAGGAAGAATCTCAGCAGCAGTCCAAACAAGAGGTACAAGAAGATACGCAGGTAATTGTTGCACAAGTTTTAGCAGAATTGATTACGATAGTAGAATTTGCAGTTGACCAACCTCAAGGGACTACGCAACAACTTACCGAAAAAGTGCTGATGGTCAATAATCTGCAACCCACTCCTCCACCCCTACCTCCACTCAAACCTATTATCCCTATTCCACCGATTGTACCTGATGCACTGGATTCCTCATCCTCTTCACCTAACTACTCTCCACCCAATTCTCATCAACTCCTGACAACTTCTTCATCTCAACCACGTCCTCCTCTTCCAGTTCCTTTGATTCCTATGATTACTGAGCTCGCATCCATGGGTCAGATGTTGATTCATCTATCGTAGAACTACCAGCACAAATGAAGGAGATTACTGATACTCTTAGAGACGAATTCCAACATAAAGTAGATGTTCTTGAAGTAGACATTAATCCACTCCAGGAAGAAATAGATATAGTAAAGGAAGAAAATCATGCTCTGCACAAACAGATATTATAGCTCCAGGCTACAATTACCGAACAGGAATCATTGATTAATCAGAAAGATGAGGCGTTAGCTGAGATTCAAGGAAAAGATGATTTGTCATGAGCTGCTGATGCAGAGGTCCTGCAATTGAAACAGTTGATCCACGATAAGGAAGATGCTCGCATAGCAATGGGAAATCAGTTAGAAGAAACCAGACAACAATTAGATGAAGTCGTGCAGCGAGGACAAGAGATGGCCGATTTGGCTAAGAGAACTGATGAAGAACTCCAGCGAGCAGAAGAAAATTTATTTGAATCCAATTCCACTCTTAAAACGCAGATGAATTTAGTCACTCAACTACAGAAGGAGATACCAGGGATAAGAAGAGAAAGAGACGCTTATTACTAGACCATACAATTTCAGAATCAAGAGTTGGAGAGAAGAGAGAACCAACTGGGTGCTCAAGCAGAAAGACTATCTAGAGTTGATAAACAGATTGCAGACATGAAAGTGAACCGGGATGCAGCTTTAGCAAACGATTTTTACCTACAGGAAGCCTTTTTGCAAACATAGGCAGAAATTTTGATGAGCCAAGTAATTTCTTTAAGCTCTGTACGTAGTGATGCTCAACTCATAGAACCAGATATCCTCAAGCAGATGTTAGATTCGTTGAAAAAGAAGATTTCTAGAACATTTAAATTAGCTAGAACTGTATCTATAGGGTATAATAGATGAGCCGTAAACTTTTGTATACCTGCAGGTTCAAGTCCACCGTGCGTGCCAATGTAAGCCGCCGGATTGGCAATTGTAAATTTGTCTCTTTTCATATTCTACACGAAACGAAAGGTCACTACGAAGAGATGTAACCATTTATAATCTAATGAAAGGACACTTTTGGTAACGACCAGAGAATCGCCAGACTCTCTGTCTGGGCGAGATGTCTGTGGAGTTCCGTTGTGTTGTGTTTTGACAATTCTGAGTCATACTGTGTCTTTTCTATCTTTGTTTGATTGTTTGCACATGTGCGGTAAGGACTCTGTTATGCTAGTGTTTACAGTAATTTAAGTATTGAATCACTCTTCCGCTAAGTTGATTATTGTGAGTCTGTATTACGGTAGTATTTACCTTGTGCGCCGATTACGAAGAAGTCTTATTCTATGTATGAATTGGAAATCTGTGAGAGAACGAATCAGAGTATTGATAGTAACTCGTGTTAGCAGAGGTTTAACATTACGATACTGTAGTGTGAGTGTTCAATTGGGAAAACCAAGTATAGGGCCTCTGATTATTCAGACCCCTTCCACTCCCAAGAACCCGAAAAGAGCTTAAACACATTTCTGACGGCAGAAGCGCGTTTAACACCGCCCTTGAACCATCCTTGGAAAACTATATAAGGAGGATTTGGCCACATACATACTTAGTCTTGCCAATGCTAGTCTTGGAGCTCAAGGAGGCATGACCCCAAACTAATTACTCTCCAAGTTCTACTTTGAGTTCTACTCTTGTCCTTTTTCTACTCCTCTATTCTAGTATCTTGGACATCCTACTCTCTCCTATTGCAATCTCGTAGTATGAGATCTTGTCAAGTGAATTCTTGTATCGAGTTCATCTCCTCGAAGGGATTTGTTGTAATCTTGATATCTTGCTTCATACTTACCATCCCGGTTTTTGGGCTCTCCTATATTATGTCTAGTTGCATTATCAATACCTATCAATCCCAGGTTGTGGGATTTCTTGTACCAGCTACATTATTTTTTACGTTTTCCCTACGTGGGTGATCTTGGAAGTATATTCTCAAAATCTTTTCTAGTCTAGTGAGAGGGCATAATCTACTGCTCCACTGACACATTGAGGGCAATGAGGAGGCTTAGTGGGCATGAATGTTGGAAAGAAACCAAAGCAAATGATGATCCTTACATCTCTACAATGTAGCTATTATTAGGAGCAAAAGTCATGATCAAATCATCAATGGAATTTTTATCTATAAGTTCATCAAAGAAATGTACAAAGAATTTATGGAAAATTTCAACTCTCCTTTAACCCAAGGCTTACTACATTGGATCGATCTAATTGTAAAATTCATCTTTGTAGTAGTTTTCTAAACTCATTCAAGTAGCATATAGCCAAAAGGACTCAAAGTTTAGTTGCTTGAGAGCTCTTCCACTCAAAGACTAGAGGCTCGAACTTAAGTTGACGACTTGTCTTATATGAAAAAATATGGTTGAATGCTTTTTATCATCGTGTTTCTTTCAAACCTCAACACCAACAAATGAAGACAGGAATACTGGCGCGTTCTAAGTTGATTGGGAGCTTTTTCATTGAATGATAGGATTCTCAAATTAAATATGATCCTAATACAATATGATGAAGAAGAACCATACTTAAGTTTGTCGAAAGGCTCTAGCTTCGTATGGTGCCTCTACTATTTTGGGTGTCAAAGTTTTGTAGCATATGGGTGAGAAAACTCAAACTAAAGGTGATTTAGAAATCTTTCACCCAAAGAGATGCGGCTTTAAGTTAAGTTTGATCATGGTAGAATATTACCAAAAATTCTAAAATTTAAGTTGATTTAGAGTTTGAAACTCAAGTTTGAGCTTTGTAGCATATGACCAAAAAGAATCAAACTTAATTTAAAGCCTTGTGGCATATGATCTATACTCAAAACTAAGTTAATTGAGATGCTTGAACTTAATTTCAAGCCTCTATTATTTTTGGTGAAAGAGGGAAGATGCACAAACTTAAGTTTCATTCTCTTAGCTTGTTCACCCAAAGAGAAGAGGTTGAACTTAGGTTTGAGGTTCCTGCCATATAATCAGAAATACCGAAACTTATGTTGATTGAAAGGCTCAAACATAAATTTCAGCCTTCACTCTTTTGGGTAGAAGATTTAGAGGCTTGGATGTAAGTTGGAGCCTCTTTCACTCAAACCTCAAACTAGACTTGACTTGAGAGGCTTGATTTAAGTTTGATACTATACTCTTTTGTGGAAATGCTAAAAGGCTTCAACTTAAGTTTGAGCCTCTACTTTTACGGGTGTAACACCTCAAAGGTTTAAAATTAAGTTCTAGTATCTTTTAGTTAAACTTCAATGTAGTAGACTTCACAACTTGGAATTGAAGTTGGAGACTGAACTCTTTGAGTCTGAAAATTTGAGACTCTAGAAATTAAGTTTCATCCTCTAAGCTATTCTACCAAAAGAGAACAGGCTAGAACTTAAGTTTGAAACTTGTATGATATGACCAGAATATCTCAAACTTAAGCTGATTGAGAGGATCCAAGTTAAGTTCAAAACTATACTCTTTTCGGTGGAAGAGCAAAGAGGATCAAACTCGAAGAGCAATAAATTCAAACCTCTACTCTTTTGGTCGAAGATGTAAGAGGCGACAACTTAAGTTCAAGCCCCTTTTGATCCATGCTCAATGTAGATTTGATTTGAGAGGCTTGAATTTTATTTTGAGACTCTTGTCTTTTGGGTGGAAAAGTTGAGAGGCTTGAACTTCAGTTCAAGCCTCATAACATTTGGCCCAAAAGACTCAAATTTAAGTTGATTGAGCGGCTTGACCTTAAGTTTCAGCATCTACCCTTTTGGATGGAAGAACTAAGACACTCAAAATTAAAGTAGAGTCTATCTCCATCAAAGGCCAATGTCAATTTCACTTGCGAGGCTCAAATTTAACTTCAAAACTCTACTCTTTTGAGTGAAAAAGGTCAAAGGTTTGAAATTTTCTTGTAGCCTCCTAGCATACGAACAAAAGAACTCAAACTTAAGTTTATTAAGACATGAACAAAAAGTCTAAGATTTAAGTTCATTGAGAGGATAAAGGATCAAAGTATATTTGACTTGAGAGGCTTAACTCATCCACCTAAAGAGAAGAGGATAAAATTTAAGCTCAAATGTCATAGCATATGACAAAAAAGAATCAAATCTAAGTTGATTGAGAGGTGCAGACTTATATTCTAGCATCTACAACTTTTACTAAAAGAGCTAAGAGGCTCCAGCTTAAGTATGAGTCTCATCTTTTCTGCCCAAAAGAGTAAAGCCTCAAAATAAAATTCGAGCCTCTCATGTCAAATCTTCATTGAGGTTTGCTTGAAAGAAGCTCGAACTTAAGTTCAAGCCTCCTAGTTCCACCACTCAAAAATCTAGAGGATCAAACTTAAACTTGAGCCTATCAAGCCAAATTGACATTGACCTCTGATCGAGGGAGACACGAAAACAAGTTTGAGTCTCTCAACTCTTCCAACAGAAAATACGGGATGGGATTCTTGTCGAACAAGATCAGCAAAGAGCAACTGTAGGCAGGAGATCACATTTACACCTGGAGATTCTGTTGCATTTACGCACACCATGGTACGTTCCTGGATTTCCATCACTGTTTCTTATGTTTGCATTAGTCGATGCTTGCGTTGAGGATCTCCTCCATCTCAGCGTCCTCTATGCACATTCAACCTTGCATTTTCACATTCCATTGCATAGCCTACCTTTCTTTGAGGACAAGCAATGATAAAGATTTCAAATAAGACTGTGGGTTGCAAGTTGTGATATGCAAAGAAACCAAGACTATGGTTTGTTACAGCTACACTCTCCATGGTATGTTTCTTCTTCTGCATGTGCCGATGCTTTCATTGACAATCCATAGCTTGATTCTTCGATATCCTCAATCTCAACTTCATCGATTCGAAATCAACGTTCGCATGTATGTATATTCATGCACGAAACAAAGATGAACATAGCTTACAAGGGATAAAAATCGTCCTTTTCATTTTGGCCGGACAGGTTTAAACGGCTTTTCAGATTTAGGATTATCGAACTAACCTCTCTTGTCAATCATTTGCTCTTCAGTGTCTAAATTATTTAGGCTTATTGAACTAATGTCTCTTGTCAATCATTTGCTCTTCCTTGTCTTTATGATTCGAAGTAATCATTTAGGCTTATTGAATGAATCTCTCTGTTTGGGATTCCTTTTGGCAGGAATCTACATTGGCGACAATAACGTAATACATTTCGCTGCACAAGGGGGCAGCGAGATAGACACAACAACAATTTCAAACAAACTTCTCAGTAGCTTTGTCCCACAAGACTCCTTCCGTTGTTCAGGATGCGGCCTAAATGCGGAGAACAACAATGGTGTCAGGGTCTCAGATCTTGACTCGTTTCTTAATGGAGGGAAACTATATAGGTTTGAGTATGGTGTTGACAAAATGACTTTCTGTGTTCACCTTCGAGGTGGAACATGCACACTTGTACAGGCTGATCCTGTTGAAGATGTGCTTCACCGTGCTAAAGTCCTTTGCGAAACTGGCTTTGGAAGGTATGATCTCCTCCATAACAACTGTGAGGATTTCGCGATCTACTGTAAAACGGGACTCGTTGTGATGAACCAAATACAGGGCGGTAGGAGTGGGCAAGTTAATGCCCTTCGTTCTCTGTTAAGGAGTGGTGATTCTGTGGATTAAGTTAGCAGCAAATATCAAGTGGACCTTAGCAATCGAAAGGATGTTGTCAAAGTTGCAGTAGAGGATCTACCTGTCAAATTGGGTTGGTCCTCCTCAACGATACGATCACTGAAGTTATCTTTAATGAGGACATGTTTTAATATAGACATGCTTTATATAGAGAGTGGCTATGACTATCTATAAGGAGCATCCTGATCTATGATGCACGTGGATTTATATGAATGGCAATGGTAGACACTGCATGATTTGAAACTTCTGTAGCTACCATTGAGATTAATCAAATATCCTTTGAGAATGATTTGTGAGACTCTTTAGGATCTTGATATCATATTAAGGAGTCTTGCGTATGATGTATGTGTTTCCAACCTTTACTGCTCTGAGTATTTTAGACATCATCCTCATTGGATGCTACGCATACTTAAAGATGTTCACACAATTCTTGGTTTTAGAATCTACGTATTGTGTTTAGTTGTTGGCATTAAACCATATGAATGACCTACACTTGTAGGGTAAGGTATTTACCCATATGAATGACATAATCTTGTATGAGATTATTCTGGAGTTTTGAATTCTATAGATAATATCTTGGCTACCGTCTTTTGTGTTTCTCCTTTGCTCAGTAAGTTTCTGTTTGGGATGCTGAATGGAACTACATGATTAACCCATGATGTGCAATGCACTTGCCATGTAATGAAAAGAATGCACAGAGAAAGTGGGTTCAACTTCTCCAATCTTCCTTTATTTGGCGTTCAACCATGTTTTAGTTTGATTTCCTTATTTTTCCCCTTTTTTCTCAATTCAAGCATTAATCCCCGAGAACCGCAAGTTCGCAGATAATCCAAATGTTCCAAACGGCATTCTCTATGCACTTCCATAAATACATTGACCTGTTTGTCAACGGTAACCACTAATCATCAATGGTTAACCACACAGGATTGTCTCAAGCCACCATCTTCATCTTCACACAGGAGCATTAATGCTTGTTTCTATCTCTAGTACTAAGCTAGCCTAGTCTTCATTTCATAATCTCTTGAGACTCCTTTTCACGAGAATGCCATTTTGCTGCATATCTTTTAATGGAGAAACTGATTCAACAAGTTGTATCAACTTGTAGATTTTCTTCGGATTAACTTCACATGTTCAACCTTTTGTTTGGATTAGCTTCACGTATTCTAAGTTAATAACCTTTAGACATCCTTGTGAATTTTGATAAATAGTGTATTAGTAAGTGTAGAATGGAGTTATGTGAGTACATAAAAGGCTAAGGGAAAAGTCCTCCTATAGAGGTAAGAAGGTCCCCAAGCTGTCCTAATTGTGTTTGTGCACAACACTATCAAGATATACTAACAAAACCATCTAGATGGAGAAGATGATGTATACTTTCTCTAGTAATGCTATATGTAAACACATTTTACCTGGCCGTGATCCCTAGTGATGATGTACTAAAGTTCTGAATTAAAAAGAAAAATGGCTAAGTGGGATTTAGTATCTAAACCTATAGGTAAGTCTTCTGACTCCTTATTTGTTGATTATTACAGATTCTCCAAAGAACTCAACAAGCATGACATTCTAGAATGGAAAAATTGCCAGAACTTGGGGTTGACATGGAAGATTTCCAGTCAACTTAGAAAGAAAATGAAGATCCTTTGGACCAAAATTCTACTAGAGCTAAAATCAAGGATGGTAGCTTCAAATTGAGAAGGAAAGATAT
Organism: Ceratopteris richardii; assembly: GCA_020310875.1. NCBI lineage: Eukaryota > Viridiplantae > Streptophyta > Polypodiopsida > Polypodiales > Pteridaceae > Ceratopteris > Ceratopteris richardii. The sequence continues at coordinate 198,623,860 of CM035414.1, read as the reverse complement.
CCTTAGAAAATTAGTTTCATTAAATAAGCTTACCAAGATCATTAGGAAATGATGTTGTTGAATGCTTTCTTGTTTTATATGTTATTTTTCTATGGAAGAAATCAAATTGCTCTCATATAATACTAAAGGGCTCTCTAACCCAGTTCGAGCCAAATGCATTTATAAGTGGATGTATGATTTGTTTGTAAGAACTCCCTTCATTTGTCTAAAAAGAGATTAAGTTAAGTGGGACCAGACTCCCCCTTCATCTCAACATAGTGTCCAACAGTCTTAGCTGGTATGCTACCAATCATCCTCAAGGGAGAGGAGGTACGGATCTAGGTGTCTCCTAGTCCGTTGACCATATTGTCGAAGATGTTCTGCTTAGCCCTACTCACCAATGGGTATGTCTTACCTTAAAAGCGCGTTTTGACTGTACTGTTGTTAGTGTCTATGTTGCTAATTGTCCTTCGCTTCGAACTAAGTGTTGGGAGGAGCTGACTGCCCTTCCTGGTCCTCTCATCTTGATGGGAGACTTCAACATGGTGAACAACATCACTGATAGGTATTGTAAAGAAGGTAGCACCATTTGTGGAAAAGAGTGGAACTCTTGGCTCCATCTTGTGACCACCCAAGACCTCATAGGTAGGTCCACTTATACTAGCTTCACGTGGAATAAAAAACAAAAGGTGATAACCACTTGGCTCCTCGATTGGATAGATGCTACTAAAATATCCCCTTCCTCCAACAATTTTGGAATCTCAAGACCTCCCTTGATTTCTCGATAAACATTTTTGACCACTTTCCCCTTACTATGTCTCTCAGAAAAAACTGCCCCAATGTGAGGGCTCAATGGCTCACCTTCACCCCTCATTTCTGAGAATATCCTATGCGATTGAGAAGACTAAAGAGATCATCACTCACCATTTTAAGCATAAGACCAACCCATTTTCAGCTTGGGGCAGATCCATCAAAGATATCCAATCGCTTTTCATTCATTACAAATTTTGTAAGAAAAAACTTAGGGCTAGCAGAAGGACCCACATCTTGTAGGAAATCAATCTCCTCTCTGCCTCTCGTGACCCTACCCAAGGTATTTTGGAAAGGATTTTATACCTTCAAGACATATTAAAATATGAAGAGTACATTATAGCTAGTAGTGTTCTCTCTCCATCGAGAGAATTCTAGGCTGAAAATCTAGACAGACCTAAGAAAAGTATGTTTTCTTTGTTAGAGAAAAGAAGTGTAAAGACTCGATACCTATGTTGATGAAAGAATCTAGTGCATTTTCTATTAATGATAAGGAGAATTTCCAAGAGGATGCCAACTTCTTTTCCAATGTTTTCTCTAGCTCTCCCAAGTGCGAGGAGGATATGTGCAGAGCTAGAGCCCTAATTGCTATTAGAACAAAAAAATCTATTCCTCCATGCCTGAATTCCCTACTGGACATGCCCCTTAGTGCCGCTGAGGTTAAAGAAACCATTGGTAAATTGAAACCCTACAAATCTCCTGGCCTTGATGGCCTTCCCAATGAGTTTTTCATGGCTCTAAAGGATTTCCTTGCTCTATTTCTTCTCTTGATTTGGAAAGAAGTTGTTAGTAGAGGCACTCTTCCTATTGAGATTAACACTGGAGTTATAAAACTTATTCACAAAAGAAAGGTCTAAAGAGGACTTGAGTAACTAGAGACCTATCACTTGCTTGACCACCATCTATAAGATCTTTCCCTACTCCCTTGCTAGAAAGCTAAGTGCCATAATGAAAGACATCATATTTCCTGAGCAGAAAGGATTCATAAAAGGTAGGTACATTCTATATGCCATTATCTCTCTTTGGGAAGGTATTGAGCATGCCAATGAGTCCAACCAAGATTTTTACTTCCTCAAAATTGACTTTGACAAAGCTTATGAAAAAATAGAGTGGGACTTTATTTTTTAGTCCCTCCAGGACATTAGTGCTGGCAAGGCTTTCAGTAAAGCTTTCAATACCCTTTTTTGTAAGGCTCATTGTAGAGTTTCTCTTAATGATGCCCTTTCTAACCCTTTTAAACTTAGGACATCCATGAAGCAAGGATGCCCTATTGCCCCCCTCCTCTTTTCCATGGTTAGTGATGCCCTTGGATGGCTAGTCAATAATGCTATTGCTCATAAGAACTTGGAGGGTATTGATATCCCTGGTTCTTCCAAATAAATATGTCTCCAAGCTTTTGCTGATGACACTAATGTTCTCCTTAAAGCCAACACTAGCTCTTTGTAGGTTTTTTTGGACTGCTTGAACATCTTTTGTTTGGCCAGTGGCTCCCTTGTTAATCACAAAAAAACGGGCTTTAGAGCCTCCAATAATTCTATTCCTGTTTGTATCAGGTTCTGAATCGTGATATCATTAAGGATGATGAGATATTTAGACTTGTGGGTATTCCTATGGGATTCCAAGTCTCCCTTAGTCAAATGTGTTCCTAATAAAAAGTTTTTTCAATACACTAACTTTTACCTACAGGAAGGCATCTGGACTAGCGGGCTCTCCATCTAGAGCAATATGGGAATTGGTATCAAAGAACACAAACACAAATGAGAAAAGAAAGGACTTTTTTCCTCTTCTTATAGGGTGAAGTCATGTCTAATGAGTATATTATTGATAATACTGATCTCTCCCTTCCCTGCTTGTAGGTTCTCATCAAGCACAAGGATCTGTTGCAAGATAAGATCTAGCACTACCAGAACAATAGACAGGTGAAGCTCTCCATGGTAACCTGTGACATGTTCAAAAAGTTCACGAAGTCCAAACTCTCAATGTACAAGATTTTGAACAAGCTAAACAATAGATGGATGGTGAATTGGTCTTCAAAACAATGGAAATATAGATTCACCTACTTATGGGCTTTCCCCATCAACATCAAGCAGTCATTGCTTTAGTGGCTCATTATTGACAATGGCATTTGGTGTGGCCCCAGAATACAGATGGATGGCATTATGGATAGAGAATGTACATTTTGTGGCACTGTAAGACCTCTATACAGACCCCTATGTCCATCGTGATTTATAACAACCTTCAAAACTTTAGACAATTTTTTACTCTCTTGTATGTTAGAAAGAAACGAGCCTCCACTTTCCATTCTAGTTATGAGTGTACCAAAAGGATGCATTAAGCTCTCTCCCATAGCTGATGCGTTTTCTTTACTTGTTTAACTCTCTAATATTATGTGTTCGAGTCCAACAATCTTCCACAACCCATATCCCTTCAAGATACTATAAAATCATCTATACTTCTGCAAAATCTAAGGTTTCTAGAGTGCATAAAAGCCGCAGCTGACCCAGTTTTTCGTGCATAAGATACCTTCTATATCTGCCCTACCTAGGATGTACAATGTAGCAGGAAGCAATGGAAAATTTTCCAAAACTATCATCAAATAGCCATAGAATTGAGGTTTTGCTCCCAATGCCAATCATGCCACACTTAGTTGGACCCCTTTCTTTCTTTCCCCCTATAGGGAGACCTCCTGAAATTCTCCTCTGCTCCTTCACAAAGGGATCCCCCTCCACCGCCCCCCCCCCCCCCCCCCGCCAATTGCTTCTCTTTCAAAGAGAACATGCACTTGAGATTTATATCTATATGTTTCCTTTCATGCACATATATAAATGCACATATTTATTTACACATTCCCTCGTGCACATGAAAATCACATTTTAAAACCACATCCATGCGCACTTTGTTGTGATTACTTATACACATACAAATGGATGCAAATAAATGCAGATCTACTTACATGGATTCTTAAGACAAATCAAACTTGTGCACATACTTATAGGCACTTACATATACACTACCCACATTTATCTCACATTCATAATCGTAGTTGTCCACACATACCTATGTAAAAGCCACATATATTTTCATATACTTGTGTACATATATACATAAAATTTATAAGCATACCAAATGTTCATGCACATTACCTTATAATTTGGCAACATACACGTACTTGAATCTTCTAGCAAGAGAGAAAATCAATGATAACATGTACTTATGCAAGTATCTTTCGATGTACAAATACTGATCCATTTCGAGGATACAAGTTACCAACTTCACATCATCTTCACTGAATCTCCAATGAGATGAATGTCGTTTGTTAAAACTACATTCAAATGAGCTTTAAACTAAGGCTTTGTATTTGATTTTCATGCTTCAACTTTGAATCATGACCAAATCCACCCCCTCTGAACCTATGCATCCTCGAGATGTGCCAACCTGCATACATATCAATAAACAACAAAAGAGCATCAAATACTCATCGATAGATAAAACTCAACATAAAGGAAGCTTAACTAGATGCATTAAATGTCAGAATAAATTAAACTTGGCATAAACTTAGAGCAGAGAGTAGACACAAGCATCACATACAACCTCTCAAGATTTAGCAATACAATCGGACTAGCAAGCATATGAGTGAATTAAAAACTTCTTAGCTCTTCGGTTTACTTAATCTATACAGATCTAGTAGCCCATCCTAAGCACATGCATATATAAATTCGTACTAAGTTGATTTATGAAATTACAATTTGGCTCCGTTGTTGATCTCTCACCGTCCAAACCCCCATCAGACTTTTTCTTATTTTTCTTTTAAATTTATTTTATTTTTCTTTTAATTTTATTTTAATTTTCTTTTATTTTGTGCTTTATCCAAGCTCATGCTTTTTGTTTTCTCTTTTATTCTATTCATGTATTCTTTTATTTACATAGTTCGGCCTATGTCAAAATCAAGTGCAATGCATGGACTTGTCCACCTAACCACCTTGAGCCCACTCTTCTACTGACTAGACATAGTGCACGATGCATAGTGTCAGCCCCATATGAGATTGACGTCACTCGGAACTCTAAGCACAAAATCACAATGACTCCACCCACCTACCAACCTATATGGGTGTAGGACAACATAAAGGTTAGGCCAAACACGAAACTAGCATTGGTTTGTGACCCTGATCACCCGACGAGTATAGCTCTGCCCACCTACTAGCCCATCGTCATGCATTGACAACACATTTACGTGCACATATGTAGATGGCCGATATATGTAGGCTCTATCTGAATAATAATCTATCTGAAGGTAGGATTAGATGAGAGATAAAAATAAGAAGTCAAAGAATCCCATTCTTCAAGTATTCATGTACACTTGTATATACAGGTACTTAGTTGAAGACTTTCCTTCACTTTCCAAGGTCTTTGCTCCTGAAAGTTCTAATCTGCATCCTAATTCTACCCATATAAACTCACTCTTTCATCTCAATAGACATATGAAAGTTTTGATATTATACTTAAGTCTATTAACATTTCATTTTAATCCTTGTATTCGTTTATTGATAATCTACATTTTATTGTGTATTTTGCTTCACGATGCTTTCATATTTGGCTTCATTCATTTCATTTTCGCATGGATTTAGAATTTCATTTCAATCCTCCATAATCGCGTCCATGAAGCACATATTGGGTAACGTTGAGGAATCTCATTTTGCCTCAGGCTTCTTTGCATCCTAGGACTACATGTATTATTCTAAACTACATTATGCATATGAATCTCCTATCCCAATGCTTATACATGCAATGTAGAGATGGCTTCTCTAATGATGCAATAAAAGGTGAGTGAAGATGAATGTGGTGGATTTGGACAATCTTGTGTCGTTAACCTTTCATGATTACTGGTTAATGATATTTTTATTTAACATAAACAGTTTATTGTCGCATAAAATCTTTGATTATCTAAATTTTGTGACTTTATTACACCTTATCAAGATCTGAATTGGTGTCCTCTCTGCCCAAAATTGAAGCTCCTTCTAAACATGTTGTTAAGGCTAAATTTTGGGCAAAATGTAGTGTTCCTCCTTCCCAAAAGATAGTTCAGTTAGAGATGCTCGCAAATTCTAGTCTCTCCATAGGGATGTGTGCGGTCCTATGGAGCCAACTTCATTTGGAAACTACCTTTACTTCTTGACTACCATTTCATATTAATCCTTGTATTCTTTTATTGATAATCTACACGTTTTCGTGTATTTTTCTTCATGATGCTTTCATATTTGGCTCAATCATTTCATTTTAGCGTGGATTTAGAATTTCGTTTCAATCGTCCATAATCGCACCCATAGAGGCTTCATAGCATTTTGCCTGAGGCTTCATGGCATCCTAGGACTACATGTATTATTCTAAACTACATTATGCATATGAATCTTCTTTCCTAATACTTATACATGCAATGTAGAGATGCCTTTCTCTAATGATGCAATAAAAGCTAAGTGAAGATGACGGTGGTGGCTTTGGACAATCCTGCTTCATTAACCATTGATGATTAGTAGTTATTGATATTTTTATTTACCATAAACAATTTTTTGTCGCATAAAATTTTAGATCATCTAATTATTGTGAGTTTTACTACACCTTATGGAGATCTGAATTGGTGTCCTCTCTGCCCAAACTAGAAGCTCCTTCTAAACATGTTTCTTAACGCTATGTTTTGGGCAAAATGTAGCATTCCTCCTTCCCAAAAGATAGTTTTGTTAGAGATGCTCATGAATTGCACTCTTTCCATAGTGATGTTTGTGGTCCTATTGAACCAAGTTCATTTGAACCTTCTCAAAAGATAGTTCAGTTAGAGATGCTCATGAATTGCACTATTTGCATCGTGATGTGTGTGGTCCTATTGAGCCAGCTTCATTTGGAAACTACCTTTACTTCTTAAATACCATTTCATTTTAATCCTTGCATTCTTTTATTGATAATCTACACGTTCTTGTGTATTTTTCTTCATGATGCTTTCATATTTCGCTTCAATGAGTTCATCTTAGCATCAATTTAGAACTTCATTTCAATCCTCCATAATTGCATCCATGGAGGACATATTGGGTAACCTTCTAGAGGAATATCATTTCGCCTCAGGCTTCATAGTATCCTAGGACTACAAGTATTATTCTAAACTACATTATGCATATGAATCTTCTTTCCTAACACTTCTACATGCAATGTAGGGATGCCTTTGTCTAATGATGCAATAAAAGCTAAGTGAAGATGACTGTGGTGGCTTCGGACAATCCTGTGTCATGAACCATTGATGATTAGTGGTTATTGATATTCTTATTTAACATAAACAATTTTTTGTCACATAAAATTTTAGATCATCTAAATATTGTGAGTTTTACTACACCTTATCAAGATGGGAATTGGTGTCCTCTCTGCCCAAACTCGAAGCTCCTTCTAAACATGATTCTTAACGCTATATTTTGGGTAAAATGTAGTGTTTCTCCTTCCCAGAAGATAGTTTTGTTAGAGATGCTCATGAATTGCACTCTTTCCATAGTCATGTTTGTGGTCCTATTGAGCCAAGTTCATTTGAACCTTGTCAAAAGATAGTTCAGTTAGAGATGCTCATGAATTGCACTATTTGCATAGTGATGTGTGTGGTCCTATTGAGCCAGCTTCATTTGGAAACTACCTTTACTTCTTGAATACCATTTCATTTTAATCCTTGTATTCTTTTATTGATAATCTACACGTTCTTGTGTATTTTTCTTCCTAATGCTTTCATATTTCGCTTCAATCAGTTCATTTTAGCATCGATTTAGAACTTCATTTCAATCCTCCATAATTGCATACACAGAGAACATATTGGGTAACCTCTTGAGGAATCTCATTTTGCCTCAAGCTTCATAGTATCCTAGGACTAACTGTGTTTTTCTTAACTATATTATGCATACGAATCTCCTATCCTAATGCTTCTACATGCATTGTAGGGATTGCTTCTCTAATGATGCAATAAAAGGTGAGTGAAGATGAAGATGGTGGCTTCATACAACACTGTGTCGTCAACCATTGACGATTAGTGGTTAATGATATTTTTATTTAATATAAACATTTTTTTGTCGCGTAAAGTTTTTGATCTCATAGATTCTTGACTCAAGAAAGTTTAATTGTCTTAGGAGATAGAATTCGAAAAATGAATTTTTGAATTCTTCATTATGAATTCTCAAAACCGTGAAATTATCTTCTTTCAAGAATTCGAGTCACCACTTTGAGAATAACATGTCAATGAATTTCTGGAAGGTGATATTGCATCAACCTCTTGTATGTAGCCCTTATTATCTTTAAGACGTAGGAAACCCCGGGCTAGAGAATGAAAGCAAACAATACAATAATCTGAAAGCATGCTGAATGAAGCTTTATGGAATTCCTATTATTTGATACTGATTGGAACACAATTTCTCACAGACTTAATGTTCTAGATTTCTTGAAAGGAAAGATCTTCTAAATATGATACGCAAAGATCTAAAAAATCATGTGTTTTCTACAGTAAGATTATAGCAACAAACATCGAAAATCCGAAGAAGGGAAGCATTTTGATCATGTTATAAACAAATATTATGGAGGACTTATGGAGGTGCATGGAGAATGCCATTTATGGAGGTGCATGGAGAATGCCATTTGGAACATTTGAATCATCTGCGAACCTGCCGTACTCGGGGATTAATGCTTGCTAGACTTGACTGTACTTTGCTTGCTATTGGCCTCTTGCTAGACTTGAGTCTAGTTTCACATTTTTGTTGGAGAGTAACCACCAACTTACCCCTTGCACACTTGTAACTCTCTTACGTTAATCTAACTATCTTGGTCTTCTCAAAAGGACAAAAGAGAGCTTTCCATGGTGAGCGTCACTCGTCTGCAAAGGTAAAGGCCATGTCCTTGTAAGGTCTCCCATAATGGGATTATGGGATCCTTTTCATAGAACGTGACCGGGGAGGAACTACGGACAGGAGACGACATTTACTCCTGGAAACCCACCCAACAAATGCATGTGCCTCCAGTCAAGTGAAGCAACGTTCGTTGATGATCATCCACAGCCAAGTGCCCACCCAAAGCCACTTTCGTACCTTCCAAAGCCACTTTCGCAAAGGACTTTAGCACTTTGGGCATTATGGAAGCCACTTTCGCAAAGTAACCTCGAAGGTGAACAAAGAAAGTCATTTTGTCAACCCCATACTCAAACCATTGTTGTCACACCATTGTTGTTCTCCGCATTTAGGCCGCATCCTGAACAACGGAAGGAGTCTTGTGGTATAAAGCTACTGAGAAGTTTGTCTGAAATTGTTGTTGTTTCTATCTCGCTGCCCCCTTGTGCAGCGAAATGTATTACTTTATTGTCGCCAATGTCGATTCCTGCCAAAAAGAATCCCAAACAGAGAGATTCATTCAATAAGCCTAAATGATTACTTCGAATCATAAAGACAAGGAAGAGCAAATGATTCACAAGAGACATTAGTTCAATAAGCCTAAATAATTTAGACACTGAAGAGCAAATGATTGACAAGAGAGATTAGTTCGATAATCCTAAATCTGAAAATCCATTTAAACCTTTCCGGCCAAAATGAAAAGGACCATTTTTATCAATTGTAAGCTATGTTCATCTTTGTTTCGTGCATGAATATACATACATGCGAAAGTTGATTTCGAATCGATGAAGTTGACATTGAGGATATCGAAGAATGAAGCTATGGATTGTCAATGAAAGCATCGGCACATGCAGAAGAAGAAACGTGCATATCACACCTTGGAACCCACAGTCTTATTTGAAATCTTTATCATTGCTTGTCCTCAAAGAAAGGTAGGCAATGCAATGGAATGTGAAGCAATGCAAGGTTGAATGTCCATAGAGGACGCTGAGATGGAGGAGATCCTCAACGCAAGCATCGACTAATGCAAACATAAGAAACAGTGATGGAAATCCAGGTGTAATTGTGATCTCCTGCCTGCAGTTGCTCTTTGCTAATATTGTTCGACAAGAATCCCATACCGTATTTGCTCGGTTATTGGATCTCTCTCTCTCTCTCTCTCTCTCTCTCTCTCTCTCTCTCTCTCTCTCTCTCTCTCTCTCTCTCTCTCGGGTTCCTAATGCATCTTTTGGAAAAGGGGTCGTGCCGATTGAGGTATATATTGCAGTTTCAAACTGATGTCGCATTTTGACAATGTCAATGTCGATACAGACGCCTATCCTCGATCCCGAAAGTCAATTTTGACTTGACTCTTGCTAGACTTGACTATACTTTGCTTGCTATTGGCCTCTTGCTGGACTTGACTCTAATTTCACATTTTTGATGGAAAGTAACCACCAACTTATCCCTTGCACACTTGTAACTCTCTTACGTTAATCTAACTATCTTGGTCTTCTCAAAAGGACAAAAGAAAGCTTTCGATGGTGAGCGTCACTCGTCTGCAAAAGTAAAGTCCATGTCCTTTTAAGGTCTCCCATAATGGGATTATGGGATCCTTTTCATAGAACGTGACCGGGGAGGAACTACGGACAGGATCCTCCCAACAAATGCATGTGCCTCCAGTCAAGGGAAGCATGTGCCCAGAAATGCTGGGGAGGCGAAGAGATCGAATCACCCTTCAAACAAGATCAGCAAAGAGGAACTGCAAAGGCGGAGAGCTATAGGACTACTTTTGAATAAGATCAGCAAAGAGGAATTGCAGGTAGGAGGTGACATTTACTCCTGGAGACCGTGCTACAGCCACGCTCACCATGGCACGTTCCTGATTCTCCATCGTTGTTCCTTATTTTTGCATTCACCGATGCCTACTCACTGCTGCTGCATACTCTTAATCACTGCGAGTGATCCAATTTTGAGATACTCCAATAATTCCGTTGACAATCTCGAGCTTATAATCCAATCTTGAGATACTAACATTTGCAATTCGAATTGCTTATTTCCACATTAAACACAAACAAGTGAACGTGCATGTGCCCACAAATGCTGGGGAGGCGAAGAGATCGAATCACCCTTCAAACAAGATCAGCAAAGAGGAACTGCAAAGGCGAAGAGCTATAGGACTACTTTTGAATAAGATCAGCAAAGAGGAATCGCAGGTAGGAGGTGACATTTACTCCTGGAGACCGTGCTACAGTCACGCTCACCATGGCACGTTCCTGATTCTCCATCGTTGTCCGTCGCAACATTTGTCTGTATCAATGGTGCCACTGATCATCGCGAGACTGCTGCTGCATACTGCAACAAATCCGTTGACTATCTCGAGCTAATACCTCCATCCATAACACCTACTAACATTTGCAATTCGAATTGCTTATTTCCACATTAACCACAAACAAGTGAACGTGAAAATCCATGCCTGGGGCGTGCTGTACGCAGAGAGTTGAAATCAGAGCAAATACTTTTGGTCATGAGAAGGACGTGGACCGTTTCGCTTTAGCTGTACTAAACTATCTAAGTCATCGCGTCTTTTGTCATATGATCAATATCATCTTTTGTTCAATTTCCTTTCTCATTTTAAGGATTCCCTCACCACCCGTTTTGTAATTCTTTTGTCAAGACGAGAACAATTCTAAACAATCTTTCATCAGAGGAGCTCCACAGAAATCCTTCCAACATTGTTCAGAATGCAGCCTAAATGTGGAGAACAGCAATGGAGTTTTGGTCTTATGCCTTGCATGCCTTTTTCATGAAAGGCAAGTAAATATGTTTGAATATGGTTTTGATAGAGAAACTTTCCTGCTTCAAGCTCGGGGTAGAGCATGCACCCTCACACATGCTGATCATGTTGAAGGTGTGATTCACCGTACATTATTCCTTTGCGAAAATGGCTTTGGATGGTATCATCTCTTTCGTAACAATTGTATGGATTTTGCAATCTGCTATAAAATAGTAGTCCTTTTGATGAGCCAAATATGCGAGGTGGAAGTGGAAACATGACTACTAATTTTCTAACTGTCAGCTTGTCAGTTTGGTACATGTATCTTGCAGGCCTGACTATGGCTGCTCGGGTTATTGTGTGGGAAGATATCTAAACTATCTTGGTATTCGAATATGTGTTATAAAATTTCCAACAGAGCATCTAGCTATTGACTTGGGTTCGTAACCTTCATCATTTACGAAAGATCAAAATTAGCCTCTTTCATTTGATATTTAATATGTATGTCAAGATGATTTCTGACTGTTTTCTTTGTCATTAGAATGCTATCTTGATGATTAAGATTGATGTTGCATCTCATTTCTAATGAAATTCCACTATAATCCTTTTGCTCACGATCAGTTGTACATGGTTCAGTGGCATGCTATTTTATGAGAAATCATGGATTGATGACATTGTCAAATGCATCGACCTTTCTATGATATTGGGTTTCTTGTGTCATCTCACTCATTTACGAGATTTCTCTAGAGTACTAGTTCTTCTTGAGCCTCATGTGACTATGCGAGTGAAATGTATGCTAAAAGACAACAATTTTCCATGTGAACAACCAATATCTCTAGTTTATATACTATACTTATCATTTTAAAATTAATCTTGATTCTTGTTAGACGACTATCAAATACATTCGAAAAACCATAAAATAACAAAAAAGTCTTAAAACCTTCAAAAAAATTAGAAATTTTCTTAATCTAACATGGGAGAGAAGAAAACAAAAGAGGAAGTGACCGGGAAAAAGAAAGAAAAAGTAAAGGAAAAAGTATCTAGCGATTAACTTGGGTTCGTAACCTTCATCATTTAGGAAAGATCGAAATAAGCCTCTTTCATTTGATATTTAATATGTATATCAAGATGATTTTTTACTGTTTTCTTTGTCATTAGAATAATATGTTGATGATTAAGATTGATGTTGCATCTCATTTCTTATGAAATTCCACCAGAATCCTTTCGCTCAGGATCAGTCGTACATGGTTCAATGTCATGCTATTTTATGAGAATTCATGGATTGGTGACATTTTCAAATGCATCAACCTTTCTATGATATTGGGTTTCTTTTGTCATCTCACTCATTCCCCTAAAATTTCTCTAGAGTACTAGTTCTTCTTAAGACTCATGTGATTATGCGAGTGAAACGTATGCTGAAAGATAACATTTTTTCATTTGAACAACCTATCTTTCTAGTTTATGTACTATAATTATTTGTTTTAATTAATCTTGATTCTTGTTAGACGAATCCCATTAGGAATTACTCACATATATCAAACACATTGCAAAAACCATAAAATAGCAAAAAAAAAGATCTTAAAACCTTCAAAAAACTAAAAACTTTCTCCATCTAACATGGAAGAAAAGGAGACAAAAGAGAGAATGAAGGGGAAAAAGAAATAAAAGGGAAATGAGCAAGAGGAGAGTTCAAATGGGCACATGGAATAATCATAAAGAGGATTTTGTTGCATTACATAAACGGATGCAAAGGGAAACGAAAGGATCAAAAGAAACATCTTCATGGAGATAAAAGAAAGAAATTGTAGGTGCATAATTGGGCAATGATTATTTTATGAGCTCTCAAGTCAAATCTACATTCATTTCTAAGTGATGAAGGTTTGAAGTCAAATTGAGCTTCTTAGCGAGTCCATCCAAAAGAGTGAAGGATTGAACTTAAGCTCTAGCCTAACAATCAAGTTAAGTTTGAGCCTTTTTAGTCATATGTTACCAGATGCCTATTTATTTAACCTTGAGGTAGTGTCTGAATGGGCAAACCAATTGTCCCTAAGTTTGGCTCTTTTTGGTTATGCTACAAAGTTTGAACATCTTCTCTTTGGGTGGAAAACTGTAGTCTTTCAAAGGTAAGTTTGAGCATCTAAGCTTTTGCACCCGAAATTGTAGAGTCTCAAACTAGAATTTCAGCCTCTCAAGTCAAATATACTTTGATCCTTGATCCTCTCAATGAACTTAAATCTTAGACTTTTTGTTCATGTCTTACTAAAGTTAAGTTTGAGTTCTTTTGTTCATATGCTACGAGGCTGCAAGGAACTTTTAAACCTTTGAGATTTTTCACTCAAAAGAGTAGAGGTTTGAAGTTAAATTTGAGCCTTGCAAGTCAAATTGACATTGACCTTTGATGGAGACAGACTCGACTTTAATTCTAAGTGTCTTACTTCTTCCACCTAAAAGCGTAGATGCTGAAACTTAAGTTCGAGCCTCTCAATCAACTTAAATTTCAGTCTTTTTGGCCAAATGTTATGAGGCTTGAACTGAAGTTCAAGCCTCTCAACTTTTCCACCCAAAAGACAAGAGTCTCATAATGAAATTCAAGCCTCTCAAATCAAATGTACAATGAGCATGGATCAAACAGGGCTCAAACTTAAGTTCTCCACGCTTAGATCTTTGACCAAAAGAGTAGAGGTTTTAATTTAGTGCTTGTCTCTTCCTTTTTTTTGCGGTACTAGAGGTAAGAGGTCCAAGTTCGATCCTATTTGCTCTTCCACCGAAAAGAGTATAGTTTGAACTTAACTTGGAGCCTCTCAATGAGCTTAATTTTGACCTATTTTGGTCATATCATACACAGTTTCCAACTTAACTTTGAGCCCCTTCTCTTTCAGGTAGAATAGCTTAGATGGATGAAACTTAAGTTCTAGACTCTCAAATTTTCAGATTTAAATAGTAGAGTCTCCAACATAAATTCCAAGTTGTCAAGTCTAATCTACATTGAAGTTTAACTAAAAGATACTAGAACTTAACTTTAGACCTTTGAGGTGTTCAACCCATAGAAGTAGAGGCTCGAACTTAAGTTGAAGCCTATTAGCATTTCCATAAAAGAGTAAAGTCTCAAACTTAAATCAAGCCTCTCAAGTCAAGTCTAGTTTGCGTTTTGAGTGAAAGAGCCTCCAACTTAGATTCAGGCCTCAAAAATCTTCTACCCAAAAAGAGTAAAGGCTGAAATTTATGTTTGAGCCTTTCAATCAACATAAGTTTCAGTATTTCTGGTCATATGGTATGAAGCTCAAACCTAAGTTTAACCTCTTCTCTTTGGGTGAACAAGCTAAAAGAATCAAATTTTAGTTTGTGCATCTTAGCTCTTCTGCCCAAAAGAATAGAGGATTGAAATTAAGTTCAAGCCTCTCAATTAACTTAGTTTTGAGTATCGATCATATGCTACAAGGCTTTAACTTAAGTTTGATTCTTTTTTGTCATATGCTACAAAGCTCAAACTTGAGTTCCAAACTCTAGATCAACTTAAATTTTGTAATTTTTGGTAATATTCTACCAAGATCAAACTTAACTTCAAGCCTCATCTCTTTGCGTGGAAGAGCTTGAAATAAACTTTAGTTTGAGTTTCTTTTCCCATATGCTACAAAATTCGGACACCCAAAACAGTAGAGGCTTCATCCGAACCTAGAGCTATGCATACACATGCATATGCATACATACATAGAAACACTTATGCATACACAGATATACATACATACATGTACACACACATATATACATACACACATGCATATGCATAAATGCATACACACATATGCATACACACAACACATGCACACATATGCACACACACACATATACACATAAACACATAGACATACATATTTTAGGTCTAGGTCTCTAGGATCAGGGTTTTAGGTTTTTTACATACATAAACATATGCATACATACATATACACGTACACACATACACACACACACACACACACACACATATATATATATATATATAGATATATATATATATATATATATATATATATATATATATATATATATATATATATATATACATACATACATACATACATACATACATACATACATACATACATACATACATACATACATACATACATTCATACATACATACATACATCCATACATACATACATACATACATACATACATACATACATACATACATACATATGCATACATGCATATACACATATGCATACACACATATACACATACACACACACACATATATATATACACATTCATACATGCACATACACATACACACATGCCACATATACATACACACATACATATGTTTTAGGTCTAGGTCTTTAAGATTAGGTTTTTAGGGTTTTTCCACATGGATACACACATATACACATAAACACACATAATACATATACACGTGCATACAAACATATACATGTTTTAGGTCGAGGTCTTTACAATTAGAGTTTTAGGCTTTTTACACATGCACACACATATATATGTATACACATACACATATATATCCACAAGCATACACATACACATATATATACACATCTAAGTCTTTAGCATCATGTTTTAAGGTTTAATAATAATGAATGTATGTAAATATTAGGAAAAAGTTAAGAATATGTAAAGTATATATAATTAAATATCTAAAAAATAGGTCTTTAGATTTTTTAGGGTTTTTATAAATATGTAATTAAGTATATAAACATAGAATTTTAGGATTTTTACATACAAGCACATCCTAAATAAAGTTTTAGGATTCATATTAAAATATATAATCAAATATATATAAACATTAGAGAGAAATTAGAACGTGTAAATATTTTTATTAAATGTATGTAAACATTAGGGAAAAAGTCAGAATATGGTAAATATATATAATTAAATATGTAAAGTATAGGTCTTTAGGATTTTTCTAGCTTTAGATATATAACTCAATATAAAAAAAGTAGGGTTTTAGGATTTTTACATACAAACATATACACATACAAACATATAAGAAATTAGGGTTTCTAAATTAAATTAGATATATATCATTAAATATTTTAAAAATAAAGTTTTAGGATTAATATTAATATATAAAGTCAAATATATATAAAACTTAGGGGGAAAAAATTTTGCATCGTTAACTCTAAGCCTATGTAGAAGTGGTTTGAGAGGTATGAGCTTGACAAGGAGAAAAATGCAAAGGAAAGAGCTTAGTTTTGAAAGAATCCTATGACTCACTTTTTGTCTATTCTAGAAAGTCTTCGACTTTTTCCACCCTTTCCAGCCCGCAGATGGATTGATACAACCATTTCATAAGCAAAGAGAGCACATGAGGATGTCTTTGAAGAAAAGGAGGAACTCGCCAAGGGGTGTGATTGGGATTATTCTAAATACGGTGCACTATGGTCTCATGGACAACACTTCTGGATCACATCAATCGACAAATTAGGTCTACTTTTGATAGTGGGGTGATAGTGAACTTTTTCCAAAAAAGTAGAGCTAGTGCAAGAGACGAGAATGCTTAAGAAGGCCAATTCGAGTATTGTGGAGTGATCCAAGGCATCTTGAAGTTATCCTTCAAGAGGTTTGACTACTTTTATTTTGATGTGAACTACTTCAAAGTAGTCATCTCTAGAAGAAACACAACAGTGAGGCAGGATAAGAGTGGTTTGCTTCAAGTAGACCACAAAGATATGGAAGAATAAGAGTGATTCTGAGTGGGGTGTCGGACAGGGTCACAGGGAGTGAGATGATTGAATTTGCTTATCTTAAGTACGTTATGTATGTTCATCTAATGTTTTGCATATGAGTTATAGGAGTTGGCACTGAATCATCATGTGACATGAGCAAAGGAGGCTTATGGATATCTTCATGGATAAGTTGCACCGTTGGAGGAATTGGATGGATGTAATGTAATTGTTTCTTAGGAGCATCTATGATAAGGTGAGATTATAAAATTGGTTTGGTGCTTTATAGTTCTTTTTTATAAATATCATATCATCTTGTCTCATTTCATAAATGTGATTTGTTGCAGGACTACATTTGTAGATGGTTTGATCCCTTTGGGAATGTGTATGGTAATGGTGTGAGACAATTTTGTATTTGGCTCATATATGGCACTCGTGCACCACAATTTAGTATTTGTTTCCTATATGGGCATTTTTTGCCACATTTTGTATTGGGCTCATATATGGCAGTGGTTTGCACACTTTTGTACACGATTCATTTATGGAATATATATCTCTTTTGTACATGGTTCATTAATGGAATATCTCTTTTGTACATGGTTCATGGTTCATTCTGCTTATCACTTTTATGTTCGTCTATTCTGCTTTATGAAATCATGTTTTGGTTGCAGATCATGAAGACCCTAAATTGGCTACCATTAGAGTAAATGTCACATGTACTCCACTTCTTCTTGGGTAGAGTGTATTGTCTTTGGCTACACAACAACATGCTAATGTTGCTTTGGCAAGAGGCAACACATTACCCAAAAAAAAAAATCAGATATGGTCATGGGTATAGGCAATGGTATGGGCCTTGATATGTCCAAGGATATAGAGGTGCCTATATTGACGGTTTTTCCCAAGGACTTACCGATGCTTATATGAGTGATTGGATATCGACTTGCTTACCATGGAGTATAAAGATGCTAGTGGGGAATTACCGATGCGTATACACATGCACATATGTTTTTTTTGTACTAGCATGCATATCGGCACCTATACTGACAATGAGGCAAAAATACACCCATGAATTTGCATCGATGTAGAGGCCGGTATACCCCTTATATGTCGTAGTCACTATACTCTGCTTCAAACAAAGAGAGAAAACTTTAATTGAAGAATGAACTAAAAAATTTGAGGAAGACTCCTAGTAGCATCATGAATGATTAAATTCTAAACATTAAAGAAGTAAGTGATACAATGGGATCTATAGGTTGTCACATAGATGAAGATGACATAGTTGCATATGCATTGAATAGGCTTAGGGATGATGAGAAATGGAAGGCTCTCACTTCTTTTTTATATATCAGAGATAATATTCCCTACTTTGAGCAATTATTGGCCTTAATTATTAGTGATGCGATGAGTATTTGAGGATGAAATGCAAAATGGCATTGATGCCCAAGCATTTTCATAGGTAATAGAAGACGTGCAGCAAGAAACCAAGTCAGAGGCATAGGATTTCATGGAAGAGGTTCAAGTGGAGACCTTGATCAAGGCCAAGGGAACAATCTCTCTTCATCAAGAGGAAGATGAAAGTTTAGAGGAAGAGGAGGAAGGAATAATCAAACTCGAGACAAGAACAACTTAGAAGGACGTTAGATTTGTGCCAAGTATGGAAACTACGAAAAGGATTGATATCAATAACTCATCATAATATGGCAAGCCAATTATGTGTCTACTTCAATTAAGGATGAAAGTATGCAACTTATGATGTAGAAAAAAAACTACAAAACACAAGGCTCAACCACAAGGTAGAGTGATAGCGGATGTAGTAGTCACATGAGATGCAACAAGGAATTCCTCTCAACTATGCATATACCTTCAACACATGTGGAGATGTTATGTGATGGTGGATGGGTCCCAGGATGTTCTTCATTTTCCCACAATAGAAAACAACCTTGTTTTTGTGGAACAAATGATTCAGAGAGGATTGCAAGTAAAATTCAACCATAAGAGATGCTTTGTGGGAGACCCTAAATAAGGGGCAGATTGGTTGACAAGACAAAAGGAAGGAAGGCTGTTCACACTAGATATGAATCCAAAATTCAATCAAAAACCCACTTCACGTATGGAATTAGGAAGGTGGAAAAACTGGAACTTTAGCACAAAAGGTATGGAAAAATGGATATCAAGACAATGAAAAATATGAAGAAGAAGGTATTACTTCTTGTATTACAAAACGATTATACTCAAAATCAGAAGAACATGTGTGAAGCTTTCCAATCGGATAAGCAAACAAGGCTACCTTACAAGATGGATGTTTGGGGGCCAACAAAGGAGAGCTCCACTGGAAGTAATAGGTACTTTGTAAACCTCATTGATGATTGCACAAGGTTCAGTTTGCTTTATAGCATGAATCATAATTCATATGTCTTCTATTACTTCAAAACGGTCAAAGATATTGTACAAAAGGAATGTGATAGATACATCTAATTTCTAAGGTATGATGGAGGGGGTGGGATACTTTGCCCATGATTTCTGTGATTTCTTGTACTGAAATGCTATCACCAAAGAACTCACATGCAAATATACACCAAAACGGAATGGTGTAGCAAAAGGAAAGAATATGTACATTGCACTTGGTTCTACTTGCTACGTTGATACCACATGAATTATGCGGAGGAAGTACATCTTGGATGTTCTAAGGAATTATGGACCTATAAGTTGCAAACCATTGAGCAATCCAATGGAATTCAATATGAGATTAACTTGAATGGAACGTAACGAAGTTTCAGATGCTTTCTTATATAGGTCCATAGTGGGCTCTCTAAATTATGCCACTATCACAATGCCTCACTTAGCATATATTTGGTGTATTATCTCAATCTATGTAGACAACTACTATTACTCATTTACTTGTAGTTAAAAGTATAGTCAGATATCTCAAGGGTACTTTGAATGAAGGTTTTTTCTACCCCCTTGAAGATGATTTAAAGGTGAAAGCATATGTAGATGTTGATTGGCTGGGATCCAAAGAACATATGAGTGCAAGTGGATATGCAATAATTCTAGGCAAAGAAGCTCTCTACATTGTTTCTTCTTCTCTTATGGCTATCAAATTTTGGTTTCCTTAGCATCTTAAAAGCTTTATACTCTTCCTTTACTATGGTGGTAACAAGTGCATGGGCATGCATCCCCATGGTGGATTTTGTTCAATAGTACCTATATAATTTTCTCAAACATGTTAGATCACTACGAACCCAAGCCCACACATAAAGTGGCTACAAGTGCACAACTCTCAATTATTTCCCTCTTGTATATCTAAATATAAATTTCCTAGAGATACCAAAAAAATATATTTGTAGCCTTAGAAATGTTTTGTAAAGATCCTATGTATATAATGAATATTAGTTAGAGGACATTCCCCTTTATCTCAAAATATTGTGATAAAATTTAGAGGTTCTTTTGATTCACTACTTGAAGAAAGAAGAAATATCATACTGATAGGCTCAATAGGCTAGCTTTTATTATTTCCAACCTTAACACTTATATTTTCTATTGTATGCCACAACGACAAAGAAAGTACAAGAATAAAGAAGGACATACAAATAAGGCTAGAGACCTTGATGCCCCATGAAGGGGAAATGTTACAAGTGACAACTTAGGGCTTTATGATGGTTTGGTTTTCTTCACGAGGAACCCATTTGCTTCAGAGCTTGTAATTCTCGATTATAAAGATTCTATGATGCTTGATGGGTTGCGAAATTGGTGTTTCTAATCCTTTAACCTAAAAGTCTACTCAAGAATCAATACACAATTCTTGTCATGGGCTCAACGGAGAGATCGAGAAGCAAATGTTATCATTTTATCTACTTTTTCTGCCCACTTTAAATGGTTGCTAACCACATAGTGCTTTTCCATCTTATTCAAAGCTCACCGAAGGAATACGGCCAAGTAAGATCCGTTAGGCTAGATTGGGATTGAGGAAAATAGACAAATTAGGAAGTTTATACATGTCGTTAGCTACCTTCTTGCAAATGAACTTTGCCCAAAATTTGTTTGAATTTGGGGCCCCTGGATCGTTCCAAACTAAAACCTTTTGAGCATACACACTTAATTAATTAAGAATGATAAGTGAGAGATAGAAAGAAAGAGATCTTGAGACAAGGATAGAGAAGGTAAGCCAAAGCTTACTCACTAAATAATAGATGTGCAAATTACAACATGGCAGTAATACTCAACCATATAAAGTGGTGCACTCACTAATGGAAGAATATCCAAGAAGATGATGATACAAAATTTAGATTATGTTGAAATAATCTAAGTGTGTGTGAAGTGAATGAGCAACGAAGCTCACCATATTCTCACAAAATAGTGTAACGAAATTGTAAATCAACCAACCCTAATTTTGAGATTAGGGTAGAGAAACCCTAAAAAAAAATATAAGGTTAACTCACAAAAGATAGTTACCACCACCTTGTAGAAGAGAGTAGCCTCATCTTAACCAATTATGCACCTCCAAAGCTTTAGAACCTTCAAGCTCTAGCTTGAGATTGTTGAGTGATTATCACACAATGAGCCAAGGCTCTCTTTATATAGTTCGCGTAATCCAATGAAAAGCAATAAAACAAAATCCATAATCGGTATCAAAACAGCTACAAACTTGCACACATCAAAATTCGTAAAAAGCGTGATACACCAAAGACAAAATAGTTTTGTCGCTGAAAGGCTTTTGGAAAAAGCTTCTGCTTTGGAGGATGTTGGACGTGGGGATTGAGCCCACGTGGATTCCTTGGAAGGCAATTACTCTAGCCACATCACCTACAAGCTTTTCTTCAAAGGTTTGTTGAATTCTATTTATTACTATAGACAGAGAACCGGGTAGATGCTTCGAGAACGTCGGAGCATAGGCATGGTGCATAAAATCTTTTTGAGAGTATGAAAAGATAATTGGACCATTGAAGATTGACTTCAACAATCCCTCCTTCAATGTTATATTAGTACAAGCTTCAGTAAACTGCAAATCTTCTCATGACTATATCTGGTCTTTGCTTTGGTAAATATATCTATAACATTCTCACTAGAAGGAACACAAACTAGCTCAATGTGCTTGTTAGCTATCTGCTCTCGAATATAGTGTTAGTGTACCTCTATATGATTTGTGCTTGCATAATGCACTGGATTCTTTGTTATAGCTATAGCATTTTGGCTATCTAAAAATATATGAATGGGTTCATGTACTCTCACATCAAGATAACTAAAAATCTTCTGCAACCATACCAACTCTAGAGTAGCTGTAAATGCACAAGATATTCAGCTTCACACGATGAAGTGGCAATACTGGGTTGTCTCTTCGAAAGCCATGAGATAAGACAATCTCCAAAATAAAACAATATCCACTAGTACTTCTTCTTGTGTCTCTATCACCTGCCCAATCAGAATTTGAAAATGGTTTTAGTAACAAATGTGTACATTTGGAAAATACCATAGCAAAATTTCAAGTTCCCTTCAAGTATCAAAAGATCCGCTTTATTGCTTTCCAATGTAACGCTCTCAAATTCTCGATGAACCTTGATACTTGAGAAATTGCAAACTGCTGATCAAGACATGTATTACATAGATATATCAAGCAACCAACTTCTTGACTATATAAGGTAGCATCAAATGACTCTGCATGTGCTACCATTTGTAAAGATGCGTTCTCATCCATAGGTGTTTGCATAGGTTTAGAATCACTCATCTCAAACCTCTCCAAAAGTTTCTCAATGTACTTCTGTTATGTCATATAGACACACTCATCTCAAAATAGAAACTGAATCCCAAGATAATAATGCAAAATGCCTAAATCATTCACATCAATGTTTTCTTCAATTGTTCTTTGAACATCATCAAATCTTTATCTTTGGGACCTGTCACTAATATCATCCACATAAATGATTGCTATAATCATCATACCTAGTTCAGCTTTGACATAAAGAGTTGGAGCTACATCTGAGTTATGGAAATCAATGGATAAAAGATATGTATGTATCTTTTCATACCATGTTGTAGGTGCTTGTTTTAAACCATACAAAGCTTTTATAAGCTTACACACTAAGTGTTCTTTACCTGTCTCTTGAAAACCTTCTAGCTGTTGAATATACACATCCTCATGTAAATCACCATTAAGAAAAGCAGTCTTAATGTCAACTTGATATATATGCCAGCCAAAATTTTCTACTAAAGCAAATATTGACCTAATAACAGTCATCCTAGACATAAGAGCAAATGTCTCAGCATAATCAATACCTTTTTTTTATGCATATCCTTTGACCTGTCAACAGTACCTGTCAACAGTACCATCGGCTTTCCTGTCAACAGTACCTGTCAACAGTACCATCGGCTTTCCTGTCAACAGTACCTGTCAACAGTACCATCGGCTTTGTACCTGTCAACAGTACCATCAGATTTCCTTTTGATTTTGGAGATCCATTTTACACCTATAGCCTTCTTTCCCTCTGGTAACTCACATAGCTGCCAAGTTTGATTCTTATGAATAGAATCAATCTCTTCTTGCATAGCTTTTTTCCAAATAGGAATGTTAAGTGCATCTTTAACACATGCAATTTCATCTTTAACTCTCGTAAAAGCCAAAATATCATGAATCTCAAAGTCTTCAGCAAAACTTACATGATCTCTTTGTTGTTGTTGTCTAGCCCGACTTCTTGTTCTTATATGATCTTGTTGTTGTTGTCTAGTTTGACTCCTTGTTCTTCTAGTAAAAGTCTAACTCTTTTTGGAACTCTAACTTCTTCCATTTCTGGAACCAAAGTCTCTTGTGGAACTGACTCTATAGAAAATTGTGAAATTCCTCTTCTTCAACTTTTTCTTGAATCCTAGGAATTTTAACTCCCTCCTGATATTGCTAAACATGTACATCCATAATCTTTCTAAAAAATCCATAGTCAATTTCACTAATGAACTCTAGAATTTTTGGTTCTTTTTCATAAACCTTATTTTTAGCAATATAAGCATTACGTGAAAGAATAACTTCACCTGTCTCTGGAACATAAAACTTGTATCCTTTACTCTCAACAGGATATCCAATGAAAATATCTTTCTTTGCTTTTACATCTAGTTTCCCTTGGTCCTTTTTCTCAACATGTACATAAGAAAGTGATCCAAACACTCTGAAATAACTCACATTAGGTTTTCTACCATAATCAGCTTCATAAGGTGTGATTACCTTTAAGGATTTTGTAGATGACCTGTTCAAAATGTGATTAGTGGTATGTACTGCATCAAACTAGAATTTCGCTGAAAGCTTCTTGGATGCCATCATGCTCCGCATCATTTCAACAAGTAATCTATTCTTTGTTTCTGCAACACCATTCTGTTGAGGAGTATAAGAAATAGTAAGGTGTTGAGTAAGACATTCTCATCAAGAAATGTCTGAAACTCCTTTGACAAGTATTCTCCATCTCTATCACTTCTGAGAATCTAGATAGTTTCTTGACTTTCATTATCAACCATAGCTATAAACTTCTTGAACATAGGAAAGACTTGTGACTTCAACTTAAGACCACAGACCAATGAATATCTTGTAAAATCATCAACGAATAGAACAAAATACCTAGAAGCCTAAACAAAATGTGCTCTCATAGGTCCATTCACATCTGAATGAATAATCTGCAATTTTTTGGTAGCTATAATATGAACATGTTTCTTGAAAGGTAGTTTAAGCATCTTACCTTCAAGATAACCTTCACATATATCAAAATCATGTGGTAGCTTGAATGAGGGGGTAACCGGCTCTATACTTCCAGTACTCCTACCCAAGGGAGGTTCTGCTTAGGGAAGTAAACCTTGTAACATGATTGTGTGAGGTACTACTTGAAAAGATAAACCGAGAAACAGATGGAGTGTTACAAAGATGCCGAAAAGGTTGATTTGACCAAGATTGAAAAAATTAAACTCATACACAAAAGATAAACCTGTTAACAATGCAAAGGGTCCAATCGCTCCAAAGATGAACTAGGACATCTCAACATAGAGAAGGTATACAAACACAGAGAAGGTATACAATAGTATGAGTCATCAACACGAATGCTACGAACTCCAGCTTACAAGTGACTATCCCAGTATATCCAATCTCACTTTCAAGCCGATTGCCCCCAACTTTGAAGCTCTCACTCTGTATAATCTCCAACAGAGAAGCCTCTTCCACAGTGGGTAAAATCATACTAGTGAGGAGAGAATAATCAAGGAGCAGCCTGATGAGAACACTCTCATAATACCACAGTAACACAAGAAGACCCAAATTGACAAAAGCTAGAGTCAAAGAGATGAGAGTGAGTGTATCTCTCAACTTCCTAAATCTCTGTATATCCTTTGGAATGGATCCTTCACAGACATATATCTTTGACTGTCTATCCCCCCAAACGAGTGCAAACTGCTTCTTGTATAGATCTCGAGGCCAAGAGAGTGGCATCCACAGATTCCAATCATTTATTGTACCATCACTGTTCACTGCACACACGCAGACCAAGAGAATGGCCCACCGGATCCCATCATTTACTGCACCATCACTTATCACTGCACACGTGTCGATCTAGTCTGAGAAAAGTGGAGGGAGAGTTGACTAATTTTGGATATGTGGTCCAATTTTGGTATTGACAGCCAACTAACTAAAAAGCACCTAAAGACTTCGTAACACGGCCTTGAATGCTATACCCTTTTTTATCAACATTATCTCCACAATTTTGATAGCCGACTTGATTCTGGCACCGATGAGGAATTTTGAAGGATCAATTTTGGAGGTTGAAATTTGAAGGCTGAATTTTGAGGGACAAATTTTGAGGGCTGAATTTTGAGGGATGAATTTTGAGCGATGAATTTTGAGGGCTGAATTTTGAGGGACAAATTTTGAGGGCTGAATTTTGAGAGACAAATTTTGAGGGCTGAATTTTGAGGGACGCATTTTGAGGGACAAATTTTGAGGGACAAATTTTAAGGGACAAATTTTGAGGGACAAGTTTTGAGGGCTGAATTTTGAGGAACAAGTTTTAAGGGCTTAATTTTGAGGGACAAATTTTGAGGCCTAAATTTTTATGGCTAAATTTTGAAGGACAAATTTTGAGGGCTGAATTTTGAGGGAAAAATTTTGAGGGCTGAAATTTGAAGAATGACTTTTTTCCGACCAATAAAGATGAAATGAGGGCGAATCTTGAGCGGTGAACTCTCAAGGACGAAAACAAGTGGCGCTAGGATTTTGTTTTTGGGCTGGCATACAATCAAGATGAAGTCTTGTTCGATTATAGTCCCCCACATCAAGATGTTGCACCGTCTCGGTGCAATTCTTCAATATTGGCAAAAAATTTATAAGAAGAAAATTAGAACTGTCTATGGGCAAAACACAAGATGAAATGAGAACTAGGGTATATACAATGATTGATTTTTTCTTGAAATGTTTCAAGTTAGATAAGCCTTCACCTTCGAAATGTTGACTAGAGGCAATTTTGTCACCCTGTAAGTCCTCTACTTGTATTGCTCCTTGTTGAAATATCCTCAACACTTTGTAGGGTCCGGACCATTTTGGTGCCAATTTAAGGTACAAATGGAATCTGATATCCCAGCACTAGAGCTCCCTCTTTCACCTTATGGGTCCTTAAGTGTCTATCATGAATGTGTTTCCTTTCTTCCTGCTTTTCCTGCAGCCTCTTCATAGCTATTTCCCTATATTCCTCCAATGCTACCAATCTTCTAATGTGAGGGTCAACATCAATTCTTTTTGCTTCAATTTCTTTTTTGATGATGAATTCGAAAGGGGCTAATGCTTGTTTCCCATAGACTAGGAGAAATGGGCTCTCTCACGTGGTGCCCCTTCTGGTTGTTCGGAAAGTTGATATTGCACCAATGAGGGCTTGTGGCCGTGAACTGTGATGGTTAAAGGCTAATTTGTATAGTAATACAAGCAAAATTTTGTAAGAACTTTCTGTCTACCCATTTGCTCTCGGGTAGTATGCACATGATCTCTTATGGAAGATCTTGTACCTGTCAAAGGCTATTTGCAACAATTGATTTACAAAGTGCATGCCTCTATGACTGGTGACTTCAAGCGGGTAGCCAAATCTTGAGAATATTCTTTTATTCATAAACTTGGCTACTATAGTGGAAGTACAATGAGCAGTAGCCTTAGCTTCTACCCACGTAGTAGAATAACATGTGGCCACCAAGATATACTTCTTACCACCAGGTTGACCAGTTGGGCTAATTGGTCCAATGAAATCAAGACCCCATCGTTGGAAAGGTAGCCATCCAGTGGAGATTACTAATGGTTGGAAATGCAGTCTACTAGGCTTGGGAGCATATCTCTAGCAAATATCACATCCTTTGGTAAACTTGATAGCATCTTTGTAAACATGAGGCCACCATAGTCCCCTGTGGAAAATTTTGTGAGCCAACTCATCTCCCTTGAGATGCCCTTCACTGTGTGCTGCTTCAAGCAAAAAAATCACCTCCTCTGGATAAACACATTTTCTCAAGATACCATCACGACAATATTTATACAAATGGTCATTTATAAGTGAATATGCTTTGGGTTTAAAGAGTAATCTCCTCTTTTCTAATGGTTTTATGTTCTCAGGGAATTTTGCAAAAGTGAGAAAATGCAGAATTTCACTATACCGCTCAGTTTGAGTCTCTACCGCGAAGAGACTACTATCTTCAAGTTCATCATTAATACCTTTCGCCTTTTCACTCATAGCCGTCCTTGACACGTGATCCGCCATGTAGTGTTCTTTTCTTGGCGTAATATGGATCTCAAAATCATACTCTTGAAACAATAGTAGCCAACACCAAATCCTTCCTGCTACTCTAGGCTTATTCATTAAGTACTTGAGGGGCTGATGGTCACATATGACAATGAAATGCATACCTAGAAGGTAGTTCGTAAACTTTTGGAGTGTGAAAACAATAGACAAACCTTCCCTTTCCGTAGTGCTGTAATTTCTTTCTCCTTTGGTAAGTAGTCTGCTAGCATAAGCTATAAGTTGATCCACCTTGGGCACCTTGGGCATGGAGGGTTGAGGCAAAACTGCTCCTACTATATGAAGACTAACATCTGTATGCACATGAAACTCTAATGACTAGTTAGGAACAGTTAAGAGTGGAGTAGTACATAGCCTGAATTTTAGTTCAAAAAATGCCTTTTCAGCCTCAGGACTCCATGAGAAAGGAATCTTTTTACTTGTAAGCCTTGAAAGAGGCTTAGCTATTTTTTAGTACATCCAAATAAATCTCCTATGGTAGCCTGCATGGCCTAAAAAGATTTGTACTTCCTTAGGAGTCCTTGGAACGGGCATGGAAAGGATAGTAGTGACCTTTTCTAGATCTATAGTTATCCCTTTTGCAGACACTATTTGACCAAGGAGAGTTCCTTTAGTGACCAAAAAATGACATTTAGCAGGATTCAACTTCAAGCCTGTTTTGAGACACTACTCAAAGATTTCCTTCAGATTTTCCAAGTGATCGTGAAAATCTTGGACTACTGCTCTTCTATCTGTGCCTAAGAACACTGAAAAATCATCCATAAAAATGCACAGAAAAGTGGTCAACCATTTCCCTAGTATCAGATACATTGTTCTATTAAATGAAGCAGGCATTTTGTAACCCAAAAGCCATCTGTGTGTACACATAAGTGCCCCATGGAGTGACAAAGGCAGTTTTGTCTCTATCATCAGGATGAATTAATATTTGGTTGTACCCACAGAAACCATCAAGAGAACTGTACAACGTGTGACCGACTACTTCTTCTAATACTTGTTCTATGAAAGGTTGAGGGAAGCCATCTTGAAGAGTTTCCTTATTTAAAGCACGAAAATCAACACATACTCTTATTTTCGCTATTTTTCTTGGGTACAATAACCATAGATGAAAGCCACCTTGAATGATCTACTGGAACAATAATATCTGCTTCCTCAAGTTTTGTGATTTCAAGTTTTACTGCCTCTGCATATTTTGGATTGAGTCGATACAGCCTACTTCTTGCAGGTGTAACTCCCTCTACTAAGGGTATTCAATGTAATCCAAGCTCCTCTGAATCCCTGTTAGATCCTTGTAGGACCATGCAAAGACATTTTTATAGGAGAAAAGGAGAGAGGTTACCCTCTATTGTAAAAAGGGATAGTGCCACAACCAGGAGGCTAAGTGGACTATTTGAGGATTTCCTTCATCTCCAAGGTTCACTTCTTGAACTAGCATTTCAGGACACGTCTCTCTTGAAAAAGCATCTGCACTGTGAGCAAGGGTGGAATTCACCTTTTGTTGCACAATATGTTGCTTCATCCATCCTTGAGGAAGTTCTGAAAACATAAGGTCTTCTCTTCTCTCAGGCTCAAAATTAGCCCCTTGAGACTCAAAATTAGCCTCCTCAAAGGCTTCTTCAATTTTGACATTTTTAGGCTTTTCTACCCTTTTGTAGAGCTCTGTAGTGGGGATTCCTCGCAAAATTGACCCAATTTGATCCAATGCACCAATTCGGTCCGATGGCCCAATTTGACTATTTGGGCCCCCTGAAGATACTGACTCACTTTCTATAACTTTTTTGACCACCAAGACCATTTTGTGAAAAATGCCCAAATTTTATCTCCAAAGGCTCTTTCTTGACCTTAGTATCTGTTTTCTGCAAGGACCCACTTTTTCTCCTTTGTTCATGATTGAGCATAAATTTTCATTTTTCCACTATTTTTCCCTTCCTTGGGCGTCTTTTGCAAGTTCTTCATTTATTTTAGTAATCTCAACAGTGCAACACTCTGCACCATCCATCATCCAATTTAACAAATTATCCTCTTCTTGGGGTACAGAAGGCATTACCTGAGTATCTACATATTCAATTGTCTTGGTGGAGTCGCATCCTTCTTCTAAGTGTACTATAAGTGGTTATTAGTATTCGAGGAGATCCACATCTCGTTTCTTCCCCAATCTTGTAGTGCTTTTGGTAGCCTTAACCAAGGCCTTCCCAAAAGCATAGGATAAGAGCTTTTTTTGTGGTAGGGCAATCACAACAAAATCCATGAGGAATTGACAACCTTCTACTAACATGTGTACCTTCTCAATGATGCCAAGAGGCATAACACAATGCTGATCTGCTAATGTGACAGTGAAGGGTGGCGCCTTGGTTAGGTTCAGTTTTGATTTCTTCATTGTAAAATCAAGCATCAGATTTATACCAGAGCCTCCATCTATAATGACACCATTCAGACCGTCATTGTTTATGAACCCAAATAGCCTTGAGATTTGATAGTCTACCAAGGGTGCGGGCGGAAAGTCAACCATGAAACCATCTACACTCGGTGGTGGGCTTAAGTAGGCCGAGTGTATAACTTTCAATAGATCACTTCTTACTTTCTAATTCATTTTTATGAGTTGGTACAAACTAACCTTGTGATGAATACCTTTCAAGATTTCCTCAATCTTAACCTCTTGTGTGTCTTCTTGAGATCTTGTAGGTTGGTCCTTAAGTGAAGTAGTCACCATATCATAAGCTCCTTCAATGTCTGCTTGGACCTTCCAACCAGCCTTCTTTTCCTCATCTCTAATTTTGAGTCCCTGTTGTTCCTCTCTACAGGTTGCCGCTTGCCTGGCTCTAGTCATCATGGATACTGAAGAAGATGAAACACAATAAGGTTGAGTGGTCATACCTTATACTTGTGGGGAGACTGCAATCATGTGAATTGGAGCAGGGCAGCTTCTTAGGCAATCTCTGGTATAGTGATCTTTGGCACTGGACAATGTGGATAGGGAGGTGCACCTTCTCGTAGAGAACACATGTTCTGCATATGGCCATACTCACCACAACGATAACACATCAGTGGTCTATTATATCTAGGCCGAGTTAGATGGGTCTCTTCTCTATTAGGTGCACTTGAAGTACTAGCATAATACGAATCAAGAACAGGAGGGTTACCATGCTATTGCACTCCCTTGAGGTAGTAGCAGTCTCTTGCTTCATGACCATCCTTCCCACATAATTGACAACTCACCTTGTTAAGACAATTAACATTGGAATGTCCACTCTTGCTACATATTGTACACCAAATCTGCCTTCGTATGTCTTGTGTAGTCGGCAAATCTTCTAACTTACGATGAAGTTGAGCTACTTCATCAACATTGTGGTGTGGTGGCGGTGGCATGACCTTTTCTTCTTGTTGACTCTGCTACATTCTTAAGGCTTCCAACTCCTTCCTGAGTTTCCCAATAGGATCTAAGTGTGATGCATAATTGGATTGAGTATCTCCTTCAAAATGTAGCCTAGCTTCCTCAATGCATGTTGCAACTGCAACAAATCATCCAGTGTTGCATCCAATCTAAGAGTTTCATGAAGCTTCTGCTCAGATGACTTGGGCAAAGCTTTCTCTATCCATTTTTTAACCAGGAAATCACCTAGAGCATGTGGCAGACGTGAAACAAGTGCTTTTGTCCTAGTGTGAAGTTCGTGAAAGGATTCACGTGGTCTCAGCTTTAGATTCTCTAGCTATTCTAGAGCTCTTTCTGAGGAGTCACTTGGTGTGAATGTCTACGAGAATGCCATCTTCAGTACCTCCCATGTAGTGAAGTGGCCATCTACATATTGACTATACCATTTGTCGGCCAGGCCTTCCAATGTACATGGGAAGAGAATCAGCATTCCATCCTCTCGATTCTGTAGACCTCGTACGCGACATAAGGAAATGATTTTCCTGACGTGATCATATGCATCCTCATAAGCCAACCCCTTAAAAGTAGGGAGCTTGATATTCAACCTAGAGAGTAAATGAGAAAGATCCTCCATTGGCACTAGTGCTTCTTCTGAAGTATCTGCGGAAAAATCTAATGTCCTCCTCAGCTTCTCTTTTGAGAGTGGGGTTGAAGCCAATTCGATGGACAAATTTAAGGGTAGTGGGGTACTCGCCGAAGGTAGAGCTGACTTCTTGAGGCTCTTTTCTACATGAAGAGGTTCTCTGTCTACTTGAGTGTGGGTCATGTACCCACTCACAGGATGCAAAAAAAAAAAAGATACAATGTGACACAACTCTATACTGCACTAATTACCTCACACAAAAATGCAAGTTTCCCACGGGGCGTGCCAAACTGTAGAGGAGGTAACCGAGTCTATACTTCCAGTACTCCTTCTACTCAAGCAACGTTCTCCTTAGGGAAGTATACCCTATAACATGATTATGTGAGGTACTACTTGAAAAGATAAACCAAGAAATAGATGGAGTGTTACAAAGA
The DNA here is from genome assembly GCA_020310875.1 of Ceratopteris richardii. Taxonomy (NCBI): domain Eukaryota; kingdom Viridiplantae; phylum Streptophyta; class Polypodiopsida; order Polypodiales; family Pteridaceae; genus Ceratopteris; species Ceratopteris richardii. The sequence goes on along the minus strand of CM035414.1, from coordinate 198,591,503 downwards.
TGCCGAAAAGGCCAATTTGACAAAGATTGAAAAAATTCAACTAGTACACAAAAGATAAACCTATTAACAGTGCAAAGGGTCTAATCACTCCAAAGATGAACTAGGACATCTCAACGTAGAGAAGGTATAAAAACACAAAGAAGGTATACAATAGTATGAGTCATCAGCATGAATGCTACGAAAAAAATCGAGCTTACAAGTGACTATCCCATTATATCGAATCTCACTTTCATGTGGGCTGCCCCTAACTCTAAAGCTCTCACTTTGTATAATCTCCAACAAAGAAGCCTCTTCCACAGTGGGCAAAATCACACTAGTGAGTAGAGAATAATCAAGGAGTAGCCTGATGAGAACACTCTCATAATAACACAGTAACACAAGAAGACCCAAATTGACAAAAGCTAGAGTCAGAGAGACGATAGAGAGTGTATCTTTCAACTTCCAAAATCTCTGTATACCCTTTGGAATAGATCCTTCACTGACATATATCTCTGCCCGTCTCTCCCCCCAAACGAGTGCAAACTGCTTCTTATATAGATATCGAGGCCAAGAGAGTGGCTTCCACCGATTCCAATCATTTATTGTACCATCACTGTTCACTGCACATGCAGGCCAAGAGAGTGGCTTCCACCGAATCCCATCATTTACTGCACCATCACTTATCACTAGACATGCGCCGATCTAGTCTGACAAAAGTGGAGGGAGAGTTGGCTAATTTTGGATGTGGTCCAATTTTGGTATTGATAGTAAACTAACTAAAAATCGCCTGAAGACTTCGTAATATGGCCTTGAATGCTACACTCTTTTTTTATCAACATTTCATTTTACAACGTTAAGTATCTCCACAATTCTGATAGCCGACTTGATTCTGGCGTCGAGGACGAATTTTGAAGGATGATTTTTGGAGGTTGAAATTTGAAGGCTGAATTTTGAGGGATAAATTTTGAGGGCTTAAATTTGAAGAATTACTTTTTTCCGACCGACAAAGATGAAATGAGGGCGAATCTCGAGCAATGAACTCTCAAGGACAAAAACAAGTGGTGCTAGGATTTTTCTTTTTTTTTGGGCAGGCATACAATCAAGATGAAATCTTGCTCGATAAGAGCTTCATATCTTCCACCGGTGATGAAGATTTGGCCGCATATGCGTGACTGATTTTTGACAAAACAAAGATCCCTCCTCTACGCTCACCTTCTAAAGTACACTTGTTGTCTTTGTGTCATAAGATCTTACAATGATCTCTCTCAAATACAACTTTAAAACCATCACTTAAAAATGCAAATATAGATAGCAGATTCTTCTTCATTTGAGGTACATATAAAAGATCTAAAATCTGAAAATTACCACCTTCTCTTGACTTTAGGGTTACTATACCTATTCCCACAACATTTGCAATAGTAACTCTTCTACCTGAAGAATAGGAAAGAGAAGAAAACACATCTCTGAACCTGTCATATGCTTTCTAGCACCTGAGTCAAATATCCAAGGACTTGCTGAAAGAACTTGTAAAGCTGCCTGATCAAAAGCTTCTTCCTCAATGGTGATATGTGCATAAGAATCACCTTGAGATTTCCCTTTTTTATCATCTTCTGCAACATTACCTGATGCCTTTTTCTTTTCTGCTGCAATCCTTTTATAACATGCTACTTTTAAATGTCCAGGTTTCTTGGAGTAAAAACATATTACTTCCTTCTTCTCAGAAGACTTCTCTTTAGATGTAGTAGAAACAGAATCTGAAGTAGAAGGTGAGAGGGACCTACTTTCCTTCTTGGATTGTTTTTCCTTCTTATCCTTCTTCTTCTTCTTCTTTTTACCCTTTGATGAAGATGAAAGTGCTTCTTCATTCTCTTCCATTCCCTTCATTTGAGATTCATCTTGAAGTAACAAGAACTCTAGCTCTTCAAATGTAACCTCTCTATCTCTTATGGTAAGGGTAATAGTGGTTATGAAAGACTGATATGAGATAGGAAGTGAATTAATCAGTGTATTTACCATTTCTTCATCGAATATCTCAACTCCTACATTTAGAAGTTGATCTCTCAAGTCCACGAGTCTCCTTATGTGCGTTTGAATTGACTCACCAGCTTTCATCCTTGTATTTGCTAGTTGTCACCTCAAGTGAGCTTTTCTTGCAGGATTTCTGCACTGAAAAATATTCTCAAGCTTTAACCAAGCTTGTATAAACTTTTGCAAGATCTGATTTGTGGTAGAATATGCTTTTTAACACTCATTACTATGAATGAAATCGCTAAAGCATCTCGAGCATCCCACCTTGCCTGATCTTCAGTAGGAGGAACTATAGCTAAAGACCTACCTATGACTCTGGATGTCAAAGTGGTTACCCCTTCTTCAGTTGGTTCTATAATAGTAATTCTAGTACCTCTTGAAGCTTGTGTGGCTCCTTCTTTGCCTTCTCGTCTTGGTCTTTTAGGGTAGAGAAACCCTAAAAGAAAAATATAAAGTTAACTCCCAAAAGATAGTTACCACCACCTTGTAGAAGACTTCTTGCTCCAAGAGAGTAGCCTCTCCTTCACCAAATCTCCACCTCCAAAGCTTCAAAACCTTCAAAATCTAGCTTAAGATCTTTGAGTGATTATCACACAATGAGCCAAGGCTCTCTTTATGTAGTTTGTGTACTCAATGAAAAGCAATAAAACAAAAGCCATAATCGGTATCGAAAAAACTATGAACATGCACACATCAAAATTCGTAAAAAAACGTGATACACCAAAAACAAAAAATCTTCGTCGCTGAATTGTTGGCTTCAAAAATGTCTTTTGGGAAAAGCTTATGCTCTTGACGATTCTGGACGTGGAGATTGAACCCGCATGGATTCCTTGGAAGGCAATTACTCTAGCCACATCACCTACAAGCTTTTCTTCAAAGGATCGTTGAATTCTATTTATTACTATAGATGCAAAACTGGGTAGATGCTTCGAGAACATCCTAGTGTAGCCACGGTGCACAAAATCTTTTTGGAGAGTATGAAAAGATAATTGGACCATTCAACATGTACTTCAACAATTCCCTAGGGTTTATACAAGCTTTAATATGAGTGTGATCTTCTTAGCCATGGTTTCCACATCCAAAATTCCAATTTCATTCACCTCCTTAGGCGTGCAAATAACCCGTTTCATTATAGGCATTCCTCTCTAGTTGGGGTTACCTATCGATAGAAAGTTCTATCAATATTTTTCATCGAATTATTTCAACATTGGTTGGTTTCAAATAATTAAGAAAATAGATGATGGAGAAAAGTAAGAATGTATTGATCACCATCGTTCTATACACAATATTCAACTCCAAGATTTTCTCGTATTGAAGTTTCAAGTCCAATTTAGTGAAAAACCTGCCCCACTTCTATCTCAAAAAGTTCAAATTACCCAATGGAATACCCAAGCACGTGACCACTTCAAAGGAAACCAGTCTCGGTAACATTGTTCATGGATAAACTAGAGAGGCGATTAGCATGTGGTTCATGAGGCAGATTTGGATGAAACATTTTGAATATTGAATTAGACCAGAAGATGCATGTGCATGACCAAATATTACGGATACTTCCTACCTCGTTTTGAATCAAGGCATTAATTTCATCCACAAACATTCATAGCACCATTTGCTCTTGTCTCAAGGAAGCACAGGTATCTCAATTTTTTTTCATTTAGCTTTATTCTCTAGAAGAAAGCTAAGCGATGCACAAAAATTTCAAATAGCAAGGAGCCAAAGGGGAACCCTTCCTTATGGACCTTATGGACCTTATGGACCTTAATAGGCTTAAAAAAATTACCTTTGATATAGATGCAGAATGAGGTATTTCCAAAAGGAGAGAAAATGGCTCTCACATACTTATGGTTGAAAAAAAGGTCCTCAAGTGATTACAAAATGAAGTACAAGTCAAGCCTATCAAAACCATTTTAAATATTCATTTTGAGAAATGCCAAGTAGCAATGTAGGTGATAGAGGTGAGCCGATGCATCACCAGATAACGAAAAATCATCCAAATACACCCTCATTAACATAGTTAAGTAGGGAGAAAAGATTTCCTACATGCATAATTGAAAGGTGCTGGGAGCAATGCGGAGACGGAACCACATCACCATACAAGCATATATGGCCCAATTCGTAATAAACGTAGTCTTTGGAATATCAATTTCAGCCATGCGCACCGGATTGTAGCCACTATAACCATCAATAAAAGATACATTTCTCATCAGCAACATCATCTAGCATGGTATGCAGGAAGGGAAGTGGAAATGGATGAGGCACCATCACCGCATTCAACTTCCGGTAATCCACACAAATGTGTAATTGCTTCTTTTCCTTAGGGACAATGACAATAGGAGAGATCCATTCAGCATGCTTGATGGGAACAACATCACATTGTGTTGGTAGATACGAGGGTCAAATCCTTTCACGTCGCGATAATCCCAGGCGAATACAACAACAAATTCCTTCCGTAATTGTAGTAAATCGTCTTGAAAAGTTTCTAGTAACCAAGCCTTAAGCTTGACTGGATGCCAATTAGCCTCATCTCCTAAATTACAAGTGATTAGTTGATCTTACAGGACATAAAAATATTGGGGCATGGAGATATCCTCAAACGGATGGAGTAACTGCTCCAAATTAGTGGCATCCACAACATGATCCGTAACTGGTTCCAATCTTTTGGTAAGGGGAACTACCGTACAATAGGTCAGAGTCCAATTATCGAGGATGGCTTGTAAATCAATGGTACCCAACACTAACAAATCCTTTTTAACATTTAGGAAAGCTACTTCTTCGTCTGACACTTACAAACATTAGCCCATGGGGGAACGACTCGTTGTGAAGCCATTGTCGCATGGTTTCGAGCGGGGGACTAGGGCCAAACATTTGGCCGACGAGGCAAACTTTCTTGAGCTCCTCCTGAGTTGACAGAATTGCGGATCTAGTGAGGGAGAGCAAGGGGGGTTTAACACTCTCGGAGGCCCCAAGACCTGCACAAGATCCCCCCTCCAACAGAGTGGCCAGGTTACCGGTCTCCCCCGGAGGAGGAGCCAGGTTAATTCTCACAAAAGAGGGGGTTGCCAAATCCATGACAAAAGCCCAACAAGAAAGAAACCACCCCCTTTTACCTAACTGCTTTCTGTCATTTGAAAGAGCTCCTTTCTTCTCCTTCAAAGATTGTCACTTTTTTCTTATCCCAAAAAAACCAAAAAACTTGCAAGCTTTTTTGTCGCTCTTCAAAGCCACTAATAAAAAAGCAATGCTTTCGACCCTTAAAGACTCGAAGAAACTCAGACTCCCTTTTTTTGTATCGAGGAATCTTCTGCACTTTTTATTTTTCTTTTTCGAAGGGCGCTTAATTCTTTTTTTCAAGGAGGCCCACTCCTTTGCAATTCGAAAGGTTAAACTCTCTATGCATTCTTGTCAATGGCCTGCCATCTCTCAATCAGTCATGACACACGCTCTTCACTCAGTCGGACCAACCTGCCTTCTGTCACACAGTCCCACACGATGGACGTGCGCACTCTCCAACTCTGAGTTAGTCAATCGTGACGAGGGACCCGCCTTCAGTCTGTCGTGACGATGGACAATCACACACGATGGACGCCAGTCAGTCGGGACTCGCGACGATGGACAAAACCTCAGTCAGCCGTGACGATGGACAAACCCTCAGTCAGTCGTGACAATGGACAAACCCTCATGGACGCGTGCTCGTTTTCCTCAGAGGAGAATCTTGTACCACAGTCAGATCACCATGAGACTTTTTGCCGATGATATGAACGCGTTTGTTCATAATGATAGTACCAACATGGAGACCTTCTGGAGGTGTCTGGCTACTTTTTGTGAAGCCTCTCGATCCACAATCAACCACTCTAAGACCGCCTTTAGAGCTATTGTTGGGTCATAGCCCGACCTTCTCATTGATCATAGCTATCAAATCATTCTACAGGGCAAATGTTTATGGCTTCTTGGGATTCCCTTGGGGTTGGGCATCTCTTTGGAACAGCGGTGGAACTCGGTGCTAGCCAAAATAAAAAACAAGCCTAACTATTGGAGAGTTATGCAAATCAATCTTGTTGGTCGTGCTATGGTTATCAACACGTTCCTCTTATCATCTACCATTTATTTCCTTTCTTGTTGGAGACCGAAAGAGCAAGATCTATCCAAAATGGATAGTATTTGTAGAAACTTCCTTTGGACAGGCGACCACAATAGGAGGGGGTGCCTAAAATCAAATGGTCCATCTGCACCAGCCATAGAGATAGTGGGGGACTTGGTATCCTGGACATTGGGTGCATGTCTAACAAACTAGCGGCCAAATGGATGATTAAGGCATGGTGCAACGGGGAGGCCTCGTGGGCCAAGTTGATCTTCAGAAACAAGAATGAGTTGGCTCTCGTGGGTTTCCCAAATGGGAAGAATCTTGATAGCTTGACCTTGCTGTTTTCCCCGATCCTCGTCTTCCCAAAAGGCTCAAATCTCGTGTGCTCCCTATGGAAGAGTTGGAATAAAGTCAAAAGTTACACAAGAATAAGTGAAGACTGGAAGTGGGCAGCCGGTATCAGACAAAACCACTCTATCTGGTTCCGATCCATGGCATCCGGAGTGTTGAATCTTGGAACATTCAAAATGCCAAGAAGTTATGGAAAAAACGCTTCAAAAAATGGAAACATCTCTGGAAGCAAGACACCAACCGCTGGATCAACTTCGAGGATATTGACCCTTGCATCAACATTTCGTACAAAGAATGGAACACTTTGCAAAGCATATGTCTCACCTGGGACCAACACAAAGTTCACCTTCTCATGGGACATGACACGTCGAGCTCGCTTGGTCTCACATGGCACAATGGGAATAGCCTATCAAAAATCCCGAACATCAAAGAAATGATTGACTACTAGGTTAACCTCAACAAGAACTGGTGCCTATCATGGACGCGGCTTCGGTGGGGCATGAAGTTCATGGCTATCTGGCACCCCCTCATAGAAATCAAAAAGTCTGTCCTCTTATGGAAAATTCTTCATCATGGAATCTCGACCAACCTTAAGGCTAGCAAATTTTGTGGGATTCCTCCCTGGTGCAAACGCTGCCACCGGTCTATCGAAGATGTTTCACACCTTTTCTTTACCTCCCCCAACTCCAAAAGACTCTGGCAGAGGGTTGGAAAGAAAATTAGACTTCAGGAACATCTCAGTTGGCAGCAAGCCCTGGTGGGAGAAGCGATCGGCTGCTCCGCGACTCTCTGGAACCCCATCAGAGGGCAGGTCTTATAGAAAATCTCGTGGGAAAGATGTGCTATCAACTTCGGTGACTCCCATAGAGAGTGGTCAATTGAGAAATCGTTGTTCCTCCTTGGCAAAAGGATTGTTAACCGTAAGAAATCTCCTCCTTCAGGCATCATCAAGTACTCCTTTTGATCAATAACAAGCTCAAACCCAAGTGGGCCCCACATGAGGGTGATGAGAGGGTGATTAACCTTCTTCGTAATGCCATCTAAGCTCACTAAAAGCTTCCCCTGCTTTGTGGGATTTGGGGGGTCCCATGGGCACTAGTCCCCTTCTCTTGTACTTTTCTTTATTTAATTCAAGTCCGCGAAAGTAGGCTAATGCCGAACTTCCTTTATATTAAAAAAAAAAAGATTCTGAACAAGCTAAAGAATAGATGGATGGATAATTGGCCTTAAAAACACTGGAAATATAGATTCACCTACTTATGGGCTTTCCCCATCAACATGAAGGAGTCATTGCTTTAGTGGCTCAATATTCACAATGGCATTTGGTGTGGCCCTAGAATACAGATGGATGGCATTATTGATAGAGAATGTACATTTTGTGGCACTGTAAGACCTCTATACAGACCCCTATGTCCATCGTGCTTTATCACAACCTTCAAAACTTTAGACAATTTTGTACTCTCTTGTATGTTAGAAAGAAACGAGCCTGCACTTTCCACTCTAGTTTTGAGAGTACCAAAAGGATGCATTAAGCTCTCTCCCATAGCTGATGCGTTGTCTTTACTTGGTTAACTCTATAATATTATGTGTTCGAGTCCAACAATCTTCCACAGCCCATATCCCTTCAAGATACTATCAAATCATCTATACTTCTGCCAAATCTAAGGTTTCTACAGTGCATAGAAGCCGCAGCTGACCCAGTTTTCCGTGCATAAGATACCTTCTATATGTGCCCTACCTAGGATGTACAATGTAGCAGGCAACAATGGAAAATTTCCCACAACTATCATCAAATAGCCACAGAATTGAGGTTTTGCTCCCAATGCCGATCATGCCACACTTATTTGGACCCCTTTCCTTGTTTCCGCCCTATAGGTAGACCTCCTCTGCTCCTTGACAAAGAGCTCCCCCGCCTCCCCCCCCCCCCCCCCCCCCCCCCCCCTCGATTGCTTCTCTCTCCAAGAGAACATGCACGTGAATTCTATATCTATATGTTTCCTTTCATGCACATATATATTTTCACATTCCCTCGTGCACATGAAAATCACATTTTAAAACCACATCCATGCGCACTTTGTTGTGATTACTTATACACATACAAATGCATGCAAATAAATGCAGATCTACTTACATGGATTCTTAAGACAAATCAAACTTGTGCACATACTTATAGGCACTTACATATACACTACCCACATTAATCTCACATGCATAATCGTAGTTGTTCACACATACGTATGTAAAAGCCACATTTATTTTCATATACTTATGTACATATATCCATAAAATTTAGAAGCATACGAAATGTTCATGCACATTACCTTATAACTTGGCACACATACACGTACATGAATCTTCTAGCAAGAGAGAAAATCAATGATAACATGTACTTATGCAAGTATCTTTCGATGTACAAATAGTGATCCATTTCAAGGATACAAGTTACCAACTTCACATCATCTTCACTGAGTCTCCAATGAGATGAATGTCGTTTGTTAAAATTACATTCAAATGAGCTTTAAACTAAGGCTTTGTATTTGATTTTCATGCTTCAACTTTGAATCATGACCATATCCACCATCTCTGAACTTGTGCATCCTCTAGATGTGCCAACCTACATACATATCAATAAACAACAAAAGAGCATCAAATACTCATGGATAGATAAACTCAACATAAAGGAAGCTTAAATAGATGCATTAAATGTGAAAATAAATTAAACTTGGCATAAACTTAGAGCAGAGAGTAGACACAAGCATCACATATAACCTCTCAAGATTTAGCAATAGAATAAGACTAGCAAGCATATGAGTGAATTAAAAACTTCTTAGCTCTTTTGTTTACTTAAGCTGGTCAGATCTAGTAGCCCATGCTAAGCACATGCATATATCAATTCATACTAACTTGATTTATGAAATTACAATCTGGCTCCGTTGTTGATCTCTCACCGTCCAAACCCCCATCAGACTTTTTCTTATTTTTCTTTTAAATTTATTTTATTTTTCTTTTATATTTATTTTAATTTTCTTTTCTTTTGTGCTTTATCCAAGCTCATGCTTTTTGTCTTTTCTTTTATTCTATTCATGTATTTTTTTATTTACATAGTTCGGCATATGTTAAAATCAAGTGCAATGCATGGACTTGTCCACCTAACCACCTTGAGCCCGCTCTTCTATTGACTGGACATAGTGCACGATGCATAGTGTCACCCCATACGAGATCGACGTCACTCGGAGCTCTAACCACATAATCACAATGACTCCCCCTGCCTACCAACCTATATGGGTGTAGGACAACATAAAGGTTAGGCCAAACACAAAACTAGCATTGGTTTGTGACCCTGATCATCCGACGAGTATAGCTCTGCCCACCTACTAGCCCATAGTCGTGCACTAACAACACATTTATGTGCACATATGTAGATGGCCGATATATGTAGGCTCTATCTGATTAATAATCTATCTGAAGGTAGGATAAGATTAGAGATAAGAAGCAGAAGTCAAAGAATCCCATTCATCAAGTAGTCATGTACACTTGTATATACACGTACTTAGCTGAAGACTTTCCTTCACTTTCCTAGGCCTTTGCTCCTGAAAGTTCTAATCCGCATCCTAATTCTACCCATATAAACTCAGTCTTTCATGTGTCACATGTAATCTCAATAGACATTATGAAATCTTTGATATTATACTTAATTCTATTAACATTTCATTTTAATCCTTGTATTCGTTTATTGATAATCTACATGTTATTGTGTATTTTGCGTCACTATGCTTTCATATTTGGCTTCATTCATTTCATTTTCGCAAGGATTTAGAATTTCATTTCAATCCTCCATAATCGCGTCCATGAAGGACATATTGGGTAACGTTGAGGAATCTCATTTCGCCTCAGGCTTCTTTGCATCCTAGGACTACATGTATTATTCTAAACTACATTATGCATATGAATCTCCTATCCCAATGCTTATACATGCAATGTAGAGATGGCTTCTCTAATGATGGAATAAAAGGTGAGTGAAGATGAATGTGGTGGCTTTGGACAATCTTGTGTCATTAACCTTTCATGATTACTGGTTAATGATATTTTTATTTAACATAAACAATTTATTGTCGCATAAAATCTTTGATTATCTAAATTTTGTGACTTTAATACACCTTATCAAGATCTAAATTGGTGTCCTTTCTGCCCAAAATTGAAGCTCCTTCTAAACATGTTTTAAGGCTAAATTTTGATCAAAATCTAGTGTTCCTCCTTCCCAAAAGATAGTTCAGTTAGAGATGCTCATGAATTCTAGTCTTTCCATAGTGATGTGTGTGGTCCTATGGAGCCAACTTCATTTGGAAACTACCTTAACTTCTTGACTACCATTTCATATTAATCCTTGTATTCTTTTATTGATAATCTACACGTTCTTGTGTATTTTTCTTCATGATGCTTTCATATTTGGCTTCAATCATTTCATTTTAGCATGGATTTAGAATTTCATTTCAATCGACCATAATCGCAGCGATGGAGGACATGTTGGGTCACCTTCTTGAGGAATCGCATTTTGCCTGAGGCTTCATAGCATCCTAGGACTACATGTATTATTCTAAACTACATTATGCATATGAATCTTCTTTCCTAATACTTCTACATGCAATGTAGGGATGCCTTTGTCTAATGATGCAATAAAAGCTAAGTGAAGATGACTGTGGTGGCTTCGGACAATCCTGTGTCATTAACCATTGATGATTAGTGGTTATCGATATTCTTATTTAACATAAACAATTTTTTGTCGCATAAAATTTTAGATCATCTAAATATTGTGAGTTTTACTACACCTTATCAAGATCGGAATTGGTGTCCTCCCTGCCCAAACTCGAAGCTCCTTCTAAACATGTTTCTTAATGCTATACTTTGGTCAAAATGTAGTGTTTCTCCTTCCCAAAAGATAGTTTTGTTAGAGATGCTCATGAATTGCACTCTTTCCATAGTCATGTTTGTGGTCCCATTGAGCCACGTTCATTTGAACCTTCTCAAAAGATAGTTCAGTTAGAGATGCTCATGAATTGCACTATTTGCATAGTGATGTGTGTGGTCCTATTGAGCCAGCTTCATTTCGAAACTACCTTTACTTCTTGAATACCATTTCATTTTAATCCTTGTATTCTTTTATTGATAATCTACACGTTCTTGTGTATTTTGCTTCCTGATGCTTTCATATTTCGCTTCAATCAGTTCATTTTAGCATCGATTTAGAACTTCATTTCAATCCTCCATAATTGCATCCATGGAGGACATATTGGGTAACCTCTTGAGGAATCTCATTTTGCCTCAGGCTTCATAGTATCCTAGGACTACATGTGTTATTGTAAACTACATTATGCATACGAATCTCCTATCCTAATGCTTCTACATGCATTGTAGGGATGGCTTCTCTAATGATGCAATAAAAGGTGAGTGAAGATGAAGATGGTGGCTTCATACAACACTGTGTCGTTAACCATTGACGATTAGTGGTTAATGATATTTTTATTTAATATAAACATTTTTTTGTCGCGTAAAGTTTTTGTCGCGTAAAGTTTAATTGTCTTAGAAGATAGAATTCGAAAAATGAATTTTTGAATTCTTCGTTATGAATTCTCAAAACCGTGAACTTATCTTCTTTCAAGAATTCGAGTCACCACTTTGAGAATAACATGTCAATGAATTTCTGGAAGGTGATGGACAATGCCATTGGGATCATTTGGATCCCCGTTAAAAAGGAAAAAAGATATTGCATCAACCTCTTGTATGTAGCCCTAATTATCTTTAAGACGTAGGAAAACCCGGGCTAGAGAACGAAAGCAAACAATACAATACTCTGAAAGCAAACAATACAATAATCTGAAAGCATGCTGAATGAAGCTTTATGGAATTCCTATTATTTGATACTGATTGGAACACAATTTCTCACAGGCTTAATGTTCTAGATTTCTTGAAAGGAAAGATCTTCTAAATATGATACGCAAAGATCTAAAAAATTATGTGTTTTCTACAGTAAGATTATAGCAACAAACATCGAAAATCCGAAGCAGGGAAGCATTTTGATCATGTTACAAAAACATATTTTGATTAATGTATTCATGGACGTGCATGGAGAACGCCATTTGGAACGTGGTTGAAGTAAAAGCTCCCCAAATAAAGGAAGATTGGAGAAGTTGAACCCACTTTTTCAGTGCATTCTTTTCAATACATGGCAAGTGCATAGCACATCATGGGTTAATCATGTAGTTCCATTCAGCATCCCAAATAGAAACTTAGTGAGCAAAGGTGAAGATGACATAGTTGCATATGCATTGAATAGGCTTAGGGATGATGAGAACTGGAAGGCACTAACTACTTTTCTATATATCAGAGATAATATTCCCTACTTTGAGCAATTATTGGCGTTAATTATTAGTGATGCGATGAGTATTTGAGTATGAAATGCAAAAGGGTATTGATGCCCAAGCATTTTCTATAGGTAATAGAAGAGGTGCAGGAAGAAACCAAGTCAGAGGCATAGGATTTCATGGAAGAGGTTCAAATGGAGACCTTGATCAAGGCCAAGGGAACAATCTCTCTTCATCAAGAGGAAAAGGAAAGTTTAGAGGAAGAGGAGGAAGGTATAATCAAACTTGAGACAAGAACAACTCAGATGGACGTTAGATTTGTGCCAAGTATGGAAACTATGCAAAGGATTGATATCAATAACTCATCATAATATGGCAAGCCAATTATGTGTCTACTTCAATTAAGGATGAAAGTATGAAACTCATGATGTAGAAAAAAAACTACAAAACACAAGGCTCAACCACAAGGTAGAGTGATAGTGGATGTAGTAGTCACATGAGATGCAACAAGGAATTCTTCTCAACTATGCATATACCTTCAACACATAAGCATGTGGAGATAGATCATGGTAGTCTCCATGCTATAACAAATATATGTTTTGTGATGGTGGATGGGTCCCAGGATGTTCTTCATTTTTCGACAATAGCAAACAACCTTGTTTTTGTGGAACAAAATGATTCAGAGAGGATTGCAAGTAAAATTCAACCATAAGAGATGCTTTATGGGAGACCCTAAATAAGGGTGCAGATTGGTTGACCAAAATTCAAAATTCAAACAAACACCTACTTCACCTATGGAATTAGGAAGGTGGAAAAAGTGGAACTTTAGCACAAAAGATATTGAAAAATGTATATCAAGACATTGAAAAATATGAAGAAGAAGAAGGTATTACTTCTTGTATTACAAAACCATTATAATCAAAATCTGAAGAACATGTGTGAAGCTTTCCAATCGGATAAGCAAACAAGGCTACCTTACAAGATGGATGTTTGGGGGCCAACAAAGGAGAGCTCCATTGGAAGTAATAGGTACTTTGTAAATCTCATTGATGATTGCACAAGGTTGGGTTCGCTTTATAGCATGAATCGTGATTCATATGTCTTCTATTACTTCAAAACGGTCAAAGATATTGTAGAGAAGGAATGTGATAGATACATCAAATTTCTAAGGTATGATGGAGGGGGTGGGATACTTCTCCCATGTTTTCTGTGATTTCTTGTACTGAAATGCCATCACTAAAGAACTCACATGCAAATATACACCAAAACGGAATGGTGTAGCAAAAGGAAAGAATATGTACATTGCACTTGGTTGTACTTGCTATGTTGATACCACATGAATTATGCGGAGGAAGTACATCTTGGATGTTCTAAGGAATTATGGACCTATAAGTTGCAAACCATTGAGCAATCCAATGGAATTCAATATGAGATTAACTTGAATGGATGTTAATGAAGTTTAGGATGCTTTCTTATATAGGTCCATAGTGGGCTCTCTGAATTATGTCACTATCACAATGCCTCACTTAGCATATATTTGGTGTATTATCTCAATCTATGTAGACACCTACTATTACTCATTTACTTGCAGAGAAAAGTATAGTTAGATATCTCAAGGGTACTTTGAATTAAGGTTTTTTCTACCCCCTTGAAGATGATTTAAAGGTGAAAGCCTATGTAGATGTTGATTCGTTGGGATCCAAAGAACATAGGAGTGCAAGTGGATATGCAATAATTCTAGGCAAAGAAGCTCTCTACATTGTTTCTTCTTCTCTTATGTCTATCCAATTTTGGTTTCCTTTGCATCTTGCAAGCTTTATACTCTTCCTTTACTATGGTGGTAACAAGTGCATGGGCATCCATCCCCATGGTGGATTTTGTTCAATAGTACCTATATAATTTTCTCAAACATGTTAGATCACTGCGAACCCAAGCCCACACATAAGGTGGCTACAAGTGCACAACTCTCAATTATTTCCCTCTTGTATATCTAAATATAAATTTCCTAGAGATACCAAAAAATATAGTTGTAGCCTTAGAAATGTTTTGTAAAGATCCTATCTATATAATGAATATTAGTTAGAGGACATTCCCCTTTATCACAAAATATAGTGATAAAATTTAGAGGTTCTTTTGATTCACTACTTGAAGAAAGAAGAAATATCATACTTATAGGCTCAATAGGCTAGCTTTTATTATTTCCAACCTTAACACTTATATTTTCTATTGTATGCCACAATGAAAAAGAAAGTACAAGAATAAAGAAGGACATACAAATAAGCCTAGAGAGCTTGATGCCCCATGAAGGGGAAATGTTACAAGTGACAACTTAGGGCTTGGTTTTCTTCACGAGGAACCTATTTGCCTCAGAGCTTGTCATTCTCGATTATATAAAGATTCTATGATGCTTGATGGGTTGCGAAATTGGTGTTTCTAATCCTTTTAGCCTAAAAGTCTAATCAAGACTCAATACACAATTCTTCTCATGGGCTCAACGTTGAGAGATCCAGAACCAAATGTAATCATTTTATCTACTTTTTCTGCCCACTTCTAATGGTTGCTAACCACATAGTGCGCTTTTCCATCTTATTCAAAGCTCACCGAAGGAATACGGCCAAGTAAGATCCCTTAGGCTAAATTGGGATTGAGGAAAATAGACAAATTAGGAAGTTTAGTCATGTCGTTAGCTACCTTCTTGCAAATGAACTTTGCCCACAATTTGTTGGAATTTGGGCCCCCTGGATCGTTCCAAACTAAAACCTTTTGAGCATACACACTTAATTAATTAAGATGATAAGTGAGAGATAGAAAGAAAGAGATCTTGAGACAAGGATAGAGAACGTAAGCCAAAGCTTCCTCACTAAACAATAGATGTCCAAATTACAACATGGGAGTACTACTCAACCATATAAAGTAGTGCACTCACTAATGGAAGAATATCCAAGAAGATGATGATACAAAATTTAGATTATGTTGAGATAATCTAAGTGTGTGTGAAGTGAATGAGCAACGAAGCTAACCTTATTCTCACAAAATAGTGTAACAAAATTGTAAATCAACCAACCCTAAAATTTTGAGATTAGGGTAGAGAAACCCTTAAAACAAAATATAAGGTTAACTCACAAAAGATAGTTACCACCACCTTGTAGAAGAGAGTAGCCTCTCCTTAACCAATTTTGCACCTCCAAAGCTTCAGAACCTTCAAACTCTAGCTTGAGATCTTTGATTGATTATCACACAATGAGCCAAGGCTCTCTTTCTATAGTTTGCGTACTCCAATGAAAATCAATAAAACAAAAGCCATAATCCGTATCAAAAAAACTACAAACGTGCGCACATCAAAATTCGTAAAAAGCGTGATACACCAAAAACAAAAAATCTTTGTCGCTGAATTGTTGCCATCGAAAAAGGCTTTTGGAAAAAGCTTATGCTTTGGAGGATGCTAGATGTGGGGATTGAACCCGCGTGGATTCCTTGGAAGGCAATTACTCTAGCCACATCACC
This sequence comes from Ceratopteris richardii, assembly GCA_020310875.1. NCBI lineage: Eukaryota > Viridiplantae > Streptophyta > Polypodiopsida > Polypodiales > Pteridaceae > Ceratopteris > Ceratopteris richardii. Next base: position 198,575,201 of record CM035414.1, on the reverse strand, counting down.
TACAAGTTTTTCTTCAAAGGTTTGTTGAATTCTATTTATTACTATAGACACAGAACCGGGTAGATGCTTCGAGAACGTCCGAGCATAGGCACAGTGCATAACATCTTTTGGAGAGTATGAAAAGATAATTGGACCATTGAAGATTGACTTCAACAATCCCTCCTTCAACGTTATATTGGTACAAGCTTCAGTAAACTGCAAATCTTCTCATGACTATATCTAGTCATTGCTTTGGTAAAGATATCTACAACATTCTCACTAGAAGGAACACAAACCAACTCAATGTGCTTATTAGCTAACTGCTCTCGAATATAGTGGTAGTGTACCTCTATATGATTTGTCCTTGCATGATGCACTAGATTTTTTGTTATAGCTATAGCACTCTGGCTATCTAAAAATATCTAAATGGGTTCATGTACTCTCACATCAAGATGACTAAAAATCTTCTACAACCATTATAACTCTAGAGTAGCTGTAAATGCTGCAGGATATTCCAGTTCACATGATGAAGTGGCAATAGTGGTTTGTCTCTTTGAAAGCCATGAGATAAGACAATCTCCAAGATAAAAACAATATCCACTAGTACTTCTTCTTGTGTCTCTATCACCTACCCAATCAGAATATGAAAATCCTTTTAGTAACAAATGTGTAGATTTCAAAAATACCATAGCAAAATTTGAAGTTCCCTTCAAATATCAAAAGGTCCGCTTTACTGCTTTCCAATCTAACACTCTCAAATTCTGGATGAACCTTGATACTTGAGAAATTGCAAACTGCTTATCAAGGTGTGTATTACACAGATATATCAAGCAACCAACTACTTGAGTATATAAGGTAGCATCAAATGACTCTGCATCTGCTACCATTTGTAAAGATGCACTTTGATCCATAGATGTTTGCATAGGTTTAGAATCACTCATCTGAAACCTCTCCAAAAGTTTCTCAATGTACTTCTGCTGCGTCATATAGATACACTCATCTCAAAACAGAAACTCAATCCCAAGATAGTAATGCAAAATGCCTAACTCATTCACACCAAATGTTTTCTTCAATTGTTCTTTGAACATCATCAAATCTTCATCTTTGGGACCTGTCACGATAATATCATCCACATAAATGATTGCTATAATCATCATACCTAGTTCAACTTTGATATAAAGAGTTGGAGCTACATCTGAGTTTCCTTCTTATCCTTCTTCTTCTTCTTCTTCTTTTTACCCTTTGATGAAGATTAAAGTGCTTCTTCATTCTCTTCCATTCCCTTCATTTGAGATTCATCTTGAAGTAACAAGAACTCTAGCTCTTCAAATGTAACCTCTCTATCTCTTATGGTAAGGATAATAGTGGTTATGAAAGACCGATATGAGATAGGAAGTGCATTAGTCAGTGTATTCACCATTTCTTCATCTAATATCTCAACTCCTACATTTAGAAGTTGATCTCTCAAGTCCACGAGTCTCCTTATGTGGGTTTGAATTGATTCAGCAGCTTTCATCCTTGTATTTGCTATTTGTCACCTCAAGTGAGCTTTTCTAGCAGGATATCTGCTCAGAAAAATATTCTCAAGCTTCAACCAAGCTTGTATAGATCTTTTGCAAGATCTGATTTGTGGCAGAATATGCTTTTTAACACTCATGAATGAAAGTGCTAAAGCATCTCTAGCATCCCACATTGCCTGATCTTCAGTAGGAGGAACTATAGGTAAAGACCTACCTGTGACTCTGGATGTCGAAGTGGTTACCCCTTCTTCAGTTGGTTCAATAATAGTAATTCTAGTACCTCTTGAAGCTTGTGTGGCTCCTTCATTGCCTTGTCGTGGTGGTCTTTTAGGGTAGAGAAACCCTAAAAACAAAATATAACGTTAACTCCCAAAAGATAATTACCACCACCTTGTAGAAGACTTCTTGCTCCACGAGAGTAGCCTCTCCTTCACCAAATCTCCACCTCCAAAGCTTCAAAACCTTCAAAATCTAGCTTAAGATCTTTGAGTGATTATCACACAATGAGCCAAGGCTCTCTTTATGTAGTTTGTGTACTCAAATGAAAAGCAATAAAACAAAAGCCATAATCGGTATCGAAAAAACTACGAACATGCACACATCAAAATTCGTAAAAAAACGTGATACACCAAAAACAAAAAATCTTCGTCGCTGAATTGTTGCCTTCAAAAATGTCTTTTGGGAAAAGCTCATGCTCTCGACGATGCTGGACATGGAGATTGAAGCCGCATGGATTCCTTTGAAGGCAATTACTCTAGCCACATCACCTACAAGCTTTTCTTCAAAGGTTCGTTGTATTCTATTTATTACTATAGATGCAAAACTGGGTAGATGCTTCGAGAACATCCTAGTGTAGCCATGGTGCACAAAATCTTTTTGGAGAGTATGAAAAGATATTTGGACCATTGAACATGTACTTCAACAATTCCCTAGGGTTTATACAAGCTTTAATATGAGTGTGATCTTCTTAGCCATGGCTTCCACATCCAAAATTCCAATTTCACTCACCTCCTTAGGCGTGCAAATAACCCGTTTCATTATAGGCATTCCTCTCTAGTTGGGGTTACCTATCGATAGAAAGTTCTATCAATTTTTTTCATCTAATTATTTCAACATTGGTTGGTTTCAAATAATTAAGAAAATAGATGATGGAGAAAAGTAAGAATGTATTGATCACCATCGTTCTATACACAATATTCAACTCCAAGATTTTCTCGTATTGAAGTTTCAAGTCCAATTTAGTGAGAAATCTGCCCCACTTCTATCTCAAAAAGTTCAAAATACCCAATGGAATACCCAAGCACGTGACCACTTGAAAGGAAACTAGTCTTGGTAACATTGTTCATGGATAAACTAGAGAGGCGATTAGCATGTGGTTCATGAGGCAGATTTGGATGAAACATTTTAAATATTGAAGTAGACCAGAAGATGCATGTGCATGACCAAATATTACGGATACTTCCTACCTCGTTTTGAATCAAGGCATTAATTTCATCCACAAACATTCATAGCACCATTTGCTCTTGTCTCAAGGAAGCACAAGGTATCTCAAATTTTTTTCATTTAGCTTTATTCTCAAGAAGAAAGCTAAGCGATGCACAAAAATTTCAAATAGCAAGGAGCCAAAGGGGAACCCTTCCTTATGGACCTTATGGACCTTAATAGGCTTAAAACAATTACCTTTAATATAAATGGAGAATGAGGTATTTCCAAAAGGAGAGAAAATGGCTCTCACATACTTATGGTTGAAAGAAAGGTCCTCAAGTGATTACAAAATGAAGTACAAGTCAAGCCTATCAAAACCATTTTAAATATTCATTTTGAGAAATGCCAAGTAGCAACATAGGTGATAGAGGTGAGCCGATGCATCACCAGATAACGAGAAATCATCCAAGTACACCCTCATAAACATAGTTAAGTAGGGAGAAAAGATTTCCTACATGCATAATTGAAAGGTGCTGGGAGAAGCGCGGAGATCAAACCACATCACCATACAAGCATATATGGCCCAATTCGTAATAAACGCAGTCTTTGGAATATCAATTACAGCCATGCGCACCCGATTGTAGCCACTATAACCATCAAGAAAAGATACATTTCTCATCCAGCGACATCATCTAGCATGGTATCCAGGAAGGGAAGTGGAAATGGATGAGGCACCATCGCCGCATTCAACTTCCGGTAATCCACACAAATGTGTAATTGCTTCTTTTCCTTAGGGACAATGACAATAGGAGAGATCCATTCAGCATGCTTGATGGGAACAACATCACACTATGTTGGTAGATACGAGGGTCAAATCCTTTCATGTCGCGATAATCCCAGGAGAATACATCAGCAAATTCCTTCCGTAATTGTAGTAAATCGTCTTGAAAAGTTTCTAGTAACCCAGCCTTAAGCTTGACTCGATGCGGATTAGCCTCATCTCCTATATTACGAGTGATTAGTTGATCTTCCAGGACATAAAAATATCGGGGCATGGAGATATCCTCAAACGGATGGAGTAACTGCTCCAAATTAGTGGCATCCACAACATGATCCGTAACTGGTTCCAATCTTTTGGTAAGGGGAACTATCGTACAATAGGTCAGAGTCCAATTATCGAGGATGGCTTGTAAATCAATGGTACCCAACACTAACAAATCCTTTTTAGCATTTAGGAAAGCTACTTATTCATCATCTGAATGTCCATCCAACATATGCACGGGATTGGCCACGTAAGGTGAAGCATGAAGGTATGATCCAAGGGTACCACATATTTTTTATTATTGCTTTTGAAAATAAGTTCTTGTGGAGACAAATCCTATAACACTTTTGCTTGTTTCAACTAGGGCCTCTCAAATATTAAGTTGTAATCCAGACCTGAGTCAAGTAATTCCAAAACAAAAAAAGTCCTTTTGAACATGGCTCCCTGTAGGGTAATGGGTATATCAGGCACCAAACCTAGTAGATGTACCCTAGATTGATCAGCCATTCTTACAAAAAACTCGAAGGGTTCAATCTGAGTCCATCCTAACCTTTTAGAGAGTGCAATTGTAGCAATATTAACACCTGAGCCTCCGTCAATTAATACTTGTGTAATTTTATGGTTTTTATACCATATCGTAATTAAAGGAACATCATGGTCCACCATAGAATCAAGTTCGGAATTGATGGTTGTTGTAGCAGGTGTACACGAAGATCTTCGACTGATTTGTTGTTGAAATTGTTGTCGCATACTAGGCACCAAGGCTAACAGTTGCCCCAACGGTATCGTAATAGATGCTTTCGATAAAATATTCCACACATAATCAAGATTTGAGGTACTTGGTATTGAGTCTGATGTGTCCTCTGGTGACAATTGGACTTGATTCTTATCTTCTAGTGCTGTATTTTGTACTGTTTGCTAGACCACCGGTATCCGATCCGAAAAAATAGTTGGCTATTGACTTGCTCACCTACTATCTTTAGTAAACATTCTCTATTGTTCTCGAATGCCTGGCTCAAAAATCTTAGTAGCTGGTTGGAACTTCTTACCAGAACCTGTTTGAACTACTTTTTCTTGGGTATCTACCACTGAAATATATTCCATGTTTTCCATTGGATGCTGTCATCCTTCCTTCGCTTATAATATTTAAATGCTTCCTTGCAATATCTGCAGATATATCCAATTTCACCACAAAAATGGCATCTTGGTGGTGAAAGAGATGCACCTTCACTCGATTGGACCGAATTCCAATGGGTCTATCCAAAATTGTTTGGTCGTGGTCCTCGGTAGTTTTTGTAACTTTGATAAGTTGTATTTCTCAAATGTGGTGGCACATAGTGGGTAGCATGTTATCTGTGCTCCTATATTATGGCATTTATGGTCAATTTGGTCTGCACTTTGGCATTATATGGACAAGCTTCGATGGAATGACTCATTGTATTACAAATAGCATAGTACATTTGATTTAATGCACACGTTGAAGCGGTATGTCCTGAGTTCTTATATTTAGTGCAATAAACTTGTTTTAGTGGGTCATTATTCATGCTTTTGGAAGCCTTTAACCAATCCAAATCTTCAGTAAAACCACAAACTTTATGGTCCAACTGTAATGCCATAGAAATAACTGAATCCAAGGTCATGCCACCCACAAATTGTATAATCATAACTTGTTTGAGTTGGGGGTCTAATCCATTAATCAACCATTGGGTAATCACATCATCCGATAGATTAACATGCACTGGCGGCAACTGCCATAGATGAGTGCGGAATAAAGTTGCATACTCTTGCACACTCTGATGTGCGTCTTGTCTATTGTTTTGTAAATAATCAAAGATTTCAACCGCAGTTTTTTTATTTGACAATGTTGTAAAACGGTATTCATACCATCGTCAAATTGATCGAAATGATTAATATCATATTGAGTTAACTAGCGAGCAGCTTCATTAACAAGGGTAGATTGGAACACTATAGCCTTATATGCCGGATCTGCTGGATAGTTGAGTACAACATAATTAATTTCAAAAGTACCCATATGGGCATCTCGATCATCACCTGGAAATCCACCTAATTTTGTATATGTAACTCCAGTAGGTACCGAGCGTGGGGGTATAATCTGTTGCTGCTATTATTGATGTTGTTGTTGTTGTTGTTGTTGTTGTTCGTGTTGCTATTGTTGTTGTTGGTGTTGCTGTTGATGTTGTTGTTGCATACTACTCATGTTGTTTAAATCAAGAGGAAGTATCACTTCAAAATGATTTGGTCAACTTGATCCTGATTGTTGTTGGGTCGTATCGCCACCTTGCAAATTCTCCAGTAGTACGATATCATTGAGTTAATAAAACACGTCTAAATTCAACTGCCATTCCTCGCATTTTGCATCTAAGATGAACTTTTCACCAGAACTTTCATCAACCAATACACTAGTTTCAATGAAATCAAAACCAAAAATGGAGCTCTCACGAGAATTCACCAAACTCTCACTGAAATTAGCGACTACTCAACTTACCATACTTTCAAGAGATGAGGTTGGTTGCACTTCTGGTATACTCTGTAATCCTTGAACCTGAAAATACTGAGGTGGAACTCCACTAGCCCATATATCCCTCTTTCCTTCCCATGATTGAACTTCACCATTACCACCGGGAGGTCTTCCCAATGTGCTAGGAACTTTCCAAGGATGCATTTCAATTCTGTACTTCGGGTAAGATTCTCCGGAACACATTACATGCGTATATCATAGGATTCTTCTTCAAACCTTAATCTGCTCTCAAACGGGCTTCTCCATGCCCCATGGCCGGGGCCAATGTTAAAATGTTAAACTCGTGTTAACTAATACTAAGATTAAACTACCAATGGGCTCTTGGGACGGTCAAGGGTCTGTATTATGGAGGCCTTATATTTATTTTCCCCATTCAAACATTCATTGTACCGTATTCTCCATTCCTTACATTGACTATTCTAGTGGACTTAACTTCC